>OY757014.1:52887527-53585042 GCA_963580285.1 Lucinisca nassula | reverse complement strand
TCTTAAGCGGTTTACCAGTACTCAGGTGCGGGTCAGTTTAAGCTCTGCGTGGCAGCATCATGCAGCCCATATATTTCTTCAAGCCCCGATGGGCGGGGGCTGGGGTGGATAGGCTACAAAAATGGTCCTGCAAGGGGGTATTAGCTAACCCTTGAAATTCCTGTACTTTAGGTTAAATTCCTGTATTTTAAGCAAACAGTGTAAACCCGTATCAGACACAGCAGAATGCAGTGTCTGATCAGGGTCTTCACTTCTGCCAATGTCCCAGTACACGAGCCCAGTCCAGAATTTACTTTTTATACAACACTCTGACATTACAAGGAGAAGACTTCTGCTGCTATAAATAATTAACTGGTACCTGGATTTTGTTCATTGTCAGTAATAGTCATGTGGACTAAAGCAGGTGGGAAGCTTCTGTAGTTATTAACTTTGGATCGATTGAGAATCAGTCGAATCAAAAATTGAGCTGACATAAGAAAAATAAGCCTTAGCATTTTCCAACTTACGTTATTTAACCTATTCAGTACCAGAAACCCCAAAATGGGTACCTTGGCAAACAGTAAACCCCAAAATGGGTACCTTGGCAAACAGTGCAAGCCCAGATCAGACGCCGCAGAACGCGGCGTCTGATCAGGGCCTGCAATATTGGCTAACAGAATTTTCCGTCAAAAATAGAATAAAAACGAAAAATTAGGCATGAAACCCCTTATATGACAAATGGGTTTGTCCAACATATTGCAATGGAAGAGTCCACTAGTATACAATGAGCAGCTGATACACGAGTTGTGGCATGAAGCTACGGTCTCCTCTACGTGTCTGAGTGCAGGGAACGTTCTGACAAGGCTGCACTAATGTGCAGGCCCTTCTGGGCAGTGTGATTAGCACCCTGTTCTTATGAGCTGGTATAATTCAAGGAACTTTGACTTGGAATTGTTTCTATCAACTGATAAAGAAAGACATTAAAATTGCAAATTCTAACACAGCACGCCTATATAGGCAACTGGTTTATTCTGGAAGAAGAGCGTGACGTGAATAGCCGCCGATTTATGACGTCACTTAAATTAGAGCCTTTGACATAAGACGATGTCACGTCATTTTCTAGCACCAGAGGATTTTACATTAGTGTTCATATTATTGAATTTATTGAACGAGCTGATGAAAAGGATAAAATACGAGGCTTTTTATCCCTTTTCCTCAACAAGCTTAATAAATTTAATACTACATGGGCACGAATGCAAAATTCTATTTATCGTATGACATTTACAACGCATTTAATTGGTCATCCGCTTACGTATAAGCCTGCCCAGGAAAAGTGTGGATCACTCGTGCTCGTGATTTGATCTATATACTTTAGAACGACCTCCAATCTGTGATTTAGGTCTAATCTATTTCTTGTATATAAACTGCCACACGATGATGAAGTACAAGGAGATGCTCTGCTGCTACCACCACATGGTACGGTACGAAAGAGAAATGGATACACCTGGCAGAATTTTCCACCATTTTCCAAAGGGAAACAACTGTTGGAACTTCCTCTTCGCTTTCTGTAAACTCTGTCCCACAGAAAAAGGGATCTACCCTTGCTCCTCAGGGGCAAAGTCTTTCCCTATTTACATGGGAGACAAAAATACTTTTGAAGGAGTTGCCTCCCCTGAAGGTGTATCCATTCCCATTGAGAAACACCCGAGTTTTTATGCATATTGTATTGTCTTGCTTTCCCGCAACGAAAGACGTCATTTAACGTTCGAATAATGGTGAAAATCTATACGATGCGCTTCCAACTAAACCAAATTTCATCGTTTTAACGCAAAAATTCACCCGCTCCGCCCATCGGGGCTTGAAGAAATAGAAAGGCTGCATGATGCTTCCACGCAGAGCTGAAACCGACCGCACACGAGTACTGGTAAACCGCTTAGAGAATCTAAGCCTGCCCAGGTAAAGCGGTGCGAGTCGGACCGTCCATGCTTATAAACCCTATTGGTTTCATTGGGCGACAGGGCTTGAGATGTCATTTAACCTCACTGTCGGGTAAACTCTCACAAAATTGGAAGCAAGGTCTCCAAAATGATCTATACAGTGTTGACGGGGACGTTAAACTTCAAATCAAACAAACAGACGCAAAATACTTGCTCAATCAGTTCTTTTGTGAATGTCCGAGCCTCTTCTTACTTACAGTCGAACTTCTATGGCTCGAACCCCTTTGGGACCATGCAATTTTATTCGAGACAGTGGTAGTTCGAGCCACTGAAGGTCACTGCCAAGAGGCATAACGAGATACTTTTGAACATCTTTCGATGTTAGATAATGAAAATGTTTGCAGTGTGTACTCATTAGAATCGCCTCACCGAGGCGATTCTAATGAGTACACACAGCACACATTTGCCAGATAAAAGACTAAAATCACCTTAATCATCCCCATCATTTCTTACCTTGATTTAATTCCCTAGGGGCTCAAGTACGAGTTCGACCCAGCCATGGGAAACGAGCCATCGGTGTTCGAGCCATCGAAGTTCTACTGTATTTGTTTTCTTTGTAAGTTGAATTGTCTCATTCAAAAGAAAGACAATGTTGGTTTATACTGGCATGTGGTAAATTGCGCTAAAATAATTTGACGTCGCAACCTTAACAAAGACGGTGACCCTTGTTATTTTTATTCGTCATTTCAGTTAAGATTTTAATGACCTTGGAGCTGTTAAAATACCAATAACTTTTTACCGACGGTTTTCTTTTTATTCCATAAAAACTGCAACCCCACCTCCCCACCCTCCATTTATAAAAAAATCGGCGTATAAAAAGCACCATAACGACGTTAAACCTCAAATCAATTGTTTTACATAATCTAAGACAATTGTTATAAGAAGAAATTGCTAAGACAGTTTTGCTGGCAATTCGTGGGCATATAGGTGGCTCTGCGATCTTCAGGTACTGTCGACGCACTCACGGGCATTTTGGCAGAAATAAGTCGGTGACCATTTTTAATTTCGAATTTCCATCGAACAAACCTGGAAGGCTCATTGTGTGAAATTTCATTAATTTCATTTAACACCAGCTGTTTTGACCTGCTCTCCGAAGTGCGTTATATAATAGAGTAGAGATCATAGAGCATAACCTGCTAACTAGGCCGCACGGTTCAAAATATTTGTGCTCAACCAAGTGTTGAGTTTGAAATTCATCACGGGAACAAGTCGGCGGTAGGACTTGAGGAGTCAATTGACCTCAATGTCTGGTAAAAGTCCCACAAAAATGAAAGCAACGTCTCCAAAATGACCTAAATAGTGTTGGCGGGGACGTTAAACCCCAATTCAAACAAATTCAAACAAACGGGAAGAAGTCCGTGAAATGAACACCCCTCTGAACCCCCCCCCCCCCCCCCCCCCCCCCCCCAATTATATAGAGAAAACTGGGGACTGGGGTATACATTATTTTTTATTATTTCTGCACAAAAACATAGATTGTGGGTACTCATTAGAACCGCCTCGCCGAGGCGGTTCTAATGAGTATCCACAATCTATGTTTGAATCAGAAATAAGAAAAATATCACAATTTTTTCATCTGAAAATTTCTATTTTTAGTTGTAAAATTTACAATGTATTTGTATAGGCGTGTTTTTGTAATGTATTCTGCCCGGAAAACATTAAAATGACCATTCTTGTTTTTCTGCATTTGAGAGCAATAAAAGCTCTAGTGAGCTGAGTGAAGAGATTTATAACCTGGTGTCTATACTAAATGCACATTCTTTCCTGCTTGATCAGTGAATGGGGTAAAAAGAAAATTATTTTATAACCAGTCTCTGTGAATGTTAGTTTTGCAGACAGGCACGCCGCCCCTGAAGAAATAGATGGACTGATATTTTCACGCAGAGTTGAAATCGAACGCACACGAGTACTGGTAAACCGCTTAGAGGAGCTAAGCCTACCCAGGCAAAGCGGTCCGTGCTTATAAACCCTATTGGTTTCATTGGGCGACAGGGCTTGAGAATGACCTATACAATGTTGACGGGGAAGTTAAACCTAAAATCAAACAAACAAAAACAGACAGGCACGTATGACGTTATGATGCGTTGACTGATCATATATAGACCCGTCTTGATAACTAGACCTCTCGAATAAAGGATTGGACGATACACAAAACGTTACAAAAAACGTATACAAGTGTATTGAAAAGTTTACAACCAAAGAATATGAAAATTCTGATGTTGATATTTCTATACAAAACAAAGATGGTGGGAACTTGTCAGAACCGCCTCGTCCAGGCAGTTCTAACGAGTACCCACAATATATGTTTTGAGCAGATATAAAAAAAAATGGTGCCTTTTTTTCAAATTTCGTAAAGATTTGGGTTTAAATTTATTGGTCTGTGAAATCACGTAGCCAGTAGCATGAACGCTATATACTGGTTATCTTTGGGTAGATTGATAGCAGTGCTTCAGGTCACAGAATGTGACCCAGAGAGTCGGCCTTCATTCAGCTTGAAAAAAAATCTAAAGCATTTTGTTGATATACGATATCAAACGTACACATTGTAATACGTATTGTAAATATTTTTGACGAGTTGGAACAGGAGCTTTTCATGCACTTTCAGCGAAATTAATGTTTGGTTTTACATGAATCGTCTGCTGAGAGCATGTTATTACGACCCCGGCAGGTTCGAACCCGCGTCCCCCCTGATCACCAGTCAGACGCGCATCCGACTGAATTACCGACATAATATATAATTTAGAGCATAAATAAGAAAAATAAGGTCTACCTCTTTAAACCCCAGTTTTGTTATATAAAAGTGGGGTTCAAGGGGGTCGAAATTATATAGGCGTGTTTTCGTGATGCGAAAGCACCTAATATAAAATATTTTCCTTGTGGTTCTAATGAGTATCCACAGTCTATGTTTGAATCAGAAATAAGAAAAATATCACAATTTTTTCATCTGAAAATTTCTATTTTTAGTTGTAAAATTTACAATGTATTTGTATAGGCGTGTTTTTGTAATGTATTCTGCCCGGAAAACATTAAAATGACCATTCTTGTTTTTCTGCATTTGAGAGCAATAAAAGCTCTAGTGAGCTGAGTGAAGAGATTTATAACCTGGTGTCTATACTAAATGCACATTCTTTCCTGCTTGATCAGTGAATGGGGTAAAAAGAAAATTATTTTATAACCAGTCTCTGTGAATGTTAGTTTTGCAGACAGGCACGCCGCCCCCGCCCATCGGGGCTTGAAGAAATAGATGGACTGATATTTTCACGCAGAGTTGAAATCGAACGCACACGAGTACTGGTAAACCGCTTAGAGGAGCTAAGCCTACCCAGGCAAAGCGGTCCGTGCTTATAAACCCTATTGGTTTCATTGGGCGACAGGGCTTGAGAATGACCTATACAATGTTGACGGGGAAGTTAAACCTAAAATCAAACAAACAAAAACAGACAGGCACGTATGACGTTATGATGCGTTGACTGATCATATATAGACCCGTCTTGATAACTAGACCTCTCGAATAAAGGATTGGACGATACACAAAACGTTACAAAAAACGTATACAAGTGTATTGAAAAGTTTACAACCAAAGAATATGAAAATTCTGATGTTGATATTTCTATACAAAACAAAGATGGTGGGAACTTGTCAGAACCGCCTCGTCCAGGCAGTTCTAACGAGTACCCACAATATATGTTTTGAGCAGATATAAAAAAAAATGGTGCCTTTTTTTCAAATTTCGTAAAGATTTGGGTTTAAATTTATTGGTCTGTGAAATCACGTAGCCAGTAGCATGAACGCTATATACTGGTTATCTTTGGGTAGATTGATAGCAGTGCTTCAGGTCACAGAATGTGACCCAGAGAGTCGGCCTTCATTCAGCTTGAAAAAAAAAATCTAAAGCATTTTGTTGATATACGATATCAAACGTACACATTGTAATACGTATTGTAAATATTTTTGACGAGTTGGAACAGGAGCTTTTCATGCACTTTCAGCGAAATTAATGTTTGGTTTTACATGAATCGTCTGCTGAGAGCATGTTATTACGACCCCGGCAGGTTCGAACCCGCGTCCCCCCTGATCACCAGTCAGACGCGCATCCGACTGAATTACCGACATAATATATAATTTAGAGCATAAATAAGAAAAATAAGGTCTACCTCTTTAAACCCCAGTTTTGTTATATAAAAGTGGGGTTCAAGGGGGTCGAGATTATATAGGCGTGTTTTCGTGATGCGAAAGCACCTAATATAAAATATTTTCCTTCCGTCCGTATCACTGGGAATCTCTCCCGAAATAGAAAGAGTAGCTTCATAAGAAGATATACTCTGGGTGTGCGTAAAATAGTTCTGCGTGCACCTTCCTTTAGTTTCCTATCCTAAATTCTTAATTATGCGAAAAATAAAATTTTAGCTAAAACCACACAAAAACCACAAAGGACAAATCTATAATAATGTTAAGGCACACGTGACTCATGTATGATACACTGGTGGTTGGCACAAAGAAATTCAATCAGCCGATGCCTTTTTGGCGGGAAGCCTTTGTTGTCTGCACCGAACAAAGCATATTTCGGGTGCAACCCGTGATAAGCATTTGCGTAACATGATCAGTCCATGATACATTTATTTAGTAATTTACTTACATTTCAAGAATTACATTTTGCTTTGTTTTGTTTTGTTTTGTTTGCTTTTACATTTATGTGAGCTGAACGTTCCCCGCAACGTTGACTCAACGTTGATTAAAATGTGAAACAGCGTTCAACGTTGTTTAAACGTTGATTCACGTTGAGTTTTGTTTTGAGTTTAACTTTCAGCCAGTACTTTTAAGTCATCATTCTAGTTTTTTTCATCAC
Organism: Lucinisca nassula; assembly: GCA_963580285.1. Classification (NCBI taxonomy): domain Eukaryota; kingdom Metazoa; phylum Mollusca; class Bivalvia; order Lucinida; family Lucinidae; genus Lucinisca; species Lucinisca nassula. The sequence goes on along the minus strand of OY757014.1, from coordinate 53,578,220 downwards.
AAACTGACAACTGCCCTTCAGACAGGATTAAGTTAGTGCATGTTCAGAGAAACAACACACGACCATTTGTAAACTTAACTTGCCTATTAAACATGTTCCCGACTGGGGTCGAGCCCACTCGGTCACAGTGGGGAGGACACAGGATCAATGTCCGTATGAGATATATTTCCTTGTCAGAACTCTGATCAGACTACGCACATGCTGAATATTAATATTTCGCCCATATCACATTCTTGTCGGTGATAAAATGGTTGCCCAGTTCCCCTTCCCCACAAACATACGCGCACCTATCCCCCTACACGGTGCCGTGGTCGTTCTGAATCTTCAACACTATATAGATCATTTGGAGACGTTGCTTCCAATTTTTGGGACTTTTTCCCGACTGAGATGAAATGACATCTCAAGCCCTGCCGCCCGATGAAACCGCTAGGGTTATATTTACAAGCAAGTCGGGCCGACTTGCTTCACTTTGCCTGGGCAGGCTTAGACTCTCTAAGTGGTTTACATGTACCAGTACTCAATGTGCGGTCGGTTTCAGCTCTGCGTGGAAGCATCATGCAGCCCTATCTATTTCTTCAAGCCCCGATGGGCGGTGGCGGTTTTACCACGTAACTCATTACAATAACATGTCCGTGTGCTAAAGAGCCTTGCAAATCCCCAAGTAAAACAGGGAAAAATGCACCGGCGCACAACCAAACTTGTGCCGCCAAAAAAGACTCCGACCAGCCTGCATACGCGACCACTGTGCAAGAATGGTCACTTATGTATTTGCAATGCTTGGAGGTTATAGAAAGTGAATGTGATCAGTGACGACTCTGATTAGACTGGGGATGTGCATGCGGATCTGAATCTTCGCTGGTCGAACAAGTTTTGATGTAGGTGGCTCCTTAGTTAAATATTTACGTAATTTCTGTTCTTAACCAATATATGACAATGGAATCTTCCAGCTCATAAGTTTGGAGGGGTCCATTTCAATTATAGGGGTGTCAGTTTTGTTTTGTATGATGTAAATTGTACAAAAATGTATACTCTTTGAGCAAACAGTGTAGACCCAGATCAGACGCCGCGTTCTGTGGCGTCTGATCTGGGTCTACACTGTTTGCCACCGCATCCTAGAGTGCTTGATTGTAGTTGCTGGGGAGCACCTTCAATCTACATTTGAAGGACATATAAAAAGCTTTCACAAGGTTCACCGGAAAAACCTTTGCCGGCCTCGTTGGCTCAGTCGGATGCGCGTCTGACTGGTGATCAGGAGGACGCGGGTTCGACTCCCGCCGGGGTCGGCAACATTCTTTCGTGGAGATTGATCATGAAATCTTTTCTACGGTCATTCTCTCCCTTCCGCTGATTCAAGAAGGGCAGTTGTCAGTTTCTGGCGAAAGAATGTGCACTGTACTGGTTAACCGCTTACGTATAAGCCTGCCCAGGAAAGTGTGGATAGGTAAACTGACCGGCTCAAAAATGACCTATATAGTGTTGACTGGGCCGTTAAACTCCAATACAAACAAACAATCACCGGAAAAACCACCATACAGGCACGTAAGGTTGAATCAACTTCAACATGGAAACAACGTATTCAACGTATTTAATATAGGGACCAAACATGGTTCAGCTTCGCAAGCCAGGGGTACTAAGTCGAATACGTTCCATACGCACGTATACGCCGAGTCCCGAGGAAGCTGTGTGAACATGAGGCCGCTAGGCCGAATGTTCAAATATCTTCCGGGGGATCCAGCAAATCTTAATGCAATGAAATAACCATGGATGGTTCTTGTTCTTGCATATCTTACGATTCTAACGCCAAATTTTGACGAACATGCTCAAAAGCATTATGTAAACTCCATATAAACTCTTCGAATGCCACCTGCAAACCAACATGGGGCTTGTTCAGAATGTCATTTACAATGACGTTGTTACGCAGTAACTCATCATACTACTCTAAAACGCTACGTTCAGTGCGATAAGGTTACGTCGCTTAGCGTAACGTAAACAAAGCAATGCCCATCTTGTCATGCAAAAGTTGAAAATCCCATGTTCCAACAGCCCGCGAATTTCAATATTTGAATATGAGTTTTGTTGTTTGAGCAAGGCTCGGTTCATTTGACAATGGCTTAAACAGCCATGCGCATGCGCATAGGTATTTGTGCAAGTACGTTGATTTAAGGTCAAATATTTACATTTCACAATATAGATTGTGGGTACTCGTTAGCCTGAACCGCCTCAATGAGGCGGTTCTGTGGGTACTCGTTAGAACCACCTCGATGAGGCGGTTCTAACAAGTACCCACAATCTATATTTTGGGCAGAAATAAGAAAAAATATCACAATTTTTCATCTTATTTTTTTTCGGCGGTAAAGTTTACAATGTATTTTTATAGGCGTGTTTTCTTATTGAGTTTTACATAATTTGATCAAATCCACCGAATTAACCCTTATCTTGCTGTTCACAACAACCCCTATCTTTGAAAACAGTGTAGATCCAGATCAGATGGCTTCTGAAGAAGCCATCTGATCAGGATCTACACTGTTTGGTATTCAGTTTATGAATTTGTAGCAATAAATTACATCAAGTAATTTGATTGGTTGATAGACAGAAATGGGTGTGGCTTAAATGAATATTCAGCAAGATAAGGGTTAAATGTAACAGCATAGAAAATGCTAACTATTACAAGGTGAAAGTGAAGTATGCAGTTGTCTTACCATTACCAAAACATGCCTATACAAATACACTGTAAATTTTACCGCCGTAAAAATGAAAAATTTAAGATGAAAAAATTGTGATATTTTTCTTAATTCTACTCAAAATATATATATATATATATATATATATATATATATATATATATATATATATATATATATATATATATATATATATATATATATATATATATATATATATATATATTGTCGGTGCACGTTAGAACCGCCTCGACGAGGGCACGCACAGCAAAAATAAGAAAAACATAAGATTTACCCCTGTGAACCTCAGTTTTACTGTATAGAAGTGGAGTTCAAGGGTGGGGGGGGGGGGGCAAAACCATATAGGCATGTTTGCGTGATGGATCATTTTCATTGTTTTTGCTAAAAGCCATTAAATTATTAAGGGCATAAGAAGAAAACATTTACTAAGGCATTCTCACAGGCACACAGGATCTATTGTTGAAACATTAACATAACCACGGACGTAGACATTATAGACATAGGATTTAACACAAAAAGAGGCCAACGGACAGAGCTCTGGTACAGAATCGCTATCACATTTGTACAAGCCCGTATTTGCTTTCATGTTTGCCTATACTATTGTACAGGCCAATACAAAATATGTATCTGCTCGACAAAGACAGACCATTACCTATCCTATAAGTTCCACAGGAGCCTTCGGCGCTGGTGAGCTAAACAGTTGCCTCGCCGTAAGCAAACTCTTTGGTTAATCTTCAATTGAGCCCCGCCAAGCGTATTTGTGTCTTCGAGCATTCCTTCATGCCCAATTTTAACTGCGCATGCCCAGCCATTCAGAGGGGCCAGGGAAATGGCTTTCTGTCTGAAGGTCACTTTTGATTCACTGCTTGTATGAGCGAGCAGCGAAGGTTCTGGCGAGACTGCGCGGATGCGCAGGCTCGCCTGAACCTTCGCTGCTCGCATAGGCGATAAGTACCAAAGTCGCTTGACGGGGCCCAATTAGTCTTCTATAAAGAGTAAGAAAGTTGTCTAGTTAACTTCTCCAACTGTTTTCAAGCATTCCATTTGATAAGATGTTACAAGCATATTGAAGTTGCACATGTGCTTTTTTAAGGGTGAAAAAGTACTCTTTTTTTAAAGAAAATTACAGCTTTTGGAACTTTGTGTGGAATGTGTGTTCATAATGCATGTGTTCAATTAATATGTGCTTTGTTAATTAACTATTAATGACTATTATGCTTTGTTCATTGATTTGTATACATGTATTTTGAATGCCAGAGATGGCCCATGATTGGTTTAATAAACATATTCTATTCTAGTCTATCAGATATTATACTTCAGTCGGCAGGATCCTGGGTGCAGACTGGCAATTAGAATATTGCCAAATACAGTTAAAACACATTTCTATGACATAACTCAAGACATTCACATTTAATATGCGCTAAGCATAGACCTAGCTTTTTGTAAAAGCTATACTTGTAAAGTTTAAAAAAGCGCTGTTGACATATTTGCTAATACATGATGTTTTGTTCGCTCTTTGTATTAGACTACAGCTTAAACGAACGTTAATGGTACACATACTACTCCTATTTTGTTTGCGTTTTACGTCCTAACAAAAACCAAGGTCATATGGAGACGGGGACATCGGCTTAAGAAACTCATTGGAAAACCAGGAGAAGCATTAGAAATTGATCCTGTGACCCCTGGCTTATAAGGTGAGTAGCTTAATCACTAGACCATGGAGGTTTCTAGCTTCTATCTAGCGTAGGTATCCGTTTCCCAATACCGAAACCTGACTCTGACATGTTTTTGAGGTGGCTCTCACTTGTATAACGAGCATACCCCAGCTGATCTAGAACTTCACTGCAGTGGGTTTCAAACAAGCTAACTATACTCCAAGGGAGTCTTGTCCTATAGTTAAACGGATGAAATCCTTTGCTCCCCTTTTCAGTTGCTATTTGTTGCAACATGGGCTGGTGTTCCTCAGTGTACGACATTCCAAGAAACGCATACAGGTCCCTAGCAACGTCAGTCAAATTGCCCAGTGTCTCATACTGAATTATTTTAACCCTGTCCGGAAATAGTTTCTTCATTTCTGTACTGGCGTTAAGGTCCCATAGCAACCTGTGGCACAGAGTCTCCACACGATTTCGGATATCTTGGAATTCTTTATCCCTCTTTGGCATTGGTATATCGTCCCAGAGTGAATTCTGGATTCCTCTAGGATCCCTGAACAAATGAACCACCTTAAGTCGGTTGTTGCTTTGTAGCAAAGGTGCCATATTGTCAAGAGACATTCGAAGAAGTTTTATTACTCGATATTTGGCGGACCTGCACTTCGGCTCCACTGCTTTTAAACAACTTTCAAGTGATGCGGCTTTACTCTCTACACATTTCTTGAAATTTTCCCAACTTTTACCTTTGAAAAATATCATGCCGTGGTCTGCTTTCTGGATTTTTTTAGACCCTGTTTTAGTGAAATAGTGTGGATAACGATGGAAAGAACAATGAAATATACTCTGCAGATAATTCAATGATTCATTTAAGGAATGAAGAGATCCTTTCGTTCCCTTCAGAACCGCCCCGATGCGTATTCTCTTGTCACGGTCCGCTCGAGTGTAGGCTAATTTATTACGAGTCAGTAACTCTTCCGTGAGATTGACGCATTCCTTGTGAGCATCATGACAGAGCATGTGTGGTCCTTTATAAAAGCCTCGCCTTGTGGCTTGCCATAGTGGCTCGTAAATATAGAATGCATCGCGACGTTTGCCAAGTATCCTTCCTGTCACTGTAGAACCGCTATGCTTATAGGCACTCAAAACAACATCGTAAAACTCCGGTTCGCTGAAATTCTTTCCAGTCATTATCCATTTTGTACTTTTAGTTCCATTTCTGTTGAAAATATGAAGAGTTATCAAATCTTTCTTATATATTCTACAAACTATAAACGCGACACATATGAATATAAAACATACAAAAGGTAAAATTTTGATTCTTTGTGGCGTCTTCATTGTCTACGATTGAAATGTACGTATATAAAGGATTTCTTTCTAATGTATATAACTATGTCATTTCTTAAACGTTTTAGCCAGAGCAGGACGAAAACCTACATGGTACAGTAAGACCACCTTAAAGACCACTTTTGAACAGTCCCCATGGTGGTCTTTGACCAGAGGATATTATGGGCAGAAAATACAAAGAAAGTAAGCTTTTTACAGTAGAATTAGTCTCAAGTTTAGGGTGGTCTTAATAGCGGAATTTTTCTGCATTTGATGCGATCAGCGAAGATTGATAGCAGCCTGTGCATCAAGTTGTTCTGACCAGTCTTCGCTGATAGCCCGGATGCTGAAGTCTCATGCGACAAGTGAGGACTCAGATCAGATACACAGGCTGATCTGAGTCTTCACTGGACGCTCACATTTGTGGCGCATTGATTTTTTTGAACTCCGCCACTAACAAAAGCGTCATTCAGTTGGCCCCCACGACCGTTTATGTCACTGATCAGCCTGCACGCCTGTTAAGTAAGACTAGACATAAATAGTTGTTGATAACATTGTAGTACCAGGCGAACAGCGAAACCGTTCCCTGATCAGGCTGCGCACATCCGCAAATTGACCTGAGCCAATGTTATAATACCTTTTGTCCGATGACGCAGCTAATTTTTTTAAACATCGTCCTTTGATAAATATTTTCAAAAGGTCGAGAAGGAAATTAAATTAACACTTTCAACCCTGTAGACCAATACCCAAACATATGCAGACAGTGTAGATCAAGATGAGACGAACCAGAACGAGCCGTCTCATCAGGATCACACTGTTTGTCATGGTATTCTATTAACCCATATATGACAATGTTGCCCCCGTCCATCGGGGCTTGAAGAAATATATGGTCTGCTTGGTGCTTCCATGCATGCAGAGCTGAAACCGACCCGCACACGAGTACTGATAAACCGCTTAGAGGATCTAAGCCTACCCAGGTAAAGCGGTCCGAGTCGGCCCGCCCATGCTTATTAACCCTATTGGTTTCATTGGGAGGCAGGGCTTGAAATGTCATTTCATCTCAATGTCGGGTTAAAGTCCCACAAAATTGGAAGCAACGTCTCAAAAATGACCATTACAGTGTTGACGAGGACGTTAAACCTCAAAACAAACAGACAAATGACAATGGAAGCTCGCACCTAGTGAGTTTAGAGTGGTCCATTTCCAATTAAAAGGGTTCCAGGTTGTCTTGCTAGCAGTAAGTTTTGCAAACAGTGTAGTCCCAGATCAGACGCCGCGTTTTTCAATTAAGAAATAGATCAGCTCTAACTGTGATTTGTTGAGTAATAAATCACAGTTTGGAGGTCAGTTGTAAAGTAGACAAATCACGAGCGCGTAGCGCGCGTGATTTGTTACTCATTTATTACTCAACAAATCACAGATTAGAGCTGATCTATTTCGATTCTAACACGCTGAAAATCGGCAATAATGCTGATCGGCAATAATGCTGATCGGCAATAATCCTTCAAAATCTCACAACTTTTCGCCATTGCTAGAAGTAATCCCGCTAAAATTATCGACTGAAACACATGCATTATACCCTTTTCTAACGTTTTCGATGCGAGAATATGACGTTACACCGTCTAACGTCAAGGAAATCGACAAGTGACGTCATAAATTTGCAGTTTTTAATGACGTCACTCGTCACGCTCTTCCGAGCTGTGATTTGTTGCAGAATAAAACACAGTTATTTTCCATTGCCTATATAGGCGCGCTGTGTTAGAATATGTCTTCGTAATGCCAGAAAGTCAGGGATGAAAGGGTTAGGGCGAGAAACACTGAATACAACAAGCAATACTTTTGGAAAATTGTAGGCCAATCTACAAAAGTACACGAACAGATATATGTATATACACTTCTACCGGCAGCATGCATATATTTATATTGGCAATGGAAAGGAACTGTGATTTGTTCTGCAATAAATCGCATCACGGAAATTATCGTCGTTTTGTGACGTCACTTTAAGTATCTTTGACGTTAGACGGTGTAACGTCATCTCCCTCATCAAAAACAAAAGAACAAAAACTACAAAAGACATACATGCATGTGATACAGTCTGTATTATTGGCGGGTTGCTTCTAGCACTGGTCAAATGTTGGGAGAATTTGAAGGGACCAACATACTTATTGTTGATTAGTTTATACTAATTTATTTTAGTTCGATTGCGAAGGAAGCTTCAAGCTTATTTAATCGCTCCCGGACACTCATTCCGGATGTTTTCACGCGCACGCAAGAGTAGCAGTGAGTATTACACCACTGCTACCCATTTCCACCTGGGTGGAGTGAGGCAGTGTCATTACTTGTCTTGCCCAAGGACACATCTCGATACCGGTTGCCGGATTCGAACGCACAACCTCTCGATCATGAGTCGAACGCGTTAACAACTGCGCTATCGAGGCTTATTGTTGATTATTAGTATATTATAATCGAAATAGATAAGCTCTAAAGGGGGTCTTTCATTTGTGCCCATGCATGTTTTTTCTTTAAACTTTGTATATTAATAACTTGAGCATATACAACCTATAAAAATGTATTTAATAAATTATATAAATCAAAGTAGGACTCAGGAGGCCACTCTAACTGACTCCCTCCATGAGCTGGTGTCTGCCTCTAAATAAGTGCGTCTTAAATCTTATGTTTTATTTAGTTTCAAGATCTGTGAACTGGATTGAATGCAGAACTCCATAGGCATTCCTTTGATACTAAAAAACCTTTTGAATTAATTAAAGTTTACATTTTCTGATAAAATAATTATCAAAAATCTCATTTTTTAATTAAAATTTAAAAACATTATCAAAATTCAATCCCTAAGATAAATATGTTCTAGTCTTTGTCAAGATTTCATTTTGCTAGGAAAACTTGCCATATGTATCTTCTTTAGCTATGCCAAATTTCATGAAAATCCGAAACCGGTAACACTGTAGTTTTTCATCTTTAATGGATGTAAGTCGTTTCTGCAAAATTTACTATTTTATTGAAATCATCCAAGAACCTTACAAAATGGCAATTCGTAACACTTACGTAATAAAAATGAGATTATACAAATCAAAATGAATACATATTGAGCTGATCTAGCTTAGAAACTATTAAAATATCATGAATTTATGATATTTTTCTTTCATTTATACACATATGATCTATCCAAAATAGTAGATAGTAAAACAATAAATCAAAAGGTATTCTAATCAACAAATTAGGCTTAACAACATTATATTGCTTTTTTATTAGCAGCAAAATTATTGTGAACACGTGCAACTTTATTTAATGACTTTGCATAAGTCATGCAACTCAAATACGTGTAAGGCAAGGAGATCCATTATTTTCATTTCCCTGCCAAGCTGGTATGCAAGGACGCAATGGTCAGTGGTTTTTTGTTACTAGTAAAAATAGTTCTGTTGATAAATCCATGGCCAGATTAAGCCTTAGATATACTGTCGGAGTCTAACTGTTGGTTTTCTTTTGCTCCAGCATTTCAGTGGTTTCTTGCTGTCGAGTCCTCACCTTTGTATCACCTCTGTCTTTGATTTTTGTGTTCACGGAGATGTTGCACTGATGAGTTGGAAATCATTCCACTGACCGTTCCAAGGCGGTTCTTCTGTGGCGGTTTATTTATGGTGTTGTTTGTTACTTACTGTATGTATCGCTTGTGTCTTTTTATTTTGGATGGCCATATGGCCATTTTGTGGGAAAGTAACTGTCCTTATGGCCTTCCTTTGTTTAGGTTTCCATTATGGTCTTGTCGCTTAATGTTTGTGTTTCTTTCCCTTTGGTGTCTTTGATGGGTGGAGTAAGTTAATTGTATCGATTCCTGATCTTTGTTTTACTTCTACTTTATGAACACTGGATTATTATTATCCTAATAAAAAAGTTACAGTAATTATTGGTTAGTATTTCCAAAAATCGAAATGTCACTGATATTGAGTTTCTGTTGCAAAAGATATCATTGATGGATGAGGCGCAGAATATTTGGTGTAAACAAAGCTGTTCCATGACCTAGAGAAATTTTGCTTTTAGACAGGGAGAGAAACAGTTTCCTTCCTTATAGTACACATACATTGTACATAAATATGTCTCTTTTCTGCATTGGTATTGTAATTGTTGACGTTTCTTTAGTGTCTAATTTTTTCTATTTACTTTGTTAATATAGTGGTTAATTTGTCGGAAGTGAGCGCTTAGTATTTTTTATGCCCCCGGAATCTAAGAGATTCGGGGGCATATAGTTTTTGGTCTGTCCGTCTGTTTGTCCGTTTGTCCGTCTGCAAAAACTTTAACATTGGGCATAACTTTTGAATGGTAATAGATAGAGCATTCATATTTCACATGTGTATACCTTATCACAAGACCTTTCCAGTGGTACCATAATTTTTGATCTCGTGACCTTGAACTTGACCTTTGACCTATTTTTTTCAAAATTTTTAAAAACATTAACATTCAGGGGGCAAATTTACCGAAATGGATGTTTTGAAATAATACTTATAATTATGCTATGAACTACTTACACAAACCATACTATACTATAGCCATCCAAATTGAAAGCAATAGTAAAGTATTATTAAACAGCATGACCAAAACATGATAATCATATAATTTTACATTTTGCTGAATCAGGACTATCAGTATTCAGTCTGTTAAAACACAATGTTACCGGTCCTCAATTTCCATCAAAATTCATCAACATGTTCCTAAGATATGTGGGTAGTTTTTATGCCAAAATGGTGTCTTGACAAAAATTGGAACATGGTAAAAATGCATATACAATTTTAATGAATACAAAAATAGGAGCTGAAATATGGGGACACCATCAAAGAAAACTGAATGCCCAGCCACTATTACTAGACATATGATGTCATTCATAGTATCAACTAACTCACAAATTATGGCTTTAATTCATAAAACATATCAGCATTAGATATATGAAATTCTGAATACTGAAAACAAGTTTATATGAGAGTCACTCTCTGTTGTGATAGAGACTTCATAAAATATGTAATAAATTTACTACGGAAATAAAATTTAAAAGTGAATGAAGCGTAATTATAATGGTTATACCCAAGGCAATTATTGTGCAGAGTTTCATCAGAATCCAAGCGTGGGTAGAAACCAATGCAAATTTCCTATATCTTGAAAGACCCCCTTTAGTATGTGATTTGTTTGAGTAATAAATCAGTGTTTGTCTGTCAGTTGTAAGTAGACAAATCACTCGCTCTACGCGCTCGTGTTTTTCTATTTTTCAACTGATCTCCAAACTGTGATTCATTACCCAACAAATCACAACTGAGCTGATCTATTTCTGCCCTGGAAAATTATGGTTAGGTTACCTGACCGGCTCGATATACGACCTAAATTTTGTTGGCAGGGTCGTAAACTTGCAATGAAACAGAATTTAAGATGCCACACGACTTTCTTTTTATCTTACACATGCATGTATCTATACCATCCCCACGTAAGTCTAGAAGCCTCCGTGGTGCAGTGGTTTCGCTACTCGCCTTGTAAACCAGGGGTCGCAGGATCGATTCCGGGCTTCTCCAGACTTTCGGATGAGTCTTTAAACCGAGGTCCCGTCTCCGTATGACCTTAGCTGTTGGTGGGACGTAAAACTAAAACTCACTCACTCACTCCCCACGTAAGTCTATTATTTTGTAAGCTGGTATATTGACATTTTTTGTTTGTTTTGTAGTTTAACGGTCCAGTCAAAAATATTTTGGTCATATCGAGCTGGTCAGTTTACCTATCCACACCTTTCCCTGGAAGGCCGTAAGCAGTAAACCACTACAGTGCACATACTTTCACCAGAAACTGACAACTTCTCTTCTTGAATCAGCGGAATGGAGAGAATGAAAGGAGAAAAGATTTCATGATCAATCTCCACAAAAGAATGTTGCCGACTCCGGCAGGGAGTATATCAATGCAAAGCGTAAAAAGTGTAAGTACTCCGATCAGAAGGCACAAATACAGGTCTACTTGTTGTAAAACTTACAACACATAAAACAAACCAAACAAAAGGCCTTAACTTGGAACTATGGTTTAAATCCTGTAGACAGTAAAGATATCTTAATGTAGATGCATCCTAACAGTATGACTAATAGCCCCTCCCCCCACCCCCTCGCCTCCCGCCGCCATGAATGGAAGTATCCAAATTCACAGAATAGTTCACTTCAAACACTCAGGGCTGAAAAAATTTAGTTGGTCAAATAATAAATGAACCTTCCCACCTTCTGATTAATCGGGTATGGTCTTTCGCGGACGAAATTTTCATAACCTTTTGTTCATGGGTTAACCACAAGTTGCCGTAACCACACATTAGTTTAAGCGGTCTCAATAGAAAACGTGCCTTTTTTGTTCCCGAACCAGGAATGACACTGATCAGCCTGGTGATGTACAGCGTCAGACAAGAGCTGTCTCCTTTCGATTTTTAACCGATGGTATTATTTTTCTTATTTCTAGTCCAAACATAGATTCTGGGTGCTCGTTAGAAACGAGTACCCACAGTCAACGTTTGGGCGATAATGAAAATAATTTATACCCCGGTAAACTGCTCATCACATGGATATGCCCTGGAGTACATTGAGGTTTAATGCGGGCTACGAAGGCTCTGATTAGATTGCACGGATGCGGAATCTGATTTGAGCATTTAGTGGCCGTTCATGGCGTAATGCACATTCTGTCAAGACGCGGCCTAAACTGTATTATGTTTTAAGTTTTTACATCTGCTCGGCAACTGCAAAATGCATTAAAAGAAAACATAATGAAGTATGAAATCGTATTGATTTAAAAACTATCGGAATCGAAATGATTATAAAAATATCCACTCCCTAGCCTTTCAAAACTGGATAATGAACAAGTTGGCTTCTTTAAAAAGAATCCAAAGGAAAGGTCTGCTGCTGTCTAGTCAGCAGAATGAACAGAGCATTATCACAATAGTAATGATAATACTAATAAAGATAATAATAGTAATAATAAACGTGCGTAATGTTTGTCTTTTGCAAACATGACCAATCCTTAACTATTCGCTTTAGAACCTTAAAATCAAGAATGATCAAATACCACTGTCATTTGTTGAATAACTTTTACTTTTCAATAGCAGTCATACTTGGTGCACACTAATGTCCGGGAATTGTCCGGGAAATGTCCGGGAATTCGCCGGGAAATGATCGGGAAATTGGAGGTAGTGGTGTGTTGTCGCTAATATCTCCACTACGGGTTGTCAGAAAGTAATAAAATTTGTATCAAATAAACTTTTTAGCTCTATTATAAAAGATAAAAAAATAATAATTTACTTTTTCAACGTTTAAGGGGTCCATTTTTTAATTTAATTTGTCCGGGAAATTCTCGGATTTTGTCCTGGATGTTGGGGTATTGATGCGTTAATCCTAATATCTCGACTTTCGGTGGTCAGAAATTCATAAAATTAGTATCAAATAAACTTTTTAGCTCTATTATAAAAGATAAAAAATAATAATTTACTTTTTTAACGTTAAAGGGGTCCATTTTTTAATTTAATTTGTCCGGGAAATTCTCGGATTTTGTCCTGGATGTTGGGGTATTGATGCGTTAATCCTAATATCTCGACTTTCGGTGGTCAGAAATTCATAAAATTAGTATCAAATACAAATTTTAGCTCAATTTTAAAAGATAGTTAAAAAATATTTTTCATTTTGAATATTTTAGGGGTCCATTTCTGAAGTTAATTTGTCCGGGAAATTCCCGAATGTGTCTTTGATCTTGCGGTAGTTGTGCGTTTTCATAATATCTCGGTTTGTGGTGATCACTTATTGATAACAATTGTTAAAATTTTAAGTTCAATTCTAAAAAAAATATAAAAAATCTCTTTATACACCTCAATGAGGCAGTTCTAATGAGTACCCACAACCCGGATTGTATCCAGGATGCTGGGGTATTGGTTTGTTTTCCTTAATATATCGACTTGTGAGAACGAAAGAAAGACTGCACACCCCTTTAAAAATCCTACTTTTCGCTGTATAAAGTTGGATTTACATGGGTTTCCATTACACAGCTTTCTATGATGTCACACATGTTGCTGCTCACAAGACGGACATTGATTTGATGATGAATTCAGACCTAAACATATTCTATAAAACCAAATTTTGCACTTACGATTTTCACAGCAAATCATGTTATCAATATACTCAGGCATTTTGCAGAATCACCAGACTGGAATTTTTACGATTTTACAAGTGAATGAATGAAGTATTTCTACTATTTCAATCCAGGTAAGCAGCACACGCCAACTTATTATGAGTTAAAGCAATTAACTTAACACATTTTTAATCTCGTTAGAAAATTAATGGTCCGTAAAATCGCTCAAAGTCCGTACACCTAATTCATCGTCAGAAAGAAATGGATGCGCTTAAATTTTGTTTGTTTGATTTGAGGTTTAACGTCCCCGTCAACACTGTAAAGGTCATTTTGCAGACGTTGCTTCCAATTTTGTGGGACTTTTACCCGGCATTGAGATGAAATGACATCTCAAGCCCTGTCGCCCAATGAAACCAATAGGGTTTATTAGCATGGTCAGGCTTAGATCCTTCAAGCGGTTTACCAGTACTAGTGTGCGGGACGGATTCAGCTCTGCGTGGAAGCATCATGCAGCCTATATATTTCTTCAAGCCCCTATGGGCGGGGGCGGGGATGCGCTTAAATTTCGTTGTTTAGGCAAACAGTATAGAACCAGATCAGATGTCGCATTTTGCGGTCGAGATCAGACGCCAAGTTTTGCAGCGTCTGCGCATCATTGTCCGTCAAATCAGTCAAAGTCCGTACATCTAATTCATTGCAAGCAAGAAATGGATGCGGTTAAATTTCGTCGTTGATTAAGCAAACAGTGTAGACCGAGATCAGACGTCGCACTTAGCGGCCCAGATCAGACGCCAAGGTTTGCGCAGCTACTGATCATAATGGTCCGTCAAAGTCCGTACACCTAATTCATTGCTAGCAAATAGTGTAGACCCAGATCAGATGTAGCATTTTGCGGCCCAGATCAGACGACACGTTTTGCAGCGTCTGATCATTTGAGTCTACACTGTTTGACTATGTCCCACAAATGGGACGCTATATAGGCATATATGGATTAAATATCTGGATTAAATATCTGATCTGCCAGAGGATCTACACTATCTGCCAATGTCCCACAAGTGGGAGTCAAGGCATATATGGGTTAAACCTTTGGTCAAGATCTACACTGTTTGCCAATGGCCCAACAATGGGGCGCTAGGCATATATGTGTTAAACCGTTGATCAAGTTCTACACTGTTTGCCGTAATTAAAGATTCTTTGAGATCTTCTATAAATTAGTCATGTTGTGTGCACTCATTAGAACTGCCTCAGTGAGGTGTATGAAAATATTTTTTATATATTCTTTTAGAACTGAACTTAAAATTTTAATATATATCAATCGTTATCAATAAGTGATCACCACAAACAGAGATACTATGAAAATGCACAACTACCCCAACATCCAGGACACAACCGGGAATTTCCCGGACAAATTAACTTCAGAAATGGACCCCTAAAATATTCAAAATAAAAAATATCTTTTAATAATCTTTTAGAAGGGAGCTAAAAAATTTATTTGATACTAATTTTATTAATTTCTGACCACCCGAAGTTGAGATATTAGGGATAACGCATCACTACCACCAATTTTCCGGACATTTCCCGGAGATTTCCCGGACAATTCCCGGACATTAGTGTTCGCCGTCATACTTAAAACTAAGATGAGAAATTCTAAAGTTGTATAATTTGCATTTCCTATTTTTTAAACTTCGTTGTAGCTGAGACCTCAAAACAAATCAGTGGTGGAACTGGCAACTACACCAATAGCTGCCATACGTCTTGCCAGCGAAAGGCAAGTAAAATAGAGAAAGTGGTCACGGGGTCATTGATACCATCGGCAGATGCAACCATGTATTGCATAGCACAATTTTTAAGTTTAAGACATTGATCTCAATTTCTAAATATAAGTTTTTGACCTTGATCTGCTGACAGCAGTATCTTTTCTGCACCCATAAAAGTGTCTACATATCAACCCTAATCGTAGGTTGAAAACCACAACAATACAAAAACTTTAACATGACCATCTCAATCAAAGTTAAAAGTGTGCGATCTTGGCAGCAGAAGTCAAATCAGTGTTACTGTACTTTGTAAGCTGTCAAGTAATACCACATATCAACTTCCTATAACATAAAAGATAGACATCAAATGTTTTACATAAACAAGTAACACGAATATTACGCAAAGTTCTGTCACTGTTACCTTTACCTTCTGTGTCAGCTGGAGCAACAACCACGTGACTGTAACTATACATTATCTGCTGTTAATTATAATATATCACACATAACACCAATCAACACGATGAATGCCAAAACTATACAATGACCATTCAGTTTATGCGACCATGACCTTCTGTTAGCAGCAGCATCAGCCACATAACTGAAACAATACTCTATACATGTCTATTTAAAAGTAATACCCGTTAGGCATTATAAGTTCACACTGCAAAGTTAAAGGAAAAATCTGGAAATTATCAATATCGCTATATATTCTACTTACTGGCGCTAGCCCGTGACTCAGGAGTGTGACCGACTCATGTTAAGACAATGCCAAAGAAACACGATATACCAAATAAAAATGTATTAGACAAGTGATTAGTAAGATATTAGAATTAAAGCAAAACTTTGAAGTTGAGTGTTGACGCGGACGTCCACGCGTTGTCACCAAACAGTCAATATGTGACTTTTCGTAGACAGGACAGATCGTTATGTGTCACTTTTTTGTGTGCCAGCCACTTAAAAAGCTATTTGTTTTCATGAAATGAGCTCTAAATTGATAGAATGTATGACGGAAAAAACTGCAAGTGACTGTATCGCAATAATTCTATAGAAACCAGTTAACAATCATTTCTTGGGCCATGACAGACAGAAGGACAAACAGATGGAAGAAACACAGACACAGGACGAAAACTACATACAGCTCAACATTCTTCTCATGCCGGGGGAAATTATCAAAATATTCCTAGCGGTTTGAAAATTATATGTCCATCATCAGCTGGTGAAACATTTGCCTCGGCGAGGCTATTTATATAAATAATATTGCATTATACAAATTGGTTAGGTCATGCGAATATGCATCTTCAAGCCAAAATTATTGAAATATACCTTGCGAATAATATATCTAAAATCTGTTTGTTATTGTTTTACCCCGGAGGGGCTATCAATATCAAAAAAATTCGCATTAAACCATATAATTAATTAGATCTTGTCAATATATATCTACCTGCAAAAACTTATCAAAACAGTTCTTGCGGGTTGAAAGTTTTAACGTCTATGTCAGCTAGTGAAATTTGCCTCGGCGAGGCGAATTATAAAGATATCAGCCTTTAGACAAACTCATTTGTTTGGTCTTGTCAATCTCTCTGCATGCCAAATCTTAACAAAACTAGAATCGCGCAGTCGATGGCACGCCATCGCATATCCCCTCGCCACTACATAATCTACTTATCATGTCGTTCGCTTTGATATGTTACACGACCATGTTCTGGAAATTTTGATTTTTGAACCCCGCGGGCCCCAACCCCTGGGTCCACCCCTAGGGGCGTGATCGAATTTCCGAAAGTGTCATGCAGTCCCCAGACCAAAGATCTATCCGTTCCCAAAGTTTCAAGTTTCTATCTATAACCGTCTAGAAGGAGTTATCCGGTAAGACGGACGGACGGACATACAGACGTACGTACGTACGGACGACGAATACAATTACAATAGCCCCACTTTTTCTTTCAAAAGCGTGGGGATAATAATCCTACTGTTGCCTTGGCCAGGCTTCTTGTGAAGAAATCGGGCATTATGATGAGGCCTAATTGGTCACTGATGAGGCCTAATTGGCCGAAACTAGCTAGTCTGGCACAGAAAACATGTACATTCCATATTTTCCAGTTCTGTACACAGTGTATTCCTTCCTTCAAAAGGATAACCCATTCAAGAACATATTAGACGGTCTTGTCAATATACATTTGTTTGCCAAATCTTACCAAAATAAAACGTATAACCTGCAATCAGTTTGTGAATATTTTGCCTTGGCAATGCCATTTATATAAAGAAATCAGGCACTAAACAACATTGTTGACTATATCTTATCAATATATATCTGTTTGCCGAAAAATTGTATAAAATACCTCTAACGGTTTGAAATTTATACGGTGGTGCAAGTTAGTGGAAAATTGCCTCGGTGAGGCTATTTATAAAGAAATCAAGCATTAGACAATCTCACTGGTAAGGTCTTGTCAATATGTATCTACATTCAGTTTCTGAAAATATTGCCTCGGCCAGGCCAGAAATATGGAATTAGTAGTAGAAGCTCCCGTGTGACGAAAGCTCACAAAAATGCATTTTGAGTGGCCACCATGGTACCAAAATTCTCTTTAGTATATTATTTTAGTACTATATCTGGGCAGTATGAAACACAATATTTCCCATTTTTTAAGTCTTGCAAAACATGTTTTATATCATGCCAACATGCGGTACGCAAGTTCACGAATGTGCCAGTTATGTAATAAGACTAACATTAGGACAATGTTGAAATATTAAGGTCTTTTCAGATGTAGTCATTAACAGTGGTGCAATTTACATTTGTTATCCCCCGCCGAAGGCGGAGGGATATAGTTTTGGCGTTGTCCGTCCGTCCGTCCGTCCTTCCGTCCTTCCGTCCTTCCGTCCCTCCGTCCTTCCGTCCGTCCGTCACACTTTTTTTGTCCGGAACCGTTTCTCAGCAACTATTGCATGGAATTAAATGAAACTTGAAATAAATATGTATTATTATGCTGCGGTGATGCACGCGCAATTTTTTTTTCGGATTGACTTTTTACATCCAGAGTTATGGCCCCTTGAATGATTGAAATTCTGGATTTTTCGTCGTCTCACTTTGTCCGGAACCGTTTCTCAGCAACTATTGCATGGAATTAAATGAAAATTGAAATAAATATGTATTATTATGCTGCAGTGATGCACGCGCAATTTTTTTTCGGATTGACTTTTTACATCCAGAGTTATGGCCCCTTAAATGATTGAAATTCTGGATTTTTTCGTCATCTCACTTTGTCCGGAACTGTTTCTCAGCAACTATTGCATGGAATTAAATGAAACGTGAAATAAATATGTATTTTTATGCTGCGGTGATGCACGCGCAATTTTTTTCTGGATTGACTTTTTACATCCAGAGTTATGGCCCCTTAAATGATCGAAATTCTGGATTTTTCGTCGTCTCACTTTGTCCGGAACCGTTTCTCAGCAACTATTGCATGGAATTAAATGAAACTTGAAATAAATATGTATTATTATGCTGTGGTGATGCACGCGCATTTTTTTCCGGATTTACTTTTTACATCCAGAGTTATGGCCCCTTAAATGATTGAAATTCTGGATTTTTCGTCGTCTCACTTTTTTGTCGGGAACTGTTTCTCAGCAACTATTGCATGGAATTAAATGAAACTTGAAATAAATATGTATTATTATGCTGTGGTGATGCACGCACAAATTTTTTTCGGATTGACTTTTTACACCCAGAGTTATGGCCCCTTAAATGATTAAAATTCTGGATTTTTCGTCGTCTCACTTTGTCTGGAACCGCTTCTCAGCAACTATTGCATGGAATAAAATGAAACTTGAAATAAATATGTATTAATATGTTGCCGTGATGCACGCACAATTTTTTTTTCTCAATTTTGGCCAGATATATTTTCTTGCCATTCTACACGAAAAAACCCATTCGGCGGGGGATATCAATTCAACGAATTTGCTTGTTTAACTTATTTCATGCAGGAAACTCATTAATGAAGTATAAATATGATACACACCATGATTTTAACCAGTAAAATGGTCGAAAATGGGACTATGGTAAGCATATTTGGGGCAAGCTTTTCACGAAAAACTTGTTTTAAGTTAACATAGGCAACTTGTATATTGCTAAATAGTAAATACATTATAATGTGTTTTTGTAACCAGCATATGCCATGCACACACCCCTTTCTGGAATTTTTAGGAATAAAATAATAGATTGTTTGAGAATTGAGAATACTATTCTCTATTTGGCATAGAATGTGTAAGTATAGCCGCTCCAAAAGTGGTACAATAGTGATGGCTGCTTCATAGAAATATTTTCACACAGGATTAGATCAAACTGTGTAGTTTAGCTGCTTAACATTTTCACCAATCTATTCATACACTTTTATCATTTAATATATTGTAGACCATAATGAATGAGCCTCATCATGAGAAAACCTGCAAATTTCATGTATGAACGATAAATATGCAGATAAGCCTGTGTGTACACACAGTGTAATCAGCATCTTTGGCATTAGCACAGTCTTGTCTGGTCCTTCCCTGTTGAATCTCATGGGATGGAAACCCTCTATGAAATTTCCAAACAAAGGATCAGACCTTTGACCCAGGTGTGCAATTAGTGTCCCAAAACTAAATAATCCAAATCGTTGTTTTTGCTAAATTATATTGCTCATATTGGTGTTATAAATGGCCATGATATTAATATTGTTATTGATGACCTGGATAGAAACTGATTGTTTAAACATATGGTGTTTATATACTTAATGCTCATATTTTAAATATTTGGATTATGGCACCGACAATAAATACTGTAAATGATGATATTGCCATTGATGACAATGATGATGAAGATGATGATGATTTCATCAAAAAGTTTAGCTCCAGTGAGGCCTTTTCATTTGAACGTGAATTGTTTGTTAAACAGTGAACATTTTTAGCTCACCAGAGCCGAAGGCTCCGGGGGAGCTTCTGGGATAGGCAGTTGTTCGTCGTCATCCGTCGTATGACGTATGTCGTCTGCGTCAACACTTTCAAACGACATCTCCTCTGAAGCCACTGGGCCGATTGGGCCCAAATTTTATCTGTATTATCCTTGGCCTGGGGGATTGAAAGTTTGTGTTTTTTATCAATATCGGCTCATTAGTTTGGTTGCTATGGCAACTTGTAGTTTCCATAGACTTATAATGGGGAAAATTGAAAAATGGCATTTACTGCCAAGCCTCTGCAGATATTTTGACAAAACTTTCATAGAAATGTTCCATAGGCAATCTACTATCTGCCGTATGATTTTAGGCCTTCTGCCCATTTTTATTGGTTGCCATGGAAACCAAAATGCAAAAAATAGACAATAAAATACTTAAAAAATCATCTCCTCAGAAACCATATGCTCTAGGAGGCTGAGACTTTATGAAAATATTCACCATATTTGCCTTTACAGGTTTTGTGTTTTTTTATGAAATTTGGCCTTTCAGTTTTGTTGCTATGGCAACTTAGAGTTTCCATTGACTTATAATGGGGAAAACTGAAAAATGGCATTTACTGCCTAGTCATTGCTGATATTTTGACAAAACTTACATAAACATGTTCCTTGAGTAAACTTCTCTCAGCCATATGCTTTTATGTCAACCTGGGGGGGGGGCCCTAGGTTGTGCCGGGGCCATGCCCCACCCCCTCCACTTCATAAAATGCCTTATATCTCAGAAACCTTACAGATCCCAACCCCTAAACCATATATATTCTTGTTCCTTATGATAAGATGCATTAAGTGAAATCAACCTGGGGGTCCCCCGGGATTTGCCGGGGACATGCCCTGCCCCCTCTATTTCATAAAATGTCATTTATCTCAGAAACCATTTAGATCCCAACTCCTAAACTATATATATTCTTGTTCCTTATGCTAAGATGCATTAAGCGATACCAACCAGGGGGTCCCCCGGGATGTGCCGGGGACATGCCCCACCCCATCCACTTCATAAAATGCCATTATCTCAGAAACCATTTAGATCCCCACCCCTAATCAATATATATTCTTGTTCCTTATGATAAGATGGACTCAGTGACACCAACCTGGGGGTCCCCTAGGATGTGCCGGGGCCATGCCCCACCCCCTCCACTTCATAAAAGGCCAAATATCCCAGTAACCTTACAGATCCCCACCCCTAAACATTAACATTATAAATTCTCGTTCATTATGATAAGACGCATTCAGTGACACCAATCTGGGGGTCCCCAGGGATGTTCTGGGGCCATGCCCCACCCCCTCCATTTCATAATATCACAATATCTTGGAAACCTTACAGATCCCCACCCCTAAACCATATATATTCTTGTTCCTTATGATAGCACACATTCATTGACACCAACCTGGGGATCTCCCAGGGCCTTGCCCCACCCCTACACTTCAGAAAAGGCCTTATATCTCAGAAACTGGTCCAAGCCCCAACCCTAAACCATATATATTCATCTTCCTTATGATAAGACGCATTCAGTGACACCAGCTTGTGAGTCCCTGGGGCATGCCCGGGCCATGCCACACCGCTTGACTTCATTAAAAGCCATATATCTCAGAAATCGTTCAGCTCCCCACCCCTAAACCATATATATTCTTGTTCCTTATGATAAGACTCGTTCAGTCACACCAACTTGGGGGGTCTCTTTGTGCTGAGGCAATGTGCCTCGACCTTCCACTTCATAAAAAGGCCATATATTTCAGAAACCATTCAAATCCCAACCCCATAGTCATATATGTTCTTGTTCCTTATTATTAGCACACCTACTGTAGGGGTGTCCGCAGGGGTGTCCGCAGGGGCCTTTCCACTTCATAAAAGGGCCTCATATCTCGGAAACTGTTCAGATTCCCACCCCTAAACCATATATATACTTGGTCCTTATGATAAGACACATTTAGGGACAACAATCTTGGGCTTTCCTGGGATCGACAGTGCATGCTCCAACCTTTCCACTGTTTAAGAGGCCTTATATCTCCAGCCATACAGATCCCCACTGCTAAACAATCCTAGTGTGATAAGACACATTTAGTGATACCAACCAGGGCTCCATTGGGTCCATGCCCCACCCCTCTACTTCATAAAAGGCCTAATGTTCCATATACTGAATCCACATGGGTGCTCATTTGGATATTGGGGTTCTCTTGGCAGATTGAAATGATACCATGTTAAAATACATGGCTGCAATTGGGCAGTGCCCACCTGAGCTCTGGTGAGCATAGTGGCCAAAGGGCCTCTTGTTTATATTCTGGCAGCAATTCGGGACTGTGTGTATTTGATTCATCAAAGAGTTCTTCAGCACATCAGAAATGGCCAAAATTGTTTTTGACTTTGCAAATACTTTTTTGTTGTGCATATATCATAAATCATAAAATATAAAGACATTTTGCACTGGAGAAAAAGCATAGCTTTCCATAGCATTCTGTCACACAGTGATATACAATAAATTAAGGTAATTTTTACCATGTCTCAACTCAGAAAATGCCAGTAGATATAGAAAGCATGGTAAATTTGCCATAACCTTATATTGTGGTGTCAGTTATGGTTAATAAATGCTTTTTTTGAGTTGTCAGTGTATCTTAAATTTCGAATTCTGTCATTTAACATGGCCATTCAGCAAATTTCGAATAAGCGCAACAGTACCTAAATGTATCCCATAATTTCAAAGCTTTTGCAAGACGTAAAAGTTGGGAAACATCTGTTTTCTACCTACCAATATGTTGATCTTAAAAGGGTTATGGCTTAAATTTTTGGTACTTTCAGACCACCTATTGCTCAATCTCAGTAGCTTGGAGCTCTTACTATAGACTGCTAGCGGTGCTGCTTGACGTATTCTTGGCGCTGCCTTTTTTGGTTCTGGCTGGGGGCTGGACTGCGCAGATCCTAACGTCAAACGACAGTGACACTCTGGTGCTGAAGGCCTGTGGTCACCTCAGGAATCCCATGAAGTCGGCATGACTTCAAGAAACCACAAGTGGCTCTGGAAGTACTCTTTCATAAATCCAGACAAGTTGTGATATCGATCTGCACTAGCTGCTCAAAAGCTGAATAGAGAATAATGATGATAATGATGACACTGCTACGTTTGTCGTTCAAGCTAAGGCATTTTACGTCTGCCAGGGTCGAGCGGAACGAAAAACTATAGCTCCAAAGCGAGACTTAAGTAATGTGCTTCTAGGCTGTGAATCGCCGCAGTCTGTCCAACAAGAGTTAATCGCGTTGGGCTACCTGTGCCCCGCCGAGTAAAGTGAAGCACTGCCAGTTTTAGAAATTTTGAATGGCAGTCTAAATTGAGACAAACATGTAGAGTAATCAGTGACAAATCGGTTGCAGATCGCGATTTCTCTACTGTGCTTGAGAGCAGAAAGTAGGTCAACGTTGCTCTATTTTGGGGCCGCGATTTTGGCCATCGGACTTAGGCTGCAAATGAAGCATGCCTTTGCAAGTTTCAATTCAGAAACAAGCGGCTAGTGGTTCAGGATGAAGACTTGTCGCAAAACAGAAATGGAGGCAATGGTCAGGAATCGATACAATTCACAGCTCCAAGTCCTATTCCCAACCAGCAGGCAGGTTGAGTGTGCAATGATCCAGATGTTGGTACAAACCCTCAGCATCTCCTACCGACTTGGCAACGCAGAAGTGCTGTTTGTAGAACCACCAAGTTCCTGGGACGAACTCATCGATCCCCACATCCGATGACCTCGACCCGTACAAAATGCCGTTCTCTAAATGTGACTGTGGCCTAACGTGTACACGTACGTGCACCACACTATACCATGCCTAGGCGCCCTCATTAACGTAGATACGAGCATTTATCAACAACTTTAGTCTGCCTGAGCAATCGGTACTTGTTATTATTATTTCGAGTAGTGGTTTTCAGTTACTGGATATCAGTATGTTATATGTATCTGCAATGAAGTTGGGATTACAGGGATTAAATTTTCTTATTTTTGTTATAAAACGTAGGTCGTGTTACGCGTTTGAACAACGCTAACAAGGAACAATATATATGTATATTGGATCCGTGCCAGCCATTAGAAAGATTAGTTATTCCAAGCGGGCACATGACGTCTATGCAACGCCGTACCAACGTCGATGCAACGTCATGCCAGTAAAACTGATTATACTGACACAGAAACGGTAGTGACTTTCAGCCTCAGCTATTGATTCCCCAAGGCTGATAAAACACCCTTTTCTCGTTGGAGAAGAGGCAGCTGATTACTTTCCTTTCCGTTACATTCTCACTGTATATCAAAAATTTTGGTTTGCCCTTCCTGTTGGTGCCATTGGTATTATGTTTTCTGTTATGTCGCCTTTTCTGGCCATCTTCATTAGTATATACCGGCCCCCGATAGTTCAGTGGTAGAGCGTCTGCTTCGGGAATGGGAGGTCGCGGGTTCGATCCCCGGCCGCGCCATACCAAAGGCGTAAAAAATAGTACTAGGAGCTCCCTTGGCTGACGCTCACATTATCAGGGGTAGTCCTAGGAAGATAAATGAAGGCAGGTAAGTATTTGTTAAAGGATACTTTGTTTGTCGCAATAAAAGCTTATGCTATTTGTTTCGGCTATGCGACGTTAAATAAAGCTCCTTTATCTTAATCTTTATATTTATTTCGCTTTTTGTCAGTTCAAATATATTGTAAATCGGCGTCACGCATACGAAAAGGACTTTGCCAGACGGTTCAACAATTTGCGGAAGCTGGAATAAGGATACATTCAATTACAGATAGGTTGTGCCGCTTGCTAGCGTAAGGCAAGCTTTTTTATGAAACCTCATACTTGTCAATGGTAACTTTCATTTATGATCATTTCGCAAAATAGACACACTACATAGAAAACTGAAGTATCCCTGCATATTTTTGACTGGTTCACGTTGTTTTGATTGCAAATAGCAACTTATAGCGAGAAGTCTGCACTGGAGCGAAAATGCTTCAAATTTCACATAAACACTGTGGAAAGGTCCTGAGGGACCTTTCCAATAAATATTCATTCAAAGCTGCACGCATGCATTTAACTGCAAGATGGCACGTCTTTTTTGGATAGTGGTCTCTATGAAGCTGCCTCAAGGGCGTGTAAACATGTCTGCATGTGATCTGGCACGACTGTGCTTATGCTTTGGCCGCCAAAACGATAACAACATTTCCCCATGAACTGGCTTAACCCTTATCCTGCTGAATAAATTAATTGAGCCATGCCCACTTCTGACTATATAACTGCCAGTCCAATTATTTGATATAATGTATTCATTCAATTCACAAACTGAATGACAAACAGTGTAGATACTGATCATATTTCTTCTCCAGAAGCTATCTGGGGCCAGTTGTTCAAAATTAACGTTAATATGGCAAATATGCTAATATTTTTGTTGAAAAATTGTGAGCAGCTTTTGCTCACATTTTCAGCAAAAATAACAGAATCTTAGATATTGTACTTGCCAGAACATTTAACAATTGAGCGCTAACGATGCTTTGAACGACTTTTACCCGACATTGAGATGAAATTACATCTCAAGCCCTGTCGCCCAATGAAACCAATAGGGTTTATAAGCATGGATGGACCGACTCGCACCGCTTTGCCAGGGCAGGCTTAGATTCTCTAAGTGGTTTACCTGTGCTCGTGTGTGGTCGGTTGCAGCTCTGCGTGGAAGCATCATGCAGCCCATCTATTTCTTCAAGCTCCGAACGGCGGGGGCTACAATGATAATAGTATCTGTCGCATGAAGACTTCGAGGCCAATTCGATGTTATTTTGTTATCCCCGGCTTTTCGAAGAAAAAACGGGGATCATGTATTACCCCACGTCCGGATGTCCGTCCGCCCGTCCGTCCGTCTGTAATGTCCCGCCATTGCTCCTACATCATTTAATCTAGAATCTCGAAACTTTCACAGGCAGAATCCCTATGGCTAAGGACTACAGCAACATATTCAGAATTTTGATGTGACCCCGCAGGTAGGGGGTGGTGCCCAGCACTGCCCTAGGGGTCAAAATCGATTTTTTTCATCAATGGCCATGCTGCATATCAAATCGAAGGTAATGAAGAGTAAAATACAGCGGTGCAAATTTTTTGTTCCCAGGGGTCTTCAGAGTTCAAAAAGTAGGATTTTGGGTCGTCTTCTTTTTGATTGCCACATAACTTCGCTTCTTTAGCTGGAATCTTCAAACTGTCACAGTTAACCCTTGTCCTGCTAATCCCGGATATGCCTTATCTTTGAAACAATGTAGATCCAGATCAGATGGCTTCTGAAGAAGCCATCTGATCAGGATCTACATTGTTTGTCATTCAGATTGTGAATTTGTTGCAATAATTTGCATCAAGTAACCTGATTGGTAGATAATCGATAGTGGGTGTGGCATATATGAATATTCAGCAGAACAAGGGTTAATAGCGCTATGGATGAGGACTGGAGGTATAGATTTTGAATTCTGAGCGAGGCCAGGAGGGTGAGGCCCAGGGGCCATTTTTTTGCACAAACAGACATGTTGCATATTAAATCGAAGGTAATGAGGTGTGGAATACAGTGGTGCAAAATTTTGCCAAGGAGGCATTTTTTTTTTGGTCACCAGAGGTCAAAAAGAAGTATTTTGGTCCTTTTATTGTGACATGATTTTCACAGGGCGGGGATATGTGACGGCGAGTCATCGAGTTATTTCACACCATGTGGAGAAAAGCAGCAATCCCTCAAGAATTCAAGGATGCGTCAATTATCTACATATTCAAACGGAAAGGGAATCCTCAGTTGTCTGGCAATCATCGAGGCATCTCGTATTTTGTCATTTGCTGGGACGTTTCTTTCAAGAAATTTACTTCACCGACTGAATGAACACATTGAACAGTCAGAAAGCCAATAAGTATTCAGAAAGGACAGCTCTATGAAAAACTGACATGATCTTCACAGCAAGGTAGTTTCAAGAGAAATGCCAGGTTTGTTGAACTCACCAAATTATATGACGAAGTCGGTCGTGAGGGTCTTTGAAAAATTATGGCGAAGTTTGGTTGTCAGACCAAGTTCAGTATAGCAACTGGAGGCAGTTTCGCGATGGTATGCTTGCACGGTTTCCAAAATGTTTGGGACGCCCTTTTACTTTTTATTCCCTATTTATAGATATCCATAATTATTTATGGATATCGACAGTCCGAATTATGGATATCCACAATTATTTATGGATATCAATAATCATTAATGGATATCCATAATTCGATTTAATTTGTATATCCATAATTCGAATTATAATTCTACGATTTATGGATAATTCGAATTATGGATGTCCATAAATCAGTTGAATTATGGATATCCATAAATCAGCCGAATAATGGATATCCATAATTCGAATAACATATCCATAAATCGAATTATGGGTATCTATAAATCGATCTGAATTATGGATGTCCATAATCGAATTATAGATATCCATTATTCGATTTAAGGATATCCTTAATTCGAATTATGGATATCCATAAATCGAATTATGGGTATCTATAAATATGGGTTAAATACTAAAACTGCACCAATTAGATGAATCGGCTACTGATACAGGCTAGGCCTATGCCTAGATTTTACCCGACCTTAAGAAATGAGTCGGAGTAAGCTCCCTTGCGTATTTAAATTGATGACGTCATCGATAACTACGTAACACATAAATAATAACAACACAGTGTGCAGGTATGACAGGGATTTGCCAGTTTTCATCATTTAACTTGGGCCTGTCCGTTCCCTCTATGTCTTCTTCACAGCGTCGATGGAATGAAACAACTTTGATGCAAACAGGTTTACTAGATTTTTCTTTTTTCCCCATTCAAAATTGTTCGTTTTCTGCCCCTCTCAATCGGTCAAAGTAAATCTTAACCAACAAAACATGTGATTCCTCGTGTCTAAAACACGTTTTTATTACAATAAATTCCCGCAGTCTCAACCTCCGTGCGTAAAATATTTATCTTCAGCATTAGAGAGTAGCTACGAATTCTTAGCTACGAAATTCGTAAGTCATTTAACTTACGAAGACGTTAATGAAACGCACCCGTGATTTTCTTAAGAATTTCGTAATTCGAGTTCTTAAGTCTACGAATTTCGTAAAGTTACGAAGTTTAGTGAAACGGGCCCCTGGGGCCAGTTGTTCAAAACTAACGGCGTCGTTAGCCAACGTATCGTTAAAACTTTGATCATTTGTTATGGCAAATATGCTAATATTTTTGCCGAAAAAATGTGAGCAGCTTTTGCGGATGCAAAAGCTGCTCACATTTTTTCAGCAAAAATACCAAAATTTTAAATATTAAACTTACTAGAACAGTTAACAATACGACCACTAACGAGCTCGTTAAGCTAACGATGCTTTAAACAACTAGCCCCAGGATGTAAGATATGGGTTGTTGTGTTCAGTAAAGGTTGCCGCGAAGTGTTCCATCAGCATCAGCCTGAGAAGACTTCCCGAAAGGAGCTCTGCTGTTTGTTTGACCGTTTTGGTGTTAAACGGGCCAGTCAACACATTTTAGGTCATATCGAGCTGACCATTCACCTATCCACACTTTCCTTGGGCAGAAAAGCGGTTCGGGATAAATGATCGTAGAAAAGATTTCATGACCAGTCTCTACGAAAAAATGTTGCCGACCCCGGTAGGTATCGAACCCGCGTCGTCCTAATCACCAGTCAGGCGCTCATCCGACTGAGCTAACGAGACCGGCGGAGCTCTATTTTAGAATACGTAGAATGTTTTGTAGAGATGAAAGAAAAACTAAATTTTCAAATAATACAAGTCAAACTTGAAAACCTCGAGCACCATGAAAATTTGTTCCGAGTGAGGCTGAAAGTAAGCCATACGCGGTACCAGATCAGGATGCATAATTTATTTGTTTGTTTGTTTGTTTGTTTGAGGTTTAACGTCCCCGTCAACACTGTATAGGACATTTTGGTGACGTTGCTTCCAAATTTGTGGGACTTTTACCCGACGATAACGGATGAAACGACATCTCAAGCCCTGTCGCCCAATGAAACAAATATGGTTTATAAGCATGGACGGTCTGACTCGCAACGCTTTGTTTGGGCAGGTTTAGATCCCCTAAGCGGTTTACCAGTACTCGTGGGCGGTCAGTTTCAGCTCTGCGTGGAAGCATCATGCAGGCCATCTATTTCTCCAAGCCCCGATGGGCGGGGGCGAATGCATAATTTAGGAATACCTGTTAGAAAAAAGTATGTTGTGTCATATCATTTGAATCGGCTCGATGAGGCGATTCTAATGAGTGTACGCAGCGTACATTTGTACGATTGACTCACCAATGCATCGCTACATAGTTTTTATCAATCATGATTGAAGTTTTAGTCATAATAAACACACATCTGCATCTTTTTTGTTTTGTTTTGTATTTTGATATCTTTTTATTATTTTACGGCACTTTCAAGACCTTTTTTACTTATTTTGGGCCGGCCGTTAATCAGGTGTGTGTGTATGTGTGTGTGTGTGTGTGTGTGGGGGGGGGGTCGAAAAACGGTGTACACGAAGAAAAACTAACCGACCTTCCGTTGCAGAACTTCGCGTTTGAAACCACGGCTGGTGAGAGACCTAATGATAAATATTAGGAAAGGGCTATTGCCAGTTCAACTGGCAATAGCGGTTTTACGTATAAATGACTATTGCCAGTTAACTGGCAAAAGCGGTTTTACGTTAAAATGGCTATTGCCAGTTAACTGACAATTAACTGGCAATAGCCATTTTAACGTAAAACCGCTATTGCCAGTTGGCTTGCATAATTATTTCATTCCCGTCATTACTTTATCAGTAACTACTGTTATGACTGTAAAAGCTTGCATGCTTGTTCTCCACTTCTATTTTGTATTTCTTTTCTTCAAATGATGATGTGTTCAACCAGTACATTTATCAAACACGCGAGAAAATGCGATTTTTACCGTGTCCCTAGGTGAGAACACCAGTGTTAGTACAGTATTTCTATCCAAAGCTAAAACTATGGATTTCTTTATCTGATGTGCAAGAAGGTCTAAGCCTGTCCAGGAAAAGTAGGTCTCTCACCGCTGTGGCTTCGAGCCTTTCTCGGATCACATGTAAGACGCCAAGTTCAGCAACGGAAGGGTCATGTGTATTTTCCGGGTATTCCGGTTTTCGCCTACCTCTGATTTCACGACCGGTTGAAATAAGTAAAATAATCTTGAAAAGGGCCGTATAACGAATAACGAAAAGCAAAAAAAAAAAAAAAAAAAAAAACATACCGTAATGATTGACTGATAGGCTTAAGCAAACCGTGCAGACCAAGACCTAAAGGAGCAGTCTGATCAGGATCTATACTGTTTGCCATTCCGTCTGTAGCTTTTCGACTCCTTGCTGGATCGTGAAACAAATTTGTCAAACATTTAGGAGAATTACGGCAAGTCCTAAGGGTGTCCTAATTTTTCGGATTTTTTTACGGTAGCCTACACACGAATATATACCAATTGTGTCATCTATGGGCGAACAGTCTAATCTGACTCTTTGCATTGCGCACAAGCGCGAAGATTCATTGTTTCATGTTTGACATAGAGGATCTTAAACGAGTGATCATTTCATATGATATTTATGAAACGAGCCTTTGGCGAGTTTCATAAATATCATATGAAATGACCACGAGTGTAAGATTCTCCTTATCATATGACTACTTTAAATTGGATTTTATCGCCTTTCAATTTGACAACTTTTCTACGAAAAATGCATTGTTGACATGGACGTCGTCATGACGTTACTTAATCCCGCCAAAGTGTTATTATACGTGTGGTCATACGATTTTTATTACACGACTTTATCCACTGCTTATCAACGACGTCATATGATAAATACATATTATTACTACAGTAACTTGATCTGACGCATTGTATCACGTCGAGTGGATGTTTCCAGATCAGCGTATCACACGAGACGCGCAGCGTCGAGTGTGATGCGTAAGATCTGGAAACATCCAAGAGACGTGATACTGTGCGACAGATCAAGTTATTTTAGTGATAATACGTTTATTATATACCTTTTTTCGCTTTTAATAAAGTCTTTTGTCAACGTAAATTGGCGGGAAACTTTGACGTTACATTCTGTGTGTAAGTGACGTCATCATTTCGAACGTTTGGTTCCGCGTTATCGATGGCTGTTTTCTAACGTCGCAACAAATGCCGGGACTCAGGGTTTGCAGGAGTGTGATACGGAATCGGAAAACGCGAGTGCGTGATACGGGATTCTGTATTTTTGTGTCGGAAAACTGATAGTAGACAGCAGTATTTCTTGTAGGTATATAATAAATAGAGGTTATTATATGGTAAAGGTGTGCCTCTAAGTCATATTGGCACCGGTATGTCATATTGGCCCGAGGGCTTTAGCCCGAGGGCCAATATGACTTCCGGTGCCAATATGACTTAGAGGCACACCTTTACCATATCATAACCTCTTTATTACATCATTTATATAGCTTAGTTATATTGCAACGTTTTTGTTTGTTTGATTTGAGGTTTAACGTCCCCGTCAACACTGTAAATGTCATTTTGGAGACGTTGCTTCCAATTTTGTGGGACTTTTACCCGACAATGAGATGAAATGACATCTCAAGCCCTGCGCTCAATGAAACCAATAGGGTTTATAAGCATGGACGGTCCGACTCATATTGCAACGTGAAGAAATGAAGGCAAAGAGAACATTTACTTTTTAAAGGTTGATGCCGGGAACGTTTCATCGAATGGGTTGAGGCTATATTTTCGGTATCCGCCGAAAAAAAAAGAAAGAAATTCCTTTTAAATTATATAACTGATTAGTAGGCCTACACAAACCATGCTCACGGTAATACAGTAACATAGTAGTGCGCAGCAAATTACGTCACAAGTGACGTCAGTTTAAACTGTCAGTTTAAAAACAAAAACAAATCGCCATTTTAAATACAGAATTTCTGCAGTTCAAAGAATGCTTTTTAAGGTATTTTACAGAATGTTTTGTGCTTATTTGAAGACCATTTTAATTTTAAAGGCTCTTAGTGTCAGTCATCAAGCTACTGCATAATCGATTCCGTGTGTAGCAGTCGGTCGCGGTGGTTGTTTAGGTTTAAATTCAAGACGACAATTTTTGCGGACATGTTTCCCTCCCACAGATTTCTTCCGCACAATTTCCAGCTCCTCATAAGTGAAGGGATCTGTTCGTTTAAGGTTGTTGTCAAGACCTTTAATATTGTTTCAAATGTTGGGACATCCCTGCTGTGCTTGAAAGCAACGTCCTGCACAATGCTTCCCAATCGTGAGTGAACTTCTTTTAAAAAGTATTTTGTTTTTCATTTTTCATGCTTGCCACGAAATATCAGAGTTTTCTCAAAATCTATTGTTATCCCTATCTTCTATCGCTCTGTCTAGGTCCAGAAATCGGGTTGACATTGTTTCAAGTGATTTTTTTCTGCGGCCATTTTGAAGCTTATGGAGTACGGCATTAACGTTCTATTGCTATAGTAACAGAGTGGAGCAGTGCCAATATGGAAAGGCAGTGCCAAAAATCCATATTATATGGATTTTTGGCGCCGTCACGTGACTGTGCCATCAAAATAGCGAAAAATGAGCCTGTATTGAAAGATTCTAATGTAATTTTCCTATAGAAGGTATGTAATAAGTGGATTTATTAACAATGATCTCAGATGTCCGCTGGCTGGGTGGGATTCGAACGCATGGTCCATAAATTTGCAACCTATAAAATCTTGACCAGCTTATAAAATATGTGTTTTGTCTCGAGAAGCGTATAGCACGTTCATTCCTAATCTATTTTCTCCATCGATTTTCTATAATACAAGAAACGCGAGTAATACTGCTATTAAATGCGAATTAAATCTGGAATTATCAAGGCTGGCACCATCCTTTTTACTAGAGAGAATTTATCCGTTAAAAGGAAATATTTCTGGATAAAATAGAAATTCTATTTGGTTGCCACTTTGTCAGAATCAGTCTATACGAGCCCGAACTATTTTTACAGAACCTTTAACCATTTGGCATTTCATGTGAATCAATACCGGCCCCGATAGCTCAGTTGGTAGAGTGTCCGCTTCGGGGAACGGGAGGACACGGGTGCGATCCCGGGCCGCGACATACCAAAGTCGTTAAAAATGGTACTAGCTGCTCCTCGCTTGGCACTCAGATTTACGGGGAAGAGCTAGGACTGGTCGACCCAGTGTCAGGATAATGTGACTGGGTGTGGTATCATGTAATGTGTCTGGGACATGATACTTCAGTGAGGCAGCACTATAAAAGTGAGCATTGAGCTCCCTGTCGCAACCAGACACCGTCGTGATATGATTGAAAAATTGTTGAAAGCGACGTTAAACCCGAATTCACACTCACACACACATGAATCAATAGCAAACACCATTTGCTTTGAAAAAAAAAAAAAAAACGAAATTGCTGCCGCGGTTTGTGTCGGTAAATACTTAGGTAAAACGCTTCTTCTTCTGCCGCTACTGGTATTTTTGTTGTTGTTTTTGTTGCTGCTTAAGATGATAATGATGATACAACAGAAGCAACGGCAACATCAGTAACATTCAGAGACAAACCCATAGGATAAAGGGATCGTGAGTCGGACACAAATTTACTTTTTTGCACAGTAGCGAACTTACTTTTTGCCGTAGAACCACGCAGACTATACCGGGTTAAGGCACGGTCTTCCTCTTCAAGATATTTCAGCCGCATTTTATGCATATTTGCTCTTCAATGGTACACGAATGACACCTACTTTTTCTGGATCGTTACTCGGGCAAACTGGAGTTAAGACGGGCAGTTTTTTTCGTGTGTGATCGTAGCAATCTTGATGTATTTATAGCCAGCCCTCAAATGGAATAAAAGTGTTTAAGGGAATGGGAACACCTTCAGGAGAGGCAACTCCTGCAAAAGTATTTTTGTCTCCCATGTCAATAGGGATCAACTCTTAAAGGAAAGAATTTGCTCCTGAGGATCAAATTCTTTCATTTAAGACTAGACCCCTTTTTAAGGCGAACAGGAAGTCCCGACAGTTGTTTCCCTTTGAAAAATGGCGGAAAAGTCTGCCAGGTGTTCCCATTCCCCTTAAACCAACACTTAATTGACTAAAAGCTTTGGACAGGATCAGATCTGTCACTGTAAAATGTGAACCATCCACTTCAGAAATGAATTTTATTTTTCTGCTGTTCATGGAAGTATGAACGCAGTGGGTCGCGTGCAAAGCTTCGGGGTTCATGTAAACTTTGCTAGCGACCCGCTGTCGTTCATACTTTCATGAAAAGCAGAACAATTAAGTTTATTTTTAATATTTACATTCTTTGCCCCTCATCACTGGGGGAAAATGCTAATAATAAGGGCAAACTTTTAAAGCTGAAAAACATTTTCACGCTGTTTTTTACAAAGAGCGAAAAAGCGTTGACGTCACCAACGCCCGTGGAGAACAATGGTTTAGACTGACGTCACTTAACCTCACTGAAAATCACGTGACACGATGCGTCCATGGAAGTATGAACTACATTGTTTTCTGTAGGTTTACATTAGACTGTGCACTGGAAATGTAAAAATATGTATATAAATGTAGTCTTATTCGAAAAAAGAAGTTATCACGATAACCAGTGCGTGTTATGTACACCCATGTAAACCCCCGTTTTATTATAATACATGTATATTATTATTATATTATAAAAACAAGAGGCCCATGGGCAACAAAGCTCACCAGAGCACAGGTGCACTCTGCCCAATGGCAGCCATGTATTTTAACATGATATCATGTTAATCTACCAATTATAAAGTCTCTCAAATGAACCCCCATATCCAAATGATCACCCATGTGGACTCAGTATCTGAAACATTAGACCTTGTATGAAGTAGAGGGGGTGGGGCATGGAGCCACTGGATCTCTGGCTGGTATTATTAAATGCGTTTTATCGCAAGGAACAAGAATATATACCAGTTGGGATATGTATATCGGAAATATAGGGCCTCTTAAGCGGTGGATGAATTGGGGCATGCCCTTTTGATCGCAGGAAAGCCCAAGATTGTTTTCCCTTAATGTGTCTTGTCATAAGGACCAGGAATATATATGGTGTAGGGGTGGGACTCTGAATGGTTTCTGATACATGAGGCCCTTCTATGAAGTGGAGAGGAATGGTCCTTGTGGACTCCCAAGTTGGTGTGCTATTGAAAAGGAACAAGAACATATATGGTTATGGGGAGGGGATTTGAATGGTTTCTGAATATATTGTGTTTTATGAAGTGAAGGGGTGGGGCACGTTGCCCCAGCACAAAGAGACCCCCAGGTTGGTGTGATTGAATGAGTCATGATTATCATAAGGAACAAGAATATATATGGTTTAGGGGTGGGGATCTGAATGATTTCTGAGATGCATGTATATTGCTTTTAATGAAGTAAAGTAGTGGGGCACGGCCCAGGCACTAC
The DNA here is from genome assembly GCA_963580285.1 of Lucinisca nassula. Taxonomy (NCBI): domain Eukaryota; kingdom Metazoa; phylum Mollusca; class Bivalvia; order Lucinida; family Lucinidae; genus Lucinisca; species Lucinisca nassula. The sequence continues at coordinate 53,542,245 of OY757014.1, read as the reverse complement.
AGAGGACTCCCAAGCTGGGATCATTTGAATGTGTCTTATCATAAGGAAGATGAATATATAAGGTTTAGGGGTGGGACTCTGAACGGTTTCTGAGATATACATGCATGGCCTTTTGTGAAGTGGAGGGTGGGGCAAGGCCCTCGCTTGGCCCGAAAGACCTCCAGGTTGGTGTCAATGAATAAGTCTTTTCATTAGGAACAACAATATATATGATTTAGGGGTGGGGATCTGTAAGAGTTCCGAGATATTGGGCCGTTTATGAAATGGAGGGGGTTGGGCATGACCTCGGCACATCCCAGGGGACCCCCAGGTTGATGTCACTGAATGCGTCTTATCATAAGAAACAAGAATATATATGGTTTAGGGGTGGGGACCTGATTAGTTTCTGAGATATATGGCATTTTGTGAAGTGGAGCGGGTAGGGCAAGGCCCCGGCACAGCCCGGGAGACCCCGAGGTTGGTGCCAATGAATGCGTATTTTCATAAGGAACAAAAATAAGTGGTTAAGGGGTTGGAATCTGTAAGGTTTCCGAGATTTTGGGCCTTTTATGAAATGGAGGGGGTGGGGCATGACCCCGGCGCATCCCGGGGGACCCCAGGTTGGTGTTACTGAATGCGTTTTATCAAAATGAACAAGAATATATATGATTTAGGGGTGGGGATCTGAATGGTTTCTGAGATAATATGGCCTTTTGTGAAGTGGAGGGGTGGGGCAAGGCCCCGGCGCATCCAGTGAGACCCCCAAGTTGGTGTCAATGAATGCGTCTCTTCATAAGGAACAAGAATATATGTGGATCAGGGGTGGGGATCTGTACGGTTTCCGAAATATTGGGCCTTTTATGAAATGGAGGGGGTGACGCATGACCCCGGCGCATCCCAGGGGACCCCCAGGTTGGTGTCACTCAATGCGTCTTATCATAATGAACAAGAATATATATGGTTAAGGGGTGGGGATCAGAATTGTTTCTGAGTTTTATGGCCTTTTATGAAGTGGAACGGGTGTAGTATGGCCCCGATATATATATAGATAGTGCCGGTTTTGAGGTAATTTATTCTCTACGCTCACAAATTACCCCAAAACACGGCACTATCTATAATCGGGTAAATCACAGTATTGTGGCCACCTAGGTTGCACCTGGTAGCAAAAAATCAACTTTGCACAATTCTTATAAAAACATTTTTTTCATAGGGGTTAGTATCCTAAATGTATAGCATTTGCAGCTTTTCGGGCGGACAGTGGTACAAATGTGTTTTTTGATGCTTCACTTGTATGTGGGTGGAAAGTGGTTACGGACACTACAGGGTGTGCATAACACTATAGCTAAACAACATTAACAATATTAAACTTTATTAACTTTGCTTTAAACATGACTAGGAACACTAACAAGTAAAAATAACCAGTCTTTGCAAAAGTAATAAAGCTTGAAGAAAAAATAATGCACATAAGTTGCCATCACTGTTCAAGACACACAAATAATAAGCCAAAACTTTGTTATGATAATCCGGATAAGCCAATCATTCCAAATAAAACTTATTTATACTAGACATCAAAGTCATATGCACAAACTGAAAACAAGATGTAGTTCTTTGGACATAAGTTGAATGGAAAAAAATCAGAAGATTTATCACAGCTAAAATGGTTACGGACACTACAAATTTAACAATGCTTCATTTTTTTCAAATTTCAATCAACTGTTTACTTTTTTTAAAGAAATATGCAGTGAAAAAATATAAAATAAATTACAAAATAAATTAAACAGGAAAATATTTGCTGGAATGTTTGAAATTTAACATAGAAGGTCCCAATAAACGGAAACGCATAATGTACAAAAAAGTGAAACCCTGATTTAAGAATATAAAATTAATATGCTAAGCAAATCAAATAGAAATTAATTCATAACACAATTTAAGCCAACCCATAGGATGAAAATTTGATAAATATCCAGCAACTTTTAAATTTTGAAACTTAAGTGGTGCAAAATGTAACAGACACTACAGCATTTTTAGGAGAATCAAATAGCTAAATCGTGCACTCATGTATCAGGTCTTTGTATTTATAAAGCAAATTTAATTTAAAATGGTCTCCAAAATCAGATGATAAGTAAAAAAAAAACACCAGGAATGTACATTTTTCAACTATTAATTGTCACCAAAAGCAAACATTATTTTTTTTGTTACATAGGCCCCCTGCCCATCGAGGCTTGAAGAAATAGATGAGCTGCATGATGCCTCCAGGATTAGCTAATACCAACCGCACAGAAATACTGGTAAACCACTTAGAGGATCTAAGCCTGCCCAGTCATAATGGTGCAAGTCAGACCTTCTGTGCTTATAAACCCTATTGGTTTCATTGAGCAACAGGACTTGAGATGTCATTTTATCTCAATATCGGGTAAAAGTCCCACAAAATTGGAAGCAACATCTCGAAAATGACCTATACAGTGTTGACAGGGACGTTAAACCTCAAATCAAACAAAAACAAAAAACAAAAACAAACTTACTGTATATATAGCTATGTAAAATTGTCAGACATGTTAAATATTTGATACAAAGAAGTAGATGTATATAATTGGCCCCCGCCATCGGGGCTTGAATAAATAGATGGACTGCCTGATGCTTCCACGCAGAGCTGAAACCGACCCACACACGCGTACTGGTAGACCGCTTAGAGGATCTAAGCCTGCCCAGGCAAAGCAGTGGGAGTTGGCCCGTCCATGCTTATAAACCCTATTGGTTTCATTGGGCAGCAGGGCTTGAGATGTCATTTCATCTCAATGTCGGGTAAAAGTCCCACAAAATTGGAAGCAACGTCTCCAAAATGACCTATACAGTGTTAACGGGGACGTTAAACCTCAAATCAAACAAAAGATGTACCGGTATATGATGCAAAATAATTTGGGTTTACGATTTCAGTATAGCTTTTACAATTGCCCTGTGATGAAGACTAGAATTTGATAAACATAACAGTTAATAATTTAATATATTAACAAGTTAAAGGTTAAAAATTTGAAATTTGAACATTTCATGTTAGGTAAGGAGACTAGAATTTGATAAACATAACAACAATTAACAATTTAGCATACATGTATTTACAAGTTAAAAGCTAGAAATTTGAACATTTCATGATTGAAAAAATAGATTGGGTTGCATGGTGCTTCCATGCAGAGCTGAATCCGACCGCACATGAGACTTACATACAGTATCACTTTGCCTGGACAGACTTAGACCTTCTAAAATATGTGTACTGGTAAACGGCTTAGGTTTAAACCTGCCCAGGCAAAGTGATGAGAGTCAGACTGCCCATGCATATAAACCCTATTGGTTTCATTGGGCGGCAGGCCTTGAGATGTCATTTCATCTAAGCGCGGGGTAAAAAAATCCACAAAATTAGAGGCAACATCTCAAAAAATTAAAATGACCTATATAGTGTTGATGGGGCCTTTAAACCTCAGTCCCTGCCCTTCGGGCGTGGTGAAAAAGATTGGGGTGTATGATTCTTCCACACAGAGCTGAAGCCGACCACCCATGAATACTGGCAAATCAACTGCTTAGAGGGTCCAAGCCTGCCTAGGAACAGTGTGCAAGTCAGACAGTCCATGCTTATAAACCTTATTGGTTTCATTTGGCGGTAGAGCTTGGGATGTCATTTCATCTCAGTGTCGGGTAAAAGTCTCACAGATTGGAAGCAATGTCTCCAAAATTACCTATATAGTGTTGACGGGGACATTAAACCTAAAATCAAACAAACAATGATGCAGTTCTAATGAGCACCAACAGGCTATGTTTGGAGTTCAAACCAGTAAAATATCGTAAATCAAAAAGTAACTATTTTAAAGATAGAAAAGAATGCACTATGTCACACGGGTTTGTTATTGTAATGTGAAAAAAAAAAAAAACACGCCAAAAAAAAAAGCGACAATAAACCAATAAATTAAGAGTTAAAAAATTGATACAGGAATATGTGTTTCAAAGAAACTGGAATATAAGTATAATGCTTAAACTAGATATTGAAATTTCTTGTAGTGTCCGTAACCAATTTAGTTCTTGAGAGATGTATCAAAACTTCAGATATTCAACGCCTATGGAATGTATTAATTTAAAGAACTGCTAGTATTTTTGCACAAGCCTACCTTGTTTGTAAAATAAAACCAGAACGTTCATGCAGTTTCGCTCTGCTGGCCCCCTAATTATATGATTTTCTATTAAATTATGAAAAAAAAATTAAATAAACAATAACAATAATAATTCCAGTGGCTATTTTAGCATCCAGTGCATTATTTCTAGATGAAATTAAAACTTATACCTGCCAATGATCAGACATTTATTCACAAATGTTACTGATGTGTGACCCCATAGATTATGGTTACGGACACTACAAGAACATAGTAGTTGATTACTTATCCTCTGCAGATACCCTTAGGACTTTGCTAATTAGATTCTTCTGCTTTATTATTATAGAGAATACTTACTCTGTCATAAAACTTCAAAACAAGACAGTCAACAACCATGTAGACACACCAGTTTTATTTTTTTTCATGGAGATGCAATTTTTTAAAATTATTGCGCAATTTTGCATCAAAAAGTGTACATTGTTGTGTCATCCATTTGGAACAATTGAGTTATAATTGATTAGTCTGAAGACATATAATATCATTTTGCAAAGTATTATTAAAGTAATGTTTCCCAGATTTTAATATCGATATCAGTAAAAAGGCGTTTGTTTTCAGGTTACGGACACTACAGCATTTTTGTATTGTCCGTAACCACAAAATCGTTCACAGAGGATGATTAGTTGTTGGAAAAAATACTAATTGTGTTTCATTAAAGGTTATTATACACAAAGTATTGAAACAGAATTTTTTATTCAAACAAAGCTACTGGCAGTAACAAAATGTATCATGGTTACGGACACTACCACTTTTTTTTTTGACTGTTGTTTTCCTGATAAGTGATCCTGAAATTTATTAATAATCAGCAGGGGAGAACAATATGATTTCTACCACTATGGCATTCTTAATAGATCATTTTTAAGGAATTTCAATAAAGTAAACACCACTCTCCTATGGGTATGGTGTGCATAACCAGAGGGTTGTGTTCAAAGTCTTGAAATGTATAACGAAGTACCGCCTCTATAATTATGGTGATATCTTGAAAAGTTTTCAGCACATATCAAGAAATTATATATCAAAATTTTCTTCAGACAATTTTCTATATTACTGAAATTGAAAAAATAACCTGTTTGCCATGCATTATTATTTAAAATTTGTTTGTAAAATGGTATTTTTTAAAGTGCAACCCATAACGGTGAAAATATGCCATTTTTGGGGGTCTTTGATGGCTGCTGACAATATGAGAAAGTAGCTAGACCATTCATTTATTTTGAACATCTGAGCCACATGCCTAGCTAAGTTTCTATGGAATAAATTCAAATTTAAAGTCAAATCTCTGACAGTAAGGCTGATATAACATGCTGAAATTAAAAAAAGCCACAATATTGTGATTCACCCGTATATATATAGACACATATATATTTTACCGCAGTATATACTGCGGTATACCGCAGAACAACAACTAGACACGTCATATATTCTGCGGTGCAGAACAACAACTCTATCCTATTCACAGTATGTTATCACTATTTGTTGAAACAATCGATTGAAGATTACGCTGTAATCGGTGATATATTTGTCTATACATATATATCAAAGACAATTACGCGTAATCCATTTTGTTGAGACTTTTTATTCATGATTACGCGTAATCCATTTTGTTCATTGAGAAAATAAAAGTACTCACCTTTAGAGACAGAGATGCGCAGAACAAAAAAAAATATTAACTTTCATATTTTGGTGGTGGGTCATTTACTATTGTAATTTTATTGAATAAAATCAAACATCTCCTATCTTTTTTTTCATTTCATTCTTTGCTTGAGCCTTGCCTTCCTCAATAAGTTTCTTTCTCTCACTTTCACTCAATCCTGTTTGTTTTGAATGTATATTGTCTTTGAGTTTATTATATTTGTCCAACTCATCCAACACAAGTTTAAATTCATTCTCAGATATCTGTCCGTCTGTCAAAGCCTTAGAAATCAAATCCTTTATACTATTCAACTTACTATCAGCAATAGTTTTAATCTCATAATGTTTCTGTGCTTTTGAAGTCATTTTACGCCTAATTAGTTTAACACACACACCCAAACTCCCACACACAACAGCACCAATCTCTAAAGGCAACATAATTGGAACAGTTAATCCAACACCTGCCAAAATAACACTTGTTGATATCAAACCAGTATCAACACCGTCGGTAATATTTATACCTCGTTTATACTTTTTATACAATGCTTTTCTCACATCTCTCTCATTAATTAATGTCTTCTCTATCTCAGATATCTTCTGTAATCTATAGTTCTGCCCATCTTCAACAGGCAATTCAGGATATAATGGTGCAGTAGGTTGTTTCATTTTTTTCTTAATAACATATATTTTTTTTATTCAATAAATAATTCAATTATCATCGAAGCCACAGTATTAGCACATGTAGCATTATTAGTCTGACAAACAAAATCAATTGCATCACCAGCCTCAACCTTTAACGGTGTAGCAAAGTTATCGTGTTTTCTTAAAATATTATTCAATGATATATCATATCCTGCTTGTGGATTTCCATTAATTGCAATCGCCACAGACACATCGCCTTTTGTTCTTTTACTCGACAGTCCAACACCTATTATCTGGCCAGGAAAGTTCATCACATATCCAACACCTACCTCTCTACCACCATTACCAAAACTAAACACTTCATTCTTCTTCAATGGTCCTTTGCTCTCTGCACAGATGCTTATCAATTTTTTGTCTGACGTATTTTCAACTTTATTGTATAACAACCGATGATTGAGATGTATATCCCGAACTCTATCTTGAAGTTCTGTATGTCTATCATTCAATGTATTTATTTGTGTAAATGCTTGACTTCTCATATTAAATATTTCTTGTTTCAGCCCCAATGCATCTACGTGTTTTCTCTTAGCACCAAATATACTCATTTTTTATTATAATTATATAATTTCCAAAACGCAATTAATTGGTAGATGATTAATTACCTTGTTGTTATTTTCATCCCTGATTTCTAATTTCAATTCTGCTATAGCATCATTCACCAAACACTTATATTCTGGATGCTCAAATCTCACTGTTGTTATCTCTCCAAACTCTTTATTTTCCACTGGAACAACAGCCAACACAGTACTCGGCATACCATCTAAATAATTATTTGAAGTATTAATCTGTTCCAAATGAACATACAATGATTTATAAACAGCAAAATCTACAGCTCTCTCACCATAATGAGTTTCATTAACAGCAAACTTTCGCTTATTTCCAAACCCCAACATTTGTTTTAAGCCCTTGCTTATCTTCAATTCATCCGGTGTAATTAAAGAAGCAATTCCATTTGTTTCATTTACAGATAATGTAATATTATTACTTTGAAATAAATCTGCTATTTGTTGGAAACTATAATAACCATCTATAATCTTATGAGGTCTCTCTTTAGTCTTCTGCAAATATTCATCAACAACATTATACCATCCAACACCATATGTTATAGATTTCAAACCAATACGTTTATTCCCATCTCTGTTATCAATGTATTGTTGCAAGTTTATTGTCTTGTCAATATTCGAAATTGTATGATACATTTTTATTTTTTATATATAATCAATAATAAAAATGATACCTAAAGAATTCAAGTACAATCCCAATGCATCATATAACCCCAATACTAAATATACCGAAAAGAATATTGAACTTATAAAACAAACGATTTATGTTAATAAAGACGACCATTTTCCAGTAACGTTTCCCGACTTATTTCAAAACTATCAAAATCCAACATTACACACCAATGAACCGTGGAATACATGGCTTCATTCATCATTTGACTGGTGGCAATGTCAATTAAATTTTGCTGTCTGGTGTGCCACTGCAGGATGTGGAGTAAGTTATCAAGACCATTTGCAAAACACTTCAGGACTAACTAAAACAGTATATACATTTCATGTTTATTATTGTATTGCTCGTATTTTGAAAGAACTTCAAACACCTTTACCAACAGATGCATCATTTTGTTATTACAAAAACCCATACGACAAAGCAACCTATCAAAAGTTATGCAATGAATTCAATGTTTCACCTAATACAGATTGGCGTCAAAAATTAGAAAGTAGTTCTAAATGCAGTGGTCTAGGGAGTTACACACAATATTTTAAACCAGATGGAAAATACAGACAAGAACATCGAAGTGAAGGTCCATTCTTTAATCCAAATGATAAAATAGAACATACAGTAGATATAAGTGACGCCTGGACAATGTTTATATTAGACAAATCAAAAGGATTAACAAAAACAGGTATTGAACGAATTAACGAAAGTATTAGAATGTTTGTATGGGCTCTATTAGGAGCACAATCTCAAACACGTGTAGAAATACTAAAAATAGGCACAGGATTTGATGCTCAGAAACAATTTCTTGCTAACATTGAAGACGCTATTAATAGTCCAGTTGATTTACCAAGTCAAATACAAAGATATCAAAACACACTCAAATATGCAAGAAGTAAAGTAGATTTTGTTTATGGTATTGGATTATATATGTCTCCCAGTAATATGATTTTACAAATTGGCACTATCGCTGGATATAATAATAAAATTGTAATTGCAACAGAAAATCAAACACTTGGTTTCAATAGTGATGTAAATGTTAAACCTGTTGCACCTACTACACAACCTGCAACTATACAAGGCACACCAACAAAGAAATCTCTACCAGAACCAAAACATCAGGAAACAAAGAAATCTCTACCAGAACCAAAACATCAGGAAACAAAAATCAAATCTCTACCAGAACCCGTTGAAAAAAAAGAAGCAATACAACACGAAGACAACAAAACAGCATTAATAGTTGGTAGTATTGCAATTGGACTATTAATTATGTATGAAATTTATTAAGTTCTTTTTTTTTCTTATAAACTCTCTTGCAGATGCATATAACAATCCAGCAACCAATACAACTAATGCCCATAGATGTTCTCCAAACCAATTAACAACTTTACCCACAGAAGACAACAACCAAGACACAATAGAACCAATAACACCTGGTAATGCAGTAGCTACTTTTCCTGCAAGGGTAGAAAGTAATTTACCAAGATTTGATAATTGTTTCTTAACCCAATCTTTAACACCACCTTTTGGTGGAGAAGGAGGGGTTGAAGTAGTACCACCACCAGTAGGAATAACAGCCTCAACAATAACTCCAATAATCATTCCAAAAGCGGTTAAAATACTAACAATTGTAATGCCTTGTTCTCTGAATAATGTTCTAATTCTTTCACCCAATGTAGTGTCTTCTTTTAATACTTTGTTTATAGTCTCTTTGATTCTATTTACCTGACTACGTAGTTTATCTTTATTAACATTAATAACTTCCAATCTTGCACTTCTCTCACTTTCTAACTCTTTGATTCGACTACTTATCCTTTCTATTTGAAATTCATCATTGTCTGCTTTGGCTTGTTCTAATTTTGTATTTTCTTTTGCTAAGTCTTTATTTGTTTCATTCAGTTTTGCCAATTCATTTGCTATCTCTTCTTTGACTGTTGTCATTGCATTTGCTATTCCATCAATCTCTCTTTTTGTCCAATCTGTTTGTGTTTCTTGTTCATTAGTAAATGATGTCTCCAATGTTTTCACAGCAGTTTCTACATCAACTGTTGTATTTAATAGTTCTTGAGTTTGTTCTTGTGATGATATATCTTGTAAAGGTATTTCTTCTTCTGTTTGTGTTATTTGAGTTCTCTTTTGAAGTAATTGTGTGAATGCTTTTCTACCTTCTTTAAGTCTTGTAGCAGATGGTTTAAAATCATCTACACCTAATACATTCCTAACAAAATCAACACCATATTTCCTTTGCAAAGTATTAAATGATAAAAATGTTGCTATTTCATCTGGTGCATTGGAACGATAATATGTTAATGCAATATTCTTTCCACCTTCATCTTTAACATATAACATTGGTCTCCCTATATCATCTTTCTTGAGAGACAAACCTTTGATTTTACGTTTAGGTTCATCATTCCTTTCGTAAAATCTATCTATCATTTTTTGACCTATGCTATTACGCAGAGTTTTCCAATCATCACCGGTTAAATCATTCAAACCAGCAAACTGACTATTTAATGTTCTCTGAAACTGCTCTTCATCTGTAAAAGATGTTTCTGCTTCTTCATCATAATCCTCCCTGTCATACTCAGGATTTTCATATTCAGCCATTATTTATTTATTATTTAAAAATATTTTTTATCTTTTAATAAAAACATGTCAGCTTACGGAGATAAACTAAACCCTTACAGAAAATTAAGAGAACCACGTGGTGTAAAAGGCATTCGCCAAAGTGTAGTAATAACAAATAACCCTTCAACTATTGACCAAAATCAACAATTGTTAGTGAGATTTCCTAATCTAAGTGGTAATGATGTTATTGTTCCCGGAACAGTCAGATTAGCATTTGAAATTGAACTAACCTCTAAAGATGCAAATGCAACTATATTTCAAAACATAGGAAGAGCAATAATTAAGAAAACAACAATTAGAATAAGTGGAAATGAAGTTATGTCCATTGACGATAGTGACATCTATCATTGTTATATTGATTTATGGAAGACTATTACAGAACGTGTAAATATGGTATATCAAGGCGTTGGCAAAGAGAACATGTTGAGACATAGAGTGGGTGCAGGAAACGCAACAGCAGATAAAGAAGATCAAGCCATTGCAAAAGCATATGGAAACAGGTTTTGCATCCCACTTGATTTTGAATTATTGGAAACCCATATGCCATTTTATCAAGCTGGATTAGGAGATAGACTTGAATATGAACTTACATTCAATGATTATAATAAAGTAATTAAATCAGGCGATGCAACTTCAACTTATACAATCAAAAATATTTGTTTGGAATTTGATATTGTTTCTGATACTGAATTAGCAAGACAAATAAGACAGCAAGTTGATGGTAAAATGGTTATTTTGTATGACAGAATACTAAGACACAGAAAAATAACTAAAAACAAATCTGATACACTATGGAATATCAATCTAAATGTTCCTGCAAGAAGTATGAAAGGAATTCTTATGCTATTCGAAGATCCTGAAAGGACCAGCACAGAAGAATATTATAATCCAGAAATTACAAAAGTGGAAATGACAATAGAAGGGATTCCGAATCAATTGTATAGTCAAGGAATGAAGTCCCACCAACACTGGGACGAAATAAATAAATTCTTTGCTTTGAATTCAAAAAGAAACAAAGAAACAAGTATGGTCGTTAAAGATTTATATTTTACTGATACAACAATAGAAAAATATCTAACGAACAGGTATGCTTTATGGTTGGATTTACGTTCAACTGATGATAATACACTTCATGGTTCTGGAAGAAGAATTGAAAATGCATCAGAAGGTATCACAATACAAATAACGAAAGAAGCAGGAGCAGATGAACCAATCAATCTTTATTTGTTTGTTATACAAGATGCACAAATCAACTTTGAAGATGGTAGATTTAAAGAAGTCAGTTATTAATATTTTTTTTTTTTACAAATAAAAATGGAACTACCAAAATATCCTCATTGTGCTATTATATGTGGTCAAACTGGATGCGGGAAAACAGAGTTTGTCCTTGACCTTTTGGAAGAGGAATATCGTCAAGTATTTAAACATATTGTTATACTTTGCCCAACCATTCAATGGAATAAGGCTTATAAAAATCGTGAGTGGATTGGTGATGTTAGAAAGCCTAAAACAAAAAATATAACAATTGTTAATCCTATTGTTAATGGAGAAGAAAAACTACAAGAACTACTAAGAATGTTCTTTAATAAATATGCTGGTCATTCTACTCTCTACATTATTGATGATTGCAGTGCAACGAAAGAACTAACAAAGAAAAAAGATATGTTATCAGAATTAGCATTTTCTGGTAGGCATGCAGAACAATCAGTGTGGGTTATTTCGCAGAGATATAATTCTGTGTTAAAAGATTTAAGAGAACAAACAAAATGGCTATGCATGTTCTACACAAAAGATAGAGATAGTTTTGAAAATTGTTTAAGAGAGAATGATGTTATTCCTACTTTGGAAGAACGACAGAGAATAAAAGAAGAACTGAAAAAAAAGAAGCATCGTAAGTTAATTTTGAAGACTGACCAGCCTACTGGTTATTGGTTGGTTGATTGATTATTTTTTTTAGCAATGATTAAGTAATGCTTATACAATGCTGTAGCAAATCTTAAGTAATGCTTATGCAATGTTTTAAGTAAAATAGCAATACTAAAAAACAATGCTGTTAGAAATATTATCAATCACTGCAATCTTATCAATAATCATAACAAACACTGCAATCTTATCAATAGTCGGATATGCGATGTTTTATTTTTTAAAAATAAAAAATAAAACATCGCATATCCGACTATTGATAAGATTGCAGTGTTTGTTTTTTTTTTTTAAAAATAAAACATCGCATATCCGACTATTGATAAGATTGCAGTGTTTGTTATGATTATTGATAAGATTGCAGTGATTGATAATATTTCTAACAGCATTGTTTTTTAGTATTGCTATTTTACTTAAAACATTGCATAAGCATTACTTAAGATTTGCTACAGCATTGTATAAGCATTACTTAATCATTGCTAAAAAAAATAATCAATCAACCAACCAATAACCAGTAGGCTGGTCAGTCTTCAAAATTAACTTACGATGCTTCTTTTTTTCAGTTCTTCTTTTATTCTCTGTCGTTCTTCCAAAGTAGGAATAACATCATTCTCTCTTAAACAATTTTCAAAACTATCTCTATCTTTTGTGTAGAACATGCATAGCCATTTTGTTTGTTCTCTTAAATCTTTTAACACAGAATTATATCTCTGCGAAATAACCCACACTGATTGTTCTGCATGCCTACCAGAAAATGCTAATTCTGATAACATATCTTTTTTCTTTGTTAGTTCTTTCGTTGCACTGCAATCATCAATAATGTAGAGAGTAGAATGACCAGCATATTTATTAAAGAACATTCTTAGTAGTTCTTGTAGTTTTTCTTCTCCATTAACAATAGGATTAACAATTGTTATATTTTTTGTTTTAGGCTTTCTAACATCACCAATCCACTCACGATTTTTATAAGCCTTATTCCATTGAATGGTTGGGCAAAGTATAACAATATGTTTAAATACTTGACGATATTCCTCTTCCAAAAGGTCAAGGACAAACTCTGTTTTCCCGCACCCAGTTTGACCACATATAATAGCACAATGAGGATATTTTGGTAGTTCCATTTTTATTTGTAAAAAAAAAAAATATTAATAACTGACTTCTTTAAATCTACCATCTTCAAAGTTGATTTGTGCATCTTGTATAACAAACAAATAAAGATTGATTGGTTCATCTGCTCCTGCTTCTTTCGTTATTTGTATTGTGATACCTTCTGATGCATTTTCAATTCTTCTTCCAGAACCATGAAGTGTATTATCATCAGTTGAACGTAAATCCAACCATAAAGCATACCTGTTCGTTAGATATTTTTCTATTGTTGTATCAGTAAAATATAAATCTTTAACGACCATACTTGTTTCTTTGTTTCTTTTTGAATTCAAAGCAAAGAATTTATTTATTTCGTCCCAGTGTTGGTGGGACTTCATTCCTTGACTATACAATTGATTCGGAATCCCTTCTATTGTCATTTCCACTTTTGTAATTTCTGGATTATAATATTCTTCTGTGCTGGTCCTTTCAGGATCTTCGAATAGCATAAGAATTCCTTTCATACTTCTTGCAGGAACATTTAGATTGATATTCCATAGTGTATCAGATTTGTTTTTAGTTATTTTTCTGTGTCTTAGTATTCTGTCATACAAAATAACCATTTTACCATCAACTTGCTGTCTTATTTGTCTTGCTAATTCAGTATCAGAAACAATATCAAATTCCAAACAAATATTTTTGATTGTATAAGTTGAAGTTGCATCGCCTGATTTAATTACTTTATTATAATCATTGAATGTAAGTTCATATTCAAGTCTATCTCCTAATCCAGCTTGATAAAATGGCATATGGGTTTCCAATAATTCAAAATCAAGTGGGATGCAAAACCTGTTTCCATATGCTTTTGCAATGGCTTGATCTTCTTTATCTGCTGTTGCGTTTCCTGCACCCACTCTATGTCTCAACATGTTCTCTTTGCCAACGCCTTGATATACCATATTTACACGTTCTGTAATAGTCTTCCATAAATCAATATAACAATGATAGATGTCACTATCGTCAATGGACATAACTTCATTTCCACTTATTCTAATTGTTGTTTTCTTAATTATTGCTCTTCCTATGTTTTGAAATATAGTTGCATTTGCATCTTTAGAGGTTAGTTCAATTTCAAATGCTAATCTGACTGTTCCGGGAACAATAACATCATTACCACTTAGATTAGGAAATCTCACTAACAATTGTTGATTTTGGTCAATAGTTGAAGGGTTATTTGTTATTACTACACTTTGGCGAATGCCTTTTACACCACGTGGTTCTCTTAATTTTCTGTAAGGGTTTAGTTTATCTCCGTAAGCTGACATGTTTTTATTAAAAGATAAAAAATATTTTTAAATAATAAATAAATAATGGCTGAATATGAAAATCCTGAGTATGACAGGGAGGATTATGATGAAGAAGCAGAAACATCTTTTACAGATGAAGAGCAGTTTCAGAGAACATTAAATAGTCAGTTTGCTGGTTTGAATGATTTAACCGGTGATGATTGGAAAACTCTGCGTAATAGCATAGGTCAAAAAAATGATAGATAGATTTTACGAAAGGAATGATGAACCTAAACGTAAAATCAAAGGTTTGTCTCTCAAGAAAGATGATATAGGGAGACCAATGTTATATGTTAAAGATGAAGGTGGAAAGAATATTGCATTAACATATTATCGTTCCAATGCACCAGATGAAATAGCAACATTTTTATCATTTAATACTTTGCAAAGGAAATATGGTGTTGATTTTGTTAGGAATGTATTAGGTGTAGATGATTTTAAACCATCTGCTACAAGACTTAAAGAAGGTAGAAAAGCATTCACACAATTACTTCAAACGAGAACTCAAATAACACAAACAGAAGAAGAAATACCTTTACAAGATATATCATCACAAGAACAAACTCAAGAACTATTAAATACAACAGTTGATGTAGAAACTGCTGTGAAAACATTGGAGACATCATTTACTAATGAACAAGAAACACAAACAGATTGGACAAAAAGAGAGATTGATGGAATAGCAAATGCAATGACAACAGTCAAAGAAGAGATAGCAAATGAATTGGCAAAACTGAATGAAACAAATAAAGACTTAGCAAAAGAAAATACAAAATTAGAACAAGCCAAAGCAGACAATGATGAATTTCAAATAGAAAGGATAAGTAGTCGAATCAAAGAGTTAGAAAGTGAGAGAAGTGCAAGATTGGAAGTTATTAATGTTAATAAAGATAAACTACGTAGTCAGGTAAATAGAATCAAAGAGACTATAAATAAAGTATTAAAAGAAGACACTACATTGGGTGAAAGAATTAGAACATTATTCAGAGAACAAGGCATTACAATTGTTAGTATTTTAACCGCTTTTGGAATGATTATTGGAGTTATTGTTGAGGCTGTTATTCCTACTGGTGGTGGTACTACTTCAACCCCTCCTTCTCCACCAAAAGGTGGTGTTAAAGATTGGGTTAAGAAACAATTATCAAATCTTGGTAAATTACTTTCTACCCTTGCAGGAAAAGTAGCTACTGCATTACCAGGTGTTATTGGTTCTATTGTGTCTTGGTTGTTGTCTTCTGTGGGTAAAGTTGTTAATTGGTTTGGAGAACATCTATGGGCATTAGTTGTATTGGTTGCTGGATTGTTATATGCATCTGCAAGAGAGTTTATAAGAAAAAAAAAAGAACTTAATAAATTTCATACATAATTAATAGTCCAATTGCAATACTACCAACTATTAATGCTGTTTTGTTGTCTTCGTGTTGTATTGCTTCTTTTTTTTCAACGGGTTCTGGTAGAGATTTGATTTTTGTTTCCTGATGTTTTGGTTCTGGTAGAGATTTCTTTGTTTCCTGATGTTTTGGTTCTGGTAGAGATTTCTTTGTTGGTGTGCCTTGTATAGTTGCAGGTTGTGTAGTAGGTGCAACAGGTTTAACATTTACATCACTATTGAAACCAAGTGTTTGATTTTCTGTTGCAATTACAATTTTATTATTATATCCAGCGATAGTGCCAATTTGTAAAATCATATTACTGGGAGACATATATAATCCAATACCATAAACAAAATGTACTTTACTTCTTGCATATTTGAGTGTGTTTTGATATCTTTGTATTTGACTTGGTAAATCAACTGGACTATTAATAGCGTCTTCAATGTTAGCAAGAAATTGTTTCTGAGCATCAAATCCTGTGCCTATTTTTAGTATTTCTACACGTGTTTGAGATTGTGCTCCTAATAGAGCCCATACAAACATTCTAATACTTTCGTTAATTCGTTCAATACCTGTTTTTGTTAATCCTTTTGATTTGTCTAATATAAACATTGTCCAGGCGTCACTTATATCTACTGTATGTTCTATTTTATCATTTGGATTAAAGAATGGACCTTCACTTCGATGTTCTTGTCTGTATTTTCCATCTGGTTTAAAATATTGTGTGTAACTCCCTAGACCACTGCATTTAGAACTACTTTCTAATTTTTGACGCCAATCTGTATTAGGTGAAACATTGAATTCATTGCATAACTTTTGATAGGTTGCTTTGTCGTATGGGTTTTTGTAATAACAAAATGATGCATCTGTTGGTAAAGGTGTTTGAAGTTCTTTCAAAATACGAGCAATACAATAATAAACATGAAATGTATATACTGTTTTAGTTAGTCCTGAAGTGTTTTGCAAATGGTCTTGATAACTTACTCCACATCCTGCAGTGGCACACCAGACAGCAAAATTTAATTGACATTGCCACCAGTCAAATGATGAATGAAGCCATGTATTCCACGGTTCATTGGTGTGTAATGTTGGATTTTGATAGTTTTGAAATAAGTCGGGAAACGTTACTGGAAAATGGTCGTCTTTATTAACATAAATCGTTTGTTTTATAAGTTCAATATTCTTTTCGGTATATTTAGTATTGGGGTTATATGATGCATTGGGATTGTACTTGAATTCTTTAGGTATCATTTTTATTATTGATTATATATAAAAAATAAAAATGTATCATACAATTTCGAATATTGACAAGACAATAAACTTGCAACAATACATTGATAACAGAGATGGGAATAAACGTATTGGATTGAAATCTATAACATATGGTGTTGGATGGTATAATGTTGTTGATGAATATTTGCAGAAGACTAAAGAGAGACCTCATAAGATTATAGATGGTTATTATAGTTTCCAACAAATAGCAGATTTATTTCAAAGTAATACTATTACATTATCTGTAAATGAAACAAATGGAATTGCTTCTTTTATTACACCGGATGAATTGAAGATAAGCAAGGGCTTAAAACAAATGTTGGGGTTTGGAAATAAGCGAAAGTTTGCTGTTAATGAAACTCATTATGGTGAGAGAGCTGTAGATTTTGCTGTTTATAAATCATTGTATGTTCATTTGGAACAGATTAATACTTCAAATAATTATTTAGATGGTATGCCGAGTACTGTGTTGGCTGTTGTTCCAGTGGAAAATAAAGAGTTTGGAGAGATAACAACAGTGAGATTTGAGCATCCAGAATATAAGTGTTTGGCGAATGATGCTATAGCAGAATTGAAATTAGAAATCAGGGATGAAAATAACAACAAGGTAATTAATCATCTACCAATTAATTGCGTTTTGGAAAT
This sequence comes from Lucinisca nassula, assembly GCA_963580285.1. Classification (NCBI taxonomy): domain Eukaryota; kingdom Metazoa; phylum Mollusca; class Bivalvia; order Lucinida; family Lucinidae; genus Lucinisca; species Lucinisca nassula. The sequence continues at coordinate 53,524,254 of OY757014.1, read as the reverse complement.
TATATAATTATAATAAAAAAATGAGTATATTTGGTGCTAAGAGAAAACACGTAGATGCATTGGGGCTGAAACAAGAAATATTTAATATGAGAAGTCAAGCATTTACACAAATAAATACATTGAATGATAGACATACAGAACTTCAAGATAGAGTTCGGGATATACATCTCAATCATCGGTTGTTATACAATAAAGTTGAAAATACGTCAGACAAAAAATTGATAAGCATCTGTGCAGAGAGCAAAGGACCATTGCAGAAGAATGAAGTGTTTAGTTTTGGTAATGGTGGTAGAGAGGTAGGTGTTGGATATGTGATGAACTTTCCTGGCCAGATAATAGGTGTTGGACTGTCGAGTAAAAGAACAAAAGGCGATGTGTCTGTGGCGATTGCAATTAATGGAAATCCACAAGCAGGATATGATATATCATTGAATAATATTTTAAGAAAACACGATAACTTTGCTACACCGTTAAAGGTTGAGGCTGGTGATGCAATTGATTTTGTTTGTCAGACTAATAATGCTACATGTGTTAATACTGTGGCTTCGATGATAATTGAATTATTTATTGAATAAAAAAAATATATGTTATTAAGAAAAAAATGAAACAACCTACTGCACCATTATATCCTGAATTGCCTGTTGAAGATGGGCAGAACTATAGATTACAGAAGATATCTGAGATAGAGAAGACATTAATTAATGAGAGAGATGTGAGAAAAGCATTGTATAAAAAGTATAAACGAGGTATAAATATTACCGACGGTGTTGATACTGGTTTGATATCAACAAGTGTTATTTTGGCAGGTGTTGGATTAACTGTTCCAATTATGTTGCCTTTAGAGATTGGTGCTGTTGTGTGTGGGAGTTTGGGTGTGTGTGTTAAACTAATTAGGCGTAAAATGACTTCAAAAGCACAGAAACATTATGAGATTAAAACTATTGCTGATAGTAAGTTGAATAGTATAAAGGATTTGATTTCTAAGGCTTTGACAGACGGACAGATATCTGAGAATGAATTTAAACTTGTGTTGGATGAGTTGGACAAATATAATAAACTCAAAGACAATATACATTCAAAACAAACAGGATTGAGTGAAAGTGAGAGAAAGAAACTTATTGAGGAAGGCAAGGCTCAAGCAAAGAATGAAATGAAAAAAAAGATAGGAGATGTTTGATTTTATTCAATAAAATTACAATAGTAAATGACCCACCACCAAAATATGAAAGTTAATATTTTTTTTTGTTCTGCGCATCTCTGTCTCTAAAGGTGAGTACTTTTATTTTCTCAATGAACAAAATGGATTACGCGTAATCATGAATAAAAAGTCTCAACAAAATGGATTACGCGTAATTGTCTTTGATATATATGTATAGACAAATATATCACCGATTACAGCGTAATCTTCAATCGATTGTTTCAACAAATAGTGATAACATACTGTGAATAGGATAGAGTTGTTGTTCTGCACCGCAGAATATATGACGTGTCTAGTTGTTGTTCTGCGGTATTACCGCAGTATATACTGCGGTAAAATATATATGTGTCTATATATATAGATAGTGCCGTGTTTTGGGGTAATTTGTGAGCGTAGAGAATAAATTACCTCAAAACCGGCACTATCTATATATATATCCCCGGTACAACCTGGGGTACCCACATGTTGGCATAAAAGCATACGGTTGAGAGAAGTTGACTACAGTAACCTTTCTATAGAAGTTTTGTCAAAATGTCTGCAATGACTTGGCTGTAAATGCAATTTTTCAATTTTCCCCATTCATGCATTATAAGTCTATGGAAACTATAAGTTGCCATAGCAACCAAACTAATGAGTCGATTTTCACATAAAACACAAACTTTCAATCCTCCAGCCCAAGGATGCTACAGGTAAAATTTGGGCTCAATCGGCCCAGTGGCTTCAGAGGAGATGTCGTTTGATAGTGTTGACGCAGACGACGTCATACGACATACGGCGACGACGGCGACGACGGCGGACAACTGCCTATCCTATAAGCTCCCCCGGAGCCTTCTGCTCTGGTGAGCTAAAATCAGGATATACAGGTTTTGTTTGATTTGAGGTTTAACGTCCCCGTAAACACTGTAAAGGTCATTTTGGAGACGTTGCTTCCAATTTATTGGGACTTTTACCCAACATTGAGATGTAATGACATCTCAAGTCCTGTCGCCCAATGAAACCAATAGGGTTTATTAGCATGGACGGTCCGCCTCGCACCGCGGTTCCTGGACAGGCTTAGATCCTCTAAGCGGTTTACCAGTACTAGTGTGCGGGCCGGATTCAGCTCTGCGTAGAAGCATCATGCAGCCCATATATTTCTTCAAGCCCCTATGGGCGGGGGCCTAGGATATACAGGTATGCATTATCTTTTTTTAAATATATGTTTCCAGACATTGGTTGCGGGAACTCGTTAGACCCGTACTGTACGAGCACACACAACCTATTTTGGGGTCATTTATTAGAAAAAAAATATCACACATTAATAATCGTTTTTTGAAATACGAAAGAATGCAGTATGTCACACGGATGTGTTATTAATATAATGATTGGATCGCCTGCCCGCACGGTCATAGAGGTTTAACGTCCCCGTCAACAATATTTATATCATTATGGAGACGTTGCTTTTGTGGGGCTTTTACTCTTCATTGAGATGAAATGACATCCCAGGCCCTGCCGCCTAATTAATGAAACCAATAGGGCTTGCATGCATTGGGCAATCTGACTCGCACCACTTTGCCTGGATAGGCTTAGTACTTCTATGCGGTTTAACAGTACTCATGTGCAGTCAGTGGAAGCACCATGTAGCCCAATCTATTGTTCCAAGCCCCGATGGACAGGAGCCCTTCCGCACGGTCGATCTTGTTGACTTCAACTGCTGCTGAATTCGGCTGGATTGATCAGATGGACAGATGCTTCAGGATAGTAAGTAAAACTGTAATAAATGCAAAACTATATTTATTCTGAATTTACCCCATTCACATAAATGCAATAATACGGTCGTTAACCCTTATCATGTTGTTCACGACAACCCCTATCTTTGCAAACAGTGTAGATCCTGATCAGATGGCTTCTTCAGATTGCTACAAATTCATTAACTGAATGCCAAAGAGTGTAGATCCAGATCAGATGGCTTCTGAAGCTACAAATTCATAAACTGAATGCCAAAGAGTGTAGATCCTGATCAGATGGCTTCTACACTCTTTGGCATTCAGTTTATAAATTTGTAGCAATAAATTACATCAAGTAATTTGATTGGTTGATAGACAGAAATGGGTGTGGCTTGAATGAATATTCAGCAAGAGAAGGGTTAACCTTCACCATGTTGAATATTTCGAAAAACTACACTCCTCTTCGATTTTCAGTCATTTGTTTTGTATGATTTCATGTTTGGGTCGGTTGTTTGTCAGTCGATCGAATGTTACTAAGCACAAGAAGCTTTTCAGTGCTGACGTCCACGTGACTATCACTGGTTCATATGAAATCCAGATAACGGTTATTTATAGAAAAGCAGCGCTGTGCTTATCGCCGGAAGGTCAGAGTGGGGCGTAAGAGGGTTATCAATATAATATGAACTGGATTCATGCGTCGGGTTTGACAAACATTGTATACCCAGATCAGACGCCGCAAATCGCGGCGTCTGATCAGGATCTACACTGTATCCATACAGTGCGGGAATTTAAGGGGAAACGAAAACAGTGTAACCCCCGTTCAGGGACATTTTCTCAAAACTACACAATCGACCCTCCAGTGCTGCCAATTTTTTTATTTACTGTGGATTAAGAAGCAGAATCGAAACCAGTATACAGTCGAACTTCAATAACTCGAATACCTTTTGGGCCATGAAAATTTGTTCCAGATAGGAGTAGTTCGAAGTACTGAGGTTTAATAATAGCTCCAGACCACGAGGCATAGTGGGGATAACTTAATGCTATCTTTTTCGAAATTGTTTGTTTGATTTGAGGTTTAACGTCCCCGTCAACACTGTAAAGGTCATTTTGGAGACGTTGCTTCCAATTTTGTGGGACTTTTACCCGACATTGAGATGAAATGACATCTCAAGCTCTGTCACCCAATGAAACCAATAGGGTTTATTAGCATGGACGGTCCGCCTCGCACCGCGGTTCCTCGACAGACTTAGATCCTCTAAACGGTTTACCAGTACTAGTGTGCAGGCCGGATTCAGCTCTGCGTGGAAGCATCATGCAGCCCATATATTTCTTCCAGCCCCTATGAGCCTAACTTTTTCGAAATAAACCCAATGCGTGTTGTGTGTACTCATTAGAATCGCCTCAAGATAAAATAAAGAAACACTTCCTAGAATTTTCAAGTGAAGAAACAGACGGGCTGAGAACTGAAACCGATCGCACTTTAGTACTGGTGAACTAAAATAGTGTTGGCTGGGCCGTTTAACCTCAATACAAAAAAAAAAAAAAAACGCTTAGGGGTCTAAGCCTGCCCAGGCAAAGTGGTGCGAGTCGGACCGTCCCTACAGGTTAACCATTTTGGTTTTTTTTGGCGGCAGGGATTGAGATGCCATTTCATCTCAATGTCGATTAAAAGACCACAAAATTGGAAGCAACGTCTCCAAAATGACCTAAATGAGCCAGCTCATGACAAATTCTACAAGAAGGCTATAGCGACCAGCGAAGACTCAGATCAACCTGCGCATTCGCACAGTCTGATCAGAGTCTTCGCTGATCGCGTGTACCTACTATAGACTAATATCTATGCAAAGAGACACAGGCAAAAGGTTTTGTCATAGTGGATGGGTGCGCAGGTTGATTTGAGTTTCTGCTGGTCGCTCAGGTCTTATTGTAGGTTTTGTCATGCGCCGGCTCAAATGGTGTTGACGGGGACGTTAAACCTCAATTCAAACAAACAAACAAACAAATGGCGACCTGGCGCTTTTGAATGAATTCTCCAGGGACTCAAGAATGAGTTCGAATTAGCCATGGTAAACGAGATATCCGTATTCGAGTTGTTGAAGTTTCACTGTATACCCTGACAAGTTAACCCTTGTAATGCTGAATATTCATATATGCCACACCCACTACCGAATATCAACCAATCAAATTGCCTGTAGCAAATTATTACAACAAATTCACAATCTGAATGACAAACAATGCAGATCCTGATCAGATGGCTTCGTCAGAAGCCATCTGATCTGGATCTGCATTGTTTCAAAGCTAAGGCATATCCGGGATTAGCAGGACACGGGTTAACGAAAGCAGTTTTGAAATCGTTACCAATAGTGAAGGAACATCCATCCCTTTTAACCCTTCTCTTGCTGAATATTCAGTTTAGCCAAACCCTTTTCTGATTTTTAACCAATCAGATTACTTGATGTAATTTATTCCTACAAATTCATAAATTGAATGTCAAACAGTGTAGATTCCTTCAGAAGCCATCTGATCTGGATCTACACTGTTTCCAAAGATATGGGTTGTCGTGAACAGCATGATAAGAGTTAACCCATTTTTGCGCATGGAATCTTCCACCTTATACAGCAAAATTCCGCTATTTAGACCACCTAAAATTAAGACTAATTCGTCTTTGAAAAGCTTATTTAGCAGGTTGCAGTTATTCTTTCTTCGCGTTTTCTTCATACAATGTCCCCTGTTCAGAGAACACCTTTGGGACTGTTCAAAAGTGGTCTTAAAGGTGGTCTTAATATAGGAATTTAACTGTAGTTGCTACTAGTGAAGGAACATCGATCCCTTTTAACCCATGTTGTACATGGAATCTTCCACCTTATATATAGCACAAGTCCATTTCAAAATTATGGGGTTTCAGGTTGTGTTTTCTTCACAATTTATTTGGGAAATGGCTGAACCTTTTTTTTTCAAACAGTGCAGGCCCTGATCAGTCGCAGCGTTCTGATGCGTCTGAGCGGGGCCATCACTATTTGCCAATTACCCGTTTTGGGGACTTCCGGTACAAAATTAGTTAAAACATGTTCCAGAAACAGCACAGACCCAGGTTCAGTTGAACAATCAGCTCGGTCATGGCGTTCTGATAGTACGCACAGCGGACCCATGTTACAACGACAGTATTTGCTCCCCAACATTTGCCTTTATAAAGAACAGGAGCCAGTTGTTCCAATCTAACGATGTCGTTAGCTAACGAACTGTTAAAACTTTGATCATTTATACGGCAAATATACTAATTTTTGCTGAAAAAAAACGTAAGTAGCTTTACTCACATTTTTTCAGCAAAAATAACAAATTTTGAATATTGTACTTGCTAGAACAGTTAACTATTTGAGCGCTAACGAGCTCGTTAAGCTTACGATGCTTTGAACAACTGGACCCTGGTCGCTATAGCAGTAGAATACGTTAACAAGCACCTTTTCACTTATTTCACAATGAAAGGTGCTACTGTATAACAGGAGGAACTTTAAGAAGTCTTAAGCAAGAATGCATCCAGTTCCTGACAAAGACAATTTTAAACCCATCTGTATTAAGCAAGTACAGTAAAATTCCTGTATTAAGACCACAGTCCGAAAGGTGGCCCCTGACCAGAGGACATTGTGTACAAAAAGCATGAAGACACTTCAAAATGAGAATTAGTCTTAATGCTGGGTGGTCTAAATAGCGGAATGTTTGTGTGTACTTGTCTTATGCAAGCTCACTGTGATTATCCAGCAGGTGCTCGCTCAATACAGGTTGAAATATACCTTCCACACAGAATTCCACTTAAGAGGAATGGGAACACCTGGCAGATTTTTCCGCCATTTTTTCAAAAAGAGACAACTTTCCGGACTTCCTGTTCGCTTTTCTATATGCCCTGTCCCATTGAAAAGGGGGTCTCTCAGGAGCAAATTCTTTCCTTTAAGAGTTGACCCCTATTGACATGAGAGACAAAAATACTTTTGCAGGAGTTGCTTCACCTGAAGTTGTTCCCATTCCCCTTAAATAAATTTAAAACCATGATAATAAGGAACAATGTTATAATATAGTTTTGGCGGTTTAATTTATCAATACGTAACCCAGCGCACTCAACATTGAAACAATGCTGTTTTTACATTGATTCACTGTTGTGTCAAGGTTTTGCCTGCAGGGTTATCGATCATCGACTTGCGTAAATCGATGATTGATATAAAAATCAGAACGGAGTATAACCACGGCTTTTTTAGTTAAAATGAGATAATTTTCATTCAAACGAGCCTCTAAGCATTGATTATTGGAGCTCGGTAGAACCGCTAATGAAGCGGTAATAACTACTGCCTTCAATCAATGCTCAGGCCCCCGCCTATCGGGGCTACGGGACATAGATTGGGCTGCATGTTGCTTCTATGCAGAACTGAAACAAACTGCACATGTGCACTGGTAAACCGCCTAGAAGGGCTACTCCTGCCCAGGCAAAGTGATGCGACCGTCCAAATAAACCCTTTTGGTTTCATTGGGTGCGCAGTGCTTGCGAAGTCATTTCATCTAAGTGTCTGGTAAAGTCACACAAAATTGTAATCTATAACCAGTGCTTCAGCTGAAGTGCACGACCCGCCGGATGCTTTTAGCTTTATGAGTGGTACCATACATGGGAATGGCGGCCATTTTGGTCATGTGACCTAGACCTAAAACGGTTCCCCCAATAAATGCGCCTTATCGTAAGGAGCAAAAATATATCTTATACTTTAGTACTGTATTCTGAATCGTTTGCAGGATAAAATGCATTCTCACTTTTCCAATACAAAAGCATATGTGTCAAAGTTTGACCCAGGCACAAAGAATGTCAAGGTCAACCCAGGGTCACCATTTTAGCAATTTATGATGGGCCTACGTCCCAGATGCTATTTATCAAGTTTCGTGGATATCTGCCCAGTGGTTCTGGAGAAGACTATTTTTGAAGGGTTTTTACCATATATGGCTTGGCGGCCATTTTGGTCATGTGACCTGGACCCCATGAGCAAATTTTGGTTTTCCCCATCCCATAGAGGCTCCATATGAAATTTGACTTCAATCGGCCCAACGGTTTCCGAGGAGAAGCAGTTAGAAAATTTTCACATTTTTCGCCTCGGCGAGGCTATACTAAATGGAATATAATATTTCGCAAGTTCATTGGTTAGATCTCATTGATATATATCAGTATGCCAAAAATTGTTTAAATATTCCAACAAAAGCATATGTGTCAAAGTTTGACCTAGGCACAAAGAAGGTCTAGGTCAACCCAGGGTCACCATTTTAGCAATTTATGATGGGCCTACGTCCCGGATGCTATTTATCAAGTTTCGTGGAAATCTGCCCAGTGGTTCTGGAGAAGACTATTTTTTAAGGGTTAGTTTAAACAATATTTTATTCAAATATAAGGTACACATAATACTACATACAATGTCAGTTTTACAATGCTTACATTTGAAAGGGATACAGAAGTAAGTCTTAGACTTTTTTTAATCTGTCTCCCTTACAGATCGTACAAACAATTGATATGCGAAAAAGCAGTGATAATTGTAGAAACGAAGTTTCTCTATCAATTAGTATAACCTATGAATTCATAGATTATATGTGTTTTAAGATGTGAAAGACTATTGTTGATCAACACGGAGAATAATAAAAGATAGACGAAAGCAAGATGCAGGAAAGACAGTTTGTCACACGGCATGAATCCCAGAGAGAGTGTATGACAAATTTAGCTTTAATTATTGCTGATTAAGGTGGAGATACTTTTCGTTCAGATCACACATACATACCAGATTGAGGTATTTAGAATCTTTTAGTATGTAAGATGTAATCCTGCACAGCTTCAAATATTAAAGTATTGGTTTGGTTTGTTAGTCTATGATCACCGTAAAGCAGGGTGTCAAGAGTCAGTGGACAGTGTTGGGCAATCTTTTCTGTCATTACTTGTCTCTGTGCTAGGTATCTAGGACAGTGAAAAAAGAAGTGGCAGGGGTCTTCGATTTCGCCACATGAACAAAACTTATTGTGGATTATGTTTTTGCGAAATAGGACAAAATTGAGACTGCTACAGTTTGTTCTAATTCTTGTGTGTAGTATTTGGCCCCTACGAGTTCCGTGTGAATAGTATTTAGGAATGATTTTCCGTTCTGAAATTGATCTTTTAAAACTTGTCACTGATTGGGAGGAATGGACAGAGGTGTCAAGAGAATTCCAATCACGTATTACTGACGGTAAAAAGGAATTATAATACAGCTGAGATTTGGCATCAATTAATTGGTATTGGCCACTATTTCTTAATGGATACCTGGATATTTCACCAACAAGAGGGGGGAGTAGCGAGGACAAGTAAGGAGGGCTTATGTTATTAACCATTTTATAGAACAAGATCAATCTATGTTGCCTTCGTCTTGACTTAAGTGTTTCCCATCCCGTTTCCTTGTAAAGATTTTCGATAGAGACTAATTTGGTTGTTCCTGTGGTAATTCTTGCGGCTTCCAGTTGTATTTTCTCCAGTTCATCTTCGTCGTATTTTTTAAGATTGCTCCATACAATATCGGCGTATTCTAAAATAGGTCTAATGAATGCTGTGTAAATAGTTTCCAATGCTTTCCTATCTAATAAGAATTTAAGTTTTCTCATAATATAAGGGTTTTTACCATATATGGCTTGGCGGCCATTTTGGTCATGCGACCTGGACCCCATGAGCAAATTTTGGTTTCTCCCATCCCAAAGAGACTCCATATGAAATTTGACTTCAATCGGCCCAACGGTTTCCGAGAAGGGGCAGTTCGAAAATTTTCACATTTTTCGCCTCGGCGAGGCTATACTAAATGGAATGTAATATTTCGCAATTTCATTGGTTAGATCTCATTGATATCTAGCAGTATGCCAAAAAAAGTTGAAATATTCCAAGCGGTTAAGTCACTATCACCAATTTTCACAAACGGGTTACAGACGGACAGACAGACCATATATGGCTTGGCGGCCATTTTGGTCATGTGACCTGGACCCCATGAGCAAATTTTGGTTTCCCCCATCCCATAGAGGCTCCATATGAAATTTGACTTCAATCGGCCCAACGCTTTCCGAGGAGAAGCAGTTTGAAAATTTTCACATTTTTCGCCTCAACGAGGCTACACTTAATGGAATGTAATATTTCGCAAGTTCATTGGTTAGATCTCATTGATATCTATCAGTATGCCAAAAATTGTTTCAATATTCCAAGCGGTTAAGTCACTATCACCAATTTTCACAAACGGGTTACGGACAGACAGACAGACTGACAGACTGACAGAATGACAGACTGACAGAATGACAGAATGACAAGGTGATTTTAGGGCACTCATAGAAATCAACCGACTTCAGTCGGTCGCTTTTTCTGCGGGTCGTGCAATATAGCCTCACGTTAGATGAGGCGGTTCTAACGTGCACCCAAACTCTATTTTTTGAGCAGAAACAAGAAAAATATCACCACTTTTCATCTTAAAATTTTCGTTTCAAGTTTCGGTTGTAAAATTACAATGTATTTGTATAGGCGCGTTTTCGTAATGAGTAAGGGGCAGAAAAGGACATGCTCATGTGTGCAACCTTGCTTGAACCTACAGTCGATTACTGACATGAATCAAAGTACTGACAGTACATGTGGATCGATTGGTTCTTATAGTGGACTGAGAAATAGACATGAATGGATTCATAGAGCACGAAAAAGCGGGCCAACGTCGGCCCGACAGCGATACGACGTTATCACGTCGTATCGCTGTCGGCCCGATGTTGGCCCAACATTCCGTGCTAGCTGGGAATTTCGATCAATGAAAGTGAACAGGTAAATGTCAGATAAGGTTGGCCATGAGCACGAAAAAGCGGGTCAACGTCGGTCTGACAGCGATACGACGCTATCACGTCGTATAATTCCATGCTAGCTGGGTATCGATTAACTTTTAAAACCTGTTCACCTTAAACATAAACAAGTTGACCAATAATAATGAAAAGCACTTTCCGGTACTTGCAGGATGATTATGTTCATTGTGTCCAGTTTATTTTTAATCTATGTGCGGTTTAACTTTAATGGTCAGTAGCAGTCTCGAGGACACCAGCAGTATAACCGCGCTTGTAAACAATCGAACCAGCATGTAGCAAAATGAAGATTCATATATTGACAGGAAATTCCAATCTTTCCTAACCACATACATGTATAAACATAAAATTCATTTCTCTGGGTATGACTTGTCCTGCAAACATTACCACCTTTCAGAAAGGGAGAGAGGCAATCCTTTCAGTTTTAGAGTGTACCCGCGCACCTTAATCTTTATAATCCACCATCCCCTCCTGTGTTACAATTGATTCTGGAAGGGTCCGGAGGGGCTGAACACTTTTCACTTGTGACGTTTTTGGAATGGTCATTTCTACTGGACTCAGAGGTGGTTCCTCTTGCCCTTGAAGAGGAACCTTAAAATTGTCATCCGTTTGGTCCTCCTCACAATATGACGTCAGAAAACTGGGGAAAAGCAGTGCCATCGCTAAAGTTACTCCGCCCACACAGAAAAGAATTAATCCTATCATTTTGCACACATCTAGCGTAGTATTAAAAGCCATAGCCGCGGGGTCCAGAATCCCTTTTCCTTTTTCTTCATCAACTTTTGTAAATGTTATTGGTTTTTCAGGAACAAGATATCCAACTAGAATACCGATTATTCCAAACACCAATAAATTTACACCGATCCACATGAAAACTTTCCACCAGATAGGCGGACAACGTCGTCGCCTGGGGTTTGCACCCAAGAGAAAGCGGAAGTCGTCTTCTTCTTCATATATCGACGGATCTTTGTAAGTTGCTTCGTAGAAATCGTGAAGATACGATCGCACTCCAAAGTAATCAGGGCAAACTGCCTTTTTCTTGGGCGTTGCAGTTTTACTTGAATGTCGGCTGCTTGGTCTGGATGAAACATCGTGATATTCCTCCGCAAGTTCGCCGGAAGTTTCTTCCTCGATTGTCGTTTGCACCAGGGAAGTTTTCTCGCCTGCTGTTGTCATCCTTTTGGCGCCAAAACTTGGCCACCAAACGAATTGAATTGGACACCTTTATTGAGACGTAACCTTAAATGAAAAAAAAGTGACATCAATTTTTAATATCACTGTCATATGTTAAACAAAGAAAATATAGAAAAAAATCACCATTCTCCACAATGGAGAGGAGGTTACGGAAGAGCAAAAAGGTCATTTATACTTTTAATTCTTTTGACAACTATCTCGAAATTGCGACTACTATTCTCGAAATCTCATCAACTACGTTTCTTGAAATTATGACACATTTACTCAACATTTCGATTCGACTTTTGATCTCGAAATTTCAACTTAAATAACCCTTATCCCGCTGCATAAATTAGTTAAACCACACCCATTGCTGACTATCAGCCAATCAAATCACTTAATATAGTGTCTTCATTCAGTTCACAAACTACATGACAAACAGTGTAGATCTGTTTTGTAAAGGTAGGGTTTGTCGTGAGCAGCAGGAATAGAGTTAAAACAGAAACTGTAGGTTATTGATTTGAACTATTTAGTGGCCATTTTTTGTGATTCATATCGGTAATTATTTTCCGCCTTTCAGGATAGACTACACCATGCTATCAATGTTTTCAGCATTTTTTACAAATCACTTGTTCTAAATCCTTTTTATATTTCACATCTTATGTTAAAAGCCTGACTTTCTGTCCTTTTTAATGAACTTGCAATTAAAATTGATTGTAAATCCCGGATTTGTTTTCGTTTCAAAAAAGGCCATGGGCCATTTTATGGTCATGAAACAAATTAGATACTCGTAAATCAGAGACAAGACACAGCTTGGTTAATGGGCATAAACTCCCTTGGTTCATCTTTAATAAATTTATATGTCAGTAACTACGTGTGAAGCAATTATGCAGTCATTAAGCATCACGGTCAACCTGTCAGTAATTGATGTATGTCTAAGAGTAGAATATTTAAATTTTGATAAATATACCTATTTAATGAATAAAAGCATATTCAGAATAATACTGATGTCTTTTGGGTGTGTGAACACTGATTGGTAAATTGGGCAAGGGACTGCTTTATCAGCCCAGATAATCCTATTTAAAATAGATTTAATAGACAGAAGACGCTTTTCCATCACGAAAACAGACCTATATAATTTTGACCCCCTTGAACCCCACTTTTATATAGTAAAACTGGGGTTTGCAGGGGTAAACCTGATTTTCTTATTTCTGCTCTAAAATAAAGATAGCGGATACTCGTTAGAACCGCCTCATCAACGAGTACCCACAACCTATATTTTGAGCAGAAATAAGAAAAATTTCACAATTTTTATCCGAAAATTTTTGTTTTTCTGTGGCAAAGTTTACAATGTATTTATATAGGCGTGTTTTCATAATGTCAGCTTTCCTGCAAAAAGAAATTCTGTGTGGATGTCTGTATCACAGAATGTTGATATCTTATTCCATTTGGGTTTAAATGAAAGTTTTGTTCAGTATGACTGAAGAAAAGTATTAATTGATTTTACGACATGATGAATTTGGTAACGTTATTTAAGTGTTAGACTTATTTACGGGATGTGGCGCTACCCGTGTCGCAAAGCTACGTCAGCAATGTTACGCCCGTTACTAGGTGAATAGGGTTTATAGTCGGTTGTTAAGGAGACGTCGCGGTAAATTGTAAGGGCCAAAATCATTTTAAAGTAATCGAATAAATTGGTATTTGGATACGAACTTGGGTTTTCTGGTGTAACTTCCATAATCGGTGAGAGACATTAAATCGAAGTAAATACGGAATTTACGGAAAAACGGCGTCGTTGGTGAACGGCATCAACGAAGGTGATCTGCGGGAGCATGGCGATCCAACAGGGACAGCTGACGATTTCACAAGACTTTGAAGCGGAATTGAAAAGGGAAACATTCTGCGCTAGATCAAACTTCACACGGATTAAAAACAAGGTATTGGATTTGATGAATCAGCCGGAAAAAAACAGGTTACCGGGAGATTCAGGAGGCATGTAACAAAATGGAAAGTCTTATGGAGAGGGCCCTGGACGTCATGACAAACCTGTCCGAACTTTACGCGAAAAATAAGGAAAAAAAAACAACAAAAAACAAAAAACAAAAAAAAAAAAAAAAAAAAAAAACACAAAAAAACAAACAAACAAACAAACAAAACAGCTAAACAATAAAGTGACGCTCGAGATGGAGAAGCTGAATGATGAATTTTTGACGACATACGCGGCGGCACAGCAGTATATCCACGCACAAAAGGAACAGTCTATTGAAACTTCGGAAATACTTTTGTGTGCCGGTTCTACAACAACTCATGAGACGGTGGTGCGATGGTAGTTCGGCTGTTGTCGTGTATTTCCGTGTGCTATCGTCGTGGGACACAACATTCGCCTCCTTTTAATGAAAGACCTAAAGGTGGCTAAAGAAAGCTATAAGCACAAAGTATAAAAAAAAAAAAAAAAACAGAAGTGAAGGCAATGACCAGGAATCGATACAATTAACCCACATCTCCCATCAGAGGCATCAAAGGGAAACAAACACAGACATGAAATAACTAGACCCCAATGGAAATACCTAAAGCGGAAAGCCAATAGGATAGTCACTTTCCCACAAAATGGCCAACTGGCTATCCAAAACAAAATATAAGCGATGCACACACTCTAAGACAAACCATAAACAAATAAACCGCAACATAAGAACCGCTTTGGAACGGTCAGTGAAACGAATTCCCCTGGGGTGTGGGTGGGTGCAATCCTCGCCCTTACTTCCGTGTCTATTTAGACAAATAATTTGTTCAGTCCGAATGAAAACCTCCTAACTCATCAGTGCAACAACTCCGAGAATACAAGAATCAAAGATTGATTGATTGATTGATTGATTGATTGGCGGAATCAAAGAACTACAGAGATGAAAGAACGGTGAGGACTCGACAGCAAGAAACCACTGAAATGCTGGAGCAAAAGAAAACCAACAGTTAGACTCCGATGGGCTCGACTAGAGACAGAGCATCAGACATCAACCAGCATTACATAAAATTTAATTTAAAGGAATGAGAATTGTTTTTACAACGCCTGCTTTTATGAATATGAAAAAGGAGGTTTTATACAGAACATCTGAATTTGGTTATAAGTACAGAATCAAACTTTTGTAGCAAACAAGATCTAGGTCTATAAACGTAATTTTTACACTGGAATTGACTTGAAATGGAAGTTCTAATTATCTCTAATTATTTGCTTAATACAAATGGATATGCAATTATTGATTTAGAAGTTGTGGGTATAATTGTACTGTAATGAGACTTGATTTGAAAGACTGGTCCTCTTTGAACAATGCATGAAAGTTTTACAATAACTGGCCACCATGGCCTTGACTAATATAATTGTTAAATTTAAATATTACAAATATTGATTACAAAATGTTGTGCCGGTTCTACAACAACAACTACAAGACCCACGACGATGGCACACGAAAATACACGACAACAGCCGAACTATCATCGCACCACCTCTGACAACTGATCACCTCATGAATATTCATTACACGTGCTAAGACCATCCCATCACGCCACGACGCGTCACTTACTTCTCTGCCTTCAAGCCTATAATATGTGCCAAAACATATACCACAAGTCAAAAGATCGTACGCGGGGAATGAGCAGACATCAATGGTATAGTAGTCGCAGATAAAATTGACTAGGCGGAGCTATTCAAGTGTTGTCAATGTATATCAAATTCGCTGCGTCCACCAGAAGATTAGGTTTTTGTTTGTTTGATTTGAGGTTTAACGTCCCCGTCAACACTGTAAAGGTCATTTTGGAGACGTTGCTTCCAATTTTTGTAGGACTTTTATCCGACATTGAGATGAAATGACATCTCAAGCCCTGTCGCCCAATGAAACCAATAGGGTTTATTAGCCTCGCACCGCGGTTCCTGGACAGGCTTAGATCCTCTAAGCGGTTTACCAGTACTATTGTGCAGGCCGGATTCAGCTCTGCGTGGAAGCATCATGCAGCCCATATATTTCTTCAAGTCCCATGGGCGGAGGCCGCCAGAAGATTAGGTACAGTGCTTTTCGCATTCTTTCTGCAAGCGGACTAAATGGCCATACACGCCACAGCTTCGTTCATGCTACAGTTGAATTCACACCACTGGGTGACTTGGTTTACCTTTTTGTTGATAGAACATTCCAAAGGCAGGTACAAACGATAGCTCCGCCGTGTCAATCTTATCACTCAAAACAACATTAAGGCAAACTTTATAGGGCTTCGTACGGCTCCAGTCATTGTGAAGAATGGTGAGCAATCAGGCAAGCACTATTAAAATGGAAAATTACAGGAAAAAGCCTTACCGATTATTAATAATGATTATTCCTCATCTTTACAAGCATTGTTGGTCACCAATTAGGCAAATCTAGTTCACATCAACAGACCTGCCCAGGCAAAGCGGTGCAAGTCGTACCGTCCATGCATAAAACCCCTATTGGTTTGGGCGATAGGGCTTGAGATGTCATTTCATCTCTATGTCGTGTAAAAGTCCCACAAAATTGGAAGCAACGTCTCCAAAATAACTTACACAGTGTTGACGTGGACGTTAAACCTCAAATCAAACAAACAAATAAATAGACTAAATCAAATTGCATGTGAAGTTTTCAAGATTTTATACAAAATGGCACCCTCATATTTACAAGATCTGGTTAATATAAAAATGTCTACATATGCTTTCAGAGGCCAGAAACAAGTTGTACAGCCAAGGGTAAATACAAAAAGATTTGGGTTAAGGTCATTTCGGTATGAGGCGGCCCGGGTTTGGAACAGCCTTCCAAACGAAGTCAGACTATCGAAAAATTATTCTCAATTCAAGAGACTGCTGCACACCTGGGACGGCCCATGCTGTAAGTGTTCCTTATGCTCTTCTCAATTCCTTTATTTCTTGTTTGTCTATTTTTATTATTTTTTTTTTCTAATTTTATTTATTTTAATCTAAGTGCTTTTTTATTATCCTGCTTACTACCTTTGTTATCTCCAACTACTACCCATATTTAGAAAATTTAAAACTCACATATCTTCAATAACCCCATCCCCCACCCCAAACCATTTTCCCTTCAGACCTTTACCTTATCGCTTTCGCACACAAGTGACTATCTTGCTGGAGATACTCTCCTTGTGGAGTTAACTTGTTAGAGGCCTTGATCCTTACCCATTTCCTTGTAGCAAAGGTTGTTATGCGGGATAGCCTTTTTCATGTGTGCATACTCAGGTGGCGGCGACCATATCCTACAAACACGTGGTTGGTAGACCCGGTGCTGTGGCATTATGCATTGCATGAGCCAGTTTCTTTTTATTTCCTTTCCAGAAACAGTTTTTTATGAAAGCTTTCATATTAATCTCATTCTTCATGTTTTTGTTTCTTACATGCATCTCTTAATTTATGTTAATGTTGTACATGTGATCTTATCGCATCTGCATGCTGTGATATAGTTGTATATTTTAAATATGTTTAATATGGTGATCTAGCACTCTTAAGTTATTTTATGTGATATTATTACTGGTTGACTTTACCGTTAAAACAGTTTTGGGAGATCGGAAATACCCAGTCATCAAATGATGTACCGATAATTCGAAAAGAAGAGCAACTGGTTATGAAACAAGTAGAAAAATCTCTACCATATGAAAATAACATGCACAGAGTTGGTTTACCGTGTATAACAAAGGTCTCTTCACCACCAGATAATTATGAGATGAGTCTCAGCAGGCTGGAAAATACTGAGAAAAGACTGAAATGGTCCACAGAGCTTGCTAAGGTATACAGCAAATGCATTGAGCAGTACATCGAGAAGGGTTACGTCACGACAATTCAGGAACATGACCGGTCGCTGTCAAGATGGTACCTTCCACAATTTTCAGTAGTACGTCCTGATAAAGATATTACCAAGGTAAGGATAGTATTTCACGAATCGGCGACATACAAGGGCTAGGCTTTGAATGACATGAGTTTTCAAAGACCAACGCTACAGCGTGAACTGTTCGATGTGTTACTACGCTTCAGACGACAGAGAGTAGCAGTTGTGTGCGACATTGCTGAAATGTATCTTCGCATCGGTATAGCACTGGATTACAAGCCTTTTTCACCGGTTTTTATGGAGGGAAATAGACCAAAGCCGCCAACCGGACATTTATGAATTTGACAGGGTCGTGTTTGGGGTCAACTCCTCCCTGTTCCAGGCCCAGTTTTTCTTACAGCACCATGCGGGGCAGTTCAGGAACAAGTTTCCACTGGCAGCAGGTACAGTTCTTAGAGGTACTTACAAGGGCGACTCCATGGATTCGGTAATGAAGGAAGATGAAGGAATAGAACTTCACAGGCAGCTATCGCAGCTGCTGTCACTAGCTGGGATACATGCTAGAAAATGGCTGTATAACTCATCGAAGGTATTAAAAGAGGTTCCACTAAATATCGCAAGGCTGAAGTAGATCTAGACACAGGCTACATTCCAAGTGCGAAGATATTATGGGTATGGTGGTTAGCTAGCCAAGGTGTTGTTTTCGTTCAAGGAGAACGCACCTGGCGACAACATGAAGTTCACAAAGCGGAGTTTTTTGAAACAGGTAGCCACGCTGTTGGATCCTTGTGGCCCCATTCACTATCATGGCCAAAATATTGCTGCAAGACATGTAGATGACCAGATTCAGCTGGGATTTAGAACTAGTACAAGACTCAGGCCTCAGATTCTATGACGGTTCCAACGTAAAGGCTTATGTTGGTTGGTACCTGATTCTCTGTCTCTGGTCGGGCCGAATGGGGTCTAACTGTTGGTTTTCTTTTGCTCCAGCATTTCTGTTGTTTCTTGCTGTCGAGTCCTCACCGTTGTTTCATTTCTGTGGTTGTTTGATTTTTGTGTTCACGGAGATGTTGCACTGATGAGTTAGGAGGCCTTCATGCGGACTGAACAAATTATTTGTCTTAATCGCGATGAAAGTAAGGGCGAGGATTGTGGCCACGTAAAATCGATTTAAGCACCACCCCCCTCTACGCCCGGTGGAATTCGTTTCCGATGAACGTTCCAAGGCGATTTCTTCTGTCGCGGTTTATTTTTGTTATGGTTTGTCTTTAGGTGTTTGTGTCGCTATTATTCTTTTATTTTGGATAGCCTTTTGGCCTTTCTGTGGGAAAGTAACTGTCCTTTTGTCTTTCCGCTGTTGGTGTTTCCGTTGGGGTCTGTTGCTTCGTATTTGTTTTTCTTTCCCATTGGTGTCTCTGATAGGAGCTGTGGGTTTATTGTATCGATTCCTGATCATTGCCTCTACTTCTTTTTGACACAGATACTGATTCCAAGATGTTTGGTCGTTAATGGCAAACAAATGGACAACCTGTCATTGCATACCTTCACTGACGCATTTGAAGACGCATATGGAGCCGTAGTCTATATAAGATGCAGCTACAAAGATGAGGCAGTCTCAACAAACATAGTGGCTGCTGAGACACGCGTCGCACCAAGCTACAGGTATTCCACGTTTTGAGCTCATAGGCACAGCTTCATGGGATCCAGCTTGCGACGAGAATAGCAGGAGTTCTAGAACTTCCAACAAGTCAGCAAATCTATTGGTCGGATAGTCAGAATGTCTTTTGGTGGATACGAGGGCGCAGTCGGGATTTAAAACCATTTGTTGCCAAAAGGGTAGGTGAAATACAGACTGGTACAAGCCCAGAACAGTGGAGATACATTCCCACCAGTTTGAATGCAGCACATATACTTTGTAGAGGGATGAAAACAGCTGAGCTTATAGATTGTGAAAAATGGTTGACTGGACCGGAGTTCTTAAAACAGTCAGAAGATGTTTGGCCAAACAGCAGTAATCAAAGATAGGCACATAGGGCATGACGAAACGAAAAGATCCGGTAGACCTACAATATTGACCAGAATGGAAAATAGTTCGGAGACTTTATTACGAATGAAGAGAGTGTTGGCATGGAGGGTAAAAAAGTAAGACAGGTAAGTATTGGTTAATTGTCAATGGATACTTTGTTTGTCGCACTAAAAGCTCTATATAGCTTAATTATGTTATTTGTTTCTAATATGCGACGTTAAATAAAGCTTATTTATCTTTATCTTTTATTTTTATGAACCGCCTCGTTGACAACATTAGAAAGCAAAAAGAAAACAGAACATCCGGTGAACTAATGAGTGATGAGCTGAAACGAACTGAAGTTCAGATTATCTATCACACAGAGTGTGTAGTCATGTAACTGACTTCAACACTCGTAATAAATTGTTAACGGCTAAACTTCTTAATCAGGGTTATCGGTACCAGAAACTACGCAAAGCCTTTTCAAAATTTTATAGACGCCATTCTGATTTAATTTCAAAATTCAATATTGGACTGAAATCTCTTCTGCAACAAGGTCTATCGGAACCCGACTTTTATGGTGACTTAGTATATAAATTCAGAGTGAGTGAGTGTTTGAGTTTTACGTCCCACCAACAGCTAGGGTCATACGGAGACGGGACCTCGGTTTAAAGACCCATCCGAAAGTCTGGAGAGGCCCGGGATCGATCCTGCGACCCCTGGTTTACAAGGCGAGAAGCGTTACCACTACACCACGGAGGCTTCTGTATATAAATGCAGAAAAATATATAACCGCAATGACTTCAGCACCCAATTTCGAAAGATCATTCTTCGATATTAAAAGATAGGGTACAACATAAATGTTATACGACGGACTGCATGCATGGTAGTTAACCCAATCACGGTTGACAACTTTGCTTCCCTCTTTAATTGCACGCCGGTGGATCTGGCCTCAGATTCTACGACGGTTCCAGCGTAAAAGCTTATGTTGGTTGGTACCTGATCCTCTGTCTCTGTTAGGGTCCATCGGAGTCTAACTGTTGGTTTTCTTTTGCTCCAGCATTTCAGTGGTTTCACGCTGTCGAGTCCTCACCGTTGTTTCATCTCTGTGATTGTTTGATTTTTGTGTTCACGGAGATGTTGCACTGATGAGTTAGGAGGCCTTCATGCGGACTGAACAAATTATTTGTCTTAATCGCGGCTGAAGTAAGGGCTGAAGTAAGGGCGAGGATTGTGGTCACGTGTAATCGATTTAAGCCCCCCCCCCCAGTCCCCCCCCCCCCAACACACACCCCACCCCGTCCCAGTAGAATTCGTTTCCGCTGACCATTCCAATGCGGTTCTTCTGTCGCGGTTTATTTTTGTTATGCTTTGTCTTTGGGTGTTTGTGTCGCTTATATTATTTTATTTTGGATAGCCTATTGGCCATTTTATGGGAAAGTAGCTGTCCTTTTGGCTTTCTGCTATTGATGTTTCCATTAGGGTCTGTTGTTTCATGTTTGTGTTTCATTCCCTTTGGTGTCTCCGATGGCATTTTAGATATAGAAACTATAGGTATTGTATTCCAGCTATGAACACTGATGCACAGGCTGATCTGAACATTTGATGTTCGAAATGGAAAAAAAATAGGATTTCACATGAAATAGGTCACACGTGACTAGCGTCACGAACAGAGAATAATCTGATATTGTTTCAAGCATCGGTTGCTATTTTATTGCAAAACCATAAATAACATCAAGGAACAGTTGGTTGAGGAAAATTAGTCAATATCTGAAAACCTACGCAATCCTGCCTGTAAATGGCATACCAGGAGGAAAAACAAAATGGGCCCCGTCAAGCGATTTTGGTACTTATCGCCTATGCGAGCAGCGAAGGTTCAGGCGAGCCTGCGCATCCGCGCAGTCTCGCCAGAACCTTCGCTGCTCGCTCATACAAGCAGTGAATCAAGAGGAACCTTCAGACAGAAAGCCAAATCCCTGGCCCCTCGGAATGGCTGGGCATGCGCAGTTAAAATTTGTCATGACGGAATGCTCGAAGGCCCAAATTCGCTTGGCGGGGCTCAAATAATCGAAGAATCAAGAAACAAAAACGTTCTAGGTCGCTGTTGAACAGACATCTGCTTTACAAGTAAATAAAAGCTAATATTTGTAGTGCCTTGTAACTCCTGGTCCCCCCCAAAAAAAAAAAAAAAAAAAAAATGAAATGCTGTAACTTCCAAATCCAATTCTAAAAACAGAACAAAAGAAAAAAAACGTTCCAAAAAATAAAATAAAATCCAAAAGTGCTTTTCACAGCCCCATGAAAAGCATGATTTGAAATATATTTCACAATGTGACAATATCATTTTTATTTGTTCCTGATATGCATTGATTTAACTGTTAAGTATAAAATAAAATCCTATCTGAAATAGCTGTGCTTTGCTAACAGACAAAAAGCTTTATATCGATTCCTTTTGCCGCAAGACAACCTTACAAATTGATAAGTACCTCACAGACTTCGCTATTATCCAAATAAGTATAAAATTCCCAAGAGTGAAGCTTACAACTTGGAAAAAATTCTGGCCAAAACGTGTCTTTGCGCATATACCCGCACAGAAGAGATTAATCGGCTCACCATTACGATAACACAGCCGTGTGATATAGTACATTTTTTCAAACCTCAAAAAAGCAATTTTTTTTTTTCTGATGAAAATTTGTGATATATTCCTTATTTATACTCCAAACATATGTTTTGGGTGCTCTTTAGATCCGCCTCATTAAGGCGGTTCTAACGAGTATCCACAACCTATGTCTTGGAGCAGAAATAAGGAAAACAATGTTTACCCCCGTAAACCCCAGTAGTCTCTATATAAAGTGGGGTTTAGGGGGTCTTTATTTCACGGACTTGTTCACGTGATGCAGAGCACAGGTTTCCGGCTGTCTTCTTGGGTTAAATCAATGTACTGACACCACTGGTGGGTCGATTGTCTGTGAGTATAGGCTGGGAAAATAGTCATGCACTGAGACTTCAGCTGTTTCGATTAAGCGTTATATACTAGTAGTGTAAGCAAACAGTGTTGAGCCTGATCAAACGCCGCATACTGCGGCGTCTGATCTGGGTCTACACGGATTGCCAAAGACCCAGTACACGAACACAGTCCAGATTTTACTTTTTACCCAGCGCTCTGTCACAGGGTGAATACTGGCGCTGCTATAAATAACCGGTACCTGGATTTTGTATATGGTCAGCGCTAGTCACGTGGACAATAGCAGGAGGGAGGCTTCTCTAGTTAGTATCTATGGTTGGATTATTAACCATATGTGTTTGTTTGTTTTATTGGGGTTTAACGGCCCAGTCAAAACTATTTAGGTCATTTTTGAGCCGGTCAGTTTACTTATCCACACTTTTCCTGAGCTGGCTTATACGTAAGCGATTAACCAGTACACTGCGCATTCTTTCGCCAGAAACTGACAACTACCCTTCTTGAATCAGCGGAAGGGCGAGAATGACCGTAGAAAAGATTCCATGATCAAACTCCACGAAAGAATGTTGCCGACCCCGTCAGGTATCGAACCCGCGTCCTCCTGCTCACCAGCTAGACGCGCATCCGACTGAGCTACCGTTATTAACCATATAGTGAACAGCGAAGGTTCAGTTAAGTCTGCGCGCACATGGCCCGCGATACATTTTGGGTTTAACGGTCTAGTTAACACTAGTTAGGTCATATCTAGTCGTTGTCAGTTTACCTTATCATACATTACCTTAATCGCGGGCTTAAACAAGTGTTTAACCAGTACAGTGCACAATCGTTCGCATGGAGCTAACAACTGGCCTTCTTGAATAGAATGGCAATAGAAGAAACGATCTCCGCGAAAGAATGTTGCTGACCATATTACAACATTTACCTGTTTTGTTTGTTCCATTGAGATCAAACTAAAACATAATGAAATCGACAAACAAACAAACAAAAAAGTTCTGGTGAAAAGTTCAAGGACAGGCTGTGCGACTAAGAGGATGGCAATGGATACCGATATTTGAGCCAGCGGATGATAAAGCCTACAACCGGTCTTGTGCTGTTACAAAAAACAGTAAAATTCCGGTATTATGACCACCTAAAATTAAGACAAATTATACTTTTAAAAGCATACATGTATTTAGAAGATTTCAGGTTCATTTTGTTTGTTTTTTCAACATCCCGTGTGCTACAGTGGGAGACCACCTTTGGGACTGTTCAAAAGTGTCTAAAAGACCACTTTTGAACACTGGCCGCCAAAGGTGGACTTAATACAGGAATTCCACTGTATATAGATCAGTTTGAGCTATGGCAAGAGTTATCGTTCATCTGTATTACCCCTTGTTCTGCTGAATATTCAAATATGCCACACCCACTACTGATTATCAACTAATCAGATTACTTGATGCAAATTATTGCAACAAATTCACAATCTGAATGACAAACAATGTAGATCCTGATCAGATGGCTTCTTCAGAAGCCATCTGATCTGGATCTACATTGTTTGAAAGGTAAGGCATATACGGGCTCAGCAGGACAAGGGTTAGGATAGCAGGGAGGATATAGAAGGTTCATTGATCAGCCAGGTGGGTATGGCCAGGCGCTTTTTTCAGAGGTTATAGAACGCAAATCAGGCAAGCTACAATGTCTAACTATGCGCAGCAAGCATTTACAAACCCAGAGTTACTAAATGAATCAGAGTTATGTTGTCAATGTCCACGTGACTCTCATTGACCGCTCAAGTAGCTAGGCGACGGAAGTTACACCACAACCTCTTTTTAACACTAATAATGAGACCCAAAGCAGGAACCGTGTTAGTTGTAAAGCAGCCGTGTTATACGTATCCAAACAAAAAACTGATAAACTATATAGAAGAATGACCATTTGTGGTGTTTTGGTTTTTCATTTGCACAGCATTCCTTCGGGCTAAAGACCAACACTGCGTCGATAATCAGTTCTTGAACAACGTCCACTGCTTTTGAATCCGGTTTCCCAGAATCCCTTAGGATACTCTGTGACAATACACAACAAACAGAAAAGTACATCTTTTGCGAACAAAGAACAGCGAAAGCTCAGATCTGATAGAGGCAGTCAGCTCTGAATGACGGTTTTTCGCTCGACTCATATGTAGGTTTCGTACAATGTATATTCGGTGCGAAAATAAATAAAGGACCCGTTTTGCGCATGTGCGAGTACGTTCCTGTTCCGGTTCTTCAAATTAGCACGTTCACCTCCAGGGAGCCGATCGCGTGCGCGGAATACCAAGAGCTTTGTTAAGAAATGTCAGAGATTTATCAAGAAATGCCACAGATGCCCGCAGGATGACAGTTAATCATAAAATTGGTACACAGAAATGTTATGGAAATAGAAATCGAATTTTGAACAGAGCGTGCTGAAGCCTTATCAACAGGACATAATTATTTTCAAAGCAATATATAATAAACAAGATTCTCATGTCTTTAAACAGAAAACTCGTAAAACATTACGAAAACACGACTATACAAATTCATTGTAAACTTTACCGCCGAAGAAAAAGAGGAAAAGTTTAAGCTGAAAAATTGCCCCGCCAAAACGTCTGTCTGCACTACACGATCATGTAATGGTCCTTAACCCATTCAGTACCGGAAACCCCTAAAAAGGGTACCTTGGCAAACAATGCAGGCCCAGATCAGACGCCGCAGAACGCGGCGTCTGATCAGGGCCTCCACTGTTTGCTAAAAGTTCAGTCATTTTCCAAATAAATTTTGTTGAAAACATAACCTCCTGACATCCCTAAATTTTGAAATGAACTCCTGCTATATATAAGGAGGAAGATCCCATGGTTATGCACAGATGAGGGAAAAACACCAGACATGAGACCAAAATACTTAAACTTGTTAAAGACGTTCAGTTTTAATCCTACTGACATTATCCAATTTTGCTTCCTAAGCTTTTAGTTTCCCTTCGAAGACAGTTGTTTTCTACTATCATTATTTCACATTGCGTCAATATGAAGCATATGAACGCAAAATGATTTTTGGGTCGATTGTTTATCAATCGACATAAAGGTCGATTGTTTATCAATCAACCCATAGTTATAAAGGACAAAACCGCTATTAGTGCTGGAGTCCACGTGACTATCACTGATTTGTAGGAAATCCACGCAGATTATTTATAGAATTTTATCGCATTGAGGTCAGCGTGTCTGCGTAAAAAGGTTATTCGTAAAATCTGGGCTGTAATCATGGGTTGGTCTTGACAGTGTAGACCCAGATCAGACGTCGCAGAACGCGGCGTCTGATCAGGGTCTACACTGCTTGCTTACAGTATAGGAATTTAAGGGTTAAACGAAACAGTCTAAATCCCCGTTCAGGCCCATTTTCCCTATCTACACCCAGAGACAATCGACCCATCAGTACTCTCAGCGCTTTGATTTTTGTTTCATTTTGCATCAACTATGCAAACGCAAAATGAAATAAAATAATAATAATAATGATAATAAAAAACACTTCATTACTTCATTTTTCATTGTATCAGATACCCATAATTAGGATTAGTGATATCCATAAATCAGACGGATAATGGATATCTATAAATTGAAATATAGGTATAGAAGTCGAATTATGAATATCCTATAATTCGATTTATGGATGTCATTAATTCAGATCG
Organism: Lucinisca nassula; assembly: GCA_963580285.1. Classification (NCBI taxonomy): domain Eukaryota; kingdom Metazoa; phylum Mollusca; class Bivalvia; order Lucinida; family Lucinidae; genus Lucinisca; species Lucinisca nassula. Next base: position 53,497,838 of record OY757014.1, on the reverse strand, counting down.
ATTTATGGATATTCATAATTCGAATGATGGATATCACCAATTCGAATTATGGGTATCAATAAATCAAAATATGGATAGCCATTATTCCGCTCATTTATGGATGTCACTGATTCGAATTAGGGATATCCATAAATCGGACTGAATTAATGATATCCATAATTCGAATTATGGAAATCCTTAAATCACCGCAAAAGGTTTGGTTTCAGACATTATTTATTTGCAAAGACGAATTATTAATATCCATAATTCGAATTAGTGATATCCATAAATGGGCATAATTCGAATTATGGATAGCACTGATTCAATTTATGGATATCCAAAAATAATTAGTGATATCTTAAATAGGGACCAGCCTCGGTGACTCATTCGGATGCGGCCTGACAGTTGATGAGGATTTGGGTTCGATACCGGCCGGGACCGGCAACAGTCTTTTGTTGAGATTTATCCTAAAATCTTTTCTACGATTATTCTCTCGCTTCTGCTGATTCAAGAAGGGCAGTTGTCAGTTTCTGGCGAAAGAATGTGCACTGTACTAGTTAACCGCTTACGTATCAGCCTGTCCAGGAAAAGTGTGGATAGGTAAACAGACCGGCTCAAAAATGACCTGAAAAGAGTTGAAGGGGCCGTTGAAGTCCAATACAACCTACCAAATCTATAAAAAGGGAATAAATAGTAAAACGCCGTCTCATATAAAAAGAGGGTCCATAATAAGAGTGAGTGTTTGCGTTTTACGTCCCACCAACAGCTAAGGTCACACGGAGATGGGACCTCGGTTTAAAGGCTCATCCGAAAGTCTGGAGAAACCCGTGATCGATCCTGCGAGCCATGGTTTACAAGGTGATTAGCGTAACCACTACAACATGGAGGCTTCTACCCATAATAAGTAAGACCTTTAAAAAGAGCCCTCAAAGTGACCTAAATCCATTTTTGCTACGATACGCAATACCCTAAAAGGGCTGATAGAATGACAATGTCTTGTGATCGAACCCACAACACTACCAGAAAAGGATCGTATTTGCAGTGAGTAGGCGGGTATGATAATCTTGTTTGCTAACGTTTGATCACGTACACAGATTTTGCACGGCAAATTAATTGGAAATGACTATCTCGCTCCTTGCATACTTCTTATTTATCTCTTATTGATAAATAATTAATTATTTCTCACTCATTCTGATTGTTACCGATATACATTTCTTTTTAATTAATTTGGGGTTCATATAACGCACTACATACAATGCTTCTTAAAACGTTTGTCTAGACAACAGATCTTAGCACTGCAACAGTGCACAGTCACGTGTGTGTGACAAAGTGCATTCTTTCATATCTCTAAAAGGGTTATTTTTCTTATGAAAATTTGTGATATTTCTTCTTATTTATACTCTTAACATAGGTTGTGGGTGCTCGTTAGAACCGCCTCAATGAGGCGGTTCTAACGAGTACCCTCAACCGATGTGTTGAAACAGAAAATAAAAAAAAAAGAAAAAGAAAAAAGAAAAAAAAAATATATATACCTGTGTAAACGCCAGTTTTCTCAACACAAATTAAGCTTTACAAGGTTGTTCAGCACACGGACTAGTCAAGAGGGGTCTGGATTAGGCAGAATAAGCGCCACCGGCTGATCAGGGCTTCGTAAAAGCGTAAATGCTATTTCAGATGCATTGTTACAGAATACATGAGTTTTTCCCAGAATATTTACAGTTTCAGGGTAAAGTCTAATGTAAACCTGTAGAAAACAATGCAGTTCATACTTCCACGAACGCATCGAGTCATGTGATTTTCAGTGACCTCAAGCGACGTCAGTCTAAACCATGGTTCTTTACGGGCGTTGCTGACGTAAACGCTGTTCCGCTCTTGGAAAAAAAAAAAAAAAAAAAAAAAACAGCGTGTAAATGTTTTTCAGCTTTTAAAAGTTTACCCTATAAGCATTTTTAAGCATGATGAAGGGCAAAGAATATAAATATAAAAAATAAACATACTTTTTCTGCTTTCATGAAAGTATGACGACAGCGGGTCGGGTAAAAGTCCCACAAAATTGGAAGCAACGTCTCCAAAATGACCTTTACAGTGTTGACGGGGACGTTAAACCCCTAATCAAACAAACAAACAAACATGACGACAGCGGATCGTTAGCAGCGTTTACATGAACCCCTTCGGAGTTCATTAACTTTGCACGCGACCCACTGCATTCATACTTTAATGAACAGTAGAAAAATAAAATTCATTTTTTAAATAATCGATGTTGGCATTTCATGCAATTGGTTCTCCGGACTTTCGGATGAGTCTTTAAACCGAGGTCCCGTCTCCGTATGACCTTAGCTGTTGGTGGGACGTAAAATTCGAATACTCACTCACTCACTCATGTAATTGGTTAGCTGTTTGGAGTAGTGCCCCTTTCCTGTTCAGTATGACGATAACAAGTCCATGTAATGACCTCGCTACATTAGAGAAATTGCTGGGATACACGTCATTCTTCTTAGTTATTCTCCAAAGCACAGCTTGTGGGCACTAATTGAGGCGGTTCTAAAACGTTCATACAATCTACGGTTGGATAGATAAAAAAAATGTCACAAAATATTCCTCAAAAAATGATGGGTTTTGGAAAATTCCTATATTAAGGCCACATTTGGGACTGTTCAAAATGGTCTTTAAGACCACTTTTGAACAATCTCAAATGTGGTCCCTGACCGGGGGACACTGTTTTCAGAAAACACACACACAAAAAACTTTTAACTTTTAACCTTAAATAAACTTTTTTAACCAGAATAAGTCTTATTTATGGGCGGTCTAAATAACGGAATTTCACTGAACTTAGAATGTCAACTTGTGTTTTATCCTAAAAGTGTGACAACAAACTGGCCTATCAACATCACGTTGACGTGATAGACTTATACCAGACTGTGCTGTCACTCGTACAGACCACAGGCTTTACCTAGTGAGTAGCTACCATATTCATGTGACCAACTGGTAAGAGTGAGTGCGTTTTAGTTTTACGTCCCACCAACAGCTTAGGTCATACGGATGCGGGACCTCGGTTTAAAGACTCATCCGAAAGTCTGAAGAAGCCCGGGATCGATCCTGCGATCCCTGGTTTACAAGGCGAGTAGCGTAACCACTGCGCCACGGAGGCTTCTAATCAACTGGTAAGCAACCACCAGTTGACCTTTCGAAGTGTTTGTTTTGTGATTAGAATGGCAGAACTTTAACTGGCATTATTATCTGACGATTCCATTTATAGTCGCAAGTTGATTAAACATATCGATTAATATCATCGATCGCCACTCCCACATACAGGGAAAAAAGTTACGGAAGAAAAAACATTGTTTCTCAAAAACATATACAATCGAACTTCAATGGCTCGAACACCCGTTACGAAAACACGCCAATACAAATACATTGTAAACTATACCGCCGAAAAAAAATTAAGATGAAAAAATGTGATCTTTTACTTATTTCTGCTCAAAATATAGATTTTGGGTACTCAAGAGTACCCACAATCTAGAGTTTAGAGCAGAAATAAGAAAACTAGGGTTTTGCCCTGAAAAACCCAGTTTAACTGTATAAAAATGGGTTTCAAGGGAGGTCAAAGTTATATAGGCGTTTTCGTGATAGTTGGGACCACGAAAAGTTGTTTGAGATAGGGGGACCTTTGAACCACTGAGGGTTAACCATTGCGACAAGACTGGATAAACAAGGTTATCATTTTTTGGCTTTTTGATTTTCTACTTTGTTTGATTTGAGGTTTAACGTCCCCGTCAACACTGTATAGGTCATTTTGGAGACGCATAAGAAAATGTGCTTGCATAAGACACGTGCTCGCTTAATCAAGATGAAGTTTTATGCTTTTTTCTTTTTGGGGGGAACTGAAAGCATTCTTTCTAAATAACATAGGTGACCAGAATGACAAGTTTGACTTGGCATCCGATGAAGACATTCACCGCTATTGTCCATATGATTATAACTGACTGATAAAATTTAAATCTTGTGCTAATTTTAGGGGAATGGGAACACCTTCAGGGGAGGCAACTCCTACAAAAATATTTTTGTCTTCCATGTCAATAGCGGCCAACTCTAAAAGGAAAAAATGCTCCTATTAAGAGTAGACTCCTTTTTCAGTGGGACTGAGCCTATAGAAAAGCGAACAGGAAGTCCCGAAAAATGTCTCCCTTTAAAAATTGCCGGAAAAATGTGCTAGATGTTCGCTTTTGTGTATTGTTTAATAAAAAGAGCCCAATGAATGTAAAGGACCGAAACAATGAAAATCAAAGTTCATTGTAATTTTACAGACAATCAACCTGCCAGTGTTGTCAGTGCTTTGATTATACCGACTGTCTCTATCGCCCAGGGGCCAGTTGTTCAAAGCATCGTTAGCTTAACGAGCTCGTTAGTGTTCAAATTCTTAACTCTTCTAGCAAGAACAATATCTAAAATTTTGCTATTTTTGCTGAAAAAATGTTAGCAGCTTTTGCATCCGCAAAAGCTGCTCACATTTTTTCAGCAAAAATTTTAGCATATTTACCATACTGAGTGATCAAAGTTTTAACGATACGTTAACTAACGACGCCGTTAGTTATAAACAACTTGCCCCAGATCTTAAAACGTCAAAAGCTTACAAAACACAGCAGAGGACGTCTTAACCCGTTTATTCATAATGGAATCTTCCGCATTATATATGACAGGCTACCATTTCGAAATTTAGAGGTGTCGGGTTGAGTCTTCAAGAAAATGATTTTGTTTGATTTCAGGTTTAACGTCCATGTCAACACTATTAAGGGCATCTTGGAGAAGTTGCGACTTTTACCCGTCACTGAGATGAAATGACATATCAAGCCCTGCCACACAATGAAACCAATAGGGTTTATATGCATGGACGGTCCGACTCGCACCACTTTGCCAGGACAGGCTTAGACCTAAGCGAGCTGCGGTCGGGGAAGCACCATGCAGTCCAATTTATTTCTCCTAGTCTCGATGGGCGGGGCCAGAAGAAAATGGTTTAATAATTTTGCAAACATTTGCAGCCTGATTAGACGCCAAGTCTAGGTGGGCCTATATAAATTTGATTAAGGTGCTGCGTGCTAAAAAGAAATGAATGATTGCTAAAGAATTATGAATCTAAATCTTTTTTATCACGCTAAGCAAAGAGGGAAAAAAAATCTCTGACGTTACTTTTCTTCAACCTATGTTCGCTCGTATGTCTAGCGTTTGGAAAACAGTCATCACGTGAACAAGTCCGTGAAATGAACACCCCTTAAATCCCACTTTATATAGATAAAACTTGGGTTTGCGATGGTATTCATTATTTTTCTTATTTCTGCTCCAAGACATAGGTTGTGGGTACTCGTTAGAACCGCCACAATGAGGCGGTTCTAACGAGCACCCACAACCTATGTTCGAAGCAAAAATAACAAAAATATCACAGATTTCCATCAGAAAAGTAGCCATTTTAGAGATGTGAAAAGATGCGCTATATATGTCGCACGGGTGTGTTATCGTAATGGTGACGACCCGGATCATACGGCACCGAATGCGGCGTCTGATTCGGGTCTACACTAGGTGGACGAATACACAACCAGAGGGACAAATCATGTCACTGAATTGCTATTGTTGGCTGCGCTGGTGAGTGAGTGATTGAGTATGAGTCTGTGAGTGAGTGTTTCAGTGTTACGTCTCACCAACAGCTGAGGTAATACGGAGACGGCACCTCGGTTTAAGACTCATCTGATAGTCTGGAGAAGCCCGGGGTCGATCCTGCGGCCCCTGGTTTACAAGGCGAGTAGCATAACCACTGCACCACAGAGGCTTCTGGGCTGCGCTTGTTGACAATACCTGACCCTGTATCGCTCACAACTTGCGGCTAACACTGATACGACGTGCTAAGCACTGGCAGCCATGTTTATGATCACAATAGCTCACCCTCCGGTGAGCTAATCTGGCGATACTGCTTGTGGGTACTGACTTTGGTTTTGTTTTAAGGACAGCTTGAATTTATCGGTTGCAAAAAACGAAGCAGGCATGCATAACATTACGAGAACAATGATAATAAATTTATTCTAAGGATAGTTCGTAGACACTTGTCCGAAAGTGTTCAGGTTTGATTACGAATGTCTGTTGCAGGTCTCCGTGGTAAATAAATTAACCCATTCTTTCCTGGAAACACGTGAAAGGACATAGTCAACCCCCAGTTTTACTATAAAAAAGTGGGGTTCAAGGGGGTCAGAATTACATAGGCGTGGTTTTTTTTGTGATGAAATGCCAGTCACAACAATTAGCGTCTGCTTTGTTGTCTGCTGGTTACAAAAGTCATTGTTGTGAATAGTGTGGCCCTATGTCAGACTAAGACCAGACTGCTTCTCCAGGAACAGTCCGATCAGGGTCTACACTGTGTGTCTGTATACAAAAAATATATTTTGAAAAGTTTGCAAGAAGAAGCAGCAGACGACATAAACGGGTGGCAATTTCAGTTGCTGTTGTTCTTTGGGGTTCTAAGGGTTGAGCCTGTTTAGCATCATGCAAAATTTTAATGGTGACACCAAACATATTTCATCACGTGAACATGTCCGTGAAATGAACACCCTTCTAAACCCCACTTCATATGGAGAAAACTGGGGTTTACAGGGGTATACATTATTTTCCTTATTTCTGCACCTAGACATAGGTTGTGGGTACTCGTTAGAACCGCCTCATTGAGGCGGTTCTAACGAGCACCCACAATATATGTTTTCAGTATAAATAAGTAAAATATCACAAGATTTTCATCAAAACAGTAGCCATTTTGGAGATGTGAGAAATGCACTATGTCGCACGGGTGTGTTATCGTAATGTCATTTTCCCCTTATTTTTCTTTCCCAACAGAGCTTAAACTCAATAAGGTCGACGTGATTATGTCTATTACGTTTCAGCTGCCAAGTCAGGTTCCTTCTCTCTGACACTTCCAGCTATATAAAGCCAATTGTTATACACCCACATATTATTCTGGCGAGATAATTAACAACCAGAAAAAATATAGCCATTCTGAGAACGTTTGTTGTTTAACCCTTTTTGTACTAAATGGAATCTTCCACCTTATATATAGCAGGAGTCCATTTCAACATTTAGGGGTGTCAGGTTGTGTTTTCGTCAAAAACTGTTCAGAAAAGGCTGAACTTTTTGCAAACAGTGTAGACCCTGATCAGACCCCGCGTTCTGCGGCGTCTGATCTGGGTCTGCACTGTTTGCCAAATACCCACTTTGGGGTTTCTGGTACTAAATGGGTAACAATCTTTTCTTGATTCATTCGGCTATTCTAGTCTTATAGACCCTTGGGAATGTTTTGGTTTTGTGGTGTCAATATCAAATGTAAATGTTTCACTTTTTTCATGGTTTTCAATGAAATACAGAAATTTCTCAGTGACATCGAATTCGATATTGCCACCGTTTCAAACATGTACAAAAATCCAGAAATAAATGTGTTTAAAAAATTTCATATGATAAATTGAATCTTGCAGTCGTGCTCATGTATTACTGAAATTATAAAACTCGTTGAGGAAAATTTTGTTTGATTTGAAACTTAACCACGGGTGGTAATCGGGTAACTAGCTCGAAAATGAGTCAATGAAAATTTGATCCCTCGACACATCCGGGAATTCTCGAGCTAGCTCCATCACCAGGAAACTTGTAAACAAAGGTAGGTCTCGAAGAGTTTTGTCACAATTTTTCTTTGTAAGCTGTTTATACAAAAATCCGGCAATGCAGTGCCACATAGAAATGATTTAACTTTGTAACCCGCTAGAATTTGCCATGGAAATTTGCAGCGCTGGAGTATGAATGAAATGAAACTTTTTTATCACGGACCTAAAAAATTGTCAGTTTATGTCAACACGGAGATTTTGGCCGACGACTTGTCATTTTCCGTCAAATATACGCCCATCACACCCACAGAAGCAACAGCCATAGTAAAATGAAACACGGAAAGTTTTAAATAAGCAAAAAAGTTTGCCCGTGATTACGTAACATGCGACTTATGACGAAATTACTGTCCGAGCTAGTCTTCTCGACAAGGAGCTAGTTCCATCACGAAAACACGCCTATTTAACCTCCTTGAATCCCACTTTTAAATAGTAAAACTGCGGCTTACAGGGGTAAACCTTATTGTTCTTATTTCTGCTCTAAAATATATTTGTGGGTACTCGTTAGAACCGTCCACATGAGGCGGTTCAAACGAGTACCCACAATCTGTGTTTTGAGCAGAATATTAAGAAAAATATCACAATTTTTCATCTTAAAATCTTTTCGGCGATAAAGGTAGCAATGTATTTGTATAGGCGTGTTTTCGTTATGCACTCGACATGGAGATTATGCCCTCAAAACGAAGATGAAACATTCGTCAGATGACTGGGGCCTGGTTCGATGTATTTCTATGGTCCCGCCCAGTTTATCCAACTGGTTTCTTTACCTCTGGTTAGTGGGCCAGGTGGTTAAGTGCGCTGTATGTCTGGTTTAACCATTTAGCTGCAAACTCAAAATGTGATTTGAGACAATAAATTTTTATATTGAATATTCGATTTTCTTTTCAGATTGGCGCTTTCCACGGAAAAAGTTCCAAAGGACTATTCTTGAGCAGAACAAAATACCGGGCAACAACAAAGAAAAGTATAGTTCGCCAACAAATAGCTGGCAGTGACGTAGCTGACTATCTGAGCTATTTTACCGTTAGCCCCATAAGCTTTGCATTGTTCAGAACAAAAACAAGTCGTGACGTCACTGTCAACTATTCCTCGACGGACAGTACCTGTATATTATAATCGGGCGCCTATTTACAATTTATTCCCTAATTCTAATTAATGACATCTGCAATATGATTAATGAGACAAACCGGGGACCGGTTTCATGAACTGCTAAAACTGCTTAAGCTTAAGTTTTCCATCAGTGGGGAATACACAGTGTTTTTCACTAAAGTGAGACCTTACGCCTAAGTATTAAATACGGCATTCCACATGGGAAATTTCAAGTAAAGGGAAGGCACTGTTTTCTTTAAGAAAACTTTTGTTTTATTTTAGCAGGAATACACAAGACTTACGTGGTACTGTAATACATGTATTACTTTTGACTGTAAAATCTGAATATGGTTCATAACTGTGTCAAGTTGCAAATTTTAATTTTTCCAGTTACCTCCTTTGCCTATTGAAACTCCCTACTTAGACCTAATCATAGTTGGGCATAATATCATTATCTCTTGACCGATTTTCAAAATTGATGCAGTACATTTTAGGACTAAGTACTAGAATTCTAACAGCTTAAAAGAAATTGTACGTTAGAGGGAAAGAATATGCAAAAAATGTCGTTTCTGAAGGTAGGTTTACTTATTGATATCACTTAATTTTTGAAACCGAAACGGATGACGCACAAGACCCGGCAAACACAGCACATGCCCCTCCGAGCACACACCGACCGACGAAGCTCATGAGACAGACAAGGCATCAGGCAAGGGACGCCAACTCTCGGACTTATAGGCGTCCCCCACCGAGCTAACATCAACAAGCATGGCCCACACTCCACGGAAGTCCCGGGCATCAGGAAGGAGATGTCCAAAGAAGCGAGACTTAAATTAATCATAATGCCGATGCTAATAATTTGAGTTAGTTATGTTCATAAAAGCATTTTAAGTAGATAATCTATCGGATATAATATTCAAAATTTAGGGATGATACTTAGTTGAATGATTCATGGATAACTATAATAATCTTAGGGAATGAAAAGTATAATACACTTTTCTTTTCTTTTCTAGCACAGGAATATATTTTTGTTGTTGCTGCATGTCCGGTATTTTTTCTGCTCAAGAATAGACCTTTGGAACTTTTTCCGTGGAAAGCGCCAATCTGAAAAGAAAATCGAATATTCAATATAAAAATGTATTGTATCAAATCACAATTTGAATTTGCAGCTAAATGGTTAAACCAGACAGACAGCGCACTTTACCACCAGGCCCATTAGCCAGAGGTAAAAAAACCAATTGGATAACTTGGTGGGATCATAGAAAGACATCGAATTAGGCCCCAGTCATCTGACGAATGTTTCAGCCTGTCGCCCAATGAAACCAATAGGGTTTATAAGCATGGACGGTCCGATTCGCACCGCTTTGCCTGGACAGGCGTAAATCCTCTTAGCGGTTTACTAGTACTCGTGTGCGGTCGGTTTCAGCTCTGCGTAGAAGCATCATGTAGCCCATCTATTTCTTCAAGCCTCGCATTTCATCCCTTTTCCTCAACTCGCCAGTCGTGAAAATACTTATTTTTGTGTTCAATCGATATTACACTGAACAAAAAAAAAAAAAAAAAAAAAAAAAAAATAAATATATCTAGCAGCAAAATGCCTTAAGGGGAATGGGAACATCTAACACATTTGCCGCCATTTTTCAAAGGGAGACAATTGTCGGGACTTCTTGTTCGCTTTTCTATAGTCTCAGTCCCACCGAAAAGGGATCTACTCTTACAGGAAAGAATTTGCTCCTTAGGAGCAATGTCTTTCTTTTAAGAGTTGACCCTTATTGATATGGGAGACACAAATACTTTTGTAGGAGTTGCCTCTCCTGAAGGTGTTTCCGTTCCCCTTAGAAACAGTGAAACTTCAATAACTAAAAAACTGATGGCTCATTTACCTAGGCTAATTTTAGTTCCTAGAGAATTCATCATATAGCCCCGGGTATCTTTATATCTGGATCCGGACAGCCCTGTCCCTAGTGTGAATGCAATGTGCCGTGGATCAACTTTGTCCCTAGTGTGAATGCAATGTGACATGGATCAATTTGACACTGTCAGCTTTGTCCCCAGTGCGAATGCAAGGTGGAATGGATCAATTTGAAATTGTCAGCTCTGTCCCTAGTGTGAATGCAAGGTGGCATAGATCAATTTGACACTGTCAGCTTTGTCCCTAGTGTGAATGCAAGGTGGAATGGATCAATTATATACTGTCAGCTCTGTCCCTAGTGTGAATACAAAGTGACATGGATCCATTTGACACTGTCAGCTTTGTCCATAGTGTGAATTCAATCTGACATGGATCAATTTGATCTGGACAGCTTTGTGCCTAGTGTGAATGCAAGGTGGCATGGATCAATTTGACACTGTCAGCTTTGTTCCTAGTGTGAATGCAAGGTGACATGGATCAATTTGACACTGTCAGCTCTGTTCCTAGTGTGAATGCAAGGTGACATAAATTAATTTGAGACTGTCAGCGTTGTCCCAAGTGAACACGAGGTGCCATGGATCAATTTGATCCGGACAACTGCTCTGTCTCAAGTGTGAATTCAAGGTGACATGGATCAATTTTACACTGTCACCTTTGTCCCTTGGTGACACGGATCAATTTGAAATTGTCAGCTTTGTTCCTGGCGTGCATGGTGGCGTGGATCAATTAGACTCGGTCAACTTGACATGGTGACATGGATCAATTTGATCCGGACAGCTCTGTCTCTACTGTGAATGTAAGGTGACATGGATAAATCTGACGCTGTCAGCTTTGTCCCTAGTGTGAACGCAAGGTGACATGGATCAATTTGACATTGTCAGCTTTGTTCCTGGCGTGAATGCATGGTGACCTGGATCAATTAGACTCGATCAACGTGTTCCCTCGTGAGTATGCAATATGACGTTGATCATCTTTGTCTCTAGTGTGAATGCAAGGTGACATGGATCAATTTGATGCGGACAGCTTTGTCCCTTGTGTGAACACAAGGTGACATGGATCAGTTGATCCGGACAGCTTTGTCCCTAGTGTCAATGCAAGATTTGACACTGTCAGCTTTGTTCCTGGCGTGAATGCATGGTGACGTGGATCAATTAGACTCGGTCATCTTGTTCCCTCGTGTGTATGCAATATGATGTGGATCACCTTTGTCTCTAGTGTGAATGCAAGGTGACATTGATCAATTTGATCCGGAGAGCTGTGTCCCTAGTGTAAATGCAAGGTGACATGGATCAATTTGACACTGTCAGCTTTGTCCCTGGTGTGAATGCAAGGTGACATGGATCAATTTGATCCGGACAGCTCTGCCTCTAGTGTGAATGCAAGGTGACATGGATCAATTTGATCCGGACAGCTCCGTCTCTATCGTGAATGCAAGGTGACATGGATCAATTTGACACTTTCAACTTTGTCCTTAGTGTGAATGCAAGGTGAAACGGATCAATTTGACATTGTCAGCTTTGTCCCTGGTGTGAATGTAAGGTTTGACACTGTCAACTTCGTTCCTGGCGTGAATGCATGGTGACGTGGGTCAATTAGTCTCGGTCAACTTTGTCCCTCATGTGCATGCAATTGAGAAATTATTTTTTTCTGCGGTTGATGAAGTGGGTCGCGTGCAAAGTAAATGAATGCCGAAGGGGTTCATGCAAACTTTGCTAGCGACCCGCTGTCGTTCATACTTTCATGAAAAGCAGATATATTATGTTTATTTTTTATATTTACATTCTTTACCCCTCATTACTGGGCGAAAACATGCCTATAGGACAAACTTTGAAAACTGAAAAACTTTTACACGCTGTTTTTTTTTCTACAAAGAGTGGAACAGCGTTGACGTCACCAACGCCCGTAGAGAACCATAGTTTAGACTTACGTCACCTGATGTCACTGAAAATCATGTGACTCGATTATGAGCTACATTGTTTGCTATAGGTTTACAATGTACACTGAAAAAGTAAATATTATGACGTCCCTAGTGTGAACCCAAGGAGACGTGGATTAAAATGATCCGGACATCTTTGTCCCTGGTGTGAACGCAGGGTGACATAGATCAATTTGATTCAGATGACAACTGTCCCAAGATGAATGAAACTTGGTCCGAATTAAATTGATGCAATTCAAGCATGTAGTATCGAAGTGTACAAAATGGGCTATAACAGGCAACATAGCGTCTTTGGACTTGAAGTTTAGAGACACTAAAATTTCGGTATTCATAGCGTTTAAGAGATTAAGACCGGGTTATCATTAGCTCAATCCGAAAATGAACCGTGTAGATTATGAGTAGTCAAGGCGAAAATTCGCGTACATTGCGATAACACTCCCGTGCGACATAGTGCATTTTTTCACATCTCCAAAATGGTCATTTTCCAGGTGAAAATCCGCGATATTTTTTCTTATAAATACTGCAAATATATGTTGTGGGAGCTCGTTAGAACCGCCTCAATGAGGCGGTTCTAACGAGTACCCACAGCTTATGTCTTGAAGCAAAAATAAGAAAAATAATGTATACCTCCACAAACCCAATTTTTTCTCTATTTAAATTGGGGTATAGGGTGGTTCTCATTTCACGGACTTGTTTACGTGGTGTTTCCTTTGTCTCAGATTATTTTTTAACCAGCGCACGACAAAAACTGAAATAAGACCCGTGCAACCATCGAAGACCTAGATCAGTCATTTCAAAAACATGCCTATATAATTTTGACCCCTTAAACTCCACTTTCATATAGAAAAATAAGGTTTGCAGGGATATACATGATGATTCTTATTTCTGTGATAAAACGGCCCTCGCTCATCGGGGCTTGAAGAAATAGATGGGCTGCATGATGCTTCCACGCAGAGCCGAAACCGACCCGCACACGACTACTGGTAAACCACTTAGAGGATCTAAGCCTGCCCAGGCAAAGCGGTGCGAGTCGGCACGTCCATATTTAATAAACCCTATTGGTTTCATTGGGCGGCAGGGCTTGAGATGTCATTTCATCTCAATGTCGGATAAAAGTCCCACAAAATTGGAAGCAATGTCTCCAAAAATGACCTTTACAGTGTTGACGGGGACGTTAAACCTCAAATAAAACAAACAATCAGTTTCTGTGAAAAAGCATAAATTGCGGTGTGCTCGTCAGAATCGCGTCGCTGAGGCGGTTCTGACGTGTTCCCCAAATCTTTGTAGTTTGAATAGGGCTAGAATATATTGGGGCCACTGATGAAGCCTAATTTGATGGAACTGGCTAATCTGACGCAGAAAATTTGTACACTTGACGGTTTTCATGTATTTGATCCAAAGCAGAAATCTAAACAGAAGACATTAACTACAGCCCAGGTACTGAGGGACAGTTTGGTCACCAAAATTGTTTTCATTGTTTTCTTCAAAATTTATTTTGAAAATAGTAAATTATTTGCAAAAACAAAAAGCGTAGGCCCAGATCACATGCCGAAGAAGGCGGCATTTGTTCTAGATCTGCACTGTTTGCCAATTACCCGTTTCGGGTTTCCTGTACAAAAGTAGTAAGACAATTTCACTCACTTCTAATCACTCTGGGGCCATCGCCTTAATAATAATAATAATAATAATAATAATAATAATAATAATAATAATAATAATAATAAATCTACATGTTTATTGCAAAGGCGCCCAAAAGAGCATATAACGGTTATAAACGACATCATTTTAGTATACGATTAAACTCCCTTTGAAGAAATAGATGGGCTTCATGATGCTTCAACGCAGAGCTGATACCGACCGCACACGAACACTGGTAAACCGCTTAGAGGATCTAAGCCAAGCGGTGCCCGTCGGACCGTCCATGCTAATATACTATATTGGTTTCATTGGGCGACAGGGCTTGAGATGTCATTTCATCTCAGTGTCGGGTAAAAGTCCCACAAAATTGGAAACAACGTCTCCAAAATGACCTATACAGTGCTGACGGGGGCGTTTAACCTCCAATCAAACAAACAAACACACTTTGAGACATACAGCCTATTTCATTGGTCACGATGTGCTATTTAAAATCAAAGCACTGAGAGTACTGGTGGGTCGATCGTCCATGAGTGTAGGTTGGGAAAATAGTCCTGAACTGAGAATCGAACTGTTCGTTTAACAATAGCAAGCACTGTAGATCTGAACAGACATCGCGTTAAATGGTGTTTGATTATATAAATTGTGTTTGCCAATGCCCAACTGTACGAGCACAGTACACCCGCCCCCGCCCATCGGGGCTTGAAGAAATAGATGGGCTGCATGATGCTTCCACGCAGAGCTGAAACCGACCGCACACGAGTACTGGTAAACCGCTTTGAGGATCTAAGCCTGCCCAAGCAAAGCGGTGCGAGTCGGACCGTCCATGCCTATAAACCCTATTGGTTTCAATGCGCGAAAGGCTTGAGATGTCATTTCATCTCAGTGTCGGTTAAAAGTCCCATAAAATTGAAAGGAACGTCTCTAAATGACCTATACAGTGTTGACGGGGACGTTAAACCTCAAATCAAACAAGCGAGCACAGTCCGGAATTTTCTTTTAAGTCTTAGGGATGCTATAAACAACCAGTACTTGGAATTTGTTTAAGGTCATTGCCAGTCAGATGCTCAGTGACAGTCACGCGGACAATAGCAAGCAACAGATTCCTTGCTTTATAACGTAGATTGTGGGTACCCGTTAAAACGCTTCATTATCAGAAAAGTATTCAGTCAAATTTTTGTCTGAAAAAAAATATGGTAGCATTTTCCATCAAATTATTTACATGTACTTGTCATTTGTTAATGTGTTTGATTATTTCCCGTCTGTAAACGTGTATATTGATTAATCTTCCTGAATTTAGAGTATTTCATTGATTATGCAACACAGTCTGCACTGAAAAAATATAACATGTTGAACATTTTATCCAGCTGCAAACAGTGTAGATCCATGGATGGCTTCTTATCAGCTTCTACAATGTTTGTCTTAGTTTCTCCTCTCTCTTTTTTCCTCGCTCAGTCCCACCACTGCATGCCGGTTCCTGAATAACAGTAATCTGTAACAGATCTGCAACAGAGCACCTTCAGCGATATTTTTTAAACAAAAAAAAAAAAAATCATTTTCCTTGTTGATGCAGGCCCGCACACAGTTGGGAGGGTGCAAACGCAGCCCCTCCCCCTTTTGGAAATTATCTCAGATTTATGCAGGTTTTCGCCCTCTGCAATTTACCTGAAGTTCGCATCTTCAACCCACCCCTTTTCAGAGTCTGCGTACGAGCTTGAATCAAAACTGTTGCTACATGCATATGGCGAACAGTGCCGACCCTGATCGGAAGCAATGTACTGTATATCCGAGCTGGGTCGACGCTGTATGTCTAATAACAGTACCACCTATAAAGTCTGGGCTACTATATTTTGCTCTTAAACATTTCAGGGTTCTAAACAGAAGTGCGAAAAGTCTATTTTTACTCGACTTGGCATACATTTGTGTAACAGTTTTATGAATGGAATGTTCCGAAAGACGTCACGTGACAGCGTGTATTGTTTTTCTTTCATTACGTGAGCAACCTGCCAAAACCAGCACACGATTCCTGTCAAGGCTCTATAGATAGCTCTGACCTGTATGTTGCATCGATAAAAAGCGCGCAACGTTTCAAGTTCTGTTAATATTGGTTTTCCCAAATCAGTGATGGTCACGTGGACAACCGCATGAATTCAGTTTTGCCATTTAGTAAATTTGGGTCGATCTTAAACGACCGACCCAAAAATGGTTCTTGAGCGCCACTTCAGTTTCGGCTGAAGGGGTTACAACTCAATCCGAAATAGTTTTGTTACCAGTATCATCTTAACCCATATATGTCTGTTTGCTGGAAGAACATTTTTATAAAAAAATATCACAAAAAAAAAAAAAAAAAAAATCCTGACACCTCTATAATTGAAACTAGACCACTCCAAACTTAGGTGGAAGATTCCATTGTCATATCAGGGTAAAGAACAGATTCTTTCTTTCAAGAGGAGAACTCATTTCCAAAGAAACTCAGTAAGTTATCTAAGTTAAATAAATAAATAAATAAAAAAAAAAACTCAGAAAGATGCGCCCCCTCACCCCACCCCTCGGTAAAATGTCGATTACTTGTCAAGTTCAATATATAAATGCTACATGTATGAAATGCGTTTTCCTTTGCTGAGGGATGGAATTAGCACATGCCGAAAACATCTGTTAAATAAGCGCTAAAGAGGCTAATTCTCACGTCATACAGCATGTTAGCACAAAACACTGAGTATCGGGAAAAAATGTCGTCAATTTTAGAAACCCGTAAAAATCTGTGATTTTGAAAATAAACATACACAGTAAACTCAGGACAAATAAACATACCATTGTTAATCCATATTTGCTTTCATTCCATGGCAAGATGCTCGTGTGACATATTTTCTCTCAGAAATCGACAACCGCATTGATTTCAGCTGCCACAAACAAATAACGAGACAACCACTTTGATAATTGCTTTCCTGGAGTTTCAGATTGAAATTCCATTAATGCGCATGCGTATTTGTACCAGATTTGTGTGAGCGTATTGATTAACTTCCCTGAAGCCAGTTGTCAGAAAATGTCTATGGTCAGCCTTTAACATTTAGATAGCGCGCACCATAAACGAATCTAATGCGAAATCAATTTCTATTTACGGAGGCGAAGAACCCTGGAAGTGTTCACGTATGCTGGTTGTAGTAGCAGAAAACTGGTATTTCTTAGTCGCGACGTCGTGCTTAAAATTGAATTACAGCAAAATTCCTATATTACGAAAGGTGGTCTTCCACGTCCCACGAGCGCAGACAGGATGTAGAAAACAATAAGATAATGTACCTAAAACCTTCCAAATATGATTTTAAAAGCATAATTTGTCTTAATTTTAGGTGGTCTTAATAGCGGAATTTTAATGCATATCCAATACCGATGATTCCAGTCGTTCACATTCCGGAATAAGTCTATTAGCTGGACTTTCAGACATAGATATTACGTTAACATATCTATGCAATGAACATCCTTGTAAACCCCACTTAATAAATGGGTAACTCATTTCCTTCACGAGTGAAGTTCAGTAATATTGCTGATGTCCACGTGACTACCACTGACCAATTAAAAGTAAAAGGAGCTAAATGGAAATAAAGGTTCAGCAAGTACTCGAAAGTGCTTTTCATTATTAAAACTGTTAACACATGTATGCCCGATCAGAGTCTACACTGCTCAATGTACAGTAATTTAAGGGGAATTGGAACATCTGGCAGATATTTCCGCGATTTTTCAAAGGGAGACAAGATTTCGTGTTAACTATTCTTTAAGCCCTGTTCAACTAAAAGATCTTATGGAGTTGACCCCTATTGACTAAGGGACAAAATAACTTTGTAGGACTTGCCTCTCATGAAGGTGTTCCCAATCCCCTTACAGGTACATTAATTCAAGTTTAGGACATTATTCCCAGCTTGCAATCAGAAACAATCGACCTTCCAGTGCTGTCAGTGCTTTGATTCAAAACGTTGCACGACAAGAATGAAACATGGGCAATGTGTGAGGTATCGCCTTCATTGTACACCTCCCATTTCGGGCGGGGCATTTAGCACGTGTTGCCCTATTCCATCCTGTCCCTTTTCTGGAAAATATCTCCTGATCTATACAAACTTTCACCCTTTAACCGTTGTTTTCTGGTGGACTCCATTGCTACATGTTTGACAAGTCCATATGCTAATTAAGAGGTGTCAGGTCTATATTTTTGTTTTTTACTCTATTTTGATAGAAGATCCTGCTAGCAAAGAGTGCATACCCTTATCAGACTCCGAATGCGGCGTCTGGACTAGGTCTGCACTGTTACACTTTTACGGGTTTCGGGATATGAATGGGTAAAGATGCCGATATCACAACAATTGCCGTCTGCTTTAAATATTGTGTGCTGGTTACTTTCAAAGTCAATGCATTGTTGCAAACAGTTTGGACCCTGATCAAACTGCTCCTAAAGGAGCGATCTGATCAGGGTACACACTATTTGCCTGTATGCAAAAGCATATTTGACGACGTAAACAGATGACATTTTCAGGTGCAGTTTTTCATGACATCTTAAAGGTGCATTATTGAGCTACCGGGTCTCAATTTTTTTTCTGGTTTTTATCTTCAATTCATACTCCTTTGTCATGTGTACACTTTTGGAGTCAAATACAGATTCAGAACTTTGTGAACATGGTCGTTTTCATTCGTGTTTACTCTTCGCTCTGAACATGTGTTCAGAATTTCTGTTCTAAAAATAAATCTGTCACTTTACACATACATGGCGACAGTATCGTCTCTGAGTGTCGTTACTTATGGCATGGTATTCAGCGTCATATTTTTTCCGATTCAGGCATGGCCTAAGCAAACAAGGCCAAAAATAAATGTCGCATAACGTCATATATGGGGATTCTATTTTTGTCACGAACTAAAAATAGATCTAACTAGTGTTCGAAACCTAGTTAGGGAATCCCTCTCAAACTCATTTACCTGTCATCATAATTGTTCGCATTTTTGCATAAAATGCATTCATTTGTATTGTTTTAAAGAAAAATACCGGCTATATGTATTTTATTTTTGGAAGCATTTTTTACCGATAGCTCAATAATGCACCTTTAAGTGTAGGTCGAATGAGGTCGCCACTTTCACACTGGGTGTCAAAAGGATGGATGGATGGATGGATGGATGGATGGATATTTTGTTTAAAGACGCTCAACCCTAATAGGGCATATAGCGTCTAAAAATAATTAGGTATTAGATATAAAATTGTTATTGAAGTTTAAAAGTTAAAATATTAATGATTACGGTTTGTTAAAAAGTTCGATTTCTTTAAGAAAATTGATTAATTGATAAGATGGTATGTCATTAAAAAGATCTTTCATTGTTCTAACATTAAAATATTTTGAGCGGATATGATAAAAATCTACACATGAAATGAGAAAGTGATTAACTGTGAACGGTTCGTTACAGGATACACAGAAAGGTGCTTGTTCGTTTTGTAATATGTAAGAATGAGTTAGTCTTGTGTGTCCAATACGGCATCTGATAATTTTAGTCTGGTCTTTCCTACTGTAATTTGAGAAAGAGCATTTACTGTGAAAATTAGGTTCTATTTTGAATAATTTATTATCGGTTTCTTTTTCCCAAATAGATTGACATTTGTTTTTGATATATTTATTAATGTTAGATTTAAAATCTGAAAAAGGAATTTTAAAAATTGTAACATGCAAAGATAAAGCAGATTTAGCTTCTAAATCCGCCAACTATTTTCCACGAATATTGATGTGACTGGGAATCCAGCAGAAAATAATCTCCTTGGAGAGAGAAAGGTAGTGGAATTTTCTTAAAATTTGTTGAATTAAGGGATTTCTGTGCTGTTGATCTTTAAGAGCCTTTAGAACTGAAAGAGAATCTGAAAAAATGATAAATTGTTTTTCGTACTGATCTCTAATATGATACAGTGCAACATCAATTGCTTTCGCTTCAGCAGTAAAAATAGAGCTATTATCGGGTAATCTAATGCTATCAGTGAAATTCGGACTAATGACAGAACAAGCAACTTTCTCATCTTGTTTCGAACCGTCAGTGTAAATGGGAATGTGATGTTTAAAATTGGATTTGATTTCTAAAAATTCGTTCTTAAATATATGCGATTCTACTTCGGATTTTTTATTTTTTTCTAAATCTAAAATTATCATTGGTGGTTTCAACACCCATGGTTCTTTCGATGGAAAAGAAAACGATTGTATATTTTTAATATTTATATTGGCCTCTTCGAGTAACGGTTTTATTCTCAGGCCAAGAGGTTTTATAGCAGATGGTTTGTTATTGTAGAATCTTTCATAATTTGGATTAAAAACCGAGTCATATGCTGAATTTCGTGGATTAGCAGCTAATTTGGTAGCATATTGAAGAGACAATTTCTCTCTTCTTACATAAAGTGATGGTTCATTTGATTCAGCATAAAGCCTTTCAATAGGTGAAGTGCGAAATGCACCTAGTGCTAGACGTAAACCTTGATGATGTATAGTATCCAAAGATTTTAAATAAGATTTCCTAGCAGATCCATAGACTATGGAACCATAGTCCAATTTGGAACGAATTAAAGATCTATAAAGATTTAAAAGAACAGTGCGATCTCCTCCCCAGTCGGAACTGGAAAGGACTTTAAGAATATCAAGAGCTTTTAAACATTTAGCTTTCGAAGCTTTGATATGAGGAATAAAAGACAATTTGCTATCGAATAAAAGACCTAAAAACTTCGCCTCAGTGACGACTGGAATTGGACTGCCGTATATTGTTAAAACTGGATCTAAATGCAACTTTCGAATTTGGCAGAAATGAACACACTGAGTTTTTGTTTTAGAAAATTTAAAACCATTTTCTGTTGCCCAAGTTTCTATATAATTTAAACACCTTTGCAGTTTAAATTCAATGGTTTCCATATTTTTGGATCGATAAAAGATTCCAAAATCGTCAACAAAAAGCGAACAATCTTGGTCTTTTACACATTTAACTATATTATTAATTTTTATGCTGAACAAGGTTGGTGATAAAATACTACCTTGTGGTACACCTTGTTCTTGATTAAATGTGTCCGAAAATGTATTTCCTATGCGAACATTAAATGTTCGATCGGACAAGAAATTTTGAACAAAAAGTGGCAATCGGCCTTTAAGGCCCAAGTTGTGTAAATCTTTCATGATGCCATATTTCCAAGTCGTATCATAGGCCTTTTCTAGGTCAAAGAATACAGCTACGACATGTTCTTTTTTGATAAAGGCATCACGTATAAATGATTCTAAGCGAATCAAATGATCATTAGTAGAGCTGTTTTTTTCTAAAACCAGCTTGAAATTTAGTGATAAGCTGGTTTGATTCTAAGAACCAAACCAGCCTATCATTAATCATTCCCTCCATTGTTTTACATAAGCAACTTGTCAAAGCAATAGGTCTGTAATTAGTGGCTTCAGTATGATCTTTATTAGGTTTCAGAATAGGAATAATGGTAGCTTTTCTCCAGTTTTCAGGGAATTTTCCAGTGATCCAAATATCATTCAGAATATTTAATAATGTTTCCAATGCCTTGTTGGGTAAATGTTTTAAAATTTGATAGTGTATGTCGTCAGGACCAACAGCAGTATCATGAGATTTATGGAGAGCATCTAATAATTCTTTGGTAGTGAAAGGTAAATTATATTTTTCATGATTTAATGAGGAAAAATTTAAATTCTTTTTCTCTTGTTCTTGTTTAATATTTTGGAAGCTTTCTGAATAGTTTGAGCTAGAGGAGTTTTTCTGAAAATTTTCACCCAAGGCATTGGAAATGTCTTTAGCCGTTGAACACACATTTCCGTTCGATTTGATATGGACATGTTTATTAGATTTGTTTTTGCCACTAATTTTCCTAATCATGTCCCATATTTTTTTCGTTGGTGTTCTGGTATTCAGTTTGGAGACGTATTGCTGCCGAGATGCTTTTTTGGCCGATTTTATTGTTTTGCGAGCTTTAGCTCGCATATGTTTAGCATGGATAAGATTTTCTTTTGTTGGTTGTTTATTAAATTTTCGTAATGCAGATTTTCTTTTATTGATTGAAGTTTTAACTTCATCATTAAACCAAGGTCTATTTCGTTTTGAAAATGTCGAGGATTTAGGAATACATTTTTCAGCAATACCAATCAATTGATCAGTAAAATCTTGTATATCATTGGCAGTTTTAAAAATTTCAGGTTCGAGATTTTCATTACATAATTGATTAAAATTTTCCCAATTTGCCTTACTCAAATTCCATCTGGGGTGACGATCTTCATGGGTCGATTCAATTTCTTCAATTACTATCGGAAAATGATTGCTCCCATGGAGATCGTCCACAACAGAGCAATCACAATCCAGATAAATATTTGGAGAGCAAATTGAAAGATCTAAAGCAAAATAATTTCCTGTGGGAGAATGCAGGTATGTTGGTTGTTTATCATTAAATAAACATAAATCATTTTCAGCAATAAAATTTTCTAGGATTTCTCCTTTGTCATTTGTATCCGAGCAACCCCATAATTTGCTGTGACTATTAAAATCTCCTAATAATATATAAGGACTAGATAATTGATTTGTTAAATTTTCTAATTCTTTTTTAGAAAAATTATAGTGTGGTGGAAGGTAGACAGAACAAATCGTTATGGATTTGGATAAAGTGACGTTTATAGCAACAGCTTGTAAATTAGTGTTTACATCTATTTTCCTATGAGGAACGTTAGATTTTACCAGGATTGATGTACCTCCTGATGCCTTCTGATTATCCGTTGTGATATGATTGTACATACTGTAACCTTTGAAATTAATATTATCTGTAGTTTTCAAAAAAGTTTCTTGGAGACAAATGACATTAGGAGAAAAAAGTGTAGATAAAATTAAAAGTTCGTTAAAATTGGCTTTCAGTCCTCGACAATTCCATTGAATTATTGACTTCTTATCCATGGTTGAATGGAGAGAAGATTAAAACAAGGAATTTAATCCTTTATCTTTTATTAGGCTTTGAGAACGTGGAGGGATCAACGTCCAACTCCATGTCCTCAAGGGCGCCGTACTGATTAGCCAGTTTAACTGGATCAGCCGACGCCCCTTTACTGTTTGGGTTTGATCCTTTATGCTTTTCTTTGCCGTTTTTTTCTTTTTGATCCGCTGTCCCTGACGTGGATCGGGAGTGAGATCTGCTAGAATGTTTGCTGTTAGGTTGTGAACTGGTCTGTGAAGTTTGTCTAGATTCTGATCTTGAATGATGAGTAGATGTAGGTTGTGACGATGTAGTAGGTTGTGACGATGTGGTTTTGGGTTTTACAGAAGAGGTTATAACTTTAGAATGGGGTTTAATTTCAAAATCTTTTTCTTTGAATTGTGTAGCTGTTTCTTTGGTTTCAGGTTTGGTGGTAAGGGATTGGACAACTTTGGCGAATGTGGTTTCTGGTTTATTTTGTTGAATTTTCTTGGCTTCCAAATATGTGACGTTTTGAGTGACTTTGATTTTCATAATTTCTTTTTCCGTTTTCCAAACTTCACAGACATTGGATTTTGAGGGATGATTTTTTCCGCAGTTCACGCATTTTGGAGAATTCTTGCAGTTGATAGTGTGATGATCGGTACCACCACACTTCTCACAAACAGATCCGTCAGGGACAGTGCAATCGTTTTCATGGTGCCTAAACCTCTGACAATTAAAACATCGCAGAGGATTGGGTACGTAGATTTCGACCGGTATTATTCTGTAGAAGATTTTCAGCGATTTCGGCAATATGTTGTGTTGAATGTAAGAAGTAATGTGTTGGTGTCGATAAGATTTCCGTCTTTTTTAATTTTGAATCTTTTACAGGCCGTAACTCCTTGTTCTTTCAAATATTCCACAATGCTGGCTTCTGTTTCCTGTTTTAGCATTCTGTCACGGATTATTCCTTTGCATGAATTTAATGTTTTGTGTTCCGTGACAGAGGCATTTAAGTTGAAGAATTCGTTAATTTTAAGAAGATTTTCCGTTTGCGATTTCCGATTTGTTTCTATCAAAAGTGTTCCGTTTTTCAATTTTTTAACATTTTTTGGCGTTCCGATAATAGCTTCAATCTGTTTTTCAATGACAAAAGGTGAAAGTGTAGTTAGGGCCTTTTCTTCGTTGCTCGAAACCACTAAAAATCTTGCGAAATTTTTATAAGCTTTGAAATTGAATATAGCCGGTTCCGGGTCGTCATCTGATAAATCTAAAAATGCTCTTTTCCTAGTGTTGGATCCCATGGTGATAAGTTATGATTCGATAGCTATGCGCCCACCCTCCTTGGAGCCCTACAAGGGGACGTTTAATGGAAATGGATCTCCTATTTCCAACGCAAAGGCTACATTGCTATTATACTCGATGACAGGACCAGAGTCCTTCCGCTCCACTTCTGTTTTATGAATCTCAACTATGCACCCAGATTTTAATGAAAAAAAAAAATGAGGAACAGTTGGGACCCATCCCCGCCCGTATTCTCTCCCTCACAGAAGTTTCTGCTGAATTTCCCCAGTACAAGCCCACCGATTGATCCATCAGCCGCCGCGCATCAAACAACACTCAAAGATAGAGGAATAAGACAAAGTTACACCCGGTTTGTACCATAAAGTTACGTAAAAAAGAAAGAAGGAAGATAAGAACAAGCTGTGCGATTCTAGAGCTTGGCACGACTGAGCCGATTGATTCAGGCCGGATCTAGCCCAAACCTCTCGTCTATCTGAAATATGGGCCAAAATGATGTGTTGAAAAGCTGGAGATCCCTGGGCTTTCCTCAATCATCAGGATCCCTTCTTCCAGCATACGAGACGCCACCCACGGCAAACAAGTGGCTCCTGTTTCAACAAGGAATTTCATCCCCATTCACTACAGAAGGAAAGTGACCTGTATATTTTATTCCCTACAGACAAGGGAGACCGAAAACGTTTGCTTAAATAAAAGCTTGGCTCTGAAAACAGGAGATCCTTTGCTAAATATGAGATCCGAGATTATGGTAAGAAATTATTGAGGTGATAAGTTTCAGAGAGAACAAAGAATTTTATAAACTAATAAAGAATAAAGCTGTGTTAGATGATGACGAACACTTCAGAACTTAGTGATAAGTATCCGATTCTGTTAACCTTGATATAACATAAAATACTTTTGGGGTAACATGAAATGACAAGTTACTTATTTAATAACGTATTTAAAATGCATCTTTCATTGATGTGCAGAGTGAAGGAGCATGAAAAAGTGACACATACACAGTACAAACATATACAGATGAGATTTTCTTCTTTGCGGTGCGCGACCCACCAGCAATGATGATACACGTACAAATGCAGCGTGGTAGTAACATGAGATAGGAAAGGTTTAAAAGGATAGATCTCGCGTAGTGAATTGTTAAAAAATTGGTAAGATGCATTTTTTTTGAACAAAGTGATTCACAAAATAATACCGGTCGAACGGACGATTGTTCTGTATGTTGGAGGCTTTTACCCAACTGCCACAGAAGCTGAAGGCAGCCACCTATTTAGAGGCACCGGGTGGTCTCGGCAATGGGACTGTTTTCGGTGGGGTATTACCACTCTGCCACACTCCCGAAGGCAGCCGCCATATTTCTACCCCCCGGGCAGGCGCGGGGCCGGGTGTCAAAAGGACCTTGATCCTTGACCTCCAGTATATATTGTTTTGTTGGTAATAGTTGTAAAGTATATAAAATCCCTTTTCTGGACAATTGTTTTGTCGATTGTTTGCAAATCGACCCAAAGTTACCGGGCACAAATAGTTCTTCGGTGCTGACGTCCACGTGACTATCACTGATTTATATGAACTCCAGTTAACGGGTATTTATAGAAAATAGCCGCGTTATTCTAATGGCTGTGATGTCAGAGTACTGCATTGGAGGATTATCAATAGAATCTGGAGTGGAGTCATGCGTTGGATTTGGCAAACAGTATAGACCCAGGACTGACAGACACGCGTCTGATCAGGGTCTTCACTGTTTGATAACAATACAGGAAGTGAAGTGTTAATGAAACAGTCTAAGCCCTCGTTCACGACCTTTTTCATCACGATAACAAGTCCGTGCAATAACCACTCCCTAAACCCCTCTTTATATAGAGACAACCGGTATTTACGTGGTATACATTTTTTTCTTATTTCCGATCCAATACGGGCCTCCGTAGCCCAGTGGATATGCTTTTAATCATTAGGTCTCTCACCGCTGTGGTTCGAGCCTCGCTCGGGTCACATGTGAGTGGCCAAGTTCTGCAACGGAAGGGCAAGTGGTTTTTCTCCGGGTACTCCGGTTTTCGACCACCTCTGATTAACGATCGGCTCGATATGAGTGAAATAATCTTGAAAGGGCCGAAAAATCACCCCCTCCCCACTCAAAAAATAATCCGTTCCAAGACATAAGTTGCTACTACTCGTTAGAACCGCCTCACCGCCTCAATGAGGCGGTTCTATTGAGCACCCACATCCTATGTTTGCATTTTCACCAGAAAAGTAGCCATTTTGGACATATGAAAAAAAATGCACTAATGTTGTCTTATCATTGCTGGTAAAGTGACGGATATCCGCAACAATAACCCTCTTTTCTATGAGGCGCCGTTTTACTATTTATTCCCTATTTATAAATATCCATAATTATTTACGGATATTCACAATTCGAATTATGGATATCCATATATATTTATGGATATCAATAATTATCAATAATTCGAATGATAGTCAAACATGGATGCATTGAGCAGGAAAAGGGTTGACCGCGACACTAGAGAGCATTGTGGCTTAAAAAAATGACTCTAAATTATTGTTAGGTTTCATAACGTCATGTTTTCATTAGATTGACGCCGATTACGTTAACTGCTCATTAAAAGCCATTTTGTATAGCGAAAAGTACTGGGTGCCGTTTTACAATTTAATCCATATTTATAGATATCCATAACTAGTTTTGTGGATATCCATAATTCGAATTATAGATATTCATAAATCAGACGAATATTGGATATCCATAATTCGAATTATAGATATCCATACATCGAATTACTGGTATCCATAATTCGAATTATGGATATCCATAAATAGATCTGAATTATGGATATCCATAAATCGAATTATGGATATCAGTAATTCGATTTATGGATATCTATAATTCGCATAATCGATATCTACAAATCGAACTATGGATATCTATAAATATGGATTAAATTGTAATACGGCATCCAGTACTTTTCGGTATACAAAATGGCTTTTAGTGTACAGTTAACGAAATGGGCGTCAATCTAATGAGAACACGACGTTATGAAACCTAACCACAATTTAGAGTCATTTTAAGCCACCATGCTCGCTAGTGTCCCGGTTAACCCTTATCCTGCTCAATACATCCATGTTTGACTATCAACCAACCAAAATGCTTGATATGATGTTTTATTCCTATTCGCAAACTAATTGACTATCAGTATAGATCCTGCTTCTTCAGAAACCATCTGATCTGGATCTACACTGTTTTCAACGTCGCTAGGGCAACATCAAATCAACGTCGGTGCAACGTCATGACGTTGTACCGACGTAGATGTGACGTTGCATAAACGTCATGACGTTGTACCGACGTTGATATGACGTCACAATTAGGTCATGTGCCTGCTGGGTAGGGTTGTGGTGTTTAGCGGGATGAGTTATCGATGGTGTGGAACTGTCTTGCGTCAAAGTCACCGGCTAAGTAACCTAATCATGTAACCATATATTGGCAAATTGCTGTGGCATGGCACAGGGGCGTGCTAATTGCGGTAAGTATCACCAAATTTACAGCAAATTATGGTCATAGTTTTTAACACCCGGTTCCCAAGTCATATTTAAGCCACGTACATACTGGAAGCTGGGCTCTAAAGGCATTCTGGGATCATAAAACATTTCTTCATGTTTATCTCCACTATGCAAGAAATTTGTCCTGTTCACAAATATTGAAACGCCAACAAGTACTGGCATTTCAATAGTTCTGTACAGGGCAAATGTCATTCTCTATCAGATATTCCTTATATTAATTTCATTGAAACATACTGACCTGATAAAGATGTGCTATCTCAGGACAAGTGAACTTTATCAGGTCAACGTGATATTGCACTTCTATGAACTGGGCTACTGGCAAAAAATGGCACTGTAGGAGTGTACAAGGGGATTTACCGATAAAAAGAATAACAGACTCTTGTCTTATCAGGCTCGGCTTCGAGAATGAATGAAGAATCGCTCGGCAAGCCTCGCGATTCTACAAGCGTTCTCAAAGCTTTGCCTGATAAACTTGACATCAAATGACACGAACCTGATATTCTCTATATGCTGATCTGAAAAAAGTAAAAAAAATATTTGTTCATATTTTCGGTACTAACTTTTATATCTTATGAGGGATATAAGTGTCATGCTTTTTGAGTAGCGCATGAAACCGATTTATGATTCCGATGCCTGATGTAGTTCTGTTTAACTGATAGAGTATACAAGTCTGTGTCAACTTGGAAATAGCCGTGTTCGTATATACCGGATATGCCGAATAGACAGATCGTACTCGAGGATGGGAACCTTACACAGCGATTGTTTAACGATTGTTTCCTGAAGGTAAATTTTAGCTTACCTGAGCCGAATGCTCCTGGTGAGCTTGTAAGTTCACACTGGTCAATGCTTTTGATCTCAGTCTGCAACACTCGCTATTCTCCAGGAACCCTGACTGGATTGTCAGCAAGAAATTCTCGAAAAGCTAATAATAGACGTCACCAAATGCTTAAAACAGAATCGAAAATACCATACATGTACTTCCGTTTGAAATCACATGAGCGCCGCTGTTTTCTTCTAGAAAACCTGCGCTGTATCCACCGTTAAGCCTGCTGACCCGGCAAGCCAGCGAAAGCTTTGATCAGTGTAAAGTTTCAATCAACTCAATTGAACAGTTATATATTTGCAGCCTGCAAACTGGGGCCGGATTGTAACTTTTTCGTGCTCAGTTCAACTGAGCGTGTACAGATCGATGACTGTTTATTGAACAAACGTCATACGAACCGATCCATCAGAACCCGTTATGAAGGGTGGCCGACTTTCCCCTCATTACACCCTGCAGGATATGACAACGGTACAGGGTATTGGTTAGATAGAAAGCTTTAACGACCTAGTTATCCAAAGGTCGAAGGTTCGAATCCAGTATTTTGAATAATATTTGTTTTCTTTTAATACACAGTTTTTGCAGCATGTGGATTTTGTTTTACTTCACGAAAACACGGCTATATAATTTTGACCCCCTCGAATCCCACTTTTATATAATAAAACTGTGGTTTGCAGGGGTAAACCTTATTTTTCTTATTTCAGCTCAGAGATATAGATTGTTGGTACTCGTGAGAACCGCCTCGACGAGGCGGCTCTAACCAGTACCCACAATCTATATTTTGAGCAGCAATAAGACAAATATCACAATTTTTCATCTGAAAATTTTCATTTTTTCGGCGATAAATGTGTCAATTTATTTGTATAGGCGTGTTTTCCTAATGAATACACAGTCAGTTATGGCAAGAAATGCTCAAGCCTGGGCTTTTGGAACTTTGCAAGCGAAATAAACCAGCTCCCACTTATCGAGTTGACAAGCTTTTGAAGAGACACGAGCACTCAGTTCTGTGGCTACCACCATACAATCCTGATCTGAATGGCATTGAGATGATATGGGGAAATTTGAAAGGTTATATTGGCCGACGAAATTTACAGCTTCGCATGAAAAATAGGCTCTGGTCGAAGAAAGCATTGGAAGCGTTGTTGGAAAAGAATGTTCTGCTTGCTGCACACATGTGGAAAAGGCTGAACAGGACCATTTGAAAAGTGACATCGCTGTTGAGGCTGAACCTGAGCGAATCATTATCCACGTGGACTCTTTTGTTCTGTTTCATTTGAGGTTTAACGTCCCCGTCAACACTGTGGAGGTCCTTTTGGAGACGTTGCTTCCAATTTTGTGGGACTTACATTGAGATGAAATGACATCTCAAGCCCTGTCGCCCAATGAAACCAGGGTTTATAAGCATGGACGGTCCGAAACTCACATCTCTTTGCCTAGGCAGGCTTAGATCCTCTAAGGGGTTTACCAGTACTCGTGTGTGGGTCGGATTCAGCTTTGCTTGGAAGCAACATGCAGCCCATATATTTCTTCAAGCCACGTAGACTCTGGCAGTGACGTTAGAGATGATAGCGACGAAGGTACAGAGACTGCTTCTGAGGGTGATGAATCTACCGACACTGCCGAAGACTCAAAACTGTTTTTGTGATACAATTTTGAAATATGATATTCTGAAATTATGAAATTAAAGCTAATGTGAATCGCTGAAATTTGAAAATAATGGATAACATACTTATAAAAAATCAAAGGAAAAAATAAAAATAAAAAATAAAATATATATCTAAGAATAAAAACAACAACAACAAAAAACAAATATTTATAATAAAATGATCAAAACTATATGTAGAGCTGTAGCAAGGCTCAAATATATCTGATAAAATTCCAATATAATAATACAGAACAATTTTTGTCATATTTTTATTTCCTATCTTTTATAATACGGCCCCCGCCCATAGGGGCTTGAAGAAATATATGGGCTGCATGATGCTTCCACGCAGAGCTGAATCCGGCCGCACACTAGTACTGGTAAACCGCTTAGAGGATCTAAGCCTGTCCAGGAACCGCGGTGCGAGGCCATCCGTCCATGCTGATAAACCTATTGGTTTCATTGGGCGACAGGGCTTAAGATGTCATTTCACCTCAATGTCGGGTGAAAGTCCCACAAAATTCGAAGCAACCTCTCCAAAATGACCTTTACAGTGTTGACGGGGACGTTAAACCTCAAATCAAACAAAATCTTTTATAATACAAACAATGTGTTCTATTGCTGTGCATGCGAATGAGTTTCAGCTTTCATTTCAGAAGTTTGCCTTTACTAATGACATTGTCATCCTTATATAGCCAGATAGCGGTACCAGATGGATCGGCTCGTGTGACGTTATGTTCAGTAAACAGTCATCGACCTGTAATTTGTAATGCTTAAACACATTAAAATAAGAACAAATAAAGGCAAGGTTTAGCTCAGATCAGCAGAGTTTGTCTTCTGTCCTGCTCATAGATCATAACCCATTTTGTACTGAATTGAATCTAGGAGTCCATTTCGAAATTTAGGGGTATTTTGAGTTGATTTTATAAATGGATTTGAAAATACTTTAACTTTCTGCGGCGTCTGATCTGGGCCTGCACTGATAGCCCATGATCCGTTTTGGGGCTTACCGTATAAAATGGATTAAAGTGCCAACAACTGTGGGTAGCTTATAGGTTCTCGTTAGAAACTGTTCTATAAGGGAAACTAATTAAAACAGCCATGTACGAGTTTCCCCGATATAAAATGGGGTTAGCAAGCGTATTTATTGTTCAAATTTGTTAACCCGTGTCCAGTTAAACACGATATCCCTACCGTTACATGTATACAAGCAGCGCGACAGATGGTTTCTGAAGAAGCAATCTGATCAGGACCTACACTGTTTGTGATTCAGTTTGACCAGAGTCAACCCGATGCGGAAAAAAAACTTGTTTATCGTCTTCCATTTCCTATTTCATACACATAGAGAGTCAGGAATATTTTTGCGAAACTTTAAAAATAAAATCACCATAAGATACCAATACAGACAAACGATGGTTACATTAAGGTAAGATTCACAGAATCCAGCGAAGATGGCCTTTTATATGGAAGCCGATGAGGGACAGTATCCTGAATTTTGGTTTGTCCATAGCGCATGTTTTCTCCACTGTTGTCAAAATGCCACTGTTTAAACAGTGGATGAGTTTAAGTTTTACGTCCCACCAACAGCTAAGGTCATAGGGAGACGGGACCTCGGTTTAAAGACTAACCCGAAAGTCGGGGGAAGCCGGGGATCGAACCCACGACCCCTGGTTTATGAGGTGAGTAGCTTATCCACCACATCACGTAGGCGCCTTACTGTTTAAGCAGTATAAACAAGGTTCTGTGTCAGAGTCGATAAGTTCCCGTTGCGAAAACGACCCCATATATGGAGGATATTTCCCTTTTTGAGATGAATACCACAAACGTTTCATCCAGTGTATTGAAAACATCCGATTTTTCACGAGTGCGAAGCACGAGTGAAAGTTCTAATGTTTTCAACACACGAGATGAAATATTTTTGGTATTTATCGAAAAAAGAGTAAATTTTCTTTTTTATTAATGGGCCCCGTCAAGCGATTTTGGTAGTTATCTCCTATGCGAGCAGCGAAGGTTCAGGCGAGCCTGCGCATCCGCGCAGTCTCGCCAGAACCTTCGCTGCTCGCTCATACAAGCAGTGAATCAAGAGGAACCTTCAGACAGAAAGCCATATCCCTTGCCCCTCTGAATGGCTGGGCATGCGCAGTTAAAATTTGTCCTGACGGAATGCTCGAAGACACAAATTCGCTGGGCGGGGCTCATTTTATCTGTGATTTTGGCGATGAACTGTAACTGAACAGCTGTTCGTTACTTGCTTCTCACTCGGGAAAATTTTCTAGTGTTTTCAACACACTCGGTGAAATATATTTTCAACACATTCGATGAAATATTGGCATTTATCGAAACAAAGTAAATTTTATTTTTAATTTATACGAAAAACAAACCAAGAAAGATCACGATAACAAGTCCGTGAAACGAAGACCCCCCTAAACCCCACTTTATATAGAGAAAAACGGGGGTATACATTATCTGCCTTATTTTTGTTCAAAAACATTGAATGTGGGTACTCGTTAGAACCGCCTCATTGAGGCTGTTCTAACGAGCACCCCCAATCTATGTTGAAAGCAGAAATAATAAAGATGTTACGATTTTTACCTAATATTTATCATTTTCTGACACACATGTTGGACGCCATTGTTTCTTACGGACATGTTTTCTCAATGGTAGTGGAAGTCCCGGCTGCTAGTGTGAATATGACATGGTAACGTTATTTTTCTTCACACTGCGAAAATATCACTTTTATTTGTTTCAGATATGCTTTGATTTCACTGCTAAGTATAAAATAAAAGGCTTTATACAGTAGAATTCCATGATAAGACCACCTTTGGGACTGTTCGAAAGTGGTCTTTAAGACCACATTTGAACACTCCCAAATGTGGCCTCTGACCAGAGTACACTGTATGCAGAAACACACAAAGAAAAATAACTGCAACCTACAAAATAAGCTTTTTAAACCAGAATTAGACTTAATTTTAGGTGGTCTTAATATTGGAATTTCACTGTATTTGGAAGACCAAACAGCACGTGCATGGACTCTCGCGGGACGTACTTCCAACTCTATGACTTCTTACTTCACGACTTTTTACTTACAACTGCTTACTTCCGACTATCACTTTTTAGACTTTCAGTTAGAAGTCTGAAGTCACAAGTAAGAACAATAAAGTTAGAAGTAAGAAATCATGATGTGAAAGTAAGAGGTCATGAAGTTAAAATAAGTCCTGAAGTTAGAATAAAGAAATTAGAAATCGGAAGTAAGACGTCATAAAGTTAGAAGTGAGATATGATTAAATTATACGTTGGCAGTCGGAAGTAAGACGTTAGAAACAAAAAGTGATGAAGTCAGAAGTTTGAATTCGGAAGTAAGATGCTGGGAGTAAGGAATCATGAGATTAGAATCAGAAATCAGGAAGAAATAAGTCCTACGTGCTTGGCGTCTATGTTTTGTGCCGTTTTTGTGGTGACCGTCTCATGTGTTTCCGTCACGCCCAAAGGTAGCTAAGCTTAAATTGTTAAGTGGGGGGTGGGGGCAGGGGGAGTTATGGCCCTTTCAAGATTATTTCACTCAAATCGGACCGACCGTTAATCTGAGGTGGTGGAAAACCGGAATATTCAGAGAAAAAAACACCTGACCTTCCGTTGCAGAACTTTGCCCGAGCCAAGCTTGAGTTTTATGAACAAAAAAAAATATATGTATACACCTGTGAACTCCACTTTAGTTTTGTGGAGTTATCACCGCATGGGCTTGTTAACGTGATGACAATTACTATTATTTTTATTATCATTTTTAT
This sequence comes from Lucinisca nassula, assembly GCA_963580285.1. NCBI lineage: Eukaryota > Metazoa > Mollusca > Bivalvia > Lucinida > Lucinidae > Lucinisca > Lucinisca nassula. Next base: position 53,463,551 of record OY757014.1, on the reverse strand, counting down.
TACTCAGACAGCAACTAATGCAAGTGACAGAAATGGAACTTCACTTCTGGTTGGCTCTCCATCATGCACTGACGTCCTGTACGAATATCTACCACCATTGTGGCAGACAGATTTTGTGGTGGCCGTCATCTACTGTGTTCTGGTGGGCGTGGCTTTGTTACTTGGTACCTTTGGAAATCTGATTATACTTATAGTAACCGTGACAACCAGAGCTATGAACAAGGTTGGAAAGGATTTCATAATTAACTTGGCACTAGCAGATCTGTGTGTTGCTCTTGTCGCCGACCCCATGTGCATTTTAGGTAAGTACATGTATTTCTTGTTCGCAATGCTATTGCACGACCCCAAACTCATTCGAGACCGCGTTTTAACATTGTTAGCCATGCTATTGGCCTTGTTAGCCAGGTAATTGGACGGCCCAAATCTATTCGGGACAGGGTTGTAGTTTTCTTGCACTGCCCAAATTTATTCGGAACAGCGTTAATCACCATATTTGCATTATTTGCTGGCTCCCAGCTTGCAGATTGTCAGTATTGGAAAAAAAAACAGGTAACCAGACCCCCTGACCTTTTAAGGTCAGGGTGTCTTGTTACCTGTTTTCCAACACTTATAATGTTCAGACTAGGAACCAGCAGATAATGCAAAAAAGGTGAATAACCCAATTTGCCATCATGGTTATTGCACGGCACAGATTAATTCGGGAGCACGTTGTACAACTCGTAGCCTTAATCGCCATGTTTTTACACGGTTCACAATTAATTCGGGGCCGCGTTAAAACCATGTGTGCCATGCTATTGTACGACCCGAATTCATTCGAGACCACGACAGAATCCAATCAGACTTTCAGCTGACCGTTTCCCTTTTCAATTTCACTTCTGAGTTGACACCTTTGTCTTTCCATAGAAACTCGTACAGGCAACGCTTGATTGAACGACTGGTTACCGCACGAACCAATCAGATGATTAGATTAATGATACACCTGTCAACGAAAGCCGGACGTCTTTTACAATTGCACGACCCGCAGTGTGTGTGTGTGTGTGTGTGTGTGTAATCGGGTTTAACGTCGCTTTCAACAATTTTTCAGTCATATCACGACGGTGTCTGGTTGCGACAGGGAGCTCAATGCTCACGTTTATAGTGCTGCCTCACTGAAGTATCATGTCCCAGACACATTACATGATACCACACATCCAGTCACATTATCCTGACACTGGATTGACCAGTCCTAGCTCTACCCCGTAAATCTGAGTGCCAAACGAGGAGCAGCTAGTACCATTTTTAACGACTTTGGTATGTCGCGGCCCGGGATCGAACCCGAGACCTCCCGTTCCCCGGAGCGGACACTCTACCAACTGAGCTATCGGGGCCGGTGCACGACCCGCAGAAAAAGCGACCGACTGAAGTCGGTTGATTTTCTAAGAGTGCCCTAAAATCACTGTGTCATTCTGTGAGTCTGTCAGTCCGTCCGTAACCCGTTTGTGAAAATTGGTGATAGTGACTTATTTAATATTTAAATAATTTTAACATACTGATAGATATCAATGAGATCTAACCAATGAACAAGCCAAATGTTACATTCCATTTAGTATAGCCTCGCCGAGGCGAAAAATGTGAAAATTTTCGAACTGCTTCTCCTCGGAAACCGTTGGACCGATTGAAGTCAAATTTCATATGGAGCCTCTATGGGATGGGTAAAACCAAAATTTGCTCATGGGGTCCAGGTCACATGACCAAAATGGCCGCCAAGCCATATATGGTAAAAACCCTTAAAAAATAGTCTTCTCCAGAACCACTTGGCAGATTTCCACAAAACTTGATAAATAGCATCTGGGACGTAGGCCCATCATAAAGTGCTAAAATGTTGGGTTGACCTTGACATTCTTTGTGCCTAGGTCAAACTTTGACACATATGCTTTTGTATTGGAAAAGTAAGAATGCATTTTATGCTGCAAACGATTCAGAATACAGTACTAAAGTATAAGATATATTTTTGCTCCTTACGATAAGTCGCATTTATTGGGGGAACCGTTTTAGGTCCAGGTCACATGATCAAAATGGCCGCCATACCCATATATGGTAACACTCATAAAGCTAAAAGCATCCGGCGGGTCGTGCACTTCAGCTGAAGCACTGGTTATTTTTATTTGAATTCTAACACAGAACGCCTATATAGCCAATAAAAAAAATCCAGTGATAAATCGAGTGATAAATCACTGGGCGGAAGTATCGAGTGATAAATCACTGTGCGGAAGAGCGCGACGCGAAGAGCCACCTTTTTTCAGGTTTCAGACGTCATTCACTGTTACCTTGACGTTAGATGGTGTAACATCTTTATCTTGTATCACATATGTTATGAAAACAGGTAAGTGCATGTGATACAGTCAGATATATTGGCGTGATTTCTTTAAACAATGGCAGATGGGGAGAATCTGAAGGAATCAATAGCATTTTTGTCGACTTTTAGTGTGTTAGAATAGAAATACATCAGCTCTAGTGCCGTGAATTATTGAGTGATAAATCACTGTTTGTTGGTAAGTAGATAAATCACTTGCGCCACGGGCTCGTGGTTTAGTCTACTTTACAACTGACCTCGAAACAGTGATTAATCACTCAATAAATCACTGATAGAGCTGATCTATTTCTTGAGTAGAGTAAGCATAGAGTAAAATTGTTCACCAAGTCTGATTCGAACTCGCCCTTTCATCACGTGAACAAGTCCGTGAAATGGACAGACCACTATAAACACCACTTCATATATAGATAGAAAACTGGGGTTTACGAGGGTATACATCTGCTCCAAGACATAGGTTGTGGGTACTCGCTAGAACCACCTCAACGAGGCGGTTCTAACGAGCACCCACAACCTATGTTTGCAGTATAAATAAGAAAAGTATCACGTTTTTTTTTTTCATGAGAAAAGTAGCCATTTTTGGAGATGTGAAAAAATATGCACTATGTCGCACGGGTGTGTTAGCGTAATGACACACTTTAAAGTTCTTCCTACTACTGTGACTTTCTGTAGTTCGAACTACCCATGTCTCGAACAAGTTTTTATAGTCCCAACTCCCAGTGTATTCGATCTGCAACTGGACTGTATATTGTATGGTGTACCGCCAACTCAGCTTCTTCAATGGAAATGTAAAACACCATATGGTGTTAATTCTGCATATTATTCTGAACCAGGCGGTTTTAACGCTTAGCACTCTGGATGAATATGTCAACAGACGAAATTTTGAAATATATCTCTTTTTATTCCCCTTGAAAACTCGTTTTGACATTTCATGCAAATTGTCTCCAGTGGAGCAGATTTTGACATTTCATGCAAATTATTTGCATGAAATGTCAAAACCTGTTTTCAGGGAAAACAAAATGGAAATATCACCAATTTGTCCTTTGCTGATTAACGCAGAAGGTGGTAAAGGTTAACCCTTAAGACGCCGAGAAAAACTATAGTTCGAACAATTTGACACGAGACTGACCTTTATGCAAGGAATAAATCAGTCAATGGCCATATTCGACTTAGAAGTTTCGTTAAATTTCCGTGAAATTCCACGCAGGAGTGTGGTGTCTTTCTTGTAATAGCCAATCACATGGTCCAATCAAATATGAGTTATTTTTCAAATACATAAGCGATCGTGGAGCACGATTCTATTCGAAGGAAAAGTCGAACCTTTCGTGCCCCACGGTCGCTTATGAGCTATACACAAATAAAAGATTTGATTGGACCATGTGACCAGCTATTACAAGAAAGGCACCACACTCCTGCGTGGGATTTCACGGAAATTTCACGAAACCTACCAGTCGAATACCGTCAATGCTATCGCCTAATACGTCGTCTTTCGTAAACTTCTCGTGAATTTTCGACACCACGTGCATTGCGACCCATTTACCGACCTCTATGTATTGAATAACAATGGCCATATTCGACTGGGAAGTTTCGTATAATTTCCGTGAAATTCCACGCAGGAGTGTGGTGTCTTTCTTGTAATAGCCGATCACATGGTCCAATCAAATATGTGTTATTTTTCAAATACATAAGCGATCGTGGAGCACGATTCTATTCGAAGGAAAAGTAGAACCATTCGTGCACCACGGTCGCTTATGAGCTATACACAAATAAAATATCTGATTGGACAATGTGACCAGCTATTACATCTAGGCACCACACTCCTACGTGGAATTTCACGGAAATTTCACGAAACCTACCAGTCGAATACCGTCAATATCGTCATCTTGGAGAGACGGTGAAGATAAATACATGCATTCAGTCGGGTGTGAAATTATGTTAATAGAGTTTACCAGTCTCAGGTAAATTTGTTCGAACTAAACATCTGAAAATGTCATCCGTTTATGCCGTCTGCTGAATGTTTTGAAGCGTTTTTGACTGCAGGAGCAGTCAGATCTGGGTCCACACTGTTTGCAAAAATTAGTTTTAAGGTAACCGGCAGACGGCAAAACAGACGACAATTGTCGTGATTTGCATTTTATGGGTTTAAGTGAATGGATACGCCCGACATATGTTCCACCACTTTAGTCAAGTAAGGTGAAGTAACATTTGTCTTCCTAGCAGTGATCAACCTCAATAACTGGACTCCTCATGTGCAAATTTCTTTCTTTAACCCTTGTCCTGCTGAATATTCATATATGCCACACCCACTACCGATTATCAACCAATCAGATTACTTGATGCAAATTATTGCAACAAATTCACAATCTGAATGGCAAACAATGTAGATCCTGATCAGATGGCCAGAAGCCATCTGATCTGGATCTTCATTGTTTGGAAAATAAGGCATATCCGGGCTCACCAGGGCAAGGGTTAAAAGTAAACTCAAGTTGATGAGGAAGACAAAATATACTAAAATAATTGTATTCTCTGAAAATGAAGAACGTCATTTGTTTTACGTTCACTGAAGAATGAACATCGGGTCACGTGCAAAATTTAAGTGAGCCCCAAATGAACAACATAGAGTCACCAGCAAAGAAAGTGGACACCAGTGCACTTTAACCCTTGTTCTGCTGAGCCCGGATATGCCTTTTCTTTGAAACAATGTAGATCCAGATCAGATGGCTTCTGAAGAAGCCATCTGATCAGGATCTACATTGTTTGTCAGTCAGATTGTGAATTTGTTGTGATAATTTGCTACAGGTAATCTGATTGGTTGATAATCGGTAGTGGGTGTGGCATATATGAATATTCAGCAGGACAAGGGTTAACTTTGCTCGTGACTCGATCATGTTTATAGTTTATGACCGTTAAACCAATTTCCCTTATTACTTAAATTTATATTATTTTCTATCAATTTTGAGTCTAGAAATTCGTGTTTGAGAACTAAAACTGAAAGAAGAAAATAGTTGCACACATTTTCTTATTAACGGCGGAAGAGCGCCGTTGACGTCATAACGTCACCATTGTCCAATCATATTGGAGAAAATCATGTTTTAGACACTTCTTACACTGATCATGTGACGTCGCGTGAATCAATGTATTCATTTAAGAAATACATTTTATTTTTCTGCTTTTCATGAAAGTATGAACGCAGCGTGTCGCGTGCAAAGTAAATGAACCCCGAAGGACTTCATGTAAACTTTGCTACCGACTCGTTGTCGTTCATACATTCTTTCATAAATACCTATGCACATGGCTGTTTGAAGCCATTGTCAAATGGACCGAAAGCCGTACTCAAATAGCAAAACTCATGTTCAAATCATGAAATTCGCGAGCTGTTTGAACGTGGATTTTGAGCTTTTGATATCACAAGTCGGGCCTTGCATTGTTTACATTACGTTGAGCGACGAATGAGCGACGTAACGTTAGCGCCCTGAACGTAGCGTTTTAGGGTTCTATGATGACGATAGAGGGTTACTGCATAAGAACGTCATTGTAAACAACATTCTGAACTGGCCGCCATTTTGGTTTGCCTGCCTTAATTTAAGAGTTTATATGGAAATTATATGGAGCATTTGGGCGTTTTCGTCAACAATTTCTGTCGGAATCGTAAGTTATGCAAGAACAACGATCATCCATGGTTATTTTATTGCGTTACAATTGGCGGCCTCATGTTCAAACAGCTTCCTCGGGACTCGGCGAATGTTAATGCATGAAAAACCATGGTTGATCCCTTTATTAATGAATAGCAGAAGAATTAAGTTTATCTTTTACATTTACATTCTTTGCTTATAGGGCAAACTTTTGTAGCTGAAAAAAACATTTGCACGCTGTTTTTCAACAAAGAGCGGAAAAGCGTTGACGTCACCAACGCCTATAGAGAACCATTGTTCAGACTGACGTCCCTTGAAATCACTGAAAATCACGCGACTCGATGCGTTCATGGCAGTATGAACTACATTGTTTTCTATAGGTTTACATTATCAAAACAGTTGCGTTCAAACAGTTAACTACCGTATAGGGCTTTTCTATAAGCGCATTGAGAATGTATATTCATCTTCAAATGTTGGTACTCAAGGGGAATGGGATTACTTAACAATTGTTATAAGGGAGATGGATTACGGGACTTCCTATAAACCCAGTCTCTCTTAAGGGGAATGGCTATATCTATAGGGGAGGCATCTCCTGCAAAAGTATTTTATCTCCCATGTCAATTGGTATCAATTCTTAAAGGAAAGAATTTGCTCCTGGGGAGCCTAAGAATAGACCCATTTTAAGGCTTATAGAAAAGCGAAAAGGAAGTCCCAAAAGTTGTCTGCCTTTGAAGAATGGCGACAAAATCTACCAGGTGTTCACATTCTCCTTAAAACGGTATCTACCCTTAAAAGAAGGAATTAACTTCTTAGGAGCCCATAATTTTAAGGATAAGCTCACTTTAAAGAGAGTATTGTCCTTAAAAGGTATCAGTTTACCTACACATGACGCTGACCGAGGACACGTGTGGCTGATCATGAGAAGGACGCGGGTTTGATACGTGCCAGATCAGCAATTTTTTTCACATGATCACCGGCCCCGATAGCTCAGTCGCTAGAGTGTCCGCTCCGGAGAACGGGAGGTCACGGGTTCGGTCCCGGGCCGCGACATATCAAAGTCGTTATAAAAATGGTACTAGCTGCTCCTTGACACTGTTTAATTGATATATTCAGGACTGACCAAGGGATTAGCATTTTGATGGGCGATAGATTCTTTGTGAAAATGGGATCTACTCTTAAAGGCATTTATTCTTAGACAGTAGGACACACCGTGTTTCATAATTGTTTTATTATATAAAACCTGTGATATACTGTATATAGCAGATCAAAGGCGGCCTTTAATAGGGTGATTAGTAGCTCCTGTTGAATCCCCTGACTGAGGCACTAAAGCGAAAAATCAATAAGGTACATTCTAGTTAACAGTTAGTCAATTATTAATTTTCTGCCAGGAGGCCCCTTACCTGTTGCAGACAGAGGAGTTCTCTTCAGTCAGCACAGAGGGCTACACAATATTATGTAATGAAATGATAGTCCTCAAAAATCAAGAATAAATGCCTTTAAATGTAAAGAATTTGCTCCCCAAAATATATTTGGAAGAGCGTCTCTTTTAAAACATTTCATTCAATGTGTCTAGATTTCACCATGATAATCTTCTTATTCAGGAGTGATCAAGGGACAAGAATGGTTCAAGGGACAATGGATTCTCTGTGAGGTAGTATCCAGCATGTGTCTCACGGCATGCCTCTGCTCCTTCCTGAGCCTCTCCATGTTGGCCGTCAACCGCTACGTCTATGTCTGTCACAACAAAACCTACTTCAGTATCTACACCAGGCCCATCTCGGTGACCCTATGCCTTCTCTGTTGGGTCTTCGCCTTTATGTTTCAGTTCCCAAACCTAATTGGATGGGGAGACCACACCTTTGACAAGAAGAGTCATCAGTGTATCTGGGACAGGACGGCCGATTTCTCATATACCCTCTTTCTAACTGGAGGACTGATCGGCCTGCCGCTGTTTCTGATGGGAATGTGTTTTATACTGATCTTTAGAAAGATCTGGAAGAGCAAGTTCGACGTATTTTCTCTTAACCTGGACGACCCACTGAGGTAAGCTAGTAGTCTATTACCCCATGATCCTTATCTAGTATCCTCATCACCAGAAAACCAGTCTTCGGCGATTTTGATCATGGAAATTACAAACCGAACTGCTCAGCTACACGACTACATCTAACCAGTGTCTTAACGTCTCGTAGATACAAAACATAGAGGCACTGTACTATAAAAACAACAACAACAACTACAACAAAAACAACAACAACAACAACAAAACAACAACAAAAAACAACGTACACTTTGATGCTGATCAGACTGCACGGATACATCTTAGTCTGGTTTCTTTCCATAGTATACAGTCACAATTTATAACGTGCAAAAGACAACTGGTTTTCTTGGCTTATTTGTTTTTCTGTCATTCCAATTTTCTCCCTGTCCATATTCAGATATTTACTAGTCAAAGGTTTCTAAAGTGATATGAAAGCTGTAAGGAGAAAACAGCAACGATGCTGTATTGTGAACGAGAAAATGGACTTCCCCCACTTCACGAAAACACGCCTAATCAATTTTTACCACCTTGAACCCCACGTTTATATAGTAAAACTGGGGTTTATCTTATTTTTCTAATATAGATTGTGCATGGTTACTCGATAGAACCGCCTCGATGACCTTAGTCCTAAGCAGTCTACCAGTACTCGTGTGCGGTCAGCCTTTCCGTTCTGCGTGGAAGCACCATGCAGCCCAACCTATTTCTCCAAACCCGAATGGGCGGGGGCAAAGGGCGAACATGTGTATGAATACAACTACATCGAGGCGGTTCTAACGAGTGCCCACAATCTATATTTTTAGCAGAAATACGAAAAATATCACAATTATTCATCTTAAAATGTTCGTTTTTTTCGGCGGTAAAGTCTGCAATACTTAGGCGTGTTTTCGTAATGTATTTGTTTTGCTGGTATGAATTCCCCTTTTTCACTCCATACGGGCCTGTGTTAGATTTCCCTCCACATAGACTTATGTTGATTTTTTTGTCAAAGATTTCTCAGGAACGACAAAAGCTAGACGCCTCAAACTCAGCAGAGTAGATAATCATGATGAGTTGTTTTGTTTGTTTGTGGTTTTACGTCCCCGTCAACACTATTTAGGTGATTTTGGAGATGTTGCTTCCGATTTTGTGGGACTTTTAAATGACACTGAGATGAAATGACATCTCAAGTCCTACCACCCAAAGAAACCGCTAGGGTTTAAGGAGCTGTCCTACTCGCGCCCCTTTTCCTGGAAAGGCTTAGACCTTCTAAGTGGTTTACCAGAACACAAGTTCGGTCTGTTTCAGCCAGCTTTGCTTTGCCCAGTCTCATATTGACTTGCACTGTGTTAGGGACAATGAACCTGATTAGCTTTGTTTTTCTTTTATCATTCTCCACATTGGCCTGTATTTCTCAAAAACCATACAAGCTAGAAGCCTCAAACTTGGCACATACATGATGATTTGTTTCATGTAAGAAATAATAGACATCCTTCGTTTATTTGTTGTTCTGTCATTCCATAGCCCACAAAATTGTCAACAATTTGACAAAAAATATTGCAATCGAGATTCCGAAATTTCATATCCATGCTCTTTCTTACTACATGTACTTGTATTCATATACTTGTTCTCCTTTTGCTCCCGCCCATCGGGGCTAGGAGAAATAGATTGGGCTGCATAGTGGTGAAGCAGATCGCACACGAGTATCGGTAGCTGCTTAGGTCTATGAGGAGGAAAGGATATTGGTTTCAATGGGCAGCACGGCTTGAGGTGTCATTTCATCTCAATGTCTGGTAAAAGTCCCGCAAAATTGGAAGCACCGTCTCCAAATTACCAAACTAGTGTTGGCGGGGATGTTAAACTTCAAATCAAATAAACAAAACATGTTCTCCCTGCTTATGAGAAGGCACTGTATCGGGGATCCTTTAACTCCGGTGTATCTCTAAACCTATATACGACAATGGAATCTTCCACCTAGTAAGTTTGGAGTGGTCCATTTCCAATTATAGGGGTGTCAGGTTTGATATTGTTTGTGGCAAATTTTGCAAAAATATTTTTAAGCAAACAGTGAAGATCCGCGTTCTGTGGCGTCTGATCTGGGACTGCACTGTTTGCCAATGTCTCAGAAAAGGGCCGCTAGGCATATATGGGTTAACTGGACATCTTTGAATTTGGATACGTCAGCTGTTGTAAAAATAATCATTAACAGGGTGACAAACAATGTAGATCCTGATGAGATGGCTCATAATGTGCCATCTAATCTTGATCTGCGCTTATTGTATATCATTTTGATCTGCACTGCTTGCATAGGTATTTTTATTGTTCAACAGGGTAGGAAGGGATCCAAATCATGTTGCTGGAGAAAATATTTTCAGACGAACACTTATTTGGTCCAGATTAACCAAATCCTAATTACGAGTTGCTTTTTTCACCAGGGACTAAATTAGTTACCAATCGCTAGTGTGAACGCAGTCGTCCCTAGTGTGAAGGCAGTTTTGAAATAATTATAAACGTCTACAAAAAAGTAGGTAAACTACTGTCTTTCGGGTATGATTTAAAAGTTTTATATATCATGAGGTTTCATTTCTTATATTCATAAGGAGAGTCAAATTATTTTGCGAGACATTGCGAGCGAAAAAATTCACCGAAAGCTCGTTTCATAATGAGGACAAAAATGAGACACTCTATAACAAGTAACTCCCAGGGACCACTTGTAAAAATAACGATGTCGTTAGGTAACATACCATCCACGCATTGTATACTAGTGGACTCTTCCATTGCTGTATGTTGGTCAAATCCATTTGTCACATTAGGGGCCTATTTTTTGGTTCCTTTTTGCCAATGTATCCCTTTAGGGGTTTCCCGCATGCAAGAGGTTAACCTTTGATCGTTTAACATGGGAAATATGCACAATTCTTCTTCTTCTGCTTTTTCTTCTTCTTCTACTTCTTCTTCTTCTTCTTCTTCTTCTTCTTCTTCTTCTTCTTCTTCTTTTTATTATTATTATAATTATTATTATTAGTAGTAGTAGTATTAGCAGTATTATTATTATTATTATTATTATTCGTAGTAGTAGTAGTAGTATTTTGCAGAAAAATATGAGCTGCTTTTGCAAAAGCTGTTATATTTTTCAGCTAAAATACCACTGTATCCAACATCTTCCTTTCTAGAACAGTTGACATCTAACCACTCACGCACTTAGAATGCTTTGAAAAATTGGCATAGATATACTTTTTCTTATCTCTACAGAATGCGACATACATGGTTGGAAGCCGCTAGGTCCTCGAAGACGTTATTCTGCGTTTTTCTGGTATTCATCGTCTGTTGGACGCCATATGCCGTCATTACAGCTGTTGACGTCAGTGACGAATTCTCCATGGAGAAACACCTGTTTGTGACGTTACTAGCACACTATCACTCAGCCCTCAACATAGTCATTTATACCGTCTCTAACACGTAAGTATTCAAATTAACAGTCTCCACTGCTGCTATTCACATGATTATTACTGACCAATAGAGTTTAACCGCATGTAAACTAAGGGGAAATGATACACCTTCAGGGGAGGCAACTCCTGCAAATGTATTTTAGTCTCCAATGTCAATAGGGGTAAACTCTGAAAGGAAAGAATTTGCTCCTGGGGAGCAAATTCTTTCCTTTAAGAGTATACCCCTTTTTCAGTAAGACAAGCTTATGGAAAAGCGAACAGGAAGTCCCGAAAGTTGTCTCCCTTTGAAAAATGGCGGAAAAATCTGCCAGGCGTTCCCATTGCCCTTAAAATAAAGGACGAAAGTCCTCTCGGACAAACAATCGAACCGAAGTTACTAAACACAGTAGCTTTTCGTTGTTGCGGTCCACGTGTCCATTACTAATTTGTACGAAATCCTGGTAACTGTTATTTACAGACGTCCCATTCTTGTCGGACACGATTAATAGGATAATCGATTAATATATCGATAATTTCCTCTAAAATGATTATCATGACTGTTTTGGTAGTAATCGATTATTTGAGACCCGCCAAGCGAATTTATGTCTTCGAGCATTCCGTCATGACAAATTTTAACTGCGCATGCCCAGCCATTCAGAGGGGCCAGGGATGTGGCTTTCTGTCTGAAGGTTCCTCTTGATTCACTGCTTGTATGAGCGAGCAGCGAAGGTTCTGGCGAGACTGCGCGGATGCGCAGGCTCGCCTGAACCTTCGCTGCTCGCATAGGCGATAAGTACCAAAATCGCTTGACGGGGCCCATTTGATAAGTATAAGTTACGTCTAAAATAGCTGGATGAGTGGCAAACAGTGCAGACCCTGATGAGAGTCTCATTTTGCTCAGGCCAGTCTCTCCTTATATATACAATAATGTATAACATATGGTAAGAGTCAAAATTATGATCAAATCTTCAGTGATTACTAATCGAGAATGTGGCCTTAAGTGGAGTGCTATTGTGCAGTAGTAAAGCATCGGACTCGAGATCGTGAGGTACCGGGTTCGATCCCCACTAACATTAAGTGTTTCCTTGAGCAAGAGACTTTATCCACATTGCTACCCGGGAAAAGAGAGGGCCACATAGAAGATAGGTACTGGCTTACTAAATGTCTTACCGTCTGTAAATAAAGTCGGTTATTATTGTTATTATTATTATATTTATTACCATTATTATTATTATTATCCTTATTATTATTATTATTATTATTATTATTATTATTATTATTATTATATTTACAGTCGAACTTCGATGGCTCGGACACCGATGGCTCGTTTACCATGGCTGAGTCGAACCCGTATTAGAGTCCCTAGGGAATTCATAAGAATAAGTGTGGGATAATTAAGGAGATTTTTTACTTTTTTCTTGCAAATGTATGCTGTGTGTACTCATTAGAATCGCCTCGATGAGGCGATTCTAATGAGTACACACAGCATACATTTATGTTACAGAACACCGAAAAGATGTCCAAAAGTACCGTAGTTATGTTTTCTGGAAGTATGCAACAGTGGCTCGAACTAGCGCTGTCTCGAACAAATTTTCATGGTCCCAAAGGGGTTCGAGCCACCGAAGTTCGACTATTATTATTATTATTAGGTGGAAATGTCAGTCATGTTTGGTTAAACTATTCCAATAAAATAAATTATGTTGCACTAATAACCTAAATACATGTACAAGAAGCGCCCCCGCCCATCGTGGCCCGGAGAAATAGATTGGGCTGCATGGTGCTTCCGCGCAGAGCTGAAACCGACCGAACTTGAGTACTGGTAAACAGCTTAGGTCTAAGCCTGCCCAGGAAAAGTGGTGCGAGTCGGACCCCTCCTTAAACCCTAGCGGTTTCTATGGGCGGTAGGGCTTGAAATGTCATTTCACCTCAATGTCGGGTAAAAGTCCCACAAAATCGGAAGCAATGTCTCCACAATGACCTTAATAGTGTTATCGGGGATGTAAAACCTCAACTGAAAGAAACAAAAACATGTACAAGAAATGTATATTTGCAGGGTATATATACCTTACTCTGGATTTACGGTCCCTTCAAGATTTTATTCATTTATATCGAGCCGGTCGTTGCATTTCGCAAACACGCCTATACAGATACATTGCCACCTTTATCGCCGAAAAAATGAAAATTTTATGATGAAAAATTGTGATATTTTTCTTATTTCTGCTCCAAATATAGATTGTGGGCACTCGTTAGAACCGCCTCATCGAGGCGGTTCTAACGAGTACCCACAATCTATATCTTAGAGCAGAAATAAGAAAAATAAGGTATACCCCCGGAAACCCTAGTTTTACTATATAAAAGTGGGGTTCGAGGGGGTCAAAATTATATAGGCGTGTTTTCCCGATGAGGGTGGTTGGGTGAGGCGAAGGTTAACATTAATTCTCTCACTTCTGTTTCGGGTTACACGTGAGACGCCAAATATTGCAGCGGATGGTCAAGTGTTGTTCTTCTCCGAGTACTCCGGCTCGATTTAATGGGACTGTATTGAAAGGGTCGTAAAATCCTAATCAAATAAAAAAAATATTGAAGGGGCTTTAAAAACCTAAATGAATGTTTCATCACGAAAAACTGCCAGTTCAAATATATTGAAAATTTTACCGCCAAAAAATGAAAATTCCAAGATAAATTGTGTGCACTCGTTTGGACCGGCTGGGCGAAAATATAGATTGTGAGCAATCGTGAGAGCCGCCTCGCCTCGCCGGGTACAAACAATCTATATTTTTGAGCAGAAATAAGAAAAAAGTATATCCCTGAAACCCCTAGTGTTACTGAATAAAAGTGGGGTTAGAGGGGTCAAAATTATTTAGGTGTGTTTTCGTAATGTAAAATATTTCTTCAGGGCATTTCGACGTTCTGCGATGGACCTTGTCACCTGCGTTAGGAAACGGAAGCATACTGATGCGTCTTTCGAGTTGCAAACCAAGACAAACACGGGAAAAATCTCCTCCTCGGAGTTCAAGACATACTACGCCCATCCTGCCAACAGGGAATATCTAACACGAAAAGGGATGACGTATAATATCGGGTCAGACGAGGATATGAAAAAGATTGATCATTCGGAAGAAAACACGACCACTGATCATTATGACAGTCAGGAAATACGAGACGAGACCAATCACATGTAGTGGCGCCACGTGACTTTTCCATCCGTTTGTGGGTCGATTTGTTGGTCAGTCGACCCAATGTTACAAAGCACAGCAACTCTTCAGTGCTGATGTCCACGTGACTGTCACTGGTTTGTAGGAAATCCATGTTACGGTTATATGTAGAAAATAGCCGCGCTTTTCTTGTCGTTGTGACGTCACATAGTGTTGCGTAAAATACAGCATATTGTAAACCCATTGACTCGGAGCAAGAGCTGGGACATTGGCAAACAGTTTACATTGCGCTAACAGTATACCCGTGCGACATAGTGCATTTTTTTCACATCTCCGAAATTGCCATTTTCCTGTTGAAAACCCGTGATATTTTGCTTATAAATACTGCAAACATAGGTTTTGGGTGCTCGTTAGAACCGCCTCATTGAGGCGGTTCTAACGAGTTCCCACAACCTATGTACTGCAGCAGAAATAAGCAAAATAATGTATACCCCCGTAAACCCCAGTTTTCTCTATATAAAGTGGAATTTAGGGGGTCTTCATTTCATGGACTTGTTCACGTGATGTACGTGACTGTCACTGGTTTGTAGGAAATTCATGTAACGGTCATATGTAGAAAATAACCGCGCTATTCCTGTCGTTGTGACGTCATAGTGTTGCGTAAAATACAGCATATTGTAAAACATTGACTCGGAGCATGTACTGGGACATTGGCAAACAGTTTACATTACGCTAACATACCCGTGCGACATAGTGCATTTTTTTTCACATCTCCTAAATGGCCATTTTCCTGATATGATGAAAATCCGTGATATTTTGCTTATAAATACTGCAAACATAGGTGTTGGGTGCTCGTTAGAACCGCCTCATTGAGGCGGTTCTAACGAGTACCCACAACCTATGCATTGGAACGAAAATGAGAAATATAATGTATACCCCCGTAAACCCCATTTTTCTCTACATAAATTGGGGTATATGGGGGTCTTCATTTCACGGACTTGTTCACGTGATGAGACCAAGAAAGCGGCGTCTGATTATGTTCAAGACTGTTTGTTCAAGGTTTTGTTGTGTTTGAACATAGGGGCTTGAATCATGAAAAAATTGAAAAAAAAAAAAAAAAAAAAAAATTTTTTTTTTTTTTTTTTTTTTTTAATGGTCCTATAAAAGAGACAAGGGGGGAAACTTCGACTCAATTTTTTGGGGGGTTACCTCATTTTACCCAGTGTATCTTTTTCGCAAATGCAGTTTTTTACCTGCTTATTATGAATTATACAAGTTAAATAAGTCCACTTTGCAAAAATAATCCGCCTCTGTCTGCCACTTGCAGGAAACATGTTTTTCTCGCATGGATTAACTCAGCAAAGCAAAATTCGGCATAAACGTGTGACAAAAATTTTCAGGTTTTCATCAATCACAACCGAACTAATGATACGGGGGAACTTTTTTTCACTTTCACCCGTTGTCTTTCATTTAACTTTAGCTCGCTTTGCCAATTTGAATCCAAAAAGATGTACTCGCAGCTCTAAATATAGATTTAGCAACTTTTGCTTCACTTTCCGCAGTTTTCTGTCAATGATCGGTACAGAATTCCGGGCGCTTGCCATAATCGTGTTTAAAAAGCCGGACGTGAAGGACAGATATAATCCGGAATTTCGGAAACTACGTCCGGCAGTGGAGTTGTTACTGTTAAAATGTGTGTGATAGCCTTGATTCTCCTTTGATTTATTTTTTCAATGTAACATATTCTGCTAGGACTACGTATACACATATTACGCAGATAAGATAACTGGATGGTGTTTCTACGTATAATGGGCTGTGCTCTGGGCATTTTGTATTGTATCGCTTTGCGGTCAACTTCCAATCAGCCGCTGTAACTTTTTTGACACATGCGCAGAAAAGGAAATAAAATGTTTACTAAAAAGCAGAAAACGGCCTTTGATCTGATTAAAAAAAAACAAGGCCCAACTGCCTTGTTTATGTCAAGGCTGGGACGGGCACAACCCACGTTATCGAGGAGATTGTTAGAGAGCTTGGTATTGAAGGGAAATGTTTGTCAGTTTCTTGCACAACGGGTATCGTATAAAATCTATGTGTTTTTGGCAGAGTGCTAAAGAAAGTGTGTACATGACGTTTGTTTGTTTGTTTGATTTGAGGTTTAACGTCCCAGTCAACACTGTAAAGGTCATTTTGGAGACGTTGCTTCCAATTTTGTGGGACTTTTACCCGACATTGAGATGAAATGACATCTCAAGCCCTGTCGCCCAATGAAACCAATAGGGTTTATTAGCATGGACGGTCCGCCTCGCACTGTGGTTCCTGGACAGGCTTAGATCCTCTAAGCGGTTTACCAGTACTAGTGGGGGCCAGATTCAGCCCTGCGTGGAAGCATCATGCAGCCCATATATTTCTTCAAGCCCCTACGGGCGGGGGCCGCTGTGTACATGACGTCGTCACCTTATGTTTAAACGCTCGTTCCCGGTACACGGCGACGGTTAGCTAAGCAAAAAAAAAAAAAAAAAAAAAAAATAAATAAATAAAAATGCAGCAGTGTTAAGCCAAACGGTTCAGAATTTTAGTGAAAAGAGATACGGATATATAGAAATAACTTGAAATTGTTTAACAAATTTGAATTCATAGTGGTCGGAATAACTGACGACTTTAAGCGTGTGTTCTAATATTGTTACCTAAATAACAATGGCTGTTTTGGTGCCAATAGGCCTGTAGGAATTTTCCTTCTTTTTTTTTCTTTGTGATAAATGGAAACCAAGGAAAAAGCGTTTCAACATGTATTTTGTCTAATGTTTGCTGTTCTCTCTCTCTCTCTCTCTCTCTCTCTCTCTCTCTCTCTCTCTCTCTCTCTCTCTCTCTCTCTCTCTCTCTCAGATATTTGGATTAAATTTGTGGAGGTCTTAAGATTAAGTAGAGGGGTATGGAAATATTGCGTACTGTCCATTCCAGAGGTAGAAAGAACGGTGTACATACCTAAACTGCACCAACCTGGCCCAAGGATTATAAAACTTTTTTTTCATGCTCAACTGATAGGGTATGAAATTTATCCGGCTCATAATAAGAAAAAAATGTAATGTGAAACACATAGAAAACAGTGTAGTTCATACTTCCGTGAACGCATCGAGTCACATGATTTTCAGTGACATCAAGTGACGTCATTCTAAACCATGGTTCTCTACGAGCGTTGGTGAGGTCAACGCTGTTCCTCTCTTTGTAGTAAAATGGCGTGTAAATGTTTTTCAGTTTAAAAAAGTTTGCCCTACAAGCATTATTTTTCGCCCAGTGATGAGGGGCAAAGAATGTAATTATAAAACAATAAACTTAATTTTTCTGCTTTTCATGAAAGTATGAACGACAGCGAGTCGCTAACAAAGTTTACATGAACCCCTTCGGGGTTCACTTACTTTGCACACAACCCACTGCGTTCGTACTATCATGAACAGCAGAAACATAATTTTCATTTCTTAAGTGTTGGTTTTCTTTGCCTCATACTGCTGCCTCACTCTAGGGTTTATTAGCTATCTCATTATGTCAGTCATTGCAAAACACCCACATTGAGCCGGAGGTAATTTTGTTTTCAAATCCGTCTTCTGTAGCATGTTTTGTTATCCATGCAATAAGGGGAGCAGCTTCTCAGTTTCCCATTAAATGTACATTTTTAACGGGCAGAATGACATGTCCTTATTAACTTTTAATGAAATGGACACATGTCAAGTGTCAAAGAAAGCAGGTCATGAAATGTACATGCAATGGTTTTTATTTCATGCGTAGCACTTTACATGTAAACGGATGCTTAAGACACAAACTTTAGCGGCTCACTGGAAAAATGATGACGATATTCTTCAGGAGGTATGAATATTAAAATACTGACATTTTGTTGTGTTATATTGGTGTGAATGTGCTTTATCGCTTATTAATTTCTGTATATTTGTGCAGTTCACAACGCATTCTTTAAAGTTTTCGGACCTGCCCATCGGGGCTTAAAGAAATATGTAGGCTGCGTGACGCTTCCAAGCAGGGCTGAAACCGACCGCACGCGAGTACTGCTAAACCGCTCAGAGAATCTATGCCTGTCCGGACAAAGCGGTGCGAGTCAGACCGTTCATGCTTATAAACCCTATTGGTTTCATTGGGTGGCAGGGCTTGAGATGTCATTTCATCTTGAGGTCGGGTAAAAGTCCCACAAAATTGGAAGCAGCGTCTCCAAAATGACCTTTGCAGTGTTGACGGGAACGTTAAACCTCAAATCAAACAAACAAATCTAAGCAGGAAAATTTATGAATTATGATTTATGAATTTATGAATTTATTTATTTAGTATTAAAAAATAGCTAGCATTACAAATTTAACGCTCGACTGAATTGAGCATGAAAAACGTTTTATAATCTTTAATAGCCTGGTCGAGAAACACAAAGATTGGAATGCCGCTTTACTCAACAGCACCAAAATTAAATGTCCTATATATTGAAAAGGCCCCATTTCTCACTTACTTTCCAATACACTCTAGGCTAATACAAGTACTTTTTCAACAGATCTAAGCACTTCACAATCAAACCTTTCATAAAAGTCCTCTATTTTAAGGCATTCAAGAGTTCTGCATCGGAAGGCCCGTTGTTTTTTTTTTTTTTTTTTTTTTTTTTTGTTTTTTACCGGATACTACGGTCTTCGACCACATGTGATTAACAATCGGCTCGATATGAGTGAAATAAACAGGAAAGGACCGTAAAATGATCCCCGCTCCACACCCCCTCCCCCCCACCAAAAAAAAAAAAAAAAAAAATCAAGGTTGATATGCTCTAGCTTATTCTGACCTTTTTTGTTTGCCGTGTTGTGGTGAGTTGTGGTGCCTATTCAGATTAATACAAACTTGCTGAACAGAAGAATTGAGCAGTGTTTTTTTTTTTACCAAAGTCCCTACATCAATGGATTTGGCCGAATTCATAAATAGAAGCGCCCACTTCAGAAACTCGCGGATGAGAGAGCATGTGTGTGCTGCACTGTAGGGGTTCTGTCCCCTTAAATCCCTGTTAGAAAAGGACCCAATGGGCCCAACCTATGTAGTGCTTATTGTCATTTACTGGCCATTAGCGAGCCAGGATCAAAATTTCAAAACATTAAAAGGAATATGTTGCAATAGGGAACAAATTGTTTCCATGCTGCATCATTTTGAACATTTACGTATTGGTGGCATTTTTAACAAGCTGGCTTTTTTTTTTTTATTATTTCTGTCTACACAAGCATGAGTGAAACTGTCTTGAAAATAACACAAAACGTCCACGATTTCAATAAAAAATGCATTTCACTTTTTCTGAGTCCGGTAAGGAGATAACTACGGCTAATCCCTGCCTTCCTAAATTTAGCCACCCACCTAGCTCAGTGCCTCAGATGCTAAAGGTCCCAGGTTCGATCCCCAGCAGCGGTGGCAAAATTTCGGCGTCAGAGCACGTTCCATTGGCATCATAAATTTTGCCGGTATGAATAGCATAAAGTGCATCGTCCTTCGAATCTGGACGTTAACTGGAGACCCCCTGTGCAGGGAGAACCATCCCCTGTGCAGGTTAAAGAACCCTACCGTAATTACATGGTGACTGTGTACTCTTTCAGCCTTCAAAACTGGAGCATATGCATTATACATCGTCTGTGTCCCCTCTTGGGGTTTAGTTGAAAAATGAAAGAAAAATAGCGATAATGCTCATTTGTCACTACTTTGAACGGTATCAAAATTAAATAGCACCGGTCGTTGCGGTCGTTAGTTCATCGATAGAGTAGCCCGGAATCAGCAGAAAAACCAAGCTTCGCGACGATCGTTTTCTTGATCTTTTACATAAAGCGATGTAAAAGTAGTAAAATCTATATTTAGAGCTGCAAATACATCATTTTGGATTCAAATTGGTCAAGAGAGGTTCATTTCAATGAAAGACATCAGTTGAACGCGAAAAAAGTTTCCTCCGTAACACTAGTTCGCTTGTGATTGATGAAAACCTGAAATTTTTTGTCACACGTTTATGCCGAATTTTGCTTTGCTGAGTTAATCCATGCGAGAAAAACATGTTTCCTGCAGGTGACAGACAGAGGTGGATTATTGTTGCAAAGTGGACATATTTAACTTGTATATTTCGTAATAAGCAGGTGAAAAACTGCATTTGCGAAAAAGATACACTGGGTAAAATGAGGTAACCCCCCAAAATTGGAGCCCAAGTTTCCCCCCTTGTCTCTAATATAGTCCCAAAAAAAAAAAATTTTTTTTTTTTTTTTTTTTTTTTTCATTTTTTTTCCTTCATGTTTTTCATGATTCAAGCCCCTATGGTTTGAATTGAGATTTAACGTCCCTGTCAACACTATTTAGGTCATTTTTGGAGACGTTGCTTCCAATTTTGTGCGACTTTTACCCGACATTGTGATGAAATGATATCTCAAACACCTATCGCCCAAACAAACCAATAGGGTTTATATTCAGAGACGGCCCGATTTGTACCACTTTGCCTGAGCCACTGCGGCTTAGACCGTCTACGGCCCCCGCCAATAGGGGCTTGAAGAAATATATGGGCTGCATGATTCTTCCACGCAGAGCTGAATCCGGCCCGCACACTAGTACTGGTAAACCGCTTAGAGTATCTAAGCCTGTCCAGGAACCGCGGTGCGAGTCCATGCTAATAAACCCTGTTGGTTTCATTGGGCGACAGGGCTTGAGATGTCGTTTCATCTCAATGTTGGGTAAAAGTCCCACAAAGTTGGAAGCAACGTCTCCAAAATGACCTTTACAGTTCTGACGGGGACGTTAAACCTCAAATCGAACAAACAAAGTAGACCGTCTAAGCGGTCTACCAGTAATCATGTGCGGCGAATAAGGGTAAAACAAACCAGCCCGATTCTCCGTTCAGGATCAGTTCCCCTGCTCAGCATCACAAAAACACGCCTATATAATTTTGACCCCCTTAAATTCCACTCTGGGGTTTACTGGAGTATACATTATTTTCTTACTTCTGCTTAAAAGCCTAGATTGTGGCTGCTGGTCGAAACCGCCTCGTAGCAAAGAAATATTATAAATTACCGAATTTTTCATCTTAAAATTTTCATTTTGTGGTGGTAAAGTTTTCAGTATATTTGAATAGGCGGGTTTTCGTAATGGGAACAAGCGACCTAGCACTGCTCTCAAGGCTTTGATTACTGTAGTCATTAGTCTTGTTTGGCCCCCGCCCATAGGGGCTTGAAGAAATATATGGGCTGTATGATGCTTCCCATTACGCAAACACGCCTATACAAATACATTGCCACCTTTATCGCCGAAAAAATGGAAATTTTATGTTGAAAAATTGTTATATTTTTCTTATTTCTGCTCCAAATATAGATTGTGGGAACTCGACAGAACCGCCTCATCGAGGCGGTTCTAACGAGTACCCACAATCTATATTTTAGAGCAGAAATAAGAAAAATAAGGTATACCCTGGAAACCCCAGTTTTTACTATATAAAAGTGGGGTTCAAGGGGGTCAAAATTATCGTATAGGCGTGTTTTCGTGATGCATCCAGAGCTGAATCCGGCCCGCACACTGGTACTGGTAAACCGCATAGAGGATCTAAGCCTGTCCAGGAACAGCGATGCGAAGCGGACCGTCCATGCTTATAAACCCTATTGGTTTCATTGGGCGACAGGGCTTGAGGTGTCATTTCAGCTCAATGTAGGGTAAAAGTCCCACAAAATTGAAAGCAACGTCCACAAAATGACCTTTACAGTGTTGACGGGGACGTTAAACCTCAAATCAAACAAACAAATACAGTCTTGTTTGACGTTTCATACATTATCAAACGTCTTCTTGGTCTAAAATTATAAATTATTTTTCATGCTGAGCTTAAACGAGCTCTCAAATGAGTAAGTAATTTTTACTTGGTCAGAGATTAAAAACTTTTCTCCTGCTCAACTCAATTGAGCATGATATTTTTCTGGAACATCATGTGAACAAGTCCGTGAAATACCCCCCCCCCCACACACACACACTTTATATAGAGAATTCTGGGGTTTACGGGGGTAAACATATTTTTTCTTATTTCTGCTCCAAGACATAGGTTGTGGGTACTCGTTAGAACCGCCTCATGGAGGCGGTTCTAACGAGCACCCACAACCTATGTTTGCAGTATAAATAAGAAAGATATTAAGAATTTTTATCAGAAAAGTATCCCGTTTGGAGATGTGAAAAATGATCTTTGTCGCACGGGTGTGTTATCTTGTTTGTTTGTTTGTTTGATTTGAGGTTTAACGTCCCCGTCAACACTGTAAAGGTCATTTTTGAGACGTTGCTTCCAATGTTGTGGTACTTTTACCCGACATTGAGATGAAATGACATCTCAAGCCCTTCCGCCCAATGAAACCAATAGGGTTTATAAGCATGGACGGGCCGACTCGCACCGCTTTGCCTGAGCAGGCTTAGATTTTCTCAGCGGTTTACCAATACTCGTGTGCGGGTCGGTTTCAGCTCTACGTGGAAGCATCATGCAGCCCATATATTTCTTTAAGCTCCGATGGGCGGGGGCCGTCGGGTGTATTATCATAATGATGATAAGTTTTAAAACATCAATAATTGTTGGCATTTTAAACTTTATAAGCAGGAAAAATAACATTCTTTGCTTATCTGAGCAGACTTTCTGATGAAAATCCGTGATATTTTTCTTATTTATACTGCATACATAGGTTGTGGGTGCTCGTTAGAACCGCCTCATTGAGGCGGCTCTAACGAGTACCCGCAGCCTAGGTCTTGGAACAGAAATAAGAAAAATAGTGTTTTCGCTGTATAAAGTGGGGTTTAGGGGGTGTTCATTTCACGGACTTGTTCCCGTGATGATTAAAATACAAAAAGAAGCAATTTGTATGCTTACATCAGTGGAATTAATATTTTTCTTCTTTACATAAATATTTAAATACAAACAATTATTGGAATTTTATGCTTAACCCATATATGCCTAGCGTCCCATTTTTGGGACATTGGCAATCAGTATAGATCCGGATAGGATGTCGCAGAACGCGGCATCTGATCTGGATCTACACTTTTTGCTTAAAGTATAATGTCTTTTGTAAAACCAACCACAAACAAAACAAACATGACACCCATATAACTCGAAATAGACCCGCGCTAGGATTTTATTTGTTTGTTTGTATTAGAGTTTAACGGCCCACTCAACACTATTTAGGTTATTATTAAGCCGGTCAGTTTAACTATCCACACTTTTCCTGGGCAGGCGTATATGTTAGCGGTTAACCAATACAGTGCACATTCTTTCGCCAGAAACTGACAACTGCCCTTCTTGAATCAGGGGAAGATATAAGGTGGTAGTTTCTATTGTGTTTTATGGGTTAAGAGTCACTAGGGATGAGAACTAGTATGGTGTCTGTAGGACAAGAATGCCCCCGCTATATGACATTGGACACAGAAAATTAATGATGTGTGACAGACGTAATGCGAAAACATGTGAGCCAGCGCATGACAAAACCTACAATAAGACGTATGCGCCCAACGAAGACTCAGATCAGCCTGCGCATCCGCGCAGTCTGATCAGAGTCTTCGTTGTGCGCTCAAAGGATAGCTAATGGCCCAACTCTCCTTCATGCAGCAAGAGAAGCCTCTTTTATACTATAAAGTAGTACCAGGCAACTACCATCACAGGGAAAGTTCCAACGTTGCAAGTCGAAAGACAAGGTCAGATGCCTTGGAAAACATTGTCAAAGGAGTCTGCATGATGTAAATGACGTCGATGTCAGGATGGCCAAAACTAGTACTGCATGCGACCGACTTAGTGGAAGTGTTTATGATCGAAGTGGAATCATCCTTGGCGCAAAGCTTGAAGTCTACAGAGCTGTGGTACGTGCTGCCACCACTATAATAGGACAGTTTACCAACGGACTTACAAAAGACTGAACGTCTTCCGCCCAGCATGTATTCTAAAGATTAAGTGGCAAAATAGAAGTGAAGGCAATGATCAGGAATCGCTACAACTAACCCGCACCTCCCATCAGAGACACCACTTAGAAAGGGAAAGAAACAAACATGTAATAACTAGAGCTGTGGCCAATTGGCTATCCAGAACAACAAGATATAAGCGATCAATACACATATTCGAAGACGAACTATAACAAAAATAAATCGCGACAGAAGTACCGCCTTGGAACGGTCAGTGAACAATATTTCACTGAGGGTGGGTGGGGGGTGGGAGGATAACTCCAAGAATACAAAATTCAAACAACCTCAAAATCAAAATCATCGCGTTTATCATAAATTCTGCGGACAACAGACATATCTACAATAGATAGACGTAAATCTAAAACGGGGCCTCGGTATCAGGGTCCAGACACAGAAGTCCTGACAACGAACAGAGATGCAAAGTGAATATGTTCTTCAATTGCAAAACTGGCACAATTAAGATCGACATGCCATCTTATCTAAATGCATTTGAATATTTGTCAAAGAAAATTCTCTATGATGAACATTTGAGGAAACGCCCTAAGGTGGTCAAACGAAGGACAACCCTCCTTCAATAAGGACTTCAACATACCAACTGAGTCGTGGGAAAAATCTGCACAGGACTGAACAAAGTGGCGAGGCCTAATAAGAAGGGATGGAGGTCAACACAAGCAAAACGAATCAGCGAACCGGAAAGCCAGAGCTAAGACACCACCAACAGGTCATAGGTAAGAAATTTTGTATGGCTGGGACGCCTTTATCACAAAGAATCTACATACCACTTATGAAGGATATATCTCAAACGGTTCAAAAGTTATGATCAATATTATTTTTTCTTCAAAGTAGGTCACAGGCCAAGGTAAAAGTTTTTATTGCATGTGTGGGAAGCCCTTGTCACAAGGAACCTACATGCTAAATATGAAAGCCTTGTCTCAAATTGTTCAAACCTTATGATGTAGTGGGTCAAGTTCAAGGTCGGAGGTCGAAATCTTTAGTATGAATTGGAGGCCCCTGCCAAAAGGAACCTACATGCCAGTTATGAAGGCTCTTTCTCAAACAGTCAAAAATTATGATCAAATAGGCAACAGGTCAAGGCCACAGGTCAGTATTTTGTATGAGTGGGAAGACCTTGACACAAGAAACTTGCATTCGAAATATGAAGGCTTTATCTCAAACGGTTCAAAACTCATGATAAAGTAGGTCAAAGGCACAGATCAAAATCTTTTATTTGAGTGGGAAGCCGTTGTCACAAGTAACCTACATGCCAAATATGAACGCTCTTTCTCAAATGGTTAACACTTATGATAAATTAGGTCACATGTCAAAGTCAATGTCACAGGTCAATGCCAATACTTTTTGTGTGAGCGGGAAGCCCTTGTCACAAGGAACCTTCGTGCCAGATACGAAGACTCTGCCTCATAAGGCTTAAAAGTTATGACCAATGTTTTTTTTCTTTATAGTAGCTCACAGGTAAAGCGCAAGTACACAGGTCAAAATTTGTTGTATGAATAGGAAGCCATTGTCACAAGAAACATGTTATTTTTATCTTTAAAGTAGGCCATGAGTGAGTGTTCGAGTTTTACGTCCCACCAACATCTAAGGTCATACGGAGACGGGACCTCGGTTTAAAGACTCATCCGAAAGTCTGTAGAAGCCCGTGATCGATCCTGCGATTCCTGGTTTACAAGGCGAGTAGCGTAACCACTACACCGCAGAGGCTTCTTTTAAGTAGGCCATAGGTCCAGGTGAAAAGCATATGTCTTTTTTTTTAAATGAATGGAAAGCCATTGTCAGAGGAATCTACATGTTAAATATGAAGGCACTAAAGTCAAGCGGTTCAAAAGTTATGACAAATGTTAAAGTTGTCAACGTATACAAACAAACAAACCAACAAACAATCAGAGAGGGCAAAAATACATATGTCTCCGCTATCGCTGTTGGGACATCATATAAGAATCTTATATGGGTGTGAGGGGTGGATGGAAAAATCCGTCCCGAGGGTCTCTGTCCGGCATCACGAGGCTTGCCATCAAAAGCCATCAACTGGCTAAGTAAAAGTTTTTTTTTCTACTTTTAGCTCTAGTGGCCATCTTGTTTATACGAGCAGAAAGGGTTGAGCAATTTTGGTAGAGGGTCATCCAAGGTACATTTCTGTGAAAGTACATGTATTTCAAAAGCCATCAACTGGTTAAGGAGGAGAAGACGTTTTAAGTTTTTTTTTCTATTTTTGGGTCTGGTGGCCATTTTTTCATCCGAACGGAACGGTTTAAGCAATTTTGGTAGAGGGTCACCCAAGGAACATTCCTGTGTAATTTCAAAATCCGTTCACCGGTTGAGGCGAATGTCTTTTAAGTAAACTGTTGACAGTCGAGAAGACTTGTATTTGTAAAGGTTTTTCTGTTTTTAGCTCTTGCAGCCATCTTGCTTATCCGAGCAAACCGTTTCGAAATTTTGGTTCAAGGTCACCCAAGGAATTTATTTTAAAATCCGTCCACTGGTTAAGGAGAAGAAGTTGTTTTAAGGTTTATCTATTTTTGGCTCTGGTGGCCATCTTGTTCATCCAAGTGGAACGGTTTAGATAACTTTGGTAGAGGGTCACCTGAGGAATATTTCTCTGTGAAATTATTTTGAAATTGGGCCAGTCGCCTCGGAGGAGATCGCGTTTTAAGGTTTTCTATTTTTCTAGCTTTATATCTGGCGGCCACCTTGTTCAGCGAACTGGAACCATTTAGGCACTTTGGTAGACGGTCACCCGAGACACTGTTAAAATACTGTTAAAGTATTTCAAAATCCGTTCACAGGTTGAGGAGGAGATTTCATTTTAGTATCTTGTGGACAGACGCAAACATGTTTCTATTTTAGCGCTGGCGACCATCTTTTTTATCCAAGCAGAACTGTTTGGGCAGTTTGATAGAGGGTCACCCAAGCAATATTCCTGTGAAATTATTTTGAAAATGAGCCAGTGACCTAGGAGGAAATGGCGTTTTAAGGTCTATTTTTAGCTGTGGCGACCATCTTGTTCAGTGGACTGGAACCATTTAGACAACTTGGGTACAGGGTCCCCCAAGGAACATTCCTGTAAAATTATTTCAAAATCCGTTCTCCGGTTTGGAAGAAGATGTCTTTAAAGGGGAATGGGAACACCCTAAGGGTAGGCAACTCCTGCAAAAGTATGTT
This sequence comes from Lucinisca nassula, assembly GCA_963580285.1. Taxonomy (NCBI): domain Eukaryota; kingdom Metazoa; phylum Mollusca; class Bivalvia; order Lucinida; family Lucinidae; genus Lucinisca; species Lucinisca nassula. The sequence continues at coordinate 53,435,841 of OY757014.1, read as the reverse complement.
TGTCTCCCACGTCAATAGGGGTCAACTCTTAAAGAAAAGAATTTGCTCCTGAGGAGCAGATTCTTTCTTTTAAGAGTAGGCCCCTTTTTCAGTGGGACAGTGCTTATAGAAAAGCGGACATGAAGTCCCGAAAGTTGTCTCCCTTTGAAAAATGGGGGAAAAATCTGCCAGGTGTTCCCATTCCCCTTAAGTGAATTGTTGACAGACGGCGACGGACATCGATCGGACACAAATGCTCACCCGGAGCCTTTTGTTCTAGGTGGAGCGTGATAGCTCAGTGCACTTGCCTCTGATGCTAGAGGTGCCGGGCTCTATCCCCGGCAGCAGCGATAAAATTTCGGTGACCGAATACGCTCAATTGGCATCATTTGCAGGGATGAATGTCATAAAGTGCACCATCCTTCGGATCGGGACGTTAACTGGAGCCCACCTGGGCAGGGAGAACCATCCCCTGCGCAGGTTAAAGATCCCTACCGTAATTACATGATTACTGTGTAGGCTTTCATCCTGCAAAATCTGGAGTGTATGTAATATACACCTGCGGTAAAGGTCAAATGTGACCGACGTAGTATCAGTAGATAGATAGATATAGGTGAACCAAGTTGACTGCTTTCAAAAAGCATCCAATAGGTTTGGTCTTGTCAATCTACATTCTGATTTGAACCAGCTGATATCATTATCCCACTTAATGCATTTTTTAATAAAAATAATAAACTTTAAACGTTCAAAGGCGGTTCTTCTGTCGCGGTATATTTTTGTTATGGTTTGTCTGAAGTCTGGAGGCCTTCATGCGGACTGAGCAAAACTCGTTTCCGCTGACCGTTCCAAGGCGGTTCTTCTGTCGTGGTTTGTTTTTGTTATGGTTGTTTGTGTCGTTTATATTATTTTATTTTGGATAGCATATTGGCCATTTTATGGGAAAGTAACTGTCCTTTTGGCTTTCCGCTGTTGGTGTTTCCATTAGGGTCTGTTGTTTCATGTTTGTGTGTCTTTCCCTTTGGTGTCTCTGATGGGAGCTGTGGGTTGATTGTAACGATTCCTGATCATTGCCTCCACTTCTATTTTTTAATACAAAACGTGTATATAAAATGTCAAAGTCTGTGACCTTGGTATCAGGAGGGGTGGGTAGTGATGAGTATTCTGTGGTAAATTGTTTAACGCCATGGCAAGTATAATCTAAATGTAACTTACATATGTTTTACACATGTATAGCACAAAACTTAACCATACGAAAATGTAAACCGAATTTTTCAAAGGTCATAACTCTGTTAATATTTGGTGGACAGTAATTCTCGAAACTTAAGGCATATCTTCACATCTTAGCCTTACTACATACACATTTAAGGCTTAATCGGATGAAAACTGTATAGTAGGAGTTATACGGAAACGAAAAAAAAGTTTACGAACGGACGGATGGGCACCAACCAAAGCATAACTTAATACGACCGTTTTTGTTGTTGTTGTTGTTGTTGTTGTTTTTCAAACGGGTATATAGAAAGATTTTTCCTAAGTCATCATGCCTTCTATAGGGCCTTGGTTATCTATTTCATTTGTTGTTAATGTCCCTGTTAACACTGTATGAGTCTTTTTTGAGACATTGCTTCCAATCTGTCGCCCAATGAAACTAAATGGTTGAAATGCATGAACGGTCCGACTCGAGCCACTTTTCCTGGACAGGCTTAGACATTCTTGGCGATTTAACACTACTCATGTGCGGCCGGTATCAGCTCTGCGTGGAAGCATCATGCAACCCAATCTATTTCTTCAGTTCCCGATGGACTGGGGCCGATCAGACCTTGGGGCAATATATTTGACTGCATGAGCTGAAACCGACCGAACTTTGAAGTATTGCTGAACCGCCTAGGAAGATCTAAGCCTACCCAGACAAAGTGCTGTGAATCAGACTGTATCTTAAACCTCGACAGTTTCTTTGAGCGGTACCTCCGCAAAAACCTGAAATTTGCAATCCTTTTGTATATCTTTCTGGATCACAACTTAATTGTAAAAGAAACTGATTAGTAAAACGTCAAGTATTGAGTGGTTATCTGGTACAATAGCTCCCATCGAATGCGCCAAAAAAGCTTTTAACAACTCGGTCTGTAACTGGTGGCAGGTCACTTAGTAGTCATGAAGTTTTTGAACAGAAACCCATCAACGTTATGACTGTTTCGCTCCCGAAATGTTTTATATATTTGGAAGAGTTAGAAGGTTCGACCTTGGCACTGACGTTAATTCTAGTAGCAAAAACATGAACATGTTTTTACACACCCAGCGATCTTTTTTATGTTTCGTTTAACGATCCTTTCAAGATTATTTCACTCACATCAAGCCGATCGTTAATCAGAGGTGAGCGAAAACTGGAGTACCCGATGAAAAACCTCCTGACCTTCCGTTGCAGAACTTCTCATTATGTGACCTGAGCCATGCTCAAACCTACAGCGTTGAGGGACCTAATGATTAAGAGTCAGCACTCTTATCCACTAGGCCACGGAGGCCCGTTACACCCAACGATCTTTATAAATGAGGAAACATAACGTTCTCTGTCTTTCCAACATTTACATGTACGTATTATTAGAGCTATTAGCGTACCGAAAGCTGTTCAGAATATATAAATCTGTTCCTATCTGTGTGAAGTAAACTTTGCAAGTTTTTTTTTATTTAACGACCCAGTCAATACTGATTTGGGTCATGTTTGGGCCTGTCAGTGTACCTATCCACACTTTTCCTGAGCAGGCTCATCCGTAAGCGGTTTACCAGTTCAGTGCACATTTTGTCACCCAAAACTGACCCCTGCCCTTCCTGAATCAGCGGAAGGGAGATAATGGCCATAGAAAAGATTTCATAATCAATCACCACGAAAGAATGTTGCCGACCCCGGTAGGTATCGAACCCGAGTCTTCCTTATCACCAGTCAGACTGCATCCGACTCAGCTACCGCAGCCAGCCACACTTTGTGAGTAGTAGTATAGTTATAATCTGTTGTTTTTCGTTTCCATGGCCCCATGGACTTACTCCATAATGGCATTGCAAGACGTAAAATTTGCGAAAATGACTGCGGCTGTTATAAGTTCCCCATAAGGGAAATAGATACGCCTTAAAGGGGTGGGGCTACTCCTGCAAAAGTAGTTTCTCTTTGGATATGTCTAAGGGATATACTCTTAAAGGAAAGAATTTGCTTCTTTGGAGCAAATTCTTCCCTTTTAGAGTAAACCCCTTGAGCAGCAAATTCTTCCCCTTTTAGAGTTGACCCCTTTTTCAGTTGGACAGAGCCAACAAAGTAGCAACCATAAGGTCCTTAAAGTTGTATTTCCATCACGAAATCATGCCTATAGAATTGTGATCCCCTTTAATATGTTCTATAAAAGGGTTATCCTTTGGAAGCAAGGAATACACCACAGAACTGAAAAATATGGTGTGCACATGTTTTCTGGACCAGGCTAGCTAGTTTCGGCCAATTAGGCCTCATCAGTGACCCTAAGATATTATCAAAATTCCACAATGGAATTAATGATCCCAAAGGGCAAGAAAATATAATCTACACTATGATGTAGGGCAGGGAGTCGTTTTACCGCCGCCACACATTCCTATACACCATTTGAAGTGAAGTTTAATATGTTCTATAAAAGGGCTATCCTTTGGAAGCAAGGAATACACCACAGAACTGAAAAAGTAGGAGTGTACATATTTTCTGGGCCAGACTAGCTTGTTTCGGCCAATTAGGCCTCATCAGTGACCCTCAGATATTTTCAAAATTCCACAATGGAATCAATGATCCCAAAGGACAAGAAAATATAATCTTCAATTTCATATAGTAAAGCACAGGTTTGCAGGGGTATACATTAATTTCCGTATTCATGCTCTGAGACACTAGATTGTGAGTAATCGATAGAATCGCCTCGTCGAGGCGTTTCTGTCGACTCCCCGCAATCTATGTTTTGAGCAAAAAAGGCAAATATTCCAATGTTTTTTTTTTTAATTTCTTTTTCTTTGGCCAAAAAAAATGACAATGCATTTGTATAGGTGTGTTTCGGAATACGGTAATAAAGTTTCCTTTTAAAAAGAAGGCTAACTGTAGGTTTTCTTTTGCTCCAGCATTTCAGTGTTTTTTTTTTTTTTGTTTTTTTTTTTTTTTTGCTGTCGAATCCTCACCGTTGTCTCACCTCTGTGGTTCTTTGATTATTTGTGTTCACGGAGATGTTGCACTGATGAGTTAGGAGGCCTTCATGCGGACTGAACAAATTATTTGTCTAAATCGCGACGGAAGTAAGGGCGAGGATTGTGGCCACGTAAAATCGATTTAAGCCGCCCAGTGGAAATCTTTCCACTGACCGTTCCAAGGCGGTTCTTCTGTGGCGGTTTATTTATGCTGTTGTTTGTTACTACTCACTTTGTGTATCACTTGTGTCTTTTTATTTTGGATGGCCATTTGGCCATTTTGTGGGAAAGTAACTGTCCTTATGGCCATCCTTTGTTTAGGTTTCCATTATGGTCTGGTCGTTTCATGTTTGTGTTTCTTTCCCTTTAGTGTCTTTGATGGGTGGAGTAAGTTAATTGCTTGATTCCTGATCTTTGTTTTACTTCTACTTTCCCTAGTTTGTAAAGTTGAAAATCTGCTCGCCTTTCGAAAGTAAGGGGGAGCTTTTGCCATACCTCCGGCGTCCGGCGTCGGCGTCGGCGTTAGCATCGGTGTCCGCATTTGTTGAAGTTAACCTGCAATCAATCATTTGTGCTGGTTTACAAATTTATTTTCAAGTAAAGTTATCAACTGGTATAAAAAACAACAACAAAAAAAAAAAAAAAAAAAAAAACAATATTTTTCACATTCTTTTTCACTCGATTTCCCAGGTTTTGGGGCTGAAAAAGTTAATCATTTCTTCTGTATTACCTCCCTTATAAGCATATATTTTGTCAAATGCATGTGCGCAGCCAACTGAAACGCAACTTCTCTTCTACATATCCGAGAGCAGCAAAGGCTGTGGTAAGGCTGCACGTACTCGCAGGCTCGTTTAAGCCAGTGCTGGTCGCCTTTGTGAAAAAGACCCATGTCATGCCCATGAAGCCGATGCCACGTCTTGACGTTGCATCGATGTTGTCGCTCTAAATAAGCACGATATTTCTGGTAAGGCTTTTACGGAAACTGTTTCAGTGTTAGCTGTCCGTCTTAAACCATTGAAAGGAGGACAATCTACGTAGAAACATATTCACGGACCCGGCGAGGAGCAAAACCTCAACGTCGGTGCGCATCTAACTGTATTGGTTAAAAAATCGGCATTTATGAACAGAGAAGGCTGAATGTTGGGAGCTGCTCACTCGCACAGGTTTTATGCTGGTGGAAAATTTGTCCATGTACATGTTAAGCTTTTAAATTGCTCATTTGACATGCGATGAACAATGGCATGTTTGTAAAATTGACCATGTTGGTAGGATATGAGGTCTCTTTCCGCCTGAGTTCGAGGCACGATCGAGACAAGTTCTGCAATCATGGTTTAAAACTGTTTTTTTTTTTTTTCTTCACCCACCGCTTATAAAAGAACGGTTATTAATGTTGCTATAGAAATGAAGAAAAAATGACATATCACTTTCATAGAGATCACCCTACAACAAGCACACTTAATTGATTTACTTCGTGAAATACAACTCGGACCTTTTTTACGCAGTAAGTTATCGGCTAGTTAGACTATCTGCATGTACATGTAACTGGACTCTGCAAAACTATTTTTTACTGATTTCAACTGTCAAATTCTCTTCGTAAACTCGTCCTGGAAATTCTGAGTGACCATGAAAAGTTTGAGACTCCGAGAGAAGTGTGACTCGAGTGACAGAATTAACTTTTGTAATCTGTAGGCGTTTTTTTTTTTTTTTTTTGTTCTTTTACAAATCCTTAAGAAAAGAAAAGCATTACATCAACAAGTCCGTGCACTGAACAACGTAGGTAACCAGGCACTAGAAGCACTTTGAGGCTACCGCATAAGTACTGAACAACCCTATAAACCCAACTTTATATAGAGAAAGTTGAGTGTACAGGGGTACATTATTTTCCTTTATAGGGGGTTCAGAACACCGTGCACCGACAATCTATATGTATATTTGGACTAGAAAAAAAAAAAGAATATTTTCTCACATCACGAAAACACGCCTACCTAATCTTGACCCCTGGACAATGGGTAGTCGTTAGAACCTCGTCATCGAGGCGGTTCTAAGCAGTACCCACAATCTATATTTAGAGCAGAAATATGAACAAATCTGGTTTTTTTTATCGGGCAATTTTCATTTGGGTGGCAAAATTCTGTATATATTTGAATAGGCGTGTTTTCGTAATGAACTGAAAATGCTAGTTCATGAGATTTTAGCACATACATGTTGATGTTTTATAATGATCCCAATGCAGAAGACGGGTTATACAGACCATAGGGTTAGTTTCGAGTCACAACAGTCGAATACGGCAGTTAAGATAATTTCATCTTGCACGGGGTATGCCAACTGGAATCAAGTACATTGACGAATTAACCCATATATGCCTAGCGACCCTTTTTCAGACATTGACAAACAGTGTAGACCCAGATCAGACGCCGCATCTGATCAAGATCTAAACTGTTTGCTCAACGTACATGCATTTTTGTAAAACTTACCTAAAAAAATGGCATCCCTATGCTTAGAAAATGACCACTCCAGGCTCATAAAAGTGGAATATTTTTGGCACCTATGGGTTAATTATGAGGTTACATCAAAAGGACGAAACTGAAAGTAGGACCTGTTTCTACTGTAACTTTTTTTCTTTGGTTTGACTTCTTGGAAACGCTTTATAAATAGATATCTGGAAACGCTTTATAAATAGACATCGACGGGCGCTGCATTCCTGTTTATTCTGAACCCGTTTTCACTGCGTAAATATCTGTAGGGCTTGCCTAGTTACGCCATAAGACGGTTAGAAATAAACTGGGGTATCACCAATCCAATCTAAAGGGCTTCCAATCGAAATCGGAAGCCAAAAATGGTAGACTAACTGCCACACCTGCCAGGTGTATCCATTTCCCTTAAGATATTTATTGTTGGAGTTAAAACGCTTGCTTTTCGGTCTGTTTCGCTATTCAGACAGGCTGTTTCCTGTAATTGCAGTATAGTATTGCATCATCGTTAAAGCTGATTGGTTGATCGCGTCACGTGCCCCTCCATGGAACAGTTACAATCTGGTCATTATACCCGGTTTGCCCGCCTCATGGCGACCAAACCAACAAGGTATTAAACTTTGCGTTTAGATGCTGATTTGATTCACTGAATGATAAAAAATGATAGATTCATGTGCAAACAACGTGTGGAAACTATGTGACAAATAATAATTAAACCAGAACATTCATTAGGCATAATTTCACCTTTGATTCCAAAGGTAACATATTACGGTTACATTGTACTATTGTTTGCCAGTTTGCGCCATTCTGTCAAAAACGTTTTCTGACTCTGTAACCTTAACCTAAATTTAATTTTAAAATCATTCGTGCCCAGTGATAAAGAAGTATAAAACATTTTTTCAGTTCATTACGATAATATAGTGCATTTTTTCACATCGCCAAAATGGCTACTTTTCCGATGAAAATTTGTGATATTTTTCTTATTTATACTGCAAACATAGGTTGTGGGTGCTCGTTAGAACCGCCTCATTGAGGCGGTTCTAACGAGTACCCACAATCTATGTCTTGGAGCCGAAATATGAAAAATAATGTAATACCCCCGTAAACCCCAGTTGACTGTATATAAAGTGCCGTTTAGTGGGGTGTTCATTTAACGGACTTGTTCACGTGATGCCAAAACACGTACGAATATATACCAACTGGACACGCACTATACACCCATCCGCATATAAGTGCACACGGTATATACTCGTAAATTATGCCCCCGCCCATCGGGGTTTGAAGAAATACATGGGCTGCATGGTGCTTCCACGCAGAGCTGAAACCGACACGCACACGAGTACTGGTAAACCGCTTAGAGGATCTAAGCCTGTCCAGGTAAAGCGGTGCGAGTCGGCCCGTCCATGCTTATAAACCCAATTGGTTTCATTGGGCGGCAGGGCTTGAGATGTCATCTCATCTCAATGTCGGGTAAAAGTCCCACAAAATTGGAAGCAACGTCTCCAATATGACCTATATAGTGTTGACGGGGACGTTAAGCCTAAAATCAACAAAAACAAAACGAATATACAGGATACCTATGGGAAAAGCACTATAAACACGCCCGCATATAAGTGCACACGATATATACTCGTAAATATGGCATGTGATATATTTTCTTATGAAGAACCCATTCAAACAAGGCATTATACAACATCTGGGAGTACTAAGCATCAAGAAGGATTTAATTTCATTACGAAAACACGCCTATACAAATACATTGTAACCTTTATCGCCGAAAAAATAGAGAAAAATTTAAGATGACAAATTGTGATATTTTTTCAAATTTCTGCTCAAATTATAGATTGTGGGTACTCGTTAGAACCGCCTCATCGAGGCGGTTCTAACGAGTACCCACAATCTTTTTTTAGAGCATAAATTAGAAAAATAAGGTTTAACGCTGTTAATCACAGTTTTACTATGTAAAAGTGGCGTTCAAGGGGTGTCAAAATTATACAGGCGTATTTTCCCGATGAACCCCCAGAAGTTGTTTACGATTCCGTAGGTAATGATAACTTCGTGAGTTTGAGAGAAAGTAAACTGCAAAAACTTACAGACAGCGAAATTTCACACACAAAGCTTACCAAATATCCCCCAAAAGTATGTCTTCAGTGTATGGTTTAAAATATATCTGATTATTTTTTAAGGTAAATATTGCCATATCTTGTGAAACAATAAATTTCGAACTCAGCCTGTATTTCGCCATGCAATTAAAAAGAAATCTAATCATTGTAATTGACGTATTACTTTCTCTTTTTTTTCAATCTGAATCTGTATTGTTTTGTATTTGATGGTAAGCCAATTATTAAATGTAACTTTATTTAGCGGAAACTATTGCTGACTTCGCTCGGCCGATAGTCTAAGTTATTTATTTGAAGACTATTGCATCACGAAAGTTACCGCCGAAAAAAAAAGAAGAAAATTTTAAGATGAAAAACTGTGATGTTTTCTTAATTTTGCTCAAAATATAGATTGTGGGCACACGTTAAAACCGCCTCATCGAGTTTTACTATATAAAGTAGGAGAAGAACTATATTATAATGTTGTTAATCAAGTATTTTCGTATTGTCCCAGTTTCAGGTCCTAGGTCTGCTGTATTCGGGCGAATACAGCTGACGTAGGACCTGTAACTTGGACAGTACGAAATTACTTGATAAATGACAGTTTTTTTAATTGACACCATTAAAAACATTATTTTTTATTTTTGACCTCTGTGTTGGATAGTAAATTAATATTATAATGGTATTAATCAAGTAATTTCGTATTGGCCCAGTTACAGGTCCGAGGCCTTCGGCTTCAGGCCAATGCAGCTGACCAAGGACTTGTAACTGGATCAATATGAAATTACTTGATTAATGATGACACAATTAAAAAAAACATGATTATTGATTTTTTGACCTCACTTGACCTCAGTTAATATTGGTTGACCTGGTGTTAATACGGATGACCTACGATCAATACATGATCACATCGGTTACCGCGGTACAACGTGACGCGACTGAGTACAACAAACGCTACTGTTTTTCTTTGAAAAGTGTGAGTACAATATTTCCTTTATTTTGTCGAACATATCACGATTTACGTTTTTCTGTTGGTTTTGCGATGACAACAGATTGTGTTTTTGTTGTCTTTCCAAATTTTAAGCTATGACACGGTCAGAGAAGTGAAATCAAAGCCACAAATTAGGCCAAAATAGGTAGAAAAACAAAATTCAAGTTTTAAGGGTCTATCAATCAAAAATAAATGACATATACACGAGCATTCTTGGGATTTTCATGTCTCTAGGCATCGAAGTAAGTATACTATTTTAATAATTCATAAAACATAGTTTAAATCAGAATCGTACCGATATTTCTTGGCTCACTACCTTGAAACACGGGTACACCTTACCACGGATCATGTGTTGTGTTTGGGTACACTAAACAGGGAACAAATGGAACAACAAACACGGATATGGAAAACCGTATTTGGACGTTTTTCCCATTATAAGCGCCATTTTTCAAGAAATAGCCAAGAGGAACGATATATATATTTGCCCTTTAGTTGAAAAATTACAATATGTACAGTGTACGCTTGGCCATTCCTAAAACAGAAAAGTGTTTTGGGTTGTAAGGTGTGTTTATGACATGGAGACAACTTTTTACAACAGATGCACAATACACAGTCGCTATAATCCATAAAAATGTCACATACAAAATAACCTGTTTGTTTGTTTGAATAGAGCTTTGACGTCTCTATCAACACTATAAATTTCATTTTGGAATTGTTTCCAATTTTGCAATTCTTTTTATCCGTCATTGAGAATTAACGATATCTCAAACCTACCGCCCAAGGAGAATAACAGGGTATATGAAGGAACGGTCGGACTCGCACCACTTTGCCTGGGAAGACCTTCTAAGTGGTTAACCAGTAGTCCTTTGCGACGGGTTTCAGCTCTGTGTGGAAGTATCATGCAGCCCGTTTATTTCCCCAAGCAGCGGTGGATGGGGCCCAAGAATAACCTGTACGTAAGCATGTAAACAATATAAAAAACAGAGGGACCGTTCAAATACCCAACAATGAGCTATACTGAGCAAAACCAACTTCAATGAGACAACACCCACAGTGCAACCACTAGAATCTGCAAAATAATTTGTGAGTAAAGAAGTTGCGCAAGCACATAGTCTGATCGCTGAAAGCAGCAACGAAAGACAAGCCCCGTTTTGCAAGTTCTGGCACACCAGGCGAGGAAATCCTAGATTGTACCCTGGAATAGAAACTTTTGTCCTACCTGGGTTTTCTACGAAGGGATGGTATTGAAGTCGAGAATTCTGAGGTGTTTAACTCAAAGGGTGTCTGATGTGCGCTTTTTGTATAGAAAGCCATGTACGCTGTCCGTAATGCGACGTCACTAGACGTCACAATAGACGTTAGCAGTCGAAGTGACCGCATATTCAAACTCTACGTTTTAAGATTGAAGTAATGCAAGAAAAAGAATCTGAAATGGGTTTGCCATGCAATGTTGTCTTTGGTAATCATTCTGTTTTACTCACCTAATAAACCAGGGGTCCTGGGTTCGATTTTTAGCTTCTCCAAACTTTCTGACAAGTTGTTAAACTGGGGTCCACTCTCTGTATAACCTTAGCGGGTTGCTGGGACGTTTAACTCAAAATACACAAACGGTCATTTTCTCCCTTTCACTGACTGAAGAAGGGCAGTTGTCGAATTCTGGCGTAAGAATATGCACTGTGTTGGTTTTGTAAGCCTTAAAGGTAAACTAACTGGCTCGATGTGACCTAAATAGCGTTTTCTGGGCTGTTAAACTCCCAACAAAGCGAAGAAACAAGCCAGCCAAAGAAATCTGTGTGAGGGATAGATAGAGAAGTTTGTCCATCATACTCAGGGGCGTAGCTACCTGTACGCAGATACGCACTTGCGTACACATTACAAACGTAAAAAATAGACGTTTTTGTTTGTTTGATTTCAGGTTTAACGTTCCCGTCAACACTGTAAATGTCATTTTGGAGACGTTGCTTCAAATTTTGTGGGACTTTTACCCGACATAGGGATGAAATGACATCTCAAGCCCTGTCGCCCAATAAAACCAATATGGTTTATTAGCATGGACGTTCCGCCTCGCACCGCGGTTCCTGGACAGGCTTAGATCCTATAAGCGGTTTACCAGTACTAGTGTGCGAGTCAGTTTCAGCTCTACGTGGAAGCATCATGCAGTCCATATATTTCTTCAAGCCCCTATGGGCGGGGGCGGCCAAAAAATAGACGTATAAGAAATAGAAGAGGAAGATGAAGAAAAAAGAAGCAGAGAGAAGAAGAGAAAGAAGAAAATGAAGAAGAAAATGATGATGATGAAGAAGAAGAAGAAGAAGAAGAAGAAGAAGAAGAAGAAGAAGAAGGAGCAAATTCTTTCCTGTAAGAGTGGCCCCCATTTGGTAAACGGAGCTATTATTTTTAGCTTTTCTTTGGTTTGCGTGCAAATGATTCTCTTCCAGCTACGCCCCTGATATTGTTACGGCCCACAACTTCTAATCCTGAATTATCTTCCTTGGCCTACAGGTTTATAACCAATGACAACTGCGTCATGGGTACGACTCTTTGGCACAGAGTCGTTTACTTTTTAAGCTATGCTCCATTCCTTCATTATGGCTGTCATGTCGGAAGATGTTGACTCACCCGGGATTTGATTTTTTTTCGCAAAAATGACCTCGCGTCAACATACGGACTTGGAAAAAAGAGGTGAGGTATTACGGCCCGATGCACCTAACCTACATTATACCTGCCTTGGTTGATTATGCGGAAGACAACTGAGGAAGACAGTTAACTCTTTGGCTTAGTGCTTAGAGCAGTTGATTTCACCAGATCGTCCCAGCTTCGAATCTCACCATAGGCGATTATTCCCCCTTTTTTACAACTATACTTCTCTCCAATGTTATGGCATTCATGTCGCAAGAATACCAAAGTAAGAGTCTTATATTTTTTATTTCAGAATGATACATTATGGCTGAGTTTGAGTTTAGCGATGCTGGTCATCCAGATGACCCCAACACCATGTATACTATTGCCGAACCTAACAGTGAAACTTAGGATTGGGATGATATGCTGTCTGGTGTCTCACAAGGTGCCGTTTTCGGTCCAGTTTTGTTCTTCGTGGACATTAATGAAATTTTTACTGACATTGTGTAACAGGCTACAAAAATGCTACACATCTTTGGCCCGGTCGTGGTTCGAACCCGGGCCGCCGGATTGATAAGCAAATCTACCACGTTGCTATAAAAGCAGGCTTGTATCGAGTGTGTGTGAATTCGGGTTTAACGTCGCTTTCAACAATTTTTCAGTCATATCAAGACGTTGTCTGGTTGCGACAGGGAGCTCAATGCTCACTTTTATAGTGCTGCCTCACTGAAGTATCACATTTCATGATACCACACCCAGTCACATTATCCTGACACTGGGTCGACCAGTCCTAGCTCTACCACGTAAATCTGAGTGCCAAGCGAGGAGCAGCTAGTACCTTTTTTAACGACTTCGGTATGTCGCGGCCCGGGATCGAACCCGTGACCTCCCGTTCCCCGGAGCGGAAACTCTACCAACTGAGCTATCGAGGCCGGTCCGGCTTGTATCGAAAGGCAGTACAAGTGTGCTATATACATATACACTATGCCATTTTCCCCATCCACATTGAGATTCGCCCTCGAATTTCTGGGAGTCCGAAAATCAGGTGAAATAATACTCAAGGAGCTCTAATGCACGAACCCTCAATTTTCTTTTTGTTCTCTGCCTAGTTATCTGCTTAATGTATTGCATTAAACACTCATTCCGGTAACACACCCGTACGACATAGTGTATTTTTTCACATCTCCTAAATGGCTACATCTCTGATGAAAATCCATGATATGTTTCCTATTTATACTACAAACATCGGCTGTGGGTGCTCATTAGAAACGTCTCAAGGAGGCGGTTCTAACGTGTACCCACAACCTATGTCTTATAGCAGCTATTATAAAAAGTATGTATATCATCTTAAATCCCAGTTTTTTCTCTATGTAAAGTAAGGGGTGTTCATTTCACGGAAGTTCGCATGATGTCATGCCACATTTTCATGCCCAGCATCCGAGTCTATCCATTTGGTTCCGAAGTTTACTGTCCTCTGTAACTCCAATGTCCCGGCAGCACACCCAGTCGTCTGCGAACAGTCTTATTTCTGAGTCAATGTCGGTTGAAATATGATTAATATGCAGGGAGTATAACAGTGGACTAAGTACAGTCCCATTCGGGACCCAGACAAAACTGGAACACACTCCATATATACTCGCCGTTAACTCATATTGGGTCCATGCTATTTACAAAAACTCACTATTTTCAGTAGCAAAGAAAGGTATCTATAAATTCAAGAATCTCCCCTCCCCACCAATGCCGAAACTAAATACGTTGGGTTTCAGTTGTTCATGAGTAGGGGGTGTGGTAAAAACGTTCTGGAAAGCCAGAATAAATGTGTTCAACCGTCCCCTTTGTCCAAGGCTGTTACCCAACCCTTTAAATTCGAACGTGTATAAGTTCGGTGATCATAATGAGAAATAAAAAGGCATTGAAGAGTATGTAACAGCAAAATGGATCGTTTTGAATTAAAAACAGCATCATGCATCATGCCTTCGCTGGCGGATTAAAGAGTTTTATTTGAATTTATTTCGCCCCCGCCCACCGGGGCATGGAGAAATAAAATTGGTTGCATGGTGCTTCCACGCAGAGCTGAATCGGACCACAAACGAGTACTGGTAAACCGCTTAGAAGGACTAAACATGGCCGGGCAAAGCGGTGTGAGCCAGATCGTCCAATGCATATAAGCCTTCTGGTTTCATTGGGCGGCAGGGCTTGAGAAGTCATTTCATCTCAATGTCGGGTAAAAGTCCCACAAAATTGCAAGCAACGTCTCCAAAATGACCTAAATAGTGTTGACGGGGACGTTAAACCCCAATTCAAACAAATATTTCAATTTATGAAGAATATTATCCGTGTTTGTTGCACCTAAATTGTGCTGACTAACCGCGTTATGGTGTATCATAACCCGTGGTAAGTTGTACCCTAACAAAAAATCAGCCATTGAACCGTCCACAGATTCAGTGGCTATTGACAAGAACTGGGGCTCAAGCAAATGCATCAATGGAAGCTCTGAAATCGCAATAACATATAAATCACAAAATCATGTGCACAAAATATGTGTTACTGTCAAAAAACATTGATCGAAGTATGCTGGGGTTTGTGAAAACACACTGGACGAAAGAAAAATGTTTGTGTTTTCGTTATAATGAACAGAATTCTCTGCAACTGTATCAGTAAATGGTAATACCATTATTCTGCAGCTATGCAAAATAACCACCCAAAAAGATTAGGATCTGGGCTACAATAAACATTTTTCTTACATGCTTTTCAATGAATGATAGAGATTTATCAGTGAAATATAAATCGATATTTTCACTGTTTCAAACAGTGAAAATACGATTTTTTATTTTTCACTGTTTGGGACTACTTTTTTCTTCAAATCTAACTCTAATTACAATTTTATCTTTGTCAGATAACTGAACAATACTGAAATGTGTTCTAATTGACGCATAGCCCGTTCATGTGTGACGGGGACGTTACTGACGTCATTTATGACGCTGACGTCACGTCTTTTGTCGCGCGACGTTAGACTTGCCCGCAACTTCTTTGGAAAACTACTCTCTCAATTATTTCATTAATCATTCATAATAATACCATCCCAGGCCATTTCTCAGGTGCAAACTTTCAGTTTACACCCAATAGTATACCCACTTAACACGATGGACACCACTAAATTGACGCGAAATGAACAGGAACAAAGATAATTTTCTCCGAATGTGAGCGACACCATTAAAGACGCTAAATATTGCCTTTTGAAGCATGTAAGAAACAGAAAATTTGATTTTTTCAGTGCAAGATCAAATTTTATTTCACTCATGAACACCAAAACTGCTATTTTCACTCGTGGCTACGCCACTCGTGAAAATAACAGTTTTGGTGTTCATTCGATGAAATAAAATTCGATCTTACACTGAAAAAATCAAATATCCTCTATTTCTTACCGAAAATAGTGCTGTGACGTCATGATTTCTGTAGCGTTCGTTGTACTCTGTCGCGTTCGTTGTACTGCGGTAACCGGTGTGATGATAGTCAATTAATAAAAGTACTTAACTTGTGCTTTCGATCGGATCCTATCATTGCTTGGGTCGCATTCGCATTACGAAAACACGCCTAAACAAATACATTGACTATTTTACCGCCGAAAAATCGAAAATTTTATGATGAAAAATTGTTATATTTTTCTTATTTCTGCTCAAAATATAGATTGTGGATACTCGTTAGAACCGCCTCGATGAGGTGGTTCTAACGAGTACCCACAATCTATATTTTAGAGCAGGAATAAGAAAAATAATGTTCACCCGTGTAAACCCCAGTTTTACTATATAAAAGTGTTTTTTTTTTGTTTTTTTTTTTGGTTTAAAGGCCCTTTCAAGATTATTTCACTCATATCGAGCCGATCGTTAATCAGAGGTGGGCGGAAACCGGAGTACCCGGAGAAAAACCACCTGACCTTCCGTTGCAGACTTTGGCGTCTCACACGTGGCCCGAGCGAGGCTCGAACCTACGGCGGTGAGAGACCTAATGACTAAGAGTCAGCGCTCTTATCCACTAGGCCACGGAGGCCCGTAAAAGTGGGGATCAAGGGGGTCAAAATTATATAGGCGTGTTTTCGTGATGGATGCATTTTTTTCCACTGATTTTGTTGAATAAAATATGTCTAAACTTAAGTCCAAGAAAAGTGTCATCACAGTTATGACATTACTGCAACGTTGATGGATGTTGAAGCCTCCGTGGTGCAGTGGTTACGCTACTCGCCTTGTAAACCAGGGATCGCAGAATCGATCCCGGGCTTCTCCAGACTTTCGGATGAGTCTTTAAACCGAGGTCCCGTCTCCGTATGACCTTAGCTGTTGGTGGGACGTAAAACTAAAACTCACTCACTCACTTGATGGATGTTACCTTAAACTTTTATGTCTGTTTAAATGTGTTAGAGTGCTCGATCTTGGTGCAGAAGGTAACCGGGTTCGGGCCTCGCTCTAGTAAGTAACTTAAAAACTCTTTCTATTTAAGAAATAGATCAGCTCTAGCTGTGACTTGTTGAGTAATAAATCACAGTTTGGAGGTCAGCTGTAAAGTAGATCAAATCACAAGCGCGTAGCGCGCGTGATTTGTCTACTTACAACTGACCGACATACTGTGATTTATTACCCAACAAACCACTGGTTAGAGCTGATCTATTTCGATTCTAACACACTGAAAACTGGCAATAATGTTGTTGTTTCCCTCAAATTCCCACAACCTTTCGCCATTGTTGAAAGAAACCCGCCAAAAATATCGACTGAAACACATGCATTTATATCCTTTTCTAACGTTTTCGATGCGAGAATATTACGTTACACCGTCTAACGTCAAGGAATTTACGAGTGACGTCACAAATTGACAACTTTTGATGACGTCACTTGTCACGAGTTTCCCCCTGTGATTTGTTGCATAATAATTCACAGTTCCTTTTCATTGCCTATATAGGCGCGCTGTGTTAGAATCACTCACCGGTCTGCAATAAATCTCTCGCTGGTAAAACTAGAAATGTTTTCAGAGGAAAACAATGCCCCCCCCCCCACACACACACATACACACACCAACCATTAATATATCTTTAACATGTTTGCTGATGTTGGCTCGGTGGGGACCCTATAAGTCCGCGGGTAGGCTCTCTTGCCTGATGCCTCCAGCTGACCTGTCTCATAGGCTACGTCGGTCGGTGTGGGCTCGGATGGGAATGTGCTGTGTTTGCCGGGTCTTGTCCATCATCCGTTTCGGTTTCAAAACTTTGGGGTTGAGACACACTGATGAGTGAGTGAGTGTTTCAGTTTTACGTCCCACCAACAGCTAAGGTCATACGGAGACGGGACCTCGGTTTAAAGACTCATCCGAAAGTCTGCGACACACTGATGAAGATTAAATATCAGAGAGGCCTCTGCGTCACTAAATAAGGTATAGTTACGCCTTAATAATAACACCCATATGTCTTGT
Organism: Lucinisca nassula; assembly: GCA_963580285.1. NCBI lineage: Eukaryota > Metazoa > Mollusca > Bivalvia > Lucinida > Lucinidae > Lucinisca > Lucinisca nassula. Next base: position 53,418,049 of record OY757014.1, on the reverse strand, counting down.
TTTACTAGGTTAAGGTCACCAGAATGTAAGCTGCAAACAAGCCATTTTTGGCTAAAAATTGACACTTTTCAGGACCTGTGACCTTAAAAAAAAAAAAAAAAAAAAACAGATCACCAGAATCTAATCAGATTTAGTAAACTGTAATTAAATATTGTACCGAGTTTGACCAACATTCATCGGTTATTAAATGATATAGGGTACAGATGAGCCATTATTTGGCCCCAAAAGAATAGTTCGCGAGGGCCCTTCACCTTAGAGTGCAGACAAACCACTTTTGGCCAAAAATTAACTGTTTAGGTGGGCCTGTGACCTTGAAAAAGGTCAAGGTCACCAAAATCTAATCAAATCTTCGGTATGTTTTAATGATATATTGTACCAAGTTTGAAACCACTTTTGGTCAAAGATTGACTTTTTGTGGGTTCTGTGAACTTGAAAAAAGGTCAAGGTCACCAAAATCTAATCAGATCAGCGGTATGTTGTGATGATATATTGTGCCAAGTTTGACTAAAATTAATCAATTTGTAAATGAGATAAAGTGCAGACAAGCCATTTTTTGCCCCAAAATGACTGTTTCTGGGGGCCTGTGACCTTGAAAAGGTCATAATAACCTAATGATGTTCCCCCTCCCATCCAAATGATGTAACTATGCAAGTTTGTCAAAATCTATTGATAGGTTCAGGAGATATAGTAAGCAGCGTCTCCTAAATGACCTATACAGTGTTGACGGCGACGTAAAACCTCAAATCAAACAAACAATGAGATATAGTGCTTCAAACAGGCTACGCCGACACTGACGCTGACGCCGACGCAAACGGGACCCGCACCAAAAACAATATGCCCCCTCCCCTTCGGTGGGGACATAATAATGAAGAAGTTATCGACGAAACAGGCAAACAAATAGAAAACAAATACTTAAGGCACGTACCGTACAAAACGCGACCATTTGCCAGTGATACCGCGGGCATCGTAGAAAAATCATTAACAGTGAACAAATGGATACCGGTCAAACACTTTTATTTTTTCTTATTTTATTTGGAATGTCTACTGAGGAGGTTTGTCATTTGTCTGCATATCTCTGCGTAATAAGAATACATTTCGACGCTTATAATGTTTTATGCCAGAGCTATTATGTCAGAAGTCCGTGTACAGCCAACGCTTCATACAGTGAAAAGTGAGGCTTACATGGTAAACATAAACATAAATTATACCTCTACAGCACGATCTAAGAAGGAAAATATCCTTTATTTACACTATGGCATACACTATGCAATACGATGACACAAAGTCATGCTAAAGTGTCGCCTTCCTTTTACCAGATCTAGCATTTTTCAAATGTAAATGCTTAATCTGGTTCTTCTGTCGTGATTTATTTTTGTTACGGCTTGTCTTTGAGTGTGTGTGTATCGCTTATATTAATTTTGCTTTGAATAGCCAATTGGCCATTTTGTGCGAAAGTAACTGTCCTTTTGGCTTTCCGCTAGTGATGTTTCCATTAGGGTCTAGTTGTTTTGTGTTTGTGTTTCTTTTCTCGTGGTGTCTCTGATTGGAGCTGTGGGTTAATTGTATCGATTCCTGATCATTGCCTTCACATCTATTTAATATTTTTCTTATTAGATCCGGTAGAACAGCCGCTTTTGTTATAGTCGCCTCTTTGAGGCGGTTCTAATGAGTAGGCCAACCGAGTATTAACAATCTATATTTTGAGCAAAAATATGGAAAATAATGTAGAACCCACTTTTCTCTGTATAAAGGGGTGTTTACAAAGCCGTTGGAAAAGGGACGTCAAATTGAATCTTATTTGCTACAGTATTATATAATTTAATTAATCATGCACTTTCGTATTGGCCCAGTTACAGGTCGAGCTCTGCTGTATTGGTCCGAAGCCGAATGTCGAGGCCAATAAAGCTGACCGAGGACCTGTGTAACTTGGTCAATACGAAATTAATGCCAATTTTATTAACTGACGCAATTAAAAAAACATGATTTATGATTTTTGACCTCCGGTTAATATTGGGTGTTCGTTGTATAACAGTGAGTGAGTGAGTTTTAGTTTTACGTCCCACCAACAGCTAAGGTCATACGGAGACGGGACCTCGGTTTAAAGACTCATCCGAAAGACTGGTTGTATAACAGGATAGTCAATTAATAATAGCGTTTACAAAAAGCTTGAGTCTGCGCTCAGCACACATTAATGTGTGTGGTACTCGGACTGGAAACTGATCATTTATGTTGTAATAATGTGCCAGTTAATATGTAAGTGTATAACAATCACGGATCACAAATAGAGATTTCCAAATGGCATAACGCCACCCCCCACCAAAACAAAAAAAAAAAAAAAAAAAAGATCTTTCATTATCAATTACAGCTACTTGTACTACATGCCTCCGTTTACGGTTTCTTTCTTTTGTGCATTCTATGTTAACTTTTCATTTCGCATTCTATGTTAGCCACCTTTCATTTTGCGTATTAATAGTGGGCATTGCTTGTAAATATACTACTCAAAGTTTGATAGGGATCACTTTTTTAATGCAAAATAAGTTTTGGATGAATTAATCGCATGAATCCAAATTCGATACATAATGATAGAAAACGTATCCTTCACAAAACCTAGTGATTAATTTTGTCAACTAGTACTGCATTCACGCGTGACAACAGCAACCGTTTTGGCACCCCCTAAATTTGCCGTAACACGAAGGGATTTTGACAACTAATTTTGCACAAATTTCCAAATTTGTTTAGACGACCGTGCCTAATAACGTGTATGGCGTCCACGGGCGTCAATTACAGTACGACATCGCCTGTGCATGCTCGTCATCCGAGTCTGTATCCGATTTTGTAAAATCAGCTTTCATTCAGCAACCAATGCATCTTTGAGCTCCTGTAAAGTCCTCGGATGCACAGGTCGGGCTGAAACAGCACGCTGTAGCATGTCCTGCGCATGCTCAATCGGATTTAAGTCCGGTGACCGAGCAGGCCAGTCCATACGAACAATTGTCTCACGTTCCAGATAGGAATCAGTGACGTTGGCACGGTTGGGACGGGCATTATCGTTCATCAGAATAAAGTCCAGGCCGATAGCATCTGCATATGGTCTCACAAACAGATCAAGAATATCATTACAGTATTTCACTTTCATTAACGTTCCGTTTTCAACGATGTACAAGCCAGTTTTACCGTTCACGCTTATCCCAGCCCAAACCATGTCTGACCCCTTTCCATAGCGATCATGCTCTGCCACATTCAAGTCATCGAATCGCTCTTTAGACATTCGCCGCACTAATTGACGTTTATAAGTGAAGTCTGGACAGAATCTGGACCCCTCAGTAAACAGTACTGGCGTCAAGTCACGAACCGTCCACCTGGCGTGAGTTCTGGCAAAGTCCAACCGGTCAGCATATGCTGTCTCGTCAATGGAACACGTACAGCATGCCTCATCGCATTAAGTCCGAACTCGTGGAGCCCGTTTCTGACAGTTTGTGTAGAAATTCGTACTCTAGTTCCGTTCCTAAGCTCGTTATGCAAACGCGTAGCGTTCAGGAACCGTTGACGTCGAGACTGAATCAACAAGAAACGGCCCTGACGTTGAGTTGTAGCCCTTTTTCGACCCCGCCGCGGCTGCGTGAAGGATTTCCGTGGGTAAGATGCCGACTCCACATTCGGGAAACCACGCTCTGAGACACATTCAGAATCCCCGCAACACGACGTTGAGAGACGCAAGATTCCAACATTCCGATGCAACGATTCATTTCTTCGGGGCTCAGACGGTTTCTTAATTGTCTCCTAGGCTTTTTAGTGTTTCACAAATCAAATGAAGCCCTTTTTACGCTTGGTAAAGGAACACTGACACGTTTGATTGGTCTGTTGGAAAGCAGTGCTACGCAAGATTTTGGAGGTGCTTGAATTCATTTGGAAGTGTGAGAAGTGTGCACTTTTATGAGTACTGAACTTCAAACGAGTTTCTGCTTAAGATATTTATCAATATACCTAGTACAAATTCTGTCAAGTAATTTTAAATTTTCAGTGTAAGATTTTGTATATAAAAAGTGATCCCTATCAAACTTTAAGTAGTATATAAGGCTTACCTGGTTTCCTGATTAAACTAACTAGTGTGGACTAGTATCCTCCCTTGACCTGTACGCATTTTCCCAGCATTTTTATCCACTCGTAAATGCATTTTTGAAGTACCTTTGGGTGTACTGTTTATACACCGGAACAACGTACTACCCAACGTATGAGGACTTTCAAAACGACGATCCCGCACACATGTTTTAATATATGGGTTGAGCCAGAAATCACAGGGAGAAAGCCTGATTCTGCCATCACGTGAACAAGTCCGTGAAATGAAGACCCCCCCCACCCCCTAAACCCCACTTTATATAGAGAAAACTGAGGTTTACGGGGGTATTCATCATTTTTCTTATTTCTGCTCCAAAACATAGGTTGTGGGTACTCGTTAGAACCGCCTCAATGAGGCGGTTCTAACGAGCACACACAATCTATGTTATGAGCATTTATAAGAAAAATATAAAGGATTTTCATAAGAAAAGTAACCATTTTGGATATGTTAAAAATGCACTATGCCGTGCGGATGAATTATCGTCATGTATACACAACATATTGAACTACTGTCCCCATTTGTACCAAATATCAACATTGTAGGCCCAGTAGTTACTGAGAAAACCGTGACAAAAATTTGCATCTAAATTCTCAATATGTGGAATTTTGAGAAAAAGAAAAATGAACAAATAAAGCGATGGAAAAGCAGCAGCATCCCTGCTCAGAAACATAGAATGTTGGTACCCGTTAGAACCGCCTCGCCGAGTAATGAATTTCTATCACGAAAATATGCCTATATAATTTTGACACCCTTAAACCCCACTATTATATATATAAAATACTGGGATTTACAGGGGTATTACAGGGATATAATTATTTTTCTTATTTCGGCTCAAAAACATAGAATGTTTGTACTCGTTATAACCGCTTCGCCGATGCGCTTCTAACGAGTTCCCACAATTTAAGTTATGAGCAGAGATATGAAAAATCTCAGAATTGTTCTATTTGAAACAAATTCATTATTTGCTGAAAAAAAAAATCAATTTACTTGAAAAGGAGTGTTTTCGTAATGATATTTGACCATAACCGCATTCAGAACTAACCGCAACGTTCCTAATGTACTCGCAGGTCTTAACAAAGAGCATTTCAATAGTTAGGCTAATGCTTGCTATGTTTGAAATTGAAACTAACTGAGCCCCGCCAAGCGAATTTTTGTGTCTTCGAGCATTCCGTCATGACACATTTTAACTGCGCATGCCCAGCCATTCAGAGGGGCCAGGGTTATGGCTTTCTGTCTGAAGGTTCCTCTTGATCCACTGCTTGTATGGGCGAGCAGCGAAGGTTCTGGCGAGACTGCGCGGATGCGCAGGCTCGCCTGAACCTTCGCTGCTCGCATAGGCGATAAGTACCAAAATCGCCTGACGGGGCCCAACTTATGGCTTCGTATGATCATTTTTGATAGCAAATAGAACTTATTCGATATCTTCGGTACTTGCGGTTCTTTCATTTTCATTTCGCGCTCTTTACTGAGCACACACAAAAACTTCACTTTCGTAAATAAAAATCACTAAATGAGCAGTTTGTAGATGTTTTTCAAAGAAAACAAAGAAAATAAATGACACATGAAACATGATCGTCATGAAACAAATTGAAATTAATTACAAAACGAGTGGTGGGTTTTATACTCCTTTTCTAATAACAAACTAAATCAAAGACATTTGTCTACCATACAAATTATACTCATTAATTAGTATTTTGATATTATAATTTAAAAAAAAAACCGCTTAGGTTTGTGAAAGTTTGTTAAATTGAGTTCGGAATCGGGTTTTGGGTTGTGGGTTTTATACAACAAACCTATTTCCTAGTTAAGAATGAAAAATATTATTTATGTTGCCAATATTCCTATCAAGCTGAAGGCATAGTTCCTGTTTATCATATAAATTTAAAACATGCGATTTTACATTCCTTTTTTTGCACATAATAAAAGGCACATGATAATATTTCGTATACTTTGTTGAACTTGAAGAACGCCCCTTGTTCACTTAGCCTTTTGGCCGCTTACAGCAAATATTTACTTACTCTCTACAAAATTACAAGCTTGTCTATAATGATTTATTTTATTGGAACTACACTGCTCAAAATAATTAAAGGAGCACACACATATTTGCTCATAGTATAAATATATTGAATAATGATGGTGAAACAAGGATTCAGAAAGATTAATAACTTTATCTGCAACATGTTAATGGCAAACATTGGCAACCAGTTCACAAATCATGGCCTATAAACTGTTAAGGAAGAATTTGCATGAATGTTTGAGAGGTCGCCAGCTTTACGTCAGATTATTTCAAATGCCATAGACATACGAAAATCAGTCACTTTTTCCTGCCAGTAATGTGTATGACCACATCGAGCAACACAACACTCGAGACATGCTACGAACCACAATTTGAAAATTGTATAAAGCTAGTGTTCCCCACTCATGTCTAAGGATGTTTGTCAGTTCTTGAACAGTCAATGGTGGATGATCGCCCTGTGAGATCCGTCTGTAAAGAATGTCCCACACACGTTCTACTGGGTTTAAATCAGGAGAACGTGTCGGCTAGTCCATTACTACAATAGTCTCACGACTAAGGTAATCCATGTACACTCTAGCAGCATGGGGGCGCGCATTATCCTGTATCAGAATGTAATTGTCAATGATTGCCCCAGCGAGAGGCCTCACAATAGAATCTAGAATTTCATCTTGATACCGTAATGCAGTCAATGTACCTCCGTTTATCACGTACAAGTCAGTTCGCCTATCAAAAGAAATTCAACTATTTACCCCTTATAGGATACCCCTATAAAACGGCTGAAATTCGGTATGGAACGATCTGTTTAAAATCTGAGTTATGCGTTATTTTGGTTATGCGTTATTTTGGGCTTCATAGTGACGTAATATGGTGTTAGGCGGTTCTTGGAAGAAGTTGAGGTCGCTCAAGCTGTCGCTCTGCTTGTAATTAAGGTGTAACTATACCAAATTTAGTGATACAGAGGCCTTTCTGATATTTAATCTTCATCAGTGTGTCTAAACCCCAAAGATTTGAAACCGAAACGGATGATGGACAAGACCCGGCAAACACAGCACCCCCCCCCCCCTCCTCCGAGCATACACCGACCGACGAAGCTCATGAGACATGTCAGCCTGAGGCATCAGGCAAGAGACGCCCGATCCAGATAGGCTTCCCCCACCGAGCCAACATCAGCAAACATGGCCCACGCTCCAAGGAAGTCCCGGGCATCAGGAAGGAGATGTCCAAAGTAGCGAGACTTGCAATATTTAAAATATAACAAAACGTGGCAACCAAATCTTCTAAGATACATGTCTCACCTTACAAGTCAGTCTTAGTTTTAGAAAAATTAGAATTTTATACTGGAAAAATTAAAGATATAAGTGGGTGCACCCAAAGGATCGTTGCTGAACGCTTTGATGTATCGAGAAATGTTTTTGCCGCTATGGAGACGCTACTAGGAAACGGACGAGTTTTCTAGACTATTGATATCAATTGATGATTTTACACACTTCTATCCCTTCTGTACTCCAGTGATTGAAATCCTAGTTCCTTCAGTCTTTCATGATAAGTCATTCCGGATAATGATTTGACTCTCCGCTGAACATTTTCTAAAACTATGGCGGCTTTCTTATACAGTTGTGTCCAAACTGGAGTCGCATATTCTAAATGTGGCCTGATCAGTGTTTTATAAAGGGTCAAAACATGTCTTTATCCATATATGTGACAGTTCTAAATATCAGACCCAGTACCTTATTTGCAGTTGTTACTTTGGTGGTTAGACAGAAGCTTACTGCAAATTGTTACACCCAGGTCTTTTTCTTGCTTAATGTCATACCGAAATTTGTTGAATTTTCAGCTCTCCCAATCTTGTGGGTTGGGGATGTTGGGAGCGGGTTTACATTTTGGAATGTTGTAAAACTTAATTTTGTCAATGGCCCAAGTCTCTGGTTTAAGGACATCTCCTTGACGGTTGGTTGACAGTAGATCTTTATAGCATCTGCATATAATTTGAACCAGCGCACGTCAAAACTTACCATAAGACATGTGCACCCTGCGAAGACTCAGATCAGCCTGCGAATCCGCGCATTCTGCTCAGTCTTCACTGTGCGCTCTAAGAGCCCATTTCTCCTTCATGCAGCAAGAGAAGTCTCTGGTGAGACTAAATGGATGCGCAGGCTGATCTGATTCTTCGCTGGGCGCACAAGTCTTGAGGGCCACATGGAAGATTAGCTTCTTGCTAAATGTGTAACCCTCTTTAAATAAAGACTTTACTTACTTACTTACTTACTTATTGTAGGTTTTTTCGTGCGCTGGCTCAATCGGACCAAGCACACTCCTCTGCAGTATGCCACTTCTGACTGGTCTCCATTCCGAGTAGCTACCGTTTATAGCTACCGTTTATAACTGCTCGCTGTTTCCAATTTGACAGAACATTACGATAACAGACTAGTGTGACAGTGTATTCTTTCATATCCCCTTAATGGCTACTTTTCCGATGTTAATTGTGGTATTTTTCTTATTTAAACGCAAAACATAGGTTGTACGTGCTCGTTAGAACCGCCTCATCGAGGCGGTTCTAACGAGTACCTACAAACAATGTCTTGGAGAATAAAAAAGAAAAATAATGTATACCCCCGTTAACCCCATTTTTCTCTGTACAAAATGGGGTTTAGAGGAGTATTCCTTTCACGAACTTGTTAACTTGATGATTCTTGTATCCAGATTACAACTTTTCCTTCAATACCACAGCCCTCCAGTTTCCTATGTAATCGTCTAAGCGGCACTTTATCAAATGCCTTACAAAAATCGAGGTATATAACGTCTACCTCGTCACCGTTGTCAATGACCTCCGTTATGTCTTCTAGAAATGTCACACAGGATTTACCTTTGATGAATCCATGATGAGCATTGCTAAACAAGTTATTACGTGTCATGTGGTCAACTGTCCCATGCCTGAAAGTGTACTCGGCACAGATGTCAAATTAATTGGACGGTAATTTTCTGCTCGGTTTTTATCACCACTTTTAAAAATGGGGTAATATTGGCTCTATTCAAATCTTTTGGTAAAATACCCACAGATATGTACTCTTCAAAATTATTTTCAATGGTTTAATCATGACATTGGCCGTTTCTTTGACTTATTTGGGGTGGAAATCATCTGGTCCTTGTGATTTATTTGATGTTTGCTCATTTATGACCTCGGAGACTTTTTCCTGTATGATTGTTATGTTGTCTAGAGGTCGATTGTACTGTCGGTCTTCTTCCACTTTTGAAGAGCATAAAAATTATACTTTATGGTCATGTCAGAAAATGTGTGAAGCTCTAACCTTTCTTTACACAATATTAACATAAGATTTGTTACTAAGTTATTTAGACAAATTGTGGGCATTCCGATGGGTACAAATTGAGCACCCCTTCTGACTGATCTGTTCTTGTTTTGTTATAAAAGAGGCCTCATGATGTCCCTTTCCGTTTTGATAACCAATCTGAAATCATTGAAGCCTTTAGCTCGACTTCTAGATATTTAGATGATTTATTAAATATTGACAAAAACTGTTTGGTCAGTCACATTTACCCCCAGAACTTCAGTTAAATAAAGCAAATTCTTCTGATACCGAGGCCCCTTTTTTGGGTTTACATCAATCTATTGTAGATGGGTTTGTTTCCTGCAAAATATTTAATAAACGCGATGATTTTGATTTTGAGATGGTAATTTTTCCTTTCTTGGATGTTGATGTCCCTCTCATGTGGCATCCTATGGCGTTTATATTTCGCAATTAATCGATTTGTCAGAGTGTGTAGCCATGTAACTGACTTCAACACTTGTAATAATTTTTTAACTCTTAACTTCTTAATCAGGGTTATCGTTATCATAAACTACGCAAGCACTTTTCTAAATTTTATGGACGTCATTCTGATTTAATTTAAAAATTAAGTATTGGACTTAAATCTCTTCTGCCACAAGGTCTATCGTAACCCGAATAATGGTGACTTAGTAAATAAATTCAGAAAAATATATACTTGCAATGACTTTAGCACCAAATTTCGTAAAATCATCCTTCGATATAAAAAGATTTGGTCAACATAATTGTTATACGACAGACTGCATGCATGGTAGTTAACCCAATCGCGGTTGACAACTTTGCTTCCCTCTTTAATTTCCCGCCAGTGGGTCAGGCCTCAGATTCTATGACAGTTCCAGCATAAAGGCGTACTGAGAATTAGAATCTAACGTATGTAATGTTGATTGGTGCTTGATGCTCTGTCCCTGGTCGGACCCATCGGAGTCTAACTGTTGGTTTTCTTTTGCTCCAGCATTTCAGTGCTTTCTTGTTGTCGAGACCTCACCGTTGTTTTATCTCTGTATGGGCGAGGATTGCGGCCGCGTAAAATCGATTTAAGCCCCACCCATGCACCCGGTCAAATTCTTTTCATCGACCGTTCAAAGGCGGTTCTTCTGTCGCGGTTTTGTTTTGTTATGGTTTGTCTTTGAGTGTGCGTATCGCTTATTTATTTTCGTTTTGAATATCCAATTGGCCATTTTGTCGGAAAGTAACTGTCCTTTTGGCTTTTCGCTATTGATGGTTCCATTAGGGTCTCGTTATTTCATGTTTGTGTTTCTTTCCCTTTGTGTCTCTGATGGGAGCTGCGTGTTAATTGTATCGATTCTGATAATTGCCTTCACTTCTGTTTTGTACAATGACCTTCAGCTTGCAAAGATTAGTTGTTTGATTTGACGTTTAACGTGCCCGTCAAAACTGTATAGGTCATTTTGGAGACGTTGCTTCCAATTCTGCGGGAGGTTTACCCGACATTGCGATAAAATGACATCTCAAGCCCTGTCGCCCAATGTAACCAACAGGGTTTATAATCATGGACGGTCCGACTCGCGCCGCTTTGCCTGGGCAGGCTTAGATTCACTGAGCGGTTTACCTGTATTCGTGTGCGGTCGGTTTCAACTCTACGTGGAAACATCATGCATCCCATCCCACAAATAGGCGGGTGCCGTCACGTTAAGCGTATTTGTAGTTTCTTGGTCACCAGCTGTTAGTTCAACACTTTGCAAGACTCGATTGCTAACTGTAGTTTTGGTATTCGTTTTTGCACGGACAAAGCGTTAGAAGAGCTTCTTTTCGCTTTTCATGCTGTTTGTTTGTTTGATTTTGAGATTTAACGTCCCCGTCAACACTGTAAAGTTCATTTTGGAGACGTCGCTTCCAATTTTGTGGGACTTTTACCCGACATTGAGATGAAATGACATCCCAAGCCCTGTCGCCCATTGAAACCAATAGGGTTTATTAGCATGGACGGTCCGCCTCGCACCGCTGTTCCTGGACAGGCTTAGATCCACTAAACGGTTTACCAGTACTAGTGTGCGGGCCGGAATCAGCTCTGCGTGGAAGCATCATGCAGCCCATATATATCTTCAAGCCCCTATGGGCGGGGGCCATCGCTTTTCATGCGCTTTGCCAGATCCTCATAACGAAAACACGCCTATACAAATGCATTGTCATTACGCAAATACGCCTATACAAATGCATTGTCATTACGCAAACACGCCTATACAAATGCATTGTCATTACGCAAACACGCCTATTCAAATGCAATGTCATTACGCAAACACGCCTATACAAATCCATTGCCACCTTTATCGCCAAAAACATGATAATTGAATGACGAAAAATTGTGATATTTTCTTATTTCTGCTGATATATGGATTGTGGGTACTCGTTCGGACCGCCTCAGAAATAAGAAAAATAAGTTTACCACTGCAAACCCCAGTTTTACAATATAAAAGTGGGGTTCGAGGGGGTCAAAATTATATAGGCGTGTTTTCGTGATTGTATACATTACCGCCGATAAAACGAAAATCTTAAGATGAAAGATTGTGATATTTTTTTGTTTCTACTCAAAATGTATTTTAGAGCAGAAATAAGAAAATAAGGTTCAACCCTGTAAACCCCAGTTTTACTATATAAATGTGGGGTTCAAGGGGTCAAAATAATATAGTCGTGTTTTCGTGATGTTTTCAAAGTAGTATTTACATTTTCTGAGTCCAAATGTTACTCTGCTTCGTACCACTTTATAACTTCCAAACTTTTGGTCAGTTTTACAATATTTGTACCTTTTCCATTTTCTGAGTTTGATCTTGATGGCCTCTGTGCATTCATTACTCCGGTAGCGATTTCCCTTATTTGGTATAAACATATTTATTTCGAAACAAACTGTACGACATATAACATGATAATAATAGCAATACAAAATTTAAGGACTGGAACGGAAGCACAAACTGCTTATTTAGTTCTTCTCCTTAATAGGTCATCCAACTGTGAATAGAGCATAAGGATACATTTACATGGTAGGTTTCAGAATGAGTGAAATATACTTGAATCATATTAGTTTGTATGATATACTGTTCAATGGAATGAAAGAAAGTACATAATAGTAATTAAACGGTAGAAAAGGAATAAAGAAAGAGTTAGATAGTTAGACAGATTGCATGATATGAAAGCATATTACAGTTATTAAGCGGTAGAAAAGGGAATAAAGAAAGAGTGAGATAGTAAGACAGATTGCATGATATGAGAGTAGGCACGAGAAAAAGATTGTGTGAGAAATAGTGTAAAAATGCATAATCTCTCCTGCGCGAGGAAGGATGCACGGACGGGAACAGGAGGGCGGGACTAAGAGGTTCAGCAGACTCAGTGCTAAGGGTAATAATTTTAAAATGCTAAAACCGTTTCGTGTCCATGATAAATTTTTGTACTCTGTCAAATATGTGGGTGTTTTCGGCAAAAGTTAAGGCTGTGTCACCAAACAGTAGAAGGTGAAGGTTTATTGCGTGAAATTGTGAGATGCTGTCAAGCAGCAAGATGCGTTGATTTGTGTAATTTGTACATTCAAACAGGTAGTGGTATGCATTTTCAATACTCCCACAAGAACAGAGTGGTGAATCGATTATGTGTTTCGAAAATAGATAGAAGTTCAAACTACTGCAATCCGTTCGAAGCCTTGTATGAAGTATCTGGCAAAGCCTTTTACCGGTATAATAGTGCTTGGGGGTACGTTCTCTATCTCTAGCTAGGTAATATTTAAAGGATAATAAGGAATCAGTTTGTTTGGCTTCAGAGGGAAGATCGTTTCAGCGCCTAATTGCAGAGGGCAAGAATGAGTTGGCGTATTGTGAAGTTTTAGGGCTGATGTTTTGAAGTTTATTTGCATTACGAAGACTATAGCGAGAGGCACTCCCGACGGTTGGTGGAACAAGTGATGAAAGGTAGTGTGGGACTAGATTATTATTCATTTTAAAGAAAAGAGTAATCTTATGATCATCGCGTCGCTTTTGGAGAGACTGCCATTTGACCTCATTGTAAAGATTTTGTAATGAAACCAGTCGTGTAGCCCCTGTTGCGATTCTAGCTGCTTCATGTTGTACTTTTTCGAGTTCATCTTTCTCGTACTGTGCACAGTTATCCCAAATTGTATCGCCATATTCTAGTATTGGCCTAATGAATGCAATGTAGATTATTTCTAGTGACTTTTTGTCCAGTTTAAATTTTAGAGTTCTCATGATGTTTACCCTTGTCCAAGCTTTTTCTTTTATATACTGAATATGTTCATGCCACGAACAATCGTTCGAGAGATATAAACCTAAGTGTTTGTGAGACTGGACCTCCTTAATCTGCTGATTATGCATGAAGAGTGGTGGGTGAACTGTCTTAATAAGCTTTCTTGATACTGTGAGAGATTCATTTTTGGGGGGATTAAATAAGACCAGCCACTTATCTGCCCAAGCTGATATTTTTTGAAGATCAGTGTTTAGAAGTGAAGCGGAGGCATGAGGGTTTTCAACAATTATGAAGAGACTTGTGTCATCAGCGAAAAGACGGATATTAGAGTTGATTTCAGTGACAATGTCATTGATAAAGATCAGAAAGAGAAGAGGACCTAAAACTGAGCCTTGGGGAACACCAGCTTTAATATAAGCCCAGTCAGAGTTTGCTCCAGGGAGAACAACCCTCTGTCGTCTGTCCGATAAGTAGTTTTTAAACCAGTCTAGTAGACTTCCAGAAACACCACAAGCACGAAGTTTATGTATTAGTCCGGCGTGCCAAACGCGATCAAAAGCCTTTTTAATGTCACAAAACACTACCCGTATCTCTTTGCCGTTGTCCAAAGCATGACAAAAAGTGTTGTAGAGATAGGTGAGCTGATTGACGGTAGAGTCTCCTGGGATGAATCCAGATTGCAGGGGTGTGAGAACATTATTATCACGCAGATAATTGAAAAGATGTTTAAACACAAGTCGTTCGAAGAGTTTTGATTCAGAATTCAAGAGAGAGATAGGCCTATGATTTGTAAGAAGTGATAGGTCACCTTTTTTTGGAATAGGGGAGAGATTTGCCTCCTTCCAGGAAGCCGGGAAGGAACATTTTGAGAGGGAGTAATTGAAAAAAGCGCATAAGGGACCAGATATTTCTTGTGCTAGCTCTTTTAGAATTCTGTTATTTAGGCCGTCAGGCCCAGAGGCTTTACCCAATACCAAAGTTTTAAGGACGGATTCGACCTCGAGTGGGGTTAATGTTAATGTTTCTAGTGGTGAACGGACTGGGTAGGGTATGATGTCAGGAAGCACATCATTCTGATCGTTCAACAAAGTTTGGTCTCGGAAGAAGTCATTTAGAAGATTAGCTTTATCTTGTTCGTCTGTGTATGTAGAACCATTATGTTCTAACGGAGGTAATGTGGATTTTGATGCTGGAGAAATGAAATACTTCAGGATAGACCACCAGTTTTTGGAGGAAAGTGAATCTGATCTAAGCTTTTCTGCAATTTTCGCGGTATGAGCTAATTTTGAATTGCGAATAAGAGACACTGACTTATTGCGGAAACGTTTAAATTTAATCCAATGAGCGGGTAAGTTGGTTCGCTTGGCTTTACTAAAAGCTCGTTTTCTTTTTCTATTGGCGCGTTTTATTTTTGATGTTATCCATGGAGGGTCGGTAGGCTTGATTCTTACCGTTTTATTTAGAATACAGTCTTTAGCAATTGTGAGTAAATGGTTGGTTATGTTAGATGCATATACATCCACATCATCATTACGCAGGGTGTTCCAGTCTGTGTCAGCTGCTTTTGTTCTTAGAAGATCGTAGTCACCACGGTCATAATTCCAGATCTGACGAGTAAATGATTTGAGTTAAGGTCTACAAAATTTAAAGGCTCCGTATATTGGACAGTGATAACGATGTTCCTGTCCTAGAAATGGGTCACCTACACCGCAAAGAACCAGACTGTTTTTATTGTGGACAAATAAAAGGTCTATTAACGATTCGGACGTTTCTGTAAAATGGGTTGGCTCGTCAATACACTGATATAACGCAAATTCGGAACACAGGGATGTTATTTTACGCGATGCTGGTAAGGATAAAGCATTTAGGTTAAAGTCACCAGTAATGATTATGTCGTTCAAGGCGGTGTCAGTAGCGAGATTTAAGGAATCTAGTATCATTGAAAAATAATTTGCATCAGAACTCGGTGTAAAAAGGCCGAATAGTATATGCTTGTTGTAGTGCATTATAATATATGAATATCATTACTGCGAAAATACCGCCCACAACCCACGCACAGAGTAGGCTGGCACTAAGGCGGAGCTTATATGGTTTCATAATACATGTGCATGCCGCATTATTCAGATGCGCTTTTGTAGTTAATAAAGATAGATATATGTTAAGTCTCTTATGTTTTAATCCACTACATTTGGCGACGAGATGAAAAAACGTGGTGGAAAAACAATGGAAATAAACTAACAAATCAAACGTTTCTGTGAAACAAAACAAAACAAAATAACTTCAACAAGAGACAAACCAATGTGAATTAATGCAAGGATTACTTTAACTATTTGTGAAGAAAAGTGTTGTAAAATGGCTATGAAATTGGACTTAAGCGCACCAGGACCATTCAATGTGATGGGAGAGCAAACTAATCTTGCACAAAAATGGAACCAATATGTAAAGAGACTGGATTATTTCATGAAAGCCCAAAATGTAAACAAAGATGAACAAAATAGGGCTCTGCTTCTTCATGTAGCAGGTGAAGAGGTGCAGGACTTATTTGATACATTATCGAACACAGGGACAACATACGACGATGCCCTTGAAGCGTTGAACGTCTACTTTGAACCAAAGAAGAACATAGCCTTTGAAAGACATTTATTCAGGCAAGCTAAACAACAAACTGATGAAACTGAGGACAATTTTATTGTTAGACTGTCAAAGTTAGCCCTTGGGTGTGACTTCAATGATGATGATCAGAAAAATGATATGATCAGGGACCAAGTTGTGGACTGCTGTAAGTCAACAGAACCCGTTAAAAGCTACTGTCGGAGCAATCCTTGACGTTAGATAAAGTCAGAACCATATCGAGGACATTTGAGCTGTCCAGCTCACATGCGAAACAAATGTCAGAAAACAACAAAACTTCGGACGACAGCTCTGGGGAAGTTTACCTGTTGAAGTAGGATCTGACATGCACGAGGTCGAATTTCAGATAATTAAGGGTACAGGTAAACCGCTTATCGGGCACAAAACTGCCATGGAATTAGGTTTATTACGAATTGGCGTACCAGAAGAGATAACGACTGTAAATACAGAGACAGAGCGCATATTAGCATCATACCACGACCGATTTGAGGGTTTAGGCAAGCTTAAGGATTTCGAACTAAAACTGTACATAGATGACTCGGTAAAACCGGTAGCTCAGCCCGAGCGAAAGATTCCTTTCAAAATGCGTAGCCAAGTTGAACGCAAACTTAAGGAGCTAGAAGCTCTAGATGTGATTGAGCGCGTCCAGGGCCCAACCCCCTGGGTAAGTGCGCTTGTCCCAATCCCTAAAAAAGACGGAGACGTACGTTTATGCGTAGATATGCGTCAAGCGAATAAAGCAGTTCAGAGGGAAAGATTCCCTATGCCAAACGTCGAAATAACGTTGGAGCAAATGAATGGGGCAAAGGTCTTTTCTCGGCTTGACCTTAGGAATTCTTTTCATCAAATTCCAATCCAAATTAATTCGCGGTACATAACAACATTCGCAAGCCACAATGGACTGTACCGCTATAAGAGATTATTTTTTGGAATAAATTCGGCACCCGAGGTACACCAGCGCATTCTTCAGCACATAATCCAGGATATCCAGGGTTGTAAAAACATTGATTGCTGATGATATCATTATTTTTGCACAAAACCAAGAGGAACACAACAAAATTCTCAAAAAGCTTCTCTCACGACTACGCGAGAAAAATCTAACGTTGAACCGAGATAAGTGTGAGTTTAACAAGTCAGAACTTCGGTTCATGGGGCTTATTTTGACGCAAAACGGACTCAAAATTGATGAACACAAAGTGAAAGCAGCATTAGAGACCAAAGAACCGACGAATGCTAGCGAATGCAAGTCGTTTCTAGGTCTGGTTGGATATCTGTCGAAATTCATACGCAACTATGCCACGTTAGCCGAGCCGTTGCGCAGGCTGACGCGTAATGACGTACCATGGACTTGGGGCGAAGATGAGCAACGTTCTTTCGATGCTCTGAAAACCGCCATTACCAGTACCGACGTCATGGCATACTACCATGAAAACGCGGAAACAAACCTCTTAGTTGATGGTAGTCCCTTTGGTCTAGGGGCTATATTGACTCAAAAACAACCCGACGGTAATTTTAGACCAGTTGCATATGCGTCTCGCACTTTAAATGCAGTGGAAAGAAGATACTCTCAAATTGAAAGGGATGCATTGGCTATACTGTGGGCAATAGAAAGGTTCAGAGTTTACCTTTATGGTCTAGATTTTACTGTGTTTACGGACAGCCGTCCGTTAGAGAGAATCTTCAGTAGGTCGCATGATACACTTAGTCCGCGCATTCAAAATTGGGTTCTGAGGCTACAATCATACACATTTTGCGTTACTTACAGGCCAGGTATATCGAATCCAGCGGATATTTTCTCGAGACCCGCTGCACGCGACTCAAATGAAAGTATTACACGCGACCCATTTATCGCTGAGTTAACTAAACAAACAGAGCAGTTTATCTCAAATTTGACGGATAGCAGCCTGCCGATTGCTATCACTTTACAGGAATTGCAACATGGCTCGCAGCAGGATGGCATATTTCGAGAGGTACGCCAGTGTTTACAAACAGAACGGTGGAGGAAAAAAGGTAACTTAATGCCGTATTTTCAAGTCCGACACGAGTTATCAGTAAAAGATGACTTGATCCTGAAAGGATCAAAGTAGAAGTAAAACAAAGATCAGGAATTGATACAATTAACTTACTCCATCCATAAAAGACACCAAAGGGAAAGAAATACAAACATTAAGCGACCAGACCATAATGGAAACCTAAACAAAGGAAGGCCATATGGACAGTTACTTTCCCACAAAATGGCCATATGGCCATCCAAAATTAAAAGACACAAGTGATACACACAGTAAGTAACAAACAACAACATAAATAAATCGCCACAGAAGAGCCGCCTTGGAACGGTCAGTGGAAGATTTCCACTGGGGGGCTTAAATCGATTTTACGTGGCCACAATCCTCGCCCTTACTTCCGTCGCGATTTAGACAAATAATTTGTTCAGTCCGCATGAAGGCCTCCTAACTCATCAGTGCAACATCTCCGTGAACACAGAAATCAAAGAACCACAGAGGTGAGACAACGGTGAGGACTCGACAGCAAGAAACCACTGAAATGCTGGAGCAAAAGAAAACCAACAGTTAGACTCCGATGAGCCCGACCAGAGACAGAGCATCAGGCACCAACCAACATTATCTCTTTAATTTTCAATAAGCCTTTACGTTGGAGCCGTCATAGAATCTGAGGCCTGACCCACCGGCGTGCAATTAAAGAGGGAAGCAAAGTTGCCAACCGTGATTGGGTTAACTACCATGCATGCAGTCTGTCGTATAATATCCATGTTGTACCCAATCTTTTTATATCGTAGAATGATTTTACGAAATTGGGTGCTGAAGTCATTGCGGTTATATATTTTTCTGAATTTATATACTAAGTCACCATAAAATTCGGGTTCCGATAGACCTTGTTGCAGAAGAGATTTAAGTCCAATATTGAATTTTGAAATTAAATCAGAATGGCGTCTATAAAATTTTGAAAAAGCTTTGCGTAGTTTATGGTACCGATAACCCTGATTAAGAAGTTTAGCCGTTAATAATTTATTACGAGTGTTGAAGTCAGTTACATGACTACACACTCTAGCAAATCGAATTAATTGCGAAATATAAACGCCATAGGATGGCGCACGAGGAACATCACCATCCAAAAAAGGAAAATTTACAATCTCAAAATAAAAGTCATCGCGTTTATCATAAATTTTGCACGAAACAAATCCATCTACAATAGATAGATGTAAATCCAAAAACGGGGCCTCGGTATCAGAAGAATTTGCTTTATTTAACTGAAGTTCTAGGGGGTAAATCTGACTGATCAAACCATCAAAATAGGTATTATCAATATTTAATAAATCATCTAAATATCTAGAAGTAGAGCTAAAAGCTTCAATAATTTCAGATTGGTTATCAATGGAAAGCGACAAAATGAAGTCTCTTTCATAACAATACAAGAACAGATCAGCCACAAGAGGTGCGCAATTAGTACCCATCGGAATACCCACAATTTGTCCAAAGCTAGTCATTCCCACGCAACTGCAGGAACGTGTCTTAAATCTTGCACATGAGACACACAGGGGATTAAAGAAAACAAAACAACTGCTCAGAAGCAAAGTTTGGTTCCCGAACATCGATCACAAAGTTGATAATCTCATCAAGTCGTGTCGCACATGCCAAATGACGTCTTCGCCGCCACGTGCACCTCCGGTTATAATGAGCAAACTGCCGGACGGCCCATGGAAAAAGGTCGGTCTCGACCTTAGTGGTCCCTATGGATCAAATAATGAGTATGTCATGGCATTAATTGATTACTACTCAAGATTTCCAGTGGTAGAAATCTTAAAATCTACCACAAGCGCAGCGATTGTGAACAAACTGCGTCAGATATTTGCGATGCATGGGCTTGTAGAAGAAATCGTGACAGACAACGCGAGTAACCTTGTATCGTCTATAGTAGAAAATTTTCTGCGTGAAAATGGGATCAAGCACTCTCGTATTTCGCCGTACTGGAGCAGGCACAATGGTTTAGTGGAGAATTTTAACCGTAGCGTTAGGAAAGCAGTTCGTGTGGCACTGGTCCAGGGTAAAAATTGGCGGACCGAACTCCACACTTTCTTGCTTCACTTCCGTGCAACAGAGCACAGCACAACTGGCTTCTCGCCTGCTCGATTGTTATATAATCGCGAGATCAAAACAAAAACTGCCACAAATCAATACAGTCAGACCACCAAAAGGTCTAATATCGCGCGACGCGCTTCAAAAACAAAGAATAAAGACATACGCTGATAAATCAAAGTCAAAATCCTTTAGAACATACAAAGTTGGGCAAAAGGTGCTTATCTTGAAAATTTGTAAAAACAAAATGTCGCCGAATTGGGACAGTAGAATTTTCAAAGTGGAACGCCAAAAAGGGAACTAGTTTGAAGTTAAGATCAAACAGTGGTGACTTGGTTTACAGGAATGTGACACATGTAAGACCGTACTATGAATCTGTTAAAAGTCAGAACAAAGTTTGCATCAGGAAAAATGAGCACAGTGTTGATAAGGAACAGACTAAGCGAAAGACGGTGCTTCCGAAACGATACCAGGACTATTATATGTGGAAGACAGGTTTTATTCAGTGCTGTCCAAGTCCAAAACCTTATCAGGACTATTACATGAGAAAGACATCTGTGCTGCCAGTTACACAAGCAGTAAACGTAGCTATCATGGACAGCTTATCTGATTACCAGTGATTTAGAATGGGACTACGTGTGTTTTACATGATTTGACAGAAAAACTTTTGACATGTGTTTTATTTTTTTAGTCATGCAGTTGAAATTTCTGACAGTAATTTGCACAAGGTTGAACTTTATTGCCTTAATGCCAGTATCAGTTTGGGAAATTTATCCTTCATGACAATAAATATTTAGATACGAAGTTTCGTTTCGTATTTTGATATTAATGATTTCCGTTTTATTTTCTTGGGGAAGGATGTAGTGCATTATAATACATGTATATGAATATCATTACTGCGAAAGTATCGCCCACAACCTACGCACAGAGTAGGCTGGCACTAAGGCGGAGCTTATATGGTTTCATAATACATGTGCATGCCGCATTATTCAGATGCGCTTTTGTAGTTAATAAAGATAGATATATGTTAAGTCTCTTATGTTTTAATCCACTACACTTGTGTTTGCTCAACAATTCTATCCATATGCATTCTAATCCACGGGGCTCCAAATCGTGTCTACGGCGATAGTCCAATCCTTCCTTCACATAAATCATAACGCCACCGTACCGGTCATGAGGTCGGTCCTTCCGTTCTGGAATATGGAATGACGGGAATATAAGCTCATTTGATTCAATTGAGTTGTGGAGCCAAGTTTCAGAGAGTGCCAGTATGTCAAAAGTCTGTAAAATATCAAGTTTGGGTACAATGCTTTGTACGTTGTAATGTACGAACGCTAGATGATGGTGTTGGTTGAGTGTATCAAGTATATTACTTGATATGGTTGTAGACAATGATACAGAACTGTCGGTTGAAGACGTAGATAAAGGTCCAGGGTTCGAGTGCACATCACCGCAACAGAGAAGGAGTATGTCTA
The DNA here is from genome assembly GCA_963580285.1 of Lucinisca nassula. NCBI lineage: Eukaryota > Metazoa > Mollusca > Bivalvia > Lucinida > Lucinidae > Lucinisca > Lucinisca nassula. Next base: position 53,396,168 of record OY757014.1, on the reverse strand, counting down.
ACCAAAGTATAAAAGTAACAAAATAAAGAGTAGCTATTATTTTTCGAACAAAGTAGGTATTACTGTAGTACGTTACACCAAACTGTATGCGTTTGTAATTTCTACTGACAGTTTGAAGAGCTAAGAATTCACTGTTGCGTACCGACTGAAGCAAGCAAAAGGTTTCAGTAAAACAAAAATAGACCTTGAATAGTACTAGAATGTGAAAGAAGAGATTGAGTCTGCAAGTACGGTAGTAGTCTGGCATGACAGCGATCAGTTGTCTATGTTTACTCTTTTTTACGAACATTTGTCATGTAGTACAAGAACAGCTCTACCGCTGTCATGCAAACAACATTGATATTTGTTGAAACAATAGGCGTCCAGTCCTCCAGGAACGTGCATCCTAACTCAAGCGGAAATAGAAGGAAACCAACAGTAAGGCAAGGAAGAAGAAAAAACAGGTGTACATTCATAATGAACATAATAGCAAAGAGGAGCTTAATGATAACAATACATGTAAATACAAAACACGTGCCTATATGTAGATGTTGGTAGTGTATTGGAAATAAACAAAAGAGGTACTTCGTTTTAGTTGTATTATCATATGACGTCGCGTCTGATGTTGCAACATAGCCATGGAATAAATTCCGTAATCTGTTAGTGAGTTAAATATGCCTGTTAGTAAGAAAAGCCCCATGATATTACACGTACAACGTCATAAACGACGTCGTGTTTACTAATGGCGGAATTTGGTAAGCAAATCGTGAAAAAAAATGCGTTTTAAAAGTCATATGATAAATATGATCTTGCATGTGTGCTGATGAATCAGTAAGTTCACCAAACCCGTCCAGGAAATGGATTGAATGCTCGGCGAAGCCTCGCATTCTTTCCTTTATCCCTAACTCGTCTAATGAATTCAATAATATATGATCACTCATGCAAGATCTTGGATTCAGCATCTTGTATTAAATTTCCTTGTATTAATCTATGATAGTCAACACTATGATATGAAGTTGTAATTGTAAAATTCGTGTCAGGTACGAATACGTAAAGGATATTCAGTGTTAACGAGACTTCGTCTGCCACTATGCATCGTCAAAGAGAGAATAATAAATAATTACAATAAATGTCAAGTCGACTTGGAGACGGCGGTTTGTCGATTGACGTCGAATTGACGTCTATCCTTAAAATGTTCCCGCAGGAGTGCTGTGTCACACTGAGAGGCTACACAGCTCATCTTTATGAAGTTGCATCATTGTTTCAAATAATACAAACATCACAGTAGTTCGTCGAGCAAAAGCATGAAAACGCACATGAAGAAAGAAAGACAGTTACTAGAAGAAAGACAAATTCGACAGCTCGACTACGAGTAAAGTAATATTGTTACTTCCCTTGAATAGGAAACCACACAGTAATTGAGTAGGCTGGGCGGTATTGTGCTACGTGGTTCGAACAGATATTATACATGTCTCTAATTTTGATTTTTATGGTACCAGCCCCAACGCGTGTGCGACGTCGCATCCACGTCGATCCAACTTCATGACGTTGTATCGACACCGATGCGACTCCACCCTGGCGCCATACGCCACCTGGGAGATAAAGTGCTCTGGTCCTTGATCCAAGTGAGAGTCCATAAGATACGCCCAAGCATTTACTTATAGAAGGTCTTCTGATAGGAAAATCAGCAAATGAATATACGTGAGTTTAAACATTCTAACCTAATCTGGTTATAATTACATAACCATACCAGTGTAGACCTAGATCAGACTGTTTCAGAGAAGCAGTCTGATCAGCATTTTTTTTATTTTGTGTGTGTGTGTGTGTGCGTGTGCGTGTGTGTGTGTGTGTGTGTGTTTGTCAAATGTCCTCTTGGGAGGGCTAAGCTAGAGATAGAGCGATTTTCGCCAATCAAATGTTTAGTTTTGAACAGTAAAAAATAACTGTTCGACCCATGTATGACAATAGATTCCTCAGCATGATAAGTTTTGAACATGTCATTTGAAGTACAGGCGCGTCAGACCTGTTTTTGTTTTGCGTTGAGTTTTACAAAATAAATGAGACCTAAAACAAACAGTGTGGACACAGTTCAGCTGCCGCGTTCATGGGCATCTAATCTAGGTCATGTTCCGTTTGCCATGTTCTCAAAAATGGACGCTAGGTATACATAGGCATCGAGTGTAGCTAGTGAGAAGGCCGTTATAGGTCACAAATGCAACATAGTTGTATATCAGAGTATACTTCCAGCATTTACTAGTTCACCACACAAGAAGTTCGTTGAATAAGTAAACTGTTTATGGTGTTTATAGAGTTTCTTCTGGATCTTCTTGGTTATTGTAGTCAGGTAAGTCACTCAGAAAGTTGACTCTCCGTACTACTTCGTCTGGAGTCTTAATTAGTATAGTCCCATCGGACGACCAAGCACTAATGAGTTGTCTGTCCCTTATTTGAAACACCAACTACTTTCTCACCGGTATGTACTTCTTGATCAATTTGACATTTTTAATTTCTGCAAAGCTGGACCATGTTTCAACTAAGTTTAAATCGCCAAATGCTTCATTCCAATCTATATCTCCCAGTTATTTTTCATAGCTTTTAAAATCACCTTTATGAAAGTTCAATTTGGAACAAATACGAAAAGCTTCTTCTTCAAAAAAAAGAAAAAAAAAAAAAAAAAAAAAAAATGGTAATTGAAACTAAGATCCACGTGATTACTCTTTCCAAATCCTGGAAGGTACATCAAACCAGACACTGCATGCATAAAAACAAGCCAAAACAAGCACTTCTTCCGGAAGGTTTCGACTCCCCTAGTGGTCTATTATCTGCAGTCAGGTTTGTATTTAGCTTTCTCTAAAAGATCACTAAAATGCCTGTGCCGTCTGCATGTCATGAGTGGCTTTTGGGGAAACACCTTCTTCAGACGTTTGGATGAGCCATTGATAGAAAATGTTTGTTGACGATATCCTTGACATTGGGTATCCAGGTGTATCAAGTCCAGTTTCAAACAGCAGACACTTACCTTAACCCTTATCTTGCTGAATATTCAGTTTAGCCACACCCATTTCTGACTTTGAACCAATCAGATTACTTTATGTTATTTATTCCTACAAATTCATAAACTGTATGTCAAACAGTGTAGATCCTGATCAGATGGCTTCTTCAGAAGCCATCTGATCTGGATCTACACTGTTTGCAAAGATAAGGGTTGTCGTGAACAGCAAGATAAGAGTTAAAAATAGTGAACTTGTAACAAACGCTAAGTTAAGCAAGTATTCTGGTATTATTTGTATATAAAATGAATCTGAGAAATTGCCCTTCTTGAATCAGAGGAACGGAATGACCGTTACCGGACACCGCCGCACCCCAGCCCACGCCTATCACCAGTCGCACGCGCATCCGATTAGACCGCCGAAAATCTAATATTTTGTGTATCAGATTCAAGCTTTTCATCCCTCATTTACTTTTACAGTAAATTTCTTTTATTCTATACTTAGCAGTGAATTCAATGCATATCTGAAACAAATAAAACTGATATTTTTACACGGTGTAAATATATTTTCACATTGTGAAAAATAACATGACCATGTTATTTTCACATTAGCAGCCCGGACTACTTTTTTGGTTTGATGTTCTTTTTCGTTAAATACCAATATTGTATCGAATGTACTGAATATATATTCCATACACCAGAAATGCATCACGTGAACAAGTCCGTGAGATAAAGATCGCCCTAAACCCCACTTTATATAGAGAAAACTGGGGTTTACGGGGGTAAACACTATTTTCCTTATTTCTGCTCCAAGACATAGGTTGTGGGTACTCGTTAGAACCGCCTCAATGAGGCGGTTCTAACGAGCACCGAAAACCTATGTTTGGAGTACAAGTTATAAAAATATCACAAATTTTCATCAGAAAAATTGCCTTTTTTTGGAGGTTTCAAATATGTACTATATCACACGGATGTGTTATCGTAATGTGTTAAAACTGTTCAATTACAGTACATCGCAAAAGTCACGAATCAAAGAAAACGAAAATGTACTTTTTTCGGTAAATAACAAAAATATTTCATCTGTCAAAGTCATGAAAATTCTGTTGTTTTCAGCACACTCGATGAAATATATTTGGTAAAGTAAATATCCTCTCTACATAGATACTGGCCCAACGTTTGCCAGACTGCTTTTATTGGCGAGTATATACTGAGAATAGATTCTCAAGATTTACAATCAACATCATCATCATCCTCTTCATCATCATCATTGTTATTTTTTATTATTATTACAGTCAAACTTCGATGGCTCGAACCCCTTTTGGACCATGAATATTGGTTCGAGACAGCGGTAGTTCGAGCCATAGAGGGTTACTTTTAGTGACATACCAGAAGACATAATGGAGATAATTGTGGATATCTTTTCAGTGTTCTGTATATTAAATGTATGTTGTGTGTACTCATTAGAATCGCCTCATCGAGGCGATTCTAATGAGTACACACAGCATACATTTGCAAGATAAATGGAGAAAATCTTCTAAATTACCCCTATATCGTTTTTGGAGGAATTCCCTGCGGACTCAAGAACGGGTTCGACCCATCCATAGTAAACGAGCCATCGGAGGTCGAGCCACTGAAATTGCACGACCCGCAGAAAAAGAAACCGACTGAAGTCGGTTGATTTCTAAGAGTGCCCTAAAATCACTGTGTCATTCTGTCAGTCTGTCATTCTGTCAGTCTGTCATTCTGTCAGTCTGTCCGTCCGTCCGTAACCCGTTTGTGAAAATTGGTGATAGTGACTTAACCGCTTGGAATATTTAAACAATTTTTGGCATACTGATAGATATCAATGAGATCTAACCAATGAGCTTGCGAAATATTACATTCCATTTAGAATAGCCTCGCCGAGGCAAAAAATGTGAAAATTTTTGAACTGCTTCTCCTCAGAAAACCGTTGGGCCGATTGAAGTCAAATTTCATATGGAGCCTCTATGGGATGGGGGAAACCAAAATTTGCTCATGGGGTCCCGGTCACATGACCAAAATGGCCGCCAAGCCATATATGGTCTGTCTGTCTGTCCGTCCGTAACCCGTTTGTGAAAACTGGTGATAGTGACTTAACCGCTTGGAATATTTAAACAATTTTTGGCATACTGATAGATATCAATGAGATCTAACCAATGAGCTTGCGAAATATTACATTCCATTTAGTATAGCCTCGCCGAGGCAAAAAATGTGAAAATTTTTGAACTGCTTCTCCTCGGAAACCGTTGGGCCGATTTAAGTCAAATTTCATATGGAGCCTCTATGGGATAGGGAAACCAAAATTTGCTCATGGGGTCCAGGTCACATGACCAAAATGGCCGCCAAGCCATATATGGTAAAAACCCTTCATAAATAGTCTTCTCCAGAACCACTGGGCAGATTTCCACGAAACTTGATAAATAGCATCTGGGACGTAGGCCCATCATAAATTGCTAAAATGGTGACCCTGGGTTGACCTTGACCTTCTTTGGGTCCGTCCGTAACCCGTTTGTGAAAATTGGTGATAGTGACTTAACCGCTTGGAATATTTAAACAATTTTTGGCATACTGGTAGATATCAATAAGATTTAAACAATGAACTTGCGGAATATTACATTCCATTTAGTATAGCCTCGCCGAGGCGAAAAATGTGAAAATTTTCGAACTGCTTCTCCTTGGAAACCGTTGGGCCGATTGAAATCAAATTTCATATGAAGCCTCTATGGGCCGGAGGAAACCAAAATTTGCTAATGGGGTCCAGGTCACATGACCAAAATGGCCGCCAAGCCATATATGGTCTGTCTGTCTGTCCGTCCGTAACCCGTTTGTGAAAATTGGTGATAGTGACTTAACCGCTTGGAATATTTAAACAATTTTGGCATAATGATAGATATCAATGAGATCTTGCCAATGAACTTGTGAAATATTACATTCCATTTAGTATAGCCTCGCCGAGGCAAAAAATGTGAAAATTTTTTGAACTGCTTCTCCTCGGAAACCGTTGGGCCGATTGAAGTCAAATTTCATATGGAGCCTCTATGGGATGGGGGAAACCAAAATTTGCCAATGGGGTCCAGGTCACATTACCAAAATGGCCGCCAAGCCATATATGGTCTGTCTGTCTGTCCGTCCGTAACCCGTTTGTGAAAACTGGTGATAGTGGCTTAACCGCTTGGAATATTTAAACATTTTTTTGGCATACTGATAGATATCAATGAGATCTAACCAATGAGCTTGCGAAATATTACATTCCATTTAGTATAGCCTCGCCGAGGCAAAAAATGTGAAAATTTTTGAACTGCTTCTCCTCGGAAATTCGTTGGGCCGATTTAAGTCAAATTTCATATGGAGCCTCTATGGGATAGGGAAACCATGACCAAAATGGCCGCCAAGCCATATATGGTAAAAACACTTCATAAATAGTCTTCTCCAGAACCACTGGGCAGATTTCCACGAAACTTGATAAATAGCATCTGGGACGTAGGTCCATCATAAATTGCTAAAATGGTGACCCTGGGTTGACCTTGACCTTCTTTGGGTCCGTCCGTAACCCGTTTGTGAAAATTGGTGATAGTGACTTAACCGCTTGGAATATTTAAACATTTTGACATACTGATAGATATCAATGAGATCTAACTAATGAACTTGCGAAATATTACATTCCATTTAGTATAGCCTCGCCGAGGCGAAAAATGTGAAAATTTTCGAACTGCTTCTCCTTGGAAACCGTTGGGCCGATTGAAATCAAATTTCATATGAAGCCTCTATGGGCCGGGGGAAACCAAAATTTGCTCATGGGGTCCAGGTCACATGACCAAGATGGCCGCCAAGCCATATATGGTCTCTCTGTCTGTCCGTCCGTAACCCGTTTGTGAAAATTGGTGATAGTGACTTAACCGCTTGGAATATTTAAACAATTTTTGGCATACTGATAGATATCAATGAGATCTTACAAATGAACTTGCGAAATATTACATTCCATTTAGTATAACTTCGCCGAGACGAAAATGTGAAAATTTTCGAACCGCTTCTCCTCGGAAACCGTTGGGCCGTTTGAAGTCAAATTTCATATGGAGCCTCTATGGGGTGGGGGAAACCAAAATTTGCTCATGGGGTCCAGGTCACATGACCAAAATGACCGCCAAGCCATATATGGTAAAAACCCTTCAAAAATAGTCTTCTCCAGAACCACTGGGCAGATTTCCACGAAACTTGATAAATAGCATCTGGGACGTAGGCCCATCATAAATTGCTAAAATGGTGACCCTGGGTTGACCTTGACCTTCTTTGTGCCTAGGTCAAACTTTGACACATATGCTTTTGTATTGGAAAAGTGAGAATGCATGTTATCCTGTAAACGATTCAGAATACAGTACTAAAGTATAAGATATATTTACGATAAGGCGCATTTATTGGGGGAACCGTTTTAGGTCCAGGTCACATGACCAAAATGGCCGCCATACCCATATATGGTAACACTCATATAGCTTAAAGCATCTGGCTGGTCGTGCACTTCAGCTGAAGCACTGGTTCTACTGTATTATTATTATAAGATATGTGGTTCTGATAAGCCAGACGTAATCGAGGTTACTAAGTATGACGCCGGCAAACTGAAGGCAAAAGAAGAGCCTACAATCATGACAATCACCCAGCCGCACGGTAAGTTTGTCTTACAACTGTAAGCAATCTTTACTGCAAATGTTCAACGATGTTTCTTTATGGTTTTTTTAACATTTTTTGTACCAAATTGAATATTCCTCCTTATATAAAGCAGGAGTCCATTTCAAACTTTAGAGGTGTCAGGTTGTGTTTTCTTCAAAATTGATTTGGAAAATGGCTGAACTTTTTGCAAACGGTGTAGGCCCTGATCAGACGCCTGATCTGGGCCTGCACTGTTTCTCAGGGTACCCGTTTTGGGGTTTGTGGTACCAAATGGGTTAAGCTTACAAAATACTCACGAACAAATGTATGCCTAAAATCCCATCATAAGACATTGGCAAAAATGTAGACCCAGATCAACCGCGACAGCCGAGTCTACACTGTTTGCTGAAGTTAAAATACGAGGACATAATCCTCGTTTGCGACTTCTAGTTACCTGTCGACACAAATGTTTGGATTTCTCAGACTTTATCCGAGATGCATCACGTGAACAAGTACGTGAAATGAACACCTCCCTAAGCCCAACTTTATATAGAGAAAACGGGGGCTTTATTTTTCTTAATTCTGTTCCAGTGGATAGGTTGTAGGTACTCGGGAGAATGGGGCGGCTCTAACACGCTACCGCAGCGTATATTTGGAGTATAAATAAGAAACAAAAAACCACGGATTTTCACCAGAAAAGGAATGAAATATGAAATATGAAATAAAATATGAAAAAAAAAAAAAAAAAAAAAAAAAAAATGCACTGCATTACGAAAACACGCCTATACAAGTACATTGTAAACTTTACCACGGAAAACAAATGAAAATTTTAAGATGAAAAATCATGATATTTTTCTTATTTGTGCTCAAAATATAGATTGTGGGTACGAGTACCCACATTCTATATTTTGGAGCAGAAATAAGAAAAATAAGGTTTACCCCTGTAAAGCCCAGTTTTTCTATATAAAAGTGGGGTTCAAGAGGTTCAAAATTATAAAGGGTGTTTTCGTGATAAGTTGCACGGGTGTATTATCGTGATGGTTGTTTGATTATTTTTTTACCCACAGCATAAAACTTTATCTTATACCGCAAAGAAATAGTCAGGTTTTTGATTGGACAGCAGAAGAGAAATTATTTTTCGTCCCCCATCACGAAAATCACGAAAACACGCCTATATATTTGTGAGCCCTTGAACCCCACTTTTATATAGTAAAACTGGGTATTACAGGGGTAAACCTTATTTTTCTTATTTCTGCTCTTAAATGTAGATTGTGGGTACTCTTTAGAACCGCCTCGCCGAGGCGGTTCTAACGAATACACACAATCTATATTTTGAGCAGAAATAAGAAAAAAATCACAATTTTTCATCTTAAAATTTTCATTTTTTCAGCGATAAAGATTACAATGTATTTGTATAGGCGTGTTTTCGTAATGCGTCCATTTTGGGCTTGGAAAAATATTTGGGTTACATGGTACTTCCACGCAGAGCTCAAAGTGACCACACATGAGTACTGGTAAACCGCTTAGAAGGACGAAGCCTGCCCAGGCAATGTGCTGTGAGTCAGACCGTCCAATACATATAAGCCTTTTGGTTTCATTAGGCGGCAGGGCTTGAGAGGTCACTACATCTCAATGTCGGGTAAAAGTCCCACAAATCTGGAGTGAACGTCTCCAAAATGACATAAATAGTGTTGATGGGGACGTTAAACCTCAATTTAATCAAACGTATGCCCCGTGAACAACAATATATAACACTCTCATGCCTGCCATCCCTGAATTTCGATATCCGCCATCTTGGATCTGCACCAAATAATTTCCAGCCAGAAAATCCTATATTAAGACTTTTGATTGCATTTCATTCATTCCGTACTTTATTTCATTGTTTTCCGCTATAAAACTCTCATTCAACATTGACCTTCTGCAAATGGTTGGTAGATCCCTTAAATACAAGACTTTCGAGCATGAAGTGTATTCCCTTTTTGCGTCTACTCTGGGTCTACCCCGACCCATGATCCAGTCCAGATTCTATAGATAAACCTCTTATGTATTCATAAGAATAGCGCGTCTATTTTCTGTAAATAAATGTAACATTGTACCTGGTTTGATGGCAAGTTGTGATTGTAACGTGAACTTTAGCACTGAAAATCTTACTGAGATTTATAACTTTGGGTCGGTTGGTAGACAATTGACCCAGAAATTGCCAAAAATGGCCGTACTCGGCTGAACAAAATGGCCGCCAGAGCTTAAAATAGAATAAGAGGTAAGAGGTACTGATCGCTCCCCTGAGCTCTGAGTATTATTTGGTCACTTTATTCCTCTGAGTGATCTTTGGTACTGATAAATAGGTCAAGGTCAGCATGGTGCCATTATTTAAAAAATATTGTAGCAAGAAATCACCTGAAGCTGCATACGAAGATTCAAGAAATCGGCCCAGCAATTCTGAAGATTTTTTTTTTATTATTTTTATTATAAGATATGTGTTATGCATAAGAATTTATTTTTCTGATTCCCACTTTCACCCCACTGGGTGACCTAATAACATCATGTTTATTCTTCTTAAAGAACTTTCTGGAAAGACATGAGTCACAGATGAATTTAATTTTTGTAAACAACTTGTTTACAAGGAAAAGTACTTTGAAATCTTCCAGAAAGTTCTGGGTTGCATTATTTTTAGAAAATTACCTAATCTTATTCCACAGCCCTCTGGAATGTTCTAGAGAAATCTTAGGGTCTATAAAAGAGCTTGATTTTTCTCTTTGAGTCAGACTTTGGAGTTTGAAGTTTGGGTTTATAACAAAAGTTATTTCTGGATTGTTAAAGGTTATATTTCATTTCGGACTGTGGATTCTGTGGGATCAAGGAAATAGATTCATTCAAGGATATTTCATAACAGAGCTAAGTACATTTAATTTGTTAAAGATACTTTGTAAATAAATTTTGCTGAATTCTCCAAAAGGCTTGTTTGCTTTTTCTTTCTGCTACGCCTGGCTCGTAACAATATGGACGTGGCGTCCATTTTGGTCATGTGACCTGGACCATTCGAACAAACTCTCTTTCCCCTGTTGTCGGAAGGTTACATATGAAATTCAATTGAATTTTGCTCAGTGGTTTCAGAGAAGAAAATAATTAACGGACGGACGACGGAAACCATAACGAAAACACGCCTATACAAATGCATTGAAAACTTTACCGCCGAAAAAGCGAACATTTTAAGATGAAAAATTGTGTTTTTTTCTAAGGTTCACCCCTGTAAACCTCAGTTTTACTATATAAAAGTGGGGTTGAAGGGTCAGAATTAAATAGGCGTGTTCTCGTGGTGAATGGTCATTTCAAAATACATATTTTTTTTCACTTTATTAGGTCTTTTATTCGCGTTACAATGCCTTTCTTTTGCATTGCTATGCTTTTTACGCGTTACTGCGCTGATTCCTGTTATTGCGCGTTCCTCTGCATTAGTATGTCTCTCTTTGGCGTTGCCATGCCTTTTTAGCTCATCAGAGCCAAAGGATCGGGGGAGTTTATAGGATAGGCAGTTGTCCGTCGTCGTCTGCGATTGCTTCGCCTGCGTCCGTCAACACTTTCAAACGACATCTCCTCTGAAGCCACTGGGCCGATTGGGCCCAATGTTTATCTGTAGTGAAAGGGAAAATTAAACAAGAGCTGTCGCCAAAAGCATAGCTCGCCTGTTTCGCGCCTTCAAGATATAAGGTAAAATTACTGAACCATGAAATATAAGTCACACACACCTAGATACGTTTTGAGGTCAGTGATCAGGTCACATGGAACATATATGCCAGATATTACCTTTCAGAATCACAATGTGTATGAATTATAAGGCAAAATCAATGAACCATGAAAATAGGTCACACTGACCTAGATATATTTCTATATCAATCATCTGGTCACATGGAACTTATAATTCAGGACTGAAGTTTCTTAAAAAATAGTATTCAGTTTGGCAGAGTCACTGAATCATGAAATTTAGGTCACACTGACCAAGATATAATTTCGAGGTCAATCATGGGGTCACAAGGAATAAATAATCCAGGCATGATGTTTCTTCATGAAAAAGTATTCAAGATAATAAGCAAATCACTGAACCATGAAATATAGGTCACATTGACCTAGATATATTTTGAGGTAAATCATGGGGTCACATGGAACTAATAACCCAGGTATGACATTCTCCATCATATAGTAATAAAGATAATAGGGTAAATCACTGAACCATGAACTATAGGTTATAATGACCTGGATATATTTTGTGGTCAATAATTAGGTCACATGGAATAAATAATCCAGGTGTAACATTTTTTTTCATCAAACAGTATTCAAGATACTAGAAAAATCACTGAACCATGAAATATAGGTCACAGTGACCTAGACATATTTTGAGGTAAAGCATGTGATCACATGGGACTAAAAACCCATGTATGACATTTCTCCATCCAATAATATTCAAGATAATAGGCAAAATCACTGAACCATGAAATATAGGTCACACTTACCTAGCTATATTTTGAGGTCAATCATGGGGTCACATGGAACTAATAACCCAGGTATGACATTTCTCCATCAAAAAGTAATCGAGATAAAAGACAAAATCACTGAAGCAAGAAATATAGGTCACACTGACCTAGCTATATTTTGGGGTCAATTATCATGTCACATGGAACTTATAATCAATGTATGACATTTCTGCATCAAAAAGTATTCGAGATAATAGGCCAAATCACTGAGCCATGAAAGGTCGCACTGACCTAGATATATTTTGCGGTCAATTATCGGGTCACAAGGAACTAATAATCCAGGTATGACATTTCTCCATCAAATAGTATTCGAGATAAAAGTCAATATCACTGAACCATGAAATGGTCACAGTGACCTAGATATATTTTGAGGTCAATCAATGGGTCACATGGAACTAATATCCCATATTTGACATTTCTCCATCAAATAATATTCAAGATAATAGGCAAATCACTTGCCCGTGAAATATAGGTCACCATGACCTTCACCCTTTTACACTTGAACCAATGTCACTTGGTTGGCTGATGTATAACCAATTCTGTCTATAACTTGTTAGCATAAGGGAAAGGTATACAACAAATTACAAAGTTGTCCTAGATTTTGACCCCATCCCCACTCCCAGGCATAAACCCAGGGGTGTGTTGTCTTGGAATCTCAAAATACACTCCCAGGTATCCAAGTTGTAAATATGAATGCTTTGTGATATGTGACTGCTGAGATATAAGCATTTCAAAAACTTTAACACAGTATTACATAGATATTCTAGATTTTGACCCCAAGCCTCACCCCGGGGCATGATCCCATGGGTCTGTTCTCTTTGAACATCAGAAGACCCTCCCAGGTACTAAAGTTTCAAATATGAGTGCTATGAGTGCTCTGTGATGAGTGACTGTTGAGGTATAAGCATTTGAAAAACTTTAACGCAGTGTGACGGGAACGCACACGCGCACGCCATCCGAGGTGACAACAATAGCTCTCCATGTACTTCGTACAGGCGAGCTAAAAATGGCATTAAATGTCAAGCCTTTGCAGATATTTAGACACAACTTTCATAGAAATGTTCCTTAAGCAATCTACTATCTGCCATATCATTTTAGCCTACTGCGTCTGCGTCGTCGTGCAAAGACTTGGACATTTTGTAATATCTCTGTCATTACTGAACATATATTTTTTTTTAATTTATTATTTCTTTTATTCCACATCCATATATCAACAAACATGTATTATAATGATGTACATTTACACTTGTACCGTATCACTACAGTATGCTGAATTAAAAGGAAGGCAATTCGAAACCATATTCAGAGCATATTCTTCCCTATTTACCTCCCTTAGTTACTAAATAATGAGCCGGTGTCACCGGCGCATGACAAAACCTATAGTAGAACAACCAGTGCGGCAAGCAGAATCTCAAAATTGCCTGTGCGCCCTCCCAGCATGTCGTGACCCTTTGCTTATTTCTCTTTTCATAAAACGTTTCATACAACAGGTACATGTATTCAGCGAAGACTCAGATCAGACTGCACGGATGTGCAGGCCGATCAGATTCTTCGGTGATCTCTCAAGGCTCCCTTCAGGCAATGTCACGCACCGGCTCAGATAATAGAAAAAAGAAGAGGGAGAGCTTATATATAAAGTATATACCAACTGTAAGATCGTCCTTGGCATCCCGATCTCAATTCAGGTCACCACAACGTGCGTATAAGCGAATCAAATACCAATCATACATCCAAGAAATTCAAATTATCTGTTTCTTTCATGCTTTTAACTGTAGTTTACAGTTTCAAGGCGTCATGCAGTCGACATCACAGAAAATTGTTTGAAACGACAATATCGGCTTAGATTTCGTAAAGAAATCCCTATGCTTCAGTGAAAAGCACGGAAGAATCAGCGAGGTCTCGTTAACCCCTATCCAGCCGTACACGACAAGCCTTATCTTTGTAAACAGCGTAGATCCAGATCAGATGGCTTCAAAAGAAGCGATCTGATCAGGATCTACACTGTTTGACATTCACCTTATGAATTTATAGGAATAAATCACATCAAGTTATCTGATTGGTTCCAAATAAGAAATGGGTGGGGCTCGATCGAATATTCAGCAGGACAAGGGTTAATATCGCCAAGGTACGATCATACTGCTGGAAAACCATTACGGAAACACACCTATATAATTTTGACCCTCTTTAACCGCACTTTTATATAGCAAAACTGGGGTTTATTTCGGTATACCTTACCTTCCCTATTTCCGCCGCAAGACACAGGCCACGGGTACCCGCTAGAACCGCCTCATCGAGGCGGCTCCTACGCGGGCCCACAGCCCACGCTCGGAGCAGACACAAGAAAAAATATCACAATTTTTCTTCAGAAAATGTTCGGTTTTCGGTGGATAATTTTTCCATTATATTTACATAGGCGGGTTTTCGTAATGCATGGGTCAAACATCAAGTTGCGTCACGTATTCCGCAGTAATAACATGGTTGTATATATACGGAAATGGAAATTTTCCCTATATTTCTCTCCCTTTGCAAACAGATCGTTGTACAGAGGAAGGAGAAATAAACAAACAGAAAAAAAGAATACACACATTCACACATACATACACACAAAACTACAGAGGCCAAAATCCACATCACGGAAACGTATTTCGAACATTCTCCATTTCACCCACAGACACCACCGGAGAGAGACATTTTCACCTATTATATTATTTTATTTTTTTTAGGACTGATTTAATGAACCCCAATCCACCGGGGTTACCTTGACCCATTGTGTTTAAGGTCCCTTAAATCACCGGCCCACATGTGCATATCAGAGACAAAAAGGCACACGCAGAAGGGGACAAAGAATCCGTCCAAAAACGCACACCATGGGTACTCGTTAGAACCGACTCATTTAGGCGGTTCCAACGTGCACCCACAGTCCCCGTTGAAAGAAATAAGAAAAATTTAACAATTCTACATAATATGTGTCACTTCTGGCACCATGTAGGACGCCATTATTATAATAAATTTTTATAGGGGTTCCAGCTTTTCTCGAATTTCTCCAGTCTTCCATTTTTAACTGCATTATATTTTTCTATCCGATAATGAGTTTTGATAGATAGTTTAAAAATATCAAACAAAGGAATAGATTCGTCAAGTTTCCTAGTATATATAAATTGTTTTGCCTTAATAAGTAACTGGTTTATCACTATATCATAGGCTAGAGAACCAAACAAAATATCCTTTTCGTTCCATTCGTATGGCAATACAATACCTTTGGATGTAAGAAAGTCTCTAAAATTTAACCAAAACGTTTGTACATATCTACAATCCCAAAAAAGATGCTTCAATGTCTCAATTTCATTTGTACAAAATGTACAATTATTATTTTCTTTTATATTCATTTTTGCCAATAGATAATTTGATGGTAAAATTCTATGTAACATTCTAAGCTGGAACCACAGCATACTAGATTCTTTTGTAACTTTGAATGGTAATTTAAAATATTTTTTCCAGTCTGGTGCACTATAAAAAAGTATATCTCTTTCCCATGTCCTTATTGATGATGGGGGTAAGTTTTTATCACTAAAATATCATATATATTTCTACACCCTTTCAAATTTTTTTTAATGGTGTAAATCAGTGCTGGACATGTAGGTTGTTGTCCTTTAACAGGTAAATGTTGAAATGTTAATGTACTCAAATAGCTTGTGCATGCAGCTATTATACCATGATAAGTAAGAAAATTAGTATTTAAATTAAATTTTTCCTCAAAATCATTTATATTATAAAAATTGCCATTTCTATCCATCACATCATTTATAAAATTGACACCAGACTGGAACCATGGTCTTACAAAAAGACTATTTCTTCCGACCTTGATGTTATGATTGTACCACAATAGTGTACATAAAAATCGTTCCAAGATACTGGGGTATGTGCTAAAGAAAAAATATACAAAGCATTGTATGCATCATACCAAAAGTGATTATCGATTCTACCTAGATTATTTTTAAATAGTCACTGCCATACAAAAGAATATTTTTTGTAAAGGGATACAAGAAGTTATGTATTTCAAAGCAGTCTTTATTTTCTGTTATTTGTCTTCTGATCCAGCTTATTTTAAGAGCATTTATAAATTGTTTAATGTCTACCATACGTAGACTACCATTCTCGTACCCCTGTACAATTATAGCCCTTTTAATTTTATCAGGACCATTATTCCATAAGAATTTATAACACATATTCTGCAATGTCTTTATAAATTCTGTAGAAGGATTTGGCAATCCTATGAACAAATGGTTCAACTTTGGGATGGCAAGACTATTTATTACTACCAATTTTCCTAAAGGAGTTAACACTCTTTTAGACCAGGTATTAAAAATATTCCGTATGACTGGAAGTTTAGAATCGTAATTACTATCAACAATTTCTTGTAAATTTGTAGACATAGTAACTCCTAACATAGAAAAAGTTCCTTTTTCCCAGTGTAAATTGTAATCCTCGCATAAAACTAAATTCGAGCCTTTTCTTGAGCCAAACCATACTACTGATGTTTTATCGACATTTACACCAAGGCCGGAGATATCCGCATAGAATTTTAAGACTAAAAGGGTATTTTTAAGAGAATTTTCTGTACCATCTAATATACAAGATGTGTCGTCTGCATATTGTGATATTACATATTCCTTGTCCCCATCCCTAATTCCTTTAATATGTTTATCATTCCTTATAAGTATTGCCAAAATCTCTGCGCAGAGTAAAAATATGTAAGGTGAAATTGGGTCACCCTGGCGGCAGCCTCGTTGCAAGAAAAACCATTCAGAAAGATGTCCATTAATCTGCACGCACGAGCTTATATTTTTGTACAAAATGTTTCTCCACTTCTTAAACGTTATTCCAAAGTTAAAGTAATCTGAAACTTTATTTATAAAAGCCCATGAGACGGAGTCAAACGCTTTTTCAAAGTCAATCAAAAGTAAAAGTCCAGGATATTTTCCTTTTCCGTATAATGAAACAAATCGTAGATAATACGTATATTCTCCCCAATATATCTTCCTGTCATGAAGCCCGTTTGATCATTATTAATTAAATCTGGTAGGATTTTCTTTACTCTATTTGCTAGACAAGTAGATGCCAGTTTATACGAACAGTTTAAAAGTGAAATAGGTATCCAATTTTTTAAGTATTGCCTATCTTTATTTTGCTTTGGTATACATGTAATAATTCCTTCATTCTGGGTGACAGATAACTCATTCATATGAAAACCATAATTAAGAGAACGCAAAAGGAAGATACCAAGATCATTCCAAAAGAATTTCAAAAATTCCATAGTAAAACCATCAGACCCTGGGCTTTTATTATTTTTTGCCTTTTTCAGGGCATTTAGGAGTTCATCATAAGTTATTTCTCCTTCCAAGATTGTTTGCTTTTCGTCATCTAAAACAGGAACATTGAAATTTCTTAATTTACATGTAAGATCGACCTCCTCTACCGGTTTTTCAGCATACAAGTTTTTGTAAAATATTGTAGTTTCGTTTAATATCTTGTCCTGGTCCTTTAATACTTCGCCACTAGAAGTAATCAGGCTTGGCATACATTTTGAAGTAAAATTTCTATTTTCTAAATTGCAAAAATATTTTGTGATTTTCTCCCCTTCGTCAACCCATTTTGCCTTGGATCTTAACTTAACCCCTTCCATTTTCTTACGTCTTAAGTCTTCAAGCCTTTGAATTTTAATTTTCAATGCATCGTGATCAAGTATGGCTTCTGATTGCAATTTTTGAATATCCTCAAGTAGTTGTTTTCTTCCGTATCTTCTTGTTTTTTAAGATATGACGAATAAGAAATTGTCTTCCCCCTTATTTCCATTAACAATACTTCAAAGAATAACTGATCATTAATGTTCAAGTTTAAATTTTTACTCGGAGTATCTTTTTAGGAATATCATTAACTTGTGTTGTGGATGCATATTGTTGTTTCACCATCTCTATGGTTTTCTTAATTTCTGATGCATAATTTACATCTCTTAATAGTGAATTGTTAAATTTCCAGTATGAAAGTCCCCTACCTAATTTATTAAACTTAAAGGATAATAAGACCATACAATGGTCGGTTCGATAAACTAGTAAAATACATACTTCATCTACATCAGGAAAGTACTCTTCTGATATAAGAAAAAAATCTAATCTGGCTCTTTTATTAGTGTTTGGACGTGTCCATGTAAATGACCTATTTTCTGCATTTAATTCCCTCCAGCAATCCATCAATCCACAATCTGACATAATTTCGACAAGTTTACTGAACATATTTACTTGAAACTTTGACTAGTTGTTCATTATGAAAATGGGGTGCAGTCGAGCGTTGGCACCCGCATGCGGTGCTCTTGTTACTGGTTGTACTTTAAACCAAAATGAAGAAAAAAATCTTATAAAACAGCCTCATAGAAACCATATGCTCTTTTTATGGAATTCGGCTCTTTAGTTTGGTTGCAATGGCAACTTAGAGTTTCCATTAAGTTATAATGGGGATATTGAAATAAATCGCATTTACTGCCAAAACTTGGCAGATATTTTGACAAAACATTAATTAAAATATTCTTTAAGCAATCATCTATCTGCCATATGATTTTAGACCAACTGCTCACTTTTATTGGTTGCCATGGAAACCAAAATGCCCCTCCAAAAATAGAAGTAAAATTCAATAATCTCTTAGAAACCATATGCTCCATGAGGCTGAGACTTTATGGAAATATTCATCATATTTGCCTTTACAGTTTTTAGTTTTGTTATGAAATTTGGCTCTTTAGTGTGTTTGCTATGGCAACATAGTCTGCATATACTGTATTTAATGCCAAGCCTTATCATATTTTGGCAAAACTTCCATGGGAATATTCTTTGAGCAATCTTCTATCTGCCATATGATTTTAGCCTACTGCTCATTTTAGCTCACCTGACCGAAGACTATGGTGAGCTATGTCAGGCGTCGTCGTTCGTCGTCTGTCATGCGTCGTCCGTGCGTAAAATTTTCTTGTGAACACTCTAGACTCCAAAGTTGGCCCAGTCATCATCAAACTTGCTCAGAATGATCATGACGATATCTCAGTCAAGTTCGAATATGGGTCATGTTGGGTCAAAAAAGCAGGTCAGTAGGTCAAATAATAGAATAATAGACGCCGATGAGCAGCAAACTTGGTCAGAATGATCATCTTCATAGTAATAATCTATACATGACCATTTTACAATGTATTTTATTTTGACTCGCTGCTGAGCTAGAAAGCCTCCAAGCGCATCAATTCGTTATTGTTAATATGTTTGATACTGCACTGGAAATGAGGGCGAGGGTTGAAATTTCATAAACTCCGGAGTTGAAGCCCCCCCCCCCCTCACACACACACACCTTAGTTTTATTACTGACCATCCCAAGGCGGTCGTTCTGTTGCAGGGTCTTATTTGTTAATTGGCTTTGTGTCGTTGGTTCAACTTTCGTCTGTTTTGGGTGTGCCTCCATGTCAGTCACTTTCTTTAAATGACTTGAGATGGCTTCGTTCTTTGATTGTGGCCTTTCCTGGGTGATCTTTTCTTACTAATTTACCCAATTTGGACATGGCGGCCGTCTTGGTCATGTGACTTGAACCATTCCAACAAATGTTCGTTTTCTCACTGACCTAAGGCCGCATATAAAATTTAAATGAAATTCAGAGAAAATATATTTTGAAACGTCAATGAACCTGCAGTTCAAGTGACCTAAGGCCAAGGTCACCAAATGACCTTGACCTTAAGCATTCATAGGCATTCATTTGGTACCTATTCTCATGCCTAAGACCACAATATTTTTTTTTCGAAACAAAATGCATTGATTTACCTATTCCCCATTGAAATGCCTAAGGAACCAAATTTGACCTTGGCGTAAAATAGGTCCAGTTCAATCATCGGAAATCATTTTTGCAGACGTATTAGTACTTAGTCAACCGATTCTTCATACGAAGTTTCGTGAAAATCGCCCCAGTGGTTCTGGATAAGAAGATTTATTAAGGTTTTTACCAAATTTAGGCATGGCAGCTATATTGGTCATGTGACATGGACCATTCTCGCAAACTTTCTTTTCCCCATTGCTGCATATGAAATTTACTTGAAATTGGCCTTGTGGTTTTAGAGAAGAAGACATTTGAAAATGGAGGACGACGGAGGCCTACCACCCTGTAAGCTCCCCCGGAGCCATTGGCTCATGTGAGCTGAAAGATTTTTTTTACCGGTAGAATCCTAATATATTTAAATAGGCGAGTTTTCGCGATGAAAAAATAAATAAACAAACAACTTGTCCTTCCCCCAACCCCCATTCCTTCACTCCCTTGATGCAACCCTCACTGCTTGTTTTCTTTTTCAGAAGGAGAACAGGAAAAGCCGACAGCGTAGTGACGGGTCCGGAAAAAGTTTCTTGGTCAATGACTAGATACATGTATCCATAAGCGTAGAAAAATATAATTACGGCTAAATATGTTTATTTTACTTGAATATGACCATAGGGGCTTGAATCATGAAAAAAATTGAAAAAAAAAATTTTTTTTTTTTGGTACTATAATATACGGTGGTATATTTAGGACATTCAGTAATATTTTTTCAACAATATTATATCGAGCGCTCGACATAATATCTCGAGCTCTCAATATAATATCTCGAGCGCTCAACATAGTATATCGAGAGCTCAACATATTATTTTGAGCACTCATGATATTATGTCGAGCGCTCAAGATAATATGTTGAGCACTCGAGATATTATGTCGAGCGCTCGAGATATTATGTCGTGCGCTCGAGATATTATATTGAGAGCTCGCGATATTATGTTGAGTGCTCAAGATTTTATGTCGAGCGCTCGAGATATTATGTCGTGCACTCGAGATATTATATTGAGACCTCGCGATATTATGTTGAGTGCTCAAGATATTATGTCGAGCGCTCGAGATATTATGTCGTGCGCTCGACATAATATCATGAGTGCTCAACATAATATCTCGAGCGCACGAAATAATATGTTGAAAGCTCGAGATGATATGTTGAGCACTCGAGATATTATGTCGTTCACTCGAGATACTATGCCGAGCACTCGATATATTTTGTTGATCGCTCAAGATATTATGTCGAGCGCTCGAGATATTATGTCGTGCGCTTGAGATATTATATTGAGAGCTCGCGATATTATGTTGAGTGCTCAAGATATTATGGCGAGTGCTCGAGATATTATGTTGAGCACTCGAGATAGTATGTTGAGCACTCAAAATAGTATGTTGAGCACTCAAGATATTATGTCGAGCGCTCGAGATAATATGTTGAACACTCGACATAATATGTCGTGCGCTCGAGATATTATATTGAGAGCTCGCGATATTATGTTGAGTGCTCAAGATATTATGTCGTACGCTCGAGATATTATGTTGAGCGCTCGATATATTATGTCATGCGCTCGAGATATTATTTTGAGAGCTCGCGATATTATGTTGAGTGCTCAAGATATTATGTCGAGCGCTCGAGATATTATGTTAAGCGCTCGAGATATTATGTTGAGCACTCGAAATGTTATGTTGAGCACTCGAGATAAATATTTAAATATAATTGAATGTATAAATGCGTGGAGATAAATCAGTTACAACTTCAAACATGCAAGAGAGAGACGAAATTATCAGGTTTTGTCATCATTTCGGTCTTAAACAACGAGAAATTGTTGACGTTTTGTCGTCACAGTTTGGTTTAGAGATATCACTGCGACAGTTACGAAGGATTCTACATCGTCTTGGACTCCAGCGTCGGGGTGAGTCGGATATAGTGGATGTTGCTAGTTTTGTTTCTGATTCTCTGAACACATCAGCACAACAACACGGATACAGACTCATGCATTTGAGATGTACTCTGAATGGCTATAAAATTAGTATGCACAATGTCAGAAAACTTTTGAAGTTGCTGGATCCTGAAGGTGTGGAACTTCGCCGTAGAAGACGACTTATCCGGAGACGTTATTACTCGAAAGGACCTAATTTTACCTGGCACCTTGATTCTTATGACAAACTAAAACCTTACGGCATTGCCAAAAACGGGTGCATCGACGGTTATTCAAGATACATTGTATGGTTAGAAGCTAACTTTACAGCGAGTGACCCAAAAGTTGTGGGTGGATACTTTATGAAAACTGTAGAAATGCTTAATGGCTTCCCAGAATTCATTCGCGGAGATAGGGGTACTGAAAATGTCGTTGTCGAACAGCTACAAACAGTTTTGCATGAGACAATAAATGATAGAAATGCAAATGACCATTTCAAATATGGCCACAGTATTGCCAATCAGCGGATTGAAAGCCGGTGGTCTTTCTTGCGGAAGCAATGTACCGAATTCTGGATAGCATTTTTCCATCAATTCCGACAGGATGGAATTTTCAACGGTGACCAACTTGAACAAGAACTTGTTCGGTTTGTTTTCATGGATATCATTCAGGTTAGTATTTTAAAACATTAGCTCTCAAAATTGTGTTAGCGGTGTTATAGAGGGGTGTTCCATATTCGGGACAGCTCCTTAATCTGAAAATCCTGGGCCAGCGTTTATTAAGCATATCGGAAACTCGTGGGGGTAACACTCCCTATATATAACCTGATACGGATGTGCGGCCCGAATAGCCCCTTTTTCAGCGCTTCCAGGTATATGAAAAGTCTCCCTTTTCCAGAAATCCCATATGAATAATCCCGTTTTTGAATAAAGGTATATGTTATAACATAGATCAGCTAGCTAACCTTGAGACCTCCGTTTCCGTTACGCTCCCACTCCAGTCAGGGAACGGAGTGGTTGACCGATGGGCAAAGTCTCATCCAGTTATAACCTTGAAATAATAATTTATATCAGCTTGTTAACAAGTGCTTTCTAGAAGTTCTTTCTTGTGTATTTCAAGTATTACATAGGTAAGACACCTTGAAAGATAAGTATATGCATGAGTTCCTGTTTCGGAGTACAAGTATACGAATGGGGTGGGTTTTGGAAACCGGGCCGCACCCTCGTACCAAAATGATCCCTTGGTTACCCCCACTCCCACCCACCCACGAGGTTGAAAATAAGGTATTTCTGTTTTAAACTCGGGAAAGATTGAAACTTCAGAAGATACAAAAATAATCCAATTCAGCCAGATCTTTCACGAAACATAGTGAAAGGTTTAAAAACTGCATTAACTGTCATCTATTTTCTCAAAACGGAGTAAGTTTGTTTTGGCGGAGAAACCGTCTTAATGTGACGGTCAAAACAGTTGAGGGTGACATTGACCACACGGACGCACCCACGCGCATGCAAGCTGACGGCACTTACTAATCCGACCATTCTGACGACATTGTACAAATGAGCTAAACAGCGCACCAGTGCGTGGGGCAAGTGATGAAAAGAGATTCATATCGTTGTCTGCCATGGGTCACATGCAGTCGTGATTGTGCCTTGGGCATTTAGCGTTTTGTCACGGCACAATATCCAAATAACTGTTTTTGCCCCTAAGGGGGTTGTCACACGGCAATTACGGATGCTTCGGATAAAACCGCCGTATCTCTGCGTAAGTGTCCGTATTTCATCCGAATGATATCCTCGGTGCATCGGTAGAGAACGTTACAATCACGCACTTTTCGTGTCCTATCCATAACTGTCCTTACTTTATCCGCAGACAAACGTTACTTTCCGTATCCTGTCTATAACGGCACGGTGCTGAAAGCAATTATACGTATTTTCTGTATTTGATTCGTATTTATCCGTATCTGTGAGATATAACGGTAAAAAGTCCGTGCCTGTTCTCGTCATGAATAAGCTGACATCCTTATTTTTACGGCGGGCTTCCGTGGTTAAGAGCGTTGTCTCTTAAACATTAAATCTCTCACCGCTGTGGGTTCGAGCCTCGCTCGGGTCACATGTGATATGCCAAGTTCTGCACCGGTAGGTCAGGTGGTTTTTCTCCGGGTACTCCGGTTTTCGCCCACCTTTGATTAACGATCGGCTCGATATAAGTGAAATATTCTTGAAAGAGCCGTAAAACCGAAATATTTTTTTATTATTATTTATACGTTACTAGGTGTATCTATTTGGAACTTTATTTTACAAATCTCGTTTAAAAATAAGCCCGGAAAAGTGTACATTTCAAATGCAAGATTCCGTAATTGCCGTGTGACAGGGCCCTTAGTCCGACTTCAATCTGTCGTATCTAGGGTTTAAAGATAAGAATTAAAACTTGTCTTTATTAAGCCAATACAGCGCCTACGCAGCGTCACTAAACTAATAAGAGAGCAATGACAGGAACAGATACAGTCATATTCAACATCATTAAACGGGGGGCGAGTTTTTTTTTTCAATTCTGTTTCTTTTTTCAGGGTGAACTGGATGACATCAAAACGTTATGGAATATGCATCAAATCCGTAAAACGACTAACGACCAGATCACCCGTGGCCGTCCAGTGCTGATGTTTACAACCCCAGAGCAATATGGAACAACCGACTATCTGCAGCCGATTGACAATCGCTACATTGACCTATGCAAAGAGGAGTGTCGTTTTAAGAGCGACGTTTCATGTGACAGAGATGTGCATGACTTGTGCGAACTAATAATGCTTGAAAATGCCTGGCAAAGAGCCACTGATTCATATTCAGGTCGTGATTAGTATCAAAAATTGCGTGACAGTTTGCGTCTAGTTTTATGAACATGCTGGACATTTTGCATTCCATAAAAGTCGCGTCCAAGTTCACCAACAGACGTCCGTGTTCAGTATTTGGAACGGAGACAAGAAATATAGAATATTACACGGTTGTTTTGATCTCGGCCCTGGTCTCGGCCCAAGTAG
The DNA here is from genome assembly GCA_963580285.1 of Lucinisca nassula. NCBI lineage: Eukaryota > Metazoa > Mollusca > Bivalvia > Lucinida > Lucinidae > Lucinisca > Lucinisca nassula. The sequence continues at coordinate 53,371,183 of OY757014.1, read as the reverse complement.
CCTGTATCAGCCCGAGCCCGAAGGGCGAGGGCTGATGCAGGCCGAGGACCGAGACCAGGGCCGAGATCAAAACAACCGTGTAATAATGTTTTTATCATATACTTATAAGTCTAAAATAGCAATTCTAACACAGCGTGCCTATATAGGCAATGCAAAATAACTGCGTTTTATTCTGCAACAAATCACAGCTCGGAAGAGCGTGACGTGTGACGTCATTAAAAACTGCAAATTTATGACGTCACTAGTCGATTTACTTGACGTTAGTCGGTGTAACGTCATTTTCTCGCATCGAGAACGTTAGAAAATGATGTAAATGCATGTGTTTCAGTCGATAATTTTAGCGGGATTTCTTCTAACAATGGCGAAAAGTTGTGAGATTTTGAAGGAAACAACAACATTATTGCCGATTTTCAGCGTGTTAGAATCGAAATAGATCAGCTCTAGCCAGTGATTTGTTGTGTAATAAATCACAGTTTGTCGGTCAGTTGTAAGTAGACAAATCACGCGCGCTACGCGCTTGTGATTTGTCTACTTTACAACTGACCTCCAAACTGTGATTTATTACACAACAAATCACAGTTAGAGCTGATCTATTTCTTAAGTATAGTTAATAGTCCGAATATGATGTCAAACAGCAAACCTTTTTTTTTGTACTGCAAATATCATCAGAAAAACGCGCGTTAAAATACGACGTTTTCTCCGGAAAACGCGACGTCATTAAACAGCATCATTCAAAACATCGACGTTTTATGAAGTGTTTGAACGCCTGCGGATGTTTTTAGGAATATTTTATGATGATAAAAGTTTCGAAGCAGTTCACGACACTGTAGGTAAGCTATGAGCTTGTTAAATTATTTTTGTCGTTTATTCTACCGGGCCGACAGCTTGTATCACGGGCTGGAATTTTTCTGTCTCGGCCCTCTTCCGGTCATCTGTGTGGGATGACATCGAATAATGTGATAAATACAGCCAGGCCAAAAACGCTGTATCAAGGGAAATACTTGTATAAGTATATGATAACTACATATATCAACAGTTTGGGTGCCAATGAGGATTTACAGATTTTCTCTAAATGTATGGAAAATCTGCCAATTTTCATAGTTTACAGATTCGTGTAATAAATTGGCACATGCACTACGCTCCAAGAAAACCGCACTTAGCTGTTTATGTACAAAATATGTATCAAGTGGCAGATCTTTGCGTACATTCAAACATGTCAAATGTGACATTGAAAAATTGTTTTTTTACAGAAAAAACCATTAAACATTTCATGCATGCATGCATTTTTCATATTTCTTCAGACATGTTAATATTCCGCTCCCAATTTGCATTTTGATAGCTATATTGTGTCGTGCTTTTACCTGCTTATTTTAGTCCGGTTTCACTGACTGGCTGACCCAATGGTGCTTAAAATCCATGTAACCTTTTTTCCATGAAAGTTCTGCTAGATCTATTAGATTTATAGAATATCTGTAAACTTTCAGAATAACCATAAAATGCAGAAAAATCGAACAGCGAATTCAGAAGCATCCACGGTAACTTCTGAAATTTTAAGCATCGGTGACTCGGACATTCCGAGGAACAAAACCGGAAATTTGTAAAAATATGGATTGCTTAATCTTTATTTTTCAGGATTTCTTTTAGAGGTTTATATAAAGTCTGTAAATACTTATTTGCACCCTACCTGATCAATTCACACGACAATGTTCTAAAATTGCAATGAATATGTAAGCAATTCTGGCACTCTTAACAACTGTGCATGGGATTTATTATATTTTGCTGATATAATTAAACATGTGTTAAACATGTGTTTAACATCCTGATATAAAATTGCCAGATATACTCGTGTCCGATGACTTTATGAAAAGTTGACATAAAAGACACTCGTCATGTTTATTTTGTGTATACAATTTTATGCTGAATAAACTTTTGTAGCCCTTTTCGAAGAAACATGTATTTATCAAAATATAAACGTCGGTTTCCGCGAAAAATCGGGTATCATAGGTCGACAGTTACTAATCAAATGACACGTTTAAATATTGAGTATATATACATGAACCAGTTCTCAGTTGTTGTCTTTTTACTTTTTACACATACAAAAATATGAAAGAACAATGTTGACATTGTTCTTAACCAGAGGACCATTGGTCCTGAAGCGCTCACCTGAGAGCCCAAGGTCCAATAGGGTAAAGGCAGGCATCCTAGAAAGACCCAAGGTCTTTGTCATTGCTTGTGTCTTATAATAAGGAACCAGAGTGAATAAGGTTTATAGGTGAGGCTCCTTAGCATTTCATAAGGAAAAAGAATATACATGGTTTATGGGTGGCGATCTGAACAATTTCTGAGATATTATGCAATTTATGAATGGGGGTGTGGGACATGCCCCCGGGGGCATGACTGGGGTCCCAAGGTCCATGTCACTAAATGTGCCTTACCATTAGGAACAAGAATATATATGGTTTATGGGTGGGGATCTGAACGGTTTCTTAGATATTACACATTTTATGAAATAAAGGGGGTGGGGCGTGCCCCCGGGGAACCTCTGGGATCCCAAGATCCATGTCACTAAATGTGCCTTATCATAAGGAACACGAATATATATATGGTTTATGGGTGGTGGTATGAATGGTTTCCGAGATATTACATATTTTATGAAATGAAGGGGTGGGGCATGCCCCCGGGGGAACCCCTGGCGTCCAAAGGTCAATGTCACTAAATGCGCCTTCTCATAAGGGACAAGAATATATATGGTTTATGGGTGGATCTGAACCCAGATGCTGCATACTAAGTTTCATGGAAATCAGTTTAGCGGTTCCGGAGAAGAAGATTTGGAAGAGGTTTTGACCTCTTCCAGGCGTAATTTATGATGGGCCCGCGTCCCAGATGCTGCATACTAAGTTTCATGGAAATCGGTTTAGCGGTTCCGGAGAAGAAGATTTGGAAGAGGTTTTGACCTCTTCCAGGCATGACGGCCATCTTGGTCATGTGACCTGGACCCCATTAGCAAACTTTTGTTCCCTTGTCCCAAGGATACTCCACATGAAATTTGATTCCAATCTGCCCAGCGGTTCCAGAGGAGAAACAGACCACCGACTACTACTGACAGAATCCTTGCTCAGGTGAGCTAAAAAGTCTATGTCATCGCAGGGTTATCATTTCAACAAACTTTAATGGGCTCATGTCCCCGATGCTAAATGCCAGATTTAAATGTCAAACGACCCACGTGCTACACCCGCGTACAAAAAGCGTAAACAGCCTTACGTGGATCATTTGATTGTAAAACATATATAGAGCAAATAGACTAATTGTAACTTACAGTCTTTGAATAACCAATCTACCTGTTCTAATAAGAGACCTATAGTACATGAAGTAAAGGTATAGACTGATAAATTGTTTTACAATGAAATAATCCACATAAGGCTGTTCACGCATTTTTGTCCGCAGGTGTAACATGGTTATTTTGAAGGGTTTTCACTAAAGATTTATACGGCAGACGTTTTGGTCCTATAGACGATTTGGCTCCCAGTTTTGGAATACCCCTAGACGTTTTGGCCACTAGAAGTTTTGGTCCCTGGACGTTTTGGCTCCTAGACATTTTGACACCCTGGATATCAGTGACAGTTCAACCATTGTGACACATACCACTGCAGTAACTCTTGAACAGTTTTTGGCCTGGGCTTGGCTTGCCAAGACGAAGGACATAGTAGTCATACCAAAATTTCAACCCCTGCCAAATCATTTACGGAAAAAAACGATTAAAAGTGCGAAGTAACGCATGTCACTCCGCAAAAAAGACCCGTTAAAATATAGAGGATATTTACTTTTTTGAGATGAATATCAAAAATATTTCTGTGAAGTTTCGTGAAAATATCTCAAATGGTATCAGAGTTATGGAGCGGACTTGAAACTGACAGCAACTGCTATATTCAAAGTTCAAGGGTAATAACTCCAAAAGTAGGAAAATCAAAGTTAAGATTCATATGTTCTGCACGTTGTCTTACCGTGCTCTACATATCTGTGAAGTTTCATGGAAATATCTCAAATGGTATCAACGTTATGGAGCGGACACGAAACTATGATAGAAATGCCGATGTTCAATGTTCAAAGGGCAACAACTTCAAAAGTAGGAAAATCAGAGTTACGGTTTATATGTTCAGCACGTCGTCTGTTGGTGCTTTACACATCTGTGAAGTTTCGTGAAATTATCCCAAACGGCATCAGAGATATGGAGCGGACACGTGACTATGGGGCTAACCCTATAACGCACCACTGTACAGATTGTTAACCCCACACACTGAATTTTTAACCCCAATAACTGAAAGGTTATTGTGCCTTACGGAATAAACCCCATTATGTTGAATTGGACAGAATCATAACCCTACTAGGTACCTCTCGTCTGCCCAGACTGACGGACGCTCAAAACTTCGGAGGGTATAACATAATACCCCGCCATTTTTTAATGGCGGGGCATAAAAGCACGGAATGCATTTCAGCTCGAAAACTCAAACACATTTGGTACCCTGAAACGTGTCGGCCTCGGTAGTTCAGTCGGATGCGCGTCTGACTGGTGATCTGGAGGACGCGGGTTCGATACCTGTCGGGTTCGGCAACATTCTTTCGTGGAGATTGATCATGAAATCTTTTCTACCGTCATTCCCCCCTTCCGCTGATTCGAGAAGGGCAGTTGTCAGTTCTGGCGAATAATGTGCACTGAACTAGTTAACCGCTTACGTATAAGGCTGCCCAGGAAAAGTGTGGATAGGTAAACCGACCGGCTAAAAAATGACCTAAATAGTGTTGACTGGGCCGTTACAAACAAAACCATGAAACGTTGTTTGAGACAGTGAGTACGAGTCACTGAGGGTCATCAAAACCCATGCAAAGAACATGCCCATATATTAATTGACTGTGTTGGGCTGAACGACACTTCAACTCTTGTGGGTCATTTTGAGTGATAGTAGAGAAAATGAAAATGAGAGTCAGGGAAGAAAGAGGGCAATGAATGGAAGTGTAGAAACAGAATAAATAAGATTCCACTCCCTACCCTTACCTATTGCAAGGGCAGCAGGCCTTGTCCAACCGTAAGTCAATATTAGTTGGACGCCCAGTGATGCAAGAACACGGGACCTTTGCCTCATCCAGTAATGTATAATGTATCACTAATGTATCAGTCAACAAAGATTTGCTGTGTGTACTCGTAAGAATCGCCTTATCGAGGCGATTCTAATGAGTACACACAACATACCTTTTTAAAGCTACACGGGCCTCCGTGGCCTAGTGAATAAGAGCGCCGACTGTTAACCATTAGGGCTCTCACCGCTGTGGGTTCTAGCCTCGCTCGGGTCACATGTGAGGCGCCAAGTTCTGCAACCAAAGACCAGGTGGTTTTGCTCCGGGTAATCCGGTTTTCGCCCACCTCTGATTAACGTTCGGCTCGATATGAGTGAAATAATCTTAAAAGGGTCTTAAAACCAAAACAAAATAGGCATAGGCAACAAATGTTAATTATCCTAAATATGAGCCGGGACACATCATTTCCTACAACTTACGTATGCGCCTAGTGAAGAATCAGATCACCCTGCGCATTCATATAGTCTAACCAGAGACCTCTCTTGCTACATAAAGGAGCATTGGGTCCTTAGCTATCCTTAGAGCGCTCAACGAAAACTCTAGATGCGCAGGCTAATCTGAGTCTTCGTTGGGCGCACATGTCTTATTGTAGGTATTGTCAATAGTAAACGAGCTATACGTGTTGAGTTATCCTAGTTTTAGCCATAGTAAACGAGCTATCCGTGTTGAGTTATCTAAGTTTCAGCCATATTAAACGAGCAGCCGTGTTGAGTTATCCAAGTTTTAGCCATAGTAAACGAGCTATCCGTGTTGAGTTATCCAAGTTTTAGCCATAGTAAACGGGCTATCCGTGTTGAGTTATCCAAGTTTTAGCCATAGTAAACGAGTTATCCGTGTTGAATTATCCAAGTTTTACCCATAGTAAACGAGTTATCCGTGTTGAATTATCCAAGTTTTAGCCATAGTAAACGAGTTATCCGTGTTGAATTATCCAAGTTTTACCCATAGTAAACGAGTTATCCGTGTTGAATTATCCAAGTTTTACCCATAGTAAACGAGTTATCAGTGTTGAATTATCCAAGTTTTACCCATAGTAAACGAGTTATCCGTGTTGAGTTATCCAAGTTTTACCCATAGTAAACGGGTTATCCGTGTTGAGTTATCCAAGTTTTACCCATAGTAAACGAGTTATCCGTGTTGAATTATCCAAGTTTTACCCATAGTAAACGGGCTATCCGTGTTGAATTATCCAAGTTTTACAGTATTACGAAAACTTCGAAAACTCGAACATTGATAACTCGTTAGCCAGGGCTAATTCGAACTAGTTCTTGAGTCCCTAGAGGCCCTAGAGAATACGTTCAATACTTCCCATCACGAAAACACGCCTATATAATTTTGACCCACTTGAACCCCCTGTTCTCTAGGCGAAACTGGGGTTTATAGGGGCAAACCTTATTTTGCTGATTTCTGCTCTTAAATATAGATTGTTGGTAATCGTTAGAGCCGCCTCGATGAGGAGGTTCTAACAAATATCTACAATCTATATTATAAGCAAAATATCACATTTTTCATCTTAACATTTTCATTTTTCTGGCCATAAAGTTTACAATGTATTTGTATAAGCATGTTTTCGTAATGTGTCGAGAATCTATGTGAGGCTATACCGAGCATGATACTTGAATAAAGGGCGTATCGAGATGTGTTGCCAAGGGAACAGTCCCAACATTGATTGTCTTACTCATCGCGTGAACAAGTCCGTGAAATAAACACCCCCTTAAACCCCACTTTATATAGAGAAAACTGGGGTTTACGGGGGTATTCATTATTTTTCTTATTTCTGCTCCAAGACATAGGTTGTGGGTACTCGTAAGAACCGCCTCAATGAGGCGGTTCTAACGAGCACCCGCAACCTTTGTTTGAAATAAAAATAACAAAAATATCACAGATTTTCATCAGAAAAGTAGCCATTTTGGAGATGTGAAAAAATGAACTTTGTCGCACGGGTGTGTTATCGCAATGTTCCCTTTCCGAATCAGATAAAATTCAATGCAAAGAGATAATGTAGGAAACATTTCCAGTTTTGGTTTGGGTTTCAGAGCCTTTTTAAGATGGTTTTACTTATATCGAGCCGATCGTTTATCAGAGCTGGGCAGAAATCGGAGTACTCGACGAAAAACCACCTGGGTCCAAGATTATAAAACTTTTTTATGCTCATCTCAAATGAGAATGAAATTTATCCTGCTCATAAATTTTAAAAGGCCAACAAGGGTTTTTTAATTTATGAGCAGGATAAATGACATTCTGCGCTGACCTGAGCAAGAATATTGCCTGATTTGTTTGTACTTTAATAGATATGAGCATAACAAATCTCATGCTCAGCTGAGGTGAGCATGAACAAGTTTTATAACCTCGGCGTCTTTGCAGAACTTGGCGTCTCACATGTGACATGAGCGAGGCTGGAACCACGGCGGTGAGAGACCCAATGATAAACAGTCAGTTTGCCCACTAGGCCAAGGATGCCCGTACATTGCATTTACTTCTGTGCCTAGATCAAATGCTTTACAGGTGTTTGCAACAAGTCGCACATTGACAAACAGTGAAGACTGCGATCAGCCAGCACAGAATTCGGCGTCTGATTAAGATCTTCAGCGTGATGAAATCCACGTAAAACGCTCAAGGAAGACGAGTAAAATAGGTGTGACACCTAATATTTTGTATTGGCTGGGTTTGACCCTCCGTGATCTAACTGGTTATTTTCTGACGTCGGATTATTGTTGAGTCCTCAACCCATGATAATATTAATCTATACATTATCTATTCATAAGCATTTTACAATGACTTACTGTTGAGCTAGAAAGCCTCCATGCGGATCAATTTGTTATTGTTATTTTGTTTGATACTGTACTGGAACTGTAGGCGAGGGTTGAAATTACATAAACTCCGGAGTTGAAGACCCCCAGTAGTTTTACTACTGACCGTCCCAAGGCGCTCCTTCTATTTTTTTTTTTTTTTTTTTTGCAGTTTGGCTTTGTGCCGTTGGTTCATGTTTCGTCTTTTTTTGTGTGTGCCTCCGTGTCACTTTCTATAGGTAACTTGAGACGGCTGCGTTCAAAGATTGTGACCTTTCCTGGGTGACCTTTTGTTACTAGTTGTGGAAATTTGTCTAACAGCACACAAAACGTTTAGCCTAACATATAGGCTGTTTATGTTTAGGGGATAACTGTATTACAAATTGCCTTTGCGACATAGTGCATTTTGAATCTCTCCAAAGTGGCTACTTTTTTGATGAAAATCCGTGATATTTTTCTTGTTTGTACTGCCAAAATAGATTGTGGGTGCTCGTTTGAACCACCTCATTGAGCCGGTTCTAACGAGAATCCGCGATGTCTTAGAGCAAAAATATGATTTTTTTAACCACAAATCCCCTGTTTTCTCTATAAGAAAATGGGTGTAAGGACATGTTCATTTCACGGACTTGTTCAAGTAATGTATAGGCATGATTACGAAGAGCGCTGACTCTTGATCATTATTTCTCATTAGCAAACAGTGGAGGCCCTGATCAGACGCCGCGTTCTGCGGCGTCTGATCTGGGCCTGCACTGTTTGCCTACGTACTCCTTTTGGAGTTTCTGGTACTAAATGGGTAACCAGTCCGTGAATGAATACATGCACCTCTTTAAACATCACTTTAGACAGAGAAACTGGGGTTTACAGGGTTAAACTTTGTTTTATAATTTCTGCTCCAAGGCATAGGTGGTGCGTACTCGTTAGAACCGCCTCAATGAGGTCGTTTTAACGAGTACCCTCAAGATATGTTTTGAGTAAATCATGATAAAAAAAAAAAAAAAAAAATATCACAAATTTTGAAAGTTTGCACACACAGGAGTGTTAACTTAATATGGGTAGCGCTGTGTAAGTCATTGGAATTTTCCCGTGGTTACATATACCTCTTTAATTATCAAATCTGTCCAGCAGCTTTTCTCCGAGCCTTGCGAATAATTCTGCAATACCCGGACGTCCTCCTGACCTCCTGGACCTTCGCCATCGTTTTCAAAAGGTGGCGCTTCATCATCACCAAACGGTGGTGGCACCACCGCCACGCCCAAGCACTATAACAAGCAGACAGACGGCTTCATCTGCTTTATTCCCACAGAGAGAAACTTTCGTATATAAGTATCTACAATAAAATTTGGCTGTCATAGGCGAAAAAGATCTTTAAAAAAGTCCACTCCTGGTAGGCCCATTACGATGAACGGCCACCGCCCATAGGGGCTTGGAAAATAGATTCGGCTGCAAGCTGATTCCACACAGAGCTGAAACTCACCACACGAGTACTGGTGAACAGCTTAGAAGGACTAAATGTGTTTTAAATATGCTTACAAGCATGCCGAGACAAAGAGATGCGAGTCAGAGCATCCAATGCATATAAGCCTTTTGGTTTCATTGGGTGGCAGGGCTTGAGGTGTCATTTTATCTCAATGTCGGGTAAAAGTCCCACAAAATTTGACGCAACGTCTACAAAATGACCTAAATAGTGTTGACGCGAACGTTAAACCTCAATTCAAAGAAACAAAACAAAAATGTACCCCCGTAAGCCCCAGTTTTCTGTTGCGTGGGCTTTAGTGTTGTTCATTTCACATGTGAGGTCAACATACAATGAAACTTCGATAACTCTAACACTGATAGTTCGTTTACCACGGCTAATTCGAACTAGTCCCTGAGTCCCATGAGAATATTTCCCAAAGCTCCAGATATCCATACATTTAGGATAATAATGGATTGTTTTCTGAGGTAATCTTGAAAAGGTATGTTGTGTGCACTCATTAGAATCGCTTCTAATGCGTACACACAAAATACCTTTATTTTATCGTAGGTCGTAAAGATTTCCTTAAGTTATCCCCAGTTTATCTCAAGACCTGGCACTATGAGTAAACATCAGTAATTCTAACAACCCCTTTTTCGAACAAATTTTCATGGTCCCAGAGGTGTTCGAATTATTGAAGTTTTACTGTACTTAGGCTTTGCACGTATAGCTGGTGCAATTTTGACATAAGACTGATCTCTATGCAAAGAATAAATTAGTCAGTGTTTTCAACTTAAACGTCGGTTTTCGTAAATTTTTCGTGAATTTTCGACATCTAGTGAATGACGCCCCATTTACCGACCTCTATGTATTGAGTAACAATATCGACCTATTCGGAAAACAGCGAAGATAAATATCTGCAATTCAGTCGGGTGTGAAATTTTGGTAATAGAGGTCACCAGTCTCACGCCAAATTCGAACTATACGACGGCGACAACGATAGTTCGGTCATTTTGGAGATGTTGCTTCAGAATTTGCGCGTCTTTTACCCGACATTGAGATGAAATGACATCTCAAGCCCTTCCGCACAATGAAACCGAGAGAGTTTAAGGGACCGTCTGACTCGTGCAACTTATCATGGGCAGGCTTATACTTTCTAAGCGGTCTAGCTGCCAGTACTCTATAGTTCGGTCGGTTTCAACCCTGCCCGGAAGCAAAATGCAGCCCAGTCTCGTCTTCTCCAAGCCCCATCGTTAATTATCATATAATTTTTGATTTGAACAACTTGCAGCTATCATGTAGCTGATGTTTCAAACAACAAGACCCTAGACACATGACATCGTTAACTATCATATAGTTGATGATTTGAACAATTGGGCTCTGGGCTCATGACAACATTAACTATCATATAGTTGATGCTTTGAACAACTGGGCTCTACACTCCTGATATCGTTAATTATCATATAGTTGGTGATTTGAACAACTGGGTACTAGCTTCACGATAACATTAACTATAACATAGTTGATGCTTTGAACAACTGGGCCCTAGAAGCATGCCATCATTAATTATCATATAATATATGATTTGAACGACTGGGCTCTAGACTCATGACTAGATTAACTATCATATAGTTAATGCTTTGATCAACTGGGCTTTACACTAATGACACCGTTTACTATAATAATGCTGATGCTTTGAAAAACTGGGCCCTATACTAATGACGCTAACTATCATACAGTTTTTGCTTTGAAGAACTGGGCTCTAGACTCATGCCATCGTTAACTATCATATAGTTTGATGCTTTTGAGCAACTGGGCTCTAGACTCATGACATAAAGTTGATGCATTGAACAACTTGGCTCTACACTAATGACATCGTTAACTGTCATACTGTTGATGCTTTGAACAACTGGGCTCTAAATCATGACATCATTAACTATCATATAGTTGATTCTTTGAACAACTGGGCTTTAAACTCATGGCATCGTAAACGATCATATAGTTCATGCTTTGAACAAATGAACCCAAGACTTATGACATCGTTAATTATCATATTGTTGATGCCTTGAACAACTGGGCCTTATACTCATGCCATCGATAATTATCACATTGTTGATGCCTTGAACAACAGGGCCATTTACTACTCATGATATCGTTAACTATCATTTAGTTGATGCTTTGAACAACTGGGCTCTACACGCATGACAACATTATAGTTGATGCTTTGAACAACTCGGCTCTACACTCATGACAACATCAACTATCATATAGTTGATGATTTGAACAACTGGGCATGGCACTATTAACTATCATATAGTTGATGTTTTGAACAACTGGGCTCTAGATACATGACAACATTAACTATCATATAGTTGATGTTTTGAACAACTTGACCCTACACTCATGGCATCGTTATCTGCCATATAGTTGATGCTTTGAACAACTGGGCTCTAGAGCCATAACTTCGTTATCTATCATATAGCTGATGTTTTTAACAACTGGGCCCTTCACTCATGGCATCGTTAACTATCATATAGTTGATACTTTGAACAACTGGGCTCTAGAGTCATTGCGTCTTTAACTATCATATATTTGATGTTTTGAACAATTGGGCCCTATTCTCATAACATCGTCAACTATCATAAAGTTGAGGTTTTGAAGAACTGGGCCCTACACTCCTGGCATCGTTATCTTTCATATAGTTGGTGCTTTAACAACTGGGCTCTAAAGTCATGCCATCGTTATCTATCATATAGTTGAAGCTTTGAACAACTGGGCCATACACTCATAACATCGTTAACTATCATATAGTTGATGCTTTGAATAACTGGGCTCTAGATCCATGGCATCGTTATCTATCATATAGTTGATGCTTTGAACAACTTGGCTTTAGAATCGTGGCATCGTTATCTATCATATAGTTGATGTTTTGAACAACTTGGGAACACACGCATGGCGTCGTTATCTATAATATATTTGATGTTTTGAACAATTGAACCCTACAATCATGGCATCGTTACCTATCATATAGTTGATAAATTGAACAACTGGGCTCTAGAGATATTGCATCGTTAACTATCATATAGTTGGTGTTTTGAACAACTGCGCTCTAGACTCATGGCATCGTTAACAAACATATACGTGATGCTTTGAACAACTGGGCCCAATATATATAACATCATTAACTGTCATATAGTTGATATTTTGGACAACCTGGGCCCTACACCCTTGTCATCGTTCACTATCATATAGTTGATGCTTTGAACAACTGGGCTCTATAGTCATTGCATACTTAACTATCATATAGTTGATATTTTGAACAACTGGGCTCTAGAGCCATGGCATCGTTATCTATCATATAGTTAATGTTTTTAACAACTGGAACCTACACTCATAGTATCGTTATCTAACATATAGTTGATGCTTTGAACAACTGGGCTCTAGAGCCATGGCATCCTTATCTATCATCTGGATAATGTTTCCAACAACTGGGCCCTACACTCAGGGCATCGTTATCTATCATATAGTTGATGCTTTGAACAACTGGGCTCTAGAGTCATGGCATCGTTATCAATCATATAGTTAATGTTTTGAACAACTGGGCCCTACAGTCATGGCGTCGTTATCTACCATATAGTTGATGCTTTGAACAACTGGGCTCTAGAGCCAAGTCATCGTTATCTATCATATAGTTAATGTTTTGAACATCTGGGCCCTATACTCATGGCGTCGTTATATATCATATAGTTGATGCTTTGAACAAGTGGGCTCTAGAGCCATGGCATCGTTATCTATCATATAGTTAATGTGTCGAACAACTGGGCACTACACTCATGGTGTCATTATCTATCATATAGTTGATGCTTTGAGCAACTGGGTCCTGCACTCATAACATCCTTATCTATCATATAGTTGATGCTTTGAACAACTGGGCTCTGGAGCCATTGTATCGTTATCTGTCATATAGTTGATATTTTGAACAACTGGGCTCTAGACGCTGGCATGGTTATCTATCATAAAGTTAATGTTTTGAACAACTGGGCCCTACACATATGGCATCGTTATCTATCATATATAGAGCCGAGTTGTTGACAGCATCAACTATATGATAGATAACGATGTCATGAGTGTAGGGCCCAGTTGTTCAAAACATTAACTATATGATAGATAACGATGCCATAGCTCTAAAGCCCAGTTGTTCAAAGTATCAACTATATGGTAGATAACGACGCCATGAGTGTAGGGCCCTTAATGTTTAAAACATTAACAATATGATAGATAACGATTCCATGGCTCTAGAGCCCAGTTGTTCAAAGCATCAACTATATGATAGATAACGATGCTATTAGTGTAGGGTCCAGTTGTTCAAAACATTAACTGTATGATAGATAACGATGCCATGGCTCTAGAGCCAAGTTGTTCAAAGCATCAACTATATGATAGATAACCACGCCATGAGTGTAGGGCCCAGTTGTTCAAAACATCAACTATATGACAGATAACGATGCCATGGCTCTAGAGCCCAGTTGTTCAAAGCATCAACTATATGATAGATAACGACGCCATGAATGCAGGGACAAGTTGGTCAAAACATTATCTATATGATAAGTAACGATGCCATGAATCTAGAGCCCAGTTGTTGAAAGCATCAACTATATGATAGATAACGATGCCATGAGTGTAGGGCCCAGTTGTTCAAAACATTAACTATATGATAGATAACGATGCTAAGGCTCTAGAGCCCAGTTGTTCAAAGCATCAACCATATGGTAGATAACGACGCCATGAGTATAGGGCCCAGTTGTTCAAAACATTAACTATATGATAGATAACGACGCCATGACTCTAGAGCCCAGTTGTTCAAAGCATCAACTATATGGTAGATAACGACGCCATGAGTGTAGGGCCGACTTGTTCAAAACATTAACTATATGATAGATAACGATGCCATGGCTCTAGAGCCCAGTTGTTCAAAGCATCAACTATATGATAGATAACGACGCCATGAGTGTAGGGCCCAAATGTTCAAAACTGAAACTATATGATAGATAACGATGTTATCAGTGTAGGACCCAGTTGTTCAAAGCCTCAACTATATGATAGATAATGACGCCATGAGTGTAGGGCCTAGTTGTTGGAAACATTAACTATATGATGGATAACGATGCCATGGCTCTAGAGCCCAGTTGTTCAAAGCATCAACTATATGATAGATATCGACGCCATGAATGTAGGGACCAGTTGTTCAAAACATTAACTATATGATAAGTAACGATGCCATGACTCTAGAGCCCAGTTGATGAAAGCATCAACTATATGATAGATAACGATGCCATGAGTATAGGGCCCAGTTGTTCAAAACATTAACAATATGATAGATAACGATGCCATGCCTCTAGAGCCCAGTTGTTCAAAGCATCAACTATATGTAGATAACGACCCCATAAGTGTAGAGCCCAGTTGTTCAAAACATTAACTATATGATAGATAACGATGTCATGGCTCTAGAGCCCAGTTGTTCAAAGCATCAACTGTATGATAGATAACGATGCCATGAGTGTAGGGCCCAGTTGTTCAAAACATTAACTATATGATAGATAACGATGCTATTGCTCTAGAGCCCAGTTGTTCAAAGCATCAACTATATGATAGATAACGATGCTATAAGTGTAGGGCCCAGTTGTTCAAAACATTAACTATATGAAAGATAACGATGCCATGGCTCTAGAGCCCAGTTGTTCAAAGCATCAACTATATGATAGATAACGACGCCATGAGTGTAGGGCCCAGTTGTTCAAAGCATCAACTATATGATAGTGAAAGATGTGAAGATTTAAGAACCCAGTTGTTCAAAGCATCAACTATATGATAATTAAGGATGTCATGAGTATAGCGCTAAGTTGTTCAAATCATTAACTATATGATAGTTAATGCTGTCCTGTATCTAGACCCCAGTTGTTCAAAGCATCAACTATATGATTATTAACGATGTCATGTGTCTAGGGCCCTTTTGTTCAATTCATCAAGCATGTGATAGTTAATGTTGTCATAAGAGCAGAGCCCAGTTGTTCAAAGCATCAACTATATGATAGTAAACGATGTCATGAGTGAAGTGTCGAGTTGTTCAAATCGTCAACTATATGATACTTAACGATGTCATAAGTGCAAAGCCCAGTTGTTCAAAGCAACAATTATACGATAATGAATGTTGTCATGAGTCTAATGCCCAGTTGTTCAAAGGATCAACAATATGATAATTAACGATGCAATGTGGCTTGGTCCCTGTTGTTCAAAGCATCAACTATGTAATAGTTAACGATGTCATGAGTATAGAGCCCAGCTGTTCAAATCATCAACTATATGCTAGTTAACGATGTCATAAATGTAGAACCCAGTTGTTCAAAGCATCAACAATAAGATAATAAACGACGTCATGAGTGTAGAGCCCAGTTGTTCAAAGCATCAACTATATGATAGTTAACGATGTCGTGAGTCTAGTGTCCAATTGTTCAAATCATCAACTATATGATAGTTAATGATGTCACGAGTCTAGAGCCCAGTTGTTCAAAGCATGAACTTTATTATAGTTAACGGTGTCATGAGTGTAGGGCCCAGTTGTTCAAAATATCAACTCTATGACAGTTAATGATGGCATGAGTATAGGGCCCAGTCGGGGGTCTAGGGCGCAGTTGTTCAAAATATCAAGATCTGATACTTAAAGACGTCATGTGTCTAGAGCCCATTTGTTCAAAACAGAGCCCGGTTGTTCAAAACATCAACACGGACTTGCTGACGAAATGAAACGCATTTCCTGCTTTTCTGCTACACAACACTTTAAAGGCGCTCGTTAGAAGAAGTCATTATTGTCATTACGATAACATAGCCGTGCAACAAAGTGCATTGTTTCACATCTCCAGAAAAGCTACTTTTATGATGAAAATCAGTGGCATTTTTTCTTATGTTTACTTCAAACATAGGTTGTGAGTGCTCGTTTGACCCGCCTCAATGAGGCGGTTCTTATGAGCACCCACAACCTTTGTCTTGGAGCAGAAATAAGGAAAAAAAGGTAAACCCTAGTTTTCTCTATATAAATTGGGGTTCAGAGGGGGGGGTTCATTTCACGGGTGGGTCTAAGTAATGTGGGTCCACAATGTTCATGTATGCGTCACGAAAGCACGCCTTTGTCATCCTGCAACCCCAACTGAACCAAACTTTTATAAAGTAAAATAGATGTCAACAGGGTATAGATTATTTTTCGTATTTTTTTATAGATTCGGTTCTACCTTTTGAGGCGGTTCTATTGAATACACGCAATCTATTCATTGGCAGAAGTATGAAAATTATCAGAAGTTTTTAGCTGAATTTTTTTTTTTTTTTTTAAGTCCTAAAATGTTTGGTGCGTTCTCTTTATGGTTTTGACAAAAATGAATCAAAGGGGTATGCATTGTAGCTCCGTAAAATCTTTCCCATTTTGCCATGCGCAGGCTCGTTTAGGAAAAGAGGAGCATGCTTCTGTAATGACATCATATTATACGCAGTATATTTTGTTACGAATACGTCAGTCGAGGAATGATGACGTCAAATCTAGACGGGTTTTTTTTGCCAAAGAAAATGAAAGTAGACCTATTTATAGATATTGATATTTTTAGCCAACAAGTTAGATTTTTATGATTTTTAAAAACCTGTAGCTTCCAAATTTAACTTAGTTATGTTGCAAAACTCACAGCAGAAATCTAGATTTCATTTTCTCATACTTAGAACAATAATCCAGAGGCCACACCACGCCAGCACGTTTATAAACCAGTTTTTTTTTCACCCCTTTCAAGTAACCGCAAGAGACGTAAACTTTTTTATACAAGTTAAGCAACAGATATTACGGTTAGTACCTGGATGGGTGACCCAAAATGTCGGCGAAGTCACACTCTTTATTTTTTCACCAGTAGTGGTGTAGTTGTGTTTTTATTTATTTTTGTGTTTGGGGGGGGGGGGGGGGGGGGGGGATTTTTTTTGGGCCTTAGGCAATCTATAAAGGCGTGTCTCCGTCAACCCTAACCCTTTACCACTCGGGAATGCTCGACTGCGCAACATGCCTGAAATTTCCTCGCGGGCCTATGGCCATTATTACAACATAATGCCCTTAAGTATCCAACTTCCAGAATAGTTTAAGGGGAACTGACACACCTCCAGGTTAGGCAACTTCTTCAGCAGTATTTTTTGTAGCCCATGTCAACAGGGGTCAACTCTTAAGGGAATGAATATGCTCATAAGGAGCAAACTCTTTCTTTAAGAGCAGAGACTATTTTTTCCTGGGACAGAGTTTACAGTAAAGTGAACAGAAAGTCCTGATAATTGTCTCCGTTTGACGAGATAGCGGAAACACTACCAAGTGTATACATTCCCCTTAAAACAACGCACAGAGATTACAGATGGGCCGATTGTCTGTGATCGTAGCCTAGAAAAATATAGTCCTGAACTGAGAAAAGAAAAAACAACTGTTACGTTCAGTATTTTAAGCAAACGGTGTAGATCCTGATCTGATATCGCGCACCACGCGGCGTCTGATCTGGGTGTACACGGTTTGCGTGTAACCCAGAACACCAGCCCATTGAAGCTTTTACTCCTTACTCAACGCTCTGACGTCAAAGGGATACATAATTCTTGCCAGTAGGCGTCTTTGACAAGACCGTTAACAGGGTGGAAAAGAGTGCTGATCCGGATGATGTGTTTGTTTGTATCTGAGTTTACAAGTAATGACCCATTCAACACGATTTAGGTCATTTTTGAGCCGCTCAGTTTACCTATCCACACTTTTCCTGGACAGGCTTATACATGTACGTAAGCGGTTAACCAGAACAGTGCACATGCTTTCGCCAAAAACTGACAACTGCCCTTCTTGAATCAGCGGAAGGGAGAGAATAACCGTAGAAAAGATTCCACGATCAATCTCCACAAAAGAATGGTGCCGACTTCGGCAGGTATCGAACCCGCGTCCTCCAGATCACAAGTCAGGCGCGTATCCGACTGAGCTTCTTAGAGGCTTAAGTCAGATGTTGTCCATTAAAATGTCTTCTTTTTCATTCAGTCCGTTTTTGTTTTTTGTTATTTCATCACGTAAACATGCCTATAATATTTTGACCCCACCCCCACCTTGAACCCCACTTTTATATGATAAAACTGGGGTTTACAGGGGTATACCTTATTTGTCTTATTAATGCTCTAAAATATAGATTGCAGGTATAATTTGAGCAGTCGTAAGACAAATATCAAAATTTTCATCTAAAATTTTCATTTATTGGCGATAAAGGTTATAATGTATTTGTATAGGCGTGTTTTCGTAATGTAATATCTAAACCCTGCAAATCGCACTTTCCTCTATACAAAGTGGGGTTTACAGGGGTGTTCATTACATAGACTTTGTACTATGACACCAGCCACTGTCGAATCACTAGACATCACCTTAACAGGTGCGTGTTTGTTTTGTTTGATTTGAGGTTGAACGTTCCCGTCAACACTGTGTAGGTCATTTTGGAGATGTTGCTTCCAATTAGGTGGGACGCGACATTTAGATGGAATGGCATCTCAAGCCCTGTCGCCAAACGACCAATAGGGTTTATTGATGTTTCCCATGTCAATAGGGGTCAACTCTTAACGGAAAGAATTTGCTCCTTAGGAGCTTCCTTTAAGACGTTGATGCGACGTTGCCCTAGGGATAATTTATGATTTCGATCAAAAAATAATGAAAATGTTGTATTCCATTTTTATTCCTGTATAAAATTTGATGCTGATACCTATGAAAGCACAATTATATTATGGACTTGAAAACATATAATAAGATGATAATAGTCAAGTACATTGTATATAGCCCTGTAAATTCCATTTTTTGTTCTAATCACTTATTTTTCTGTATTTAATGTGGAGTTTACAGGGGAGTTTATAACACTGATTTGTAAACGTCTGATTCTTGGGTTTAAGAGACGTCGATGTAAGTCCAAGAGATTACTGCTCGATTTTAATTGTTGAATCCATTTGTTATCCTGGTCCATCTAATTGGTATGGTTGTTAGTTGGTGCCACGAACCTTGAAGTCCAAAAACATGCGATAAATATTACTTTCTGAAAGGGCTGGACCAAAGACTTAAGGTTTTCAGATTCTGTCATTTACTTTCTGTAGTTGTTCTGGAAAGAGAAAAACAAGTTGATCAGGAGTCGACATATTCAAAAATTGATGCAACTAATACCTTTAAACCCCATTTACAGCCACGCAACCAGAAGTTTAGCAATAAGACTTCTCCCCGTCGCGCATTTGATGCTTTTTTTTTCAACCAAAATCAAAGCTTTGTCGCGCGCCGTTTGGTTTGTTTGTTTGTTTGATTTGAGGTTTAACGTCCCCGTCAACACTGTAAAGGTCATTTTGGAGACGTTGCTTCCAATTTTGTGGGACTTTTACCCGACATTGAGATGAAATGACATCTCAAGCCCTGTCGCCCAATGAAACCAATAGAGTTTATAAACATGGACGGTCCGCCTCGCACCGCGGTTCCTGGACAGGCTTAGATCCTCCAATCGGTTTACCAGTACTAGTGTGCGGGCCGGATTCAGCTCTGCGTGGAAGCATCATGCAGCCCATATATTTCTTCAAGCCCCTATGGGCGGGGGCCGGGCGCGCGCCGTTTGGAACTTCTCTATCAGGTTGGTGACGTGGAAAAAAAAATTGCGTCACAGCGCGTGCTCTTGTCCTTCTCAACTTTCAGACTACTGACGAATGCTAATAACATTTTGAATATGCAGCGCAAATCTAAAGAAGACGAGGTTGCACTGGTAAAGATGTTTTTGACAATCGCTAAGCTCCGCCCCACTTTCTGTATGAAGCGGAATTTACTGGTATTCAATATGCTAAATATGGTTTACGGTTTCTTCAGATCACTCGTGACGAAAATTCTTGTTTGGTGTGTCATTGTGTTTTGACATATTTAGACTTTAATTAACCGGCGACAGATGTCTTGTTGCTAAACTGCTAGTTACGCGGTTGTAAGGAGAATGGGAACACCTTTAGGAGAGGCAACTCCTGCAGAAGTATATTTGTCTCCCATGTAAATTTGGGTCAACTCTTAAAGGAAAGAATTCTTTCCTTTAGAGTAGTCCCCTTTTTCAATGGGACATGGCTTAATGAATAGCGAACAGGAAGTCCCGAAATTATCTCCCTTTGAAAAATGGCGGGAAAATCTGTTATATGTTCCCATTCCCCTTAAAAGTAGGTTTACAACGGTTTGCGTTACTGTCTTCATTCCTGCGGATAAAACAAATCGCTATACTGCAAAGAAATTTTCAGGATTGTGATTGGACAGCGCAAAGGCGATTACTTTCCAAATACCCCGTAAGCAAAACTATATACCTCTCTACCGCTTGCATATACGCCGCCCCGCCCATCGGGGCTTGGAGAAATAGATTGGTCTGCACGATGCTTCCATGATACCGACCAAACACAGTACTGGTATTCCGCTTAGAACGTCTAAGCCTGCCCAGGAAAATTGCTGCGAATCGGCCCGTCCATACTTATAAACCCTATTGGTTTCATTGGGCGGCAGGAATTGAAATGTCATTTCATCTCAATGTCGGGTAAAAGTCCCGAACATTGGAAGCAACGTCTCCAAAATGACCTCAATAGTGTTGACGGGGATGTTAAACCTCAAATCAAACAAAACCGCTTGCCTTCGCTGAAGTGCGATGTCCGCCATCTTGGGTTTGCTGCAGTTGATAAGAAAATAACTTTATGAACCACAATATTTTCCAGCCAATAAACAAATACATAAAAAGACTTTGACCGTTTTTCATTCGTTCGGTACTTTATCTTATTGTTTTCCGCTCTAACATGACGTAAACGTTTTCCCACTGAGCACCGTCATCTCAACGTAGTGCGTGCAGAAAGGTGCGTTTGATGACGTCACGTGTAAACATGTACTTCTGACGACGTCCACTACAAAAACATTGCAACAATGTACAAAAAATGTCGTCATAAAGTTTTCCAGTATAACAAATTCGTTGGGCCTCCGTGGCCTAATGGATAAGAGTGCTGACTCTTAGTCATTAGGTCTCTCACCGCCATGGGTTCGAGCCTCGCTCGGGTCACGTGTTAGACGCCAAGTTCTGCAACGGAAGGTCAGGTGGTTTTCCTCCGGGTACTCCGGTTTTCGTCCACCTATGATTAACGATCGGCTCGATATGAGTGAAATAATCTTGAAAGGGCCGTAAAACCCAAACCAAAAAAAAATAACAAATTCGTTATTCTGATTCTTGACGGGGATCATGGATTATCATTACGATAACACACCCCTGCGGCATAGGTAATTTTTCCACACCTCCAAAATGGCTACTTTTCCTAAGAAAATCCGCGATATTTTTCTTATTTATACTGCAAACATAGGTTGTGGGAGCTCGTTAGAACCGCCTCGTTGGAGCAAAAATAAGAAAAATAATGTATACCCCGTAAACCCCAGTTTTCTCTATAAACAGTGGGGTTTAT
The DNA here is from genome assembly GCA_963580285.1 of Lucinisca nassula. Lineage (NCBI taxonomy): Eukaryota > Metazoa > Mollusca > Bivalvia > Lucinida > Lucinidae > Lucinisca > Lucinisca nassula. Next base: position 53,349,292 of record OY757014.1, on the reverse strand, counting down.
GGGGGTGTTCATTTCACGGACTTGATCACGTGATGATTCCTCGTCTGAAAGCGATATATACCCTCGTCTATCTGCTCTGGCAAATATCGTTGTCAGATGGGGGAATGTGAGAATGCAGCAGGATCTCGATACTTCGAACACAATTTATGTCGAACTTCATTTGCTCGATTATCAGAGGGACAAAAATAATTTGTTCGAGAGTTTAATTGTTCGATCAACCGATCGTTCATAAAAGCTCTACAACCCTGCCTCAATGAGGCGGTTCTAACAAGTACCCACAACCTATGTCTTGGAACAGAAATAAGAATGATAAGGTATTCCCCCGTAAGCCCAATATTTCTCTATATATAGTGGAGTTTTGGAGGTTTCACGGACATGTTCTCGTGATTAATGTCGGGAACAGCAGCTTGAAGTTCACTAAACAGGGTTAGGGTTAGCATTTGTTGGCATTTTGAAATTGGTCCCCGAGGCGTGATACACCGGTATGCCTATTGAGATTAACATTGTTTGACATAAAACTTACCTTCATTCAATTCCACTATTTGAACATGTTGCATTCATGTATAATAGATTTACGGGCCTTTCAATAGGGCCACCACCAGTGACCCGGAGCAGGCCATAAAGGATATGTAATTAAAATCGCAGTTTTAACGAAATGGTTTTACCCGACAATTACACTATACAATTTATAGATTATATATTGGAGATACAATCCAACGTTTATTAAAGCAATGTAAAAACATCTGATATCCCCGGGTCACTTTACTTGATATGGTATAGTGACAGTTTCTTACAGGCATGTGTAAGAAATACAGCGAAAAGAAGCCAAATAAGAGGTTTACTGACCGCCCGGGGAACCACTAAATCAGCAATGTTTCATTCCTGCCACGTCGGAAAAGTAAATTCGTCCCAAATATCAATTATCTGTTCACTTTCTATCATAAACTGGTACCGCTGTTATCATACATAATAATATTACCCGTCACGCGAAAAGGGACCTTCTGGGAATTCTCCTCGCCCTTACTTCAAGTCTGTGTCTACATATGATTTTCCACCCTTTACACTACACTTCCTCATAATGTTATAAAAGAAAAACTTAATGATTTAATTGAATTGACATTTTATAGGGAAGACTCCCTCTATCTTACAAGTAATGTAAGAAATGCCCTTTTCACTTCTGAAGAGCATAAAAATTATACTTTATGGTCATGTCAGAAAGTGTGTGAAGCTCTCACCTTTCTACTTGGCAATATTTACATAATATTTGGTACTAAGTTAGACAAGCTGTGGGTATTCCGATGGGTACCCGTGCCCCTTGTGGCTGATTTGTTCTTGTTTTGTTATGAAAGAGGCGAGGCTTCATGATGTCCCCTGTCTGAAATTATTCAAGCCATTAGCTCGACTTCTAGATATTTGTATTTATTAAATACTGACAAAACTTATTTCGATGATTTGATCAATCAAATTTACCCCTCCCCCTACGAACTTCAGTTAGATAAAGCAAACTCTTCTGTAACCGGGGCTCTTTTTTATTTATATATGTCTATTGTAGATCGGTTTGTTACCTGCAAAATTTATGATAAACGCGATGATTTTGATTTTGAGATCATAACTTTACCTTGGATGGTGATGTTTCTCGTGCGACATACTATGGCGTTTATATTTCGAAATTAATTCGATTTGCCAGAGTGTCTTGTCATGTAACTGGCTTCAACCCTCGTAATAAATCGTTAACTGCTAAACCTCTTAATCAGGGCTATTGTAATCATAAACTACGCAAAGCATTTTTCAAAATTTTATAGACGTCATTCCGATTTAATTTCAAAATTCAATGTTGGACTTAAATTTCTTCTGCAACAGGGTCTATTGGAACCCGAATTTTATGGTGACTTAGTTATATAAATTCAGAAAAAATATATTATTGCAATGACTTCAGCACCCAATTTCATAAAATCATTCTTCGATGTAAAAAGATTGGGTAAAACATAAATGTTATACGACAGACTGCATGCATGGTAGTTAACCAAATCACGGTTGACAACTTTGCGTTCCTCTTTAAATGCACGTCGATGTGTCAGGCTTCAGATTCTATGACTGTTCAAGCGTAAAGGCTCAATGAGAATTAGAGAGAATTTAATTTAATGAAAAGCTGGGTGGTGCCTGATGCTCTGTCTCTGGTCGGGCCTATCGGACTCCAACTGTTGGTTTTCTTTTGCTCCAGTATTTCAGTGGTTTCTTGCTGTCAGTTGTTTGATTTTATGTTCTCGGAGATGTTGCACTGGTGAGTTAGGAGGCCTTCATGCTGACTGAACAAATTGTTTGTCTAAATCGCGATGGAAGTAAGGGCAAGGATTGCATCTGCGTAAAATCGATTTAAGCTGCCCCAGTGGTATTCGTTTCACTGGCCATTCCATTCTGTCGAGGTTTATTTTTGTTATGGTTTGTCTTTGGGTATATGTATCACTTATACTATTTTGTTTTGGATAGCCAACTGGTCATTTTGTGAGAAAGTAACTGTCCGTTTGGCTTTCCGTAATTGATGTTTCCATTAGGGTCTAGTTATTTCATGTTTGCGTTTCTTTCCTTTGGTGTCACTGATGTCGATTTATGATCGTTGCCTTCACTTCTATTGTAAACTAGAACTGTCAAAGGATCTGACTATAGCCCCGCTACAGCTCTATCGGAAACGAAAATTGTTTTACAGATGCGTGAAAATATTTGCAAGTTTCAGAGTTATGGAAGGGACACGAATTTTTACTGTACTTAGTTTATTCCAAGTGCCATTTTTCAATGTTCAAAGGGTAATAACTCCAAAAGTAGGCAATCCAGAGTTATGGTTAATGCGCTTTGCACATCCTCTCATAGTGCTTTACATTTGTGTGAAGTTTCATGAAAATACCTCAAACGGGTTTTGAGTTATGGAGTGGACAAGGTTAAAATTGCCGTTTTTCAATGTTCAAAGGGCAATAACTCCAAAAGTAGGCAATCCAGAGATATGGTTAATGTGCTCCACACATCGTCTTATAGTGCTTTACATTTGTGTGAAGTTTCATGAAAATACCTCAAATAGTTTTTGAGTTATCATGAATAACGGAATTACAATTGCCATTTTTCAATGTTCAAAGGACAATAACTCCAAAAAGTAGGCAATCCAGAGTTATGGTTCATGCACTCTGCAAATTATCTCATAGTATGTTACATTTGTGTGAATTTTGATGAAAATATCTCAAACGGTTTTTGAGTCATCATGAATACCGGAATTACGGAATTACAGAATCACAGAAGGACATAGCCCCCACTGTTTCAAAACGGGGCTATAAATAGAAGTCAATAACTGTCTGGCAGCCATCCTGGATGCCAACTTAAGGAATTTAAATCTGTCTTTGACATCAAATACACGTAACAAATGTATTTTTAATATTTTGATAATAAATACTGGTCATCAACACATCCTTATGCTAAATATGACAACATATGATTAGATAACATCCCTTTTTCACGCGTTTTGTACTTAAATGACCCACGACCTATGAGACTGACATACTTTGAGGGTACATTTAAAATAATTTTCCATTGTTCTCTGCACCCGAGTAGTTTTATGGTGATTTTAAGCAAGCAATTTCCCCAAATATGTGTTAAAAGAGAGTTATGAGTAGTGTCATGCTTATTTTGCACTCATTTGACCTTTGACCTAATTCTGAGCCTCAGACGCATTTTCAGACGTGGCATCCACCCCTATGATTGTTGACACACATCAAGAATTGCATTTAGGATGGGTGCCATACTCTACTCAATTTTGCCATCAAAAGTAAAAATATCAATCTTTTTTTGGGATTGGATGGCCAACTATGGTGCGGATGTCAACTTTTATCTTTATTTACTAAAACAAGGGATGAAACTCGAACAGTCAAAAAATCAAATGCCATTTCGCCATATGTACGGGGAATTTGTCCGTCCAATTAAGACACGGCGTAATCAAATTATCAGAATCAGATATGACGTTAACGTGCACATTATTTTCAAACGTCATTTACGCTAAATGACGTAACTTCCCAGAACGTCCCTTTTCGCGTGACGGGTCACATATATGAACAGATAATTGATATGCAACTTCGTCAGTATTTTGTACATGAAAAATCTAGTTGCGGTTTTCTTTGAGCGTGGCGCACCTGCAAAATTTGTACACATATCTGTAAATTTATAGATCGCTCAATCTATTATAAATTTAGAGAATTTCTATGGATTTATATAAAACTATATATAAATCCTGTATTGTACTCTACCTGATAAAGTTAAGCCATGCAAATTATAAATTCTCGTAACATTCGACAAACTGGTTGAAGATAATCGTTAAGAGTGCATCTATGGTGGAAATAAATTTGTTCTCTCTATCTGTATCTATTGCCTTCATGGGATGGGGGATCGGGGTTCAGGTCACATGACCGAGATGATCGTCATGCCCATACATGGTAAAACACTTCAAAATCTTCTCCGGAATTGCTAGACCGATTTCCACGAAACTTGGTATACAGCATGAGGGACTCTGGTTCATCATAGTTCAGTTAATGACACTTGGATGACTTTGATCGTGACAGGCAATATTTCACATTTAATCCACAGCTCCCAGTACTTTCCTTTGGAACTCGCTTCCATCATCAGTATTAAATGCAACTTCCTCAGACTGTTTTAAGAAGGGCTTTAAAGAAGTTCTTTAAATGAATAAATAGGGACATAAATGTTTTTTTAATATGCTCATATATTTGTTTTTGTCAGTTTTATTAATATAGTATCTTTTAAATGACATATCCAGGTTTTTATGCGCCCTACTATTTAATGGTTTTAGAACAATGTATTAATGCCCCCGACGTGGATATAAAGATCTAGAGGATGGCAATATTTCATCTTCGAGTCAGGGAGACAGGGCATGCTGCCTGGACATTAGTTTTCAGCCAAATGAAGCTGTTTGTAAGACTCGAATGCTGAAATCGAATTGCATACCATACTATCATGCTATTAACTGTGAAAATCGTCTTATTGTGTGTGTATTGTATTTTAATCCACAGCTCCCAGTACTTTCCTTTGATGTTGGCAGTACTAATAAATTTTGATAAATGTATTGTTATCATGTATTGATATCATGTACTGATATCATGTACAGTTTTGAATTGACCAATCAGCTGAGCTACAATTAAAATGGGAAGGGGCTTCTAGCTCTGCATGACAAAATTAACATTGTGGGTATTCCTTAAAATAGCCTCGCCGAGGTTATTTGAATGAGTACCCACATTTAAAATAGCTTCTACTTAATGGCAAACAGTGCAGAACCTGATCAGACAGCTCCTTCTAATCTTAAAATGAGAAGGGGCTTGCTTCTAGCTCTGCATGACAAAATTAACATTGTGGGTATTCTAGAAATTGGGTCGCCAAGGTTATTTGAATAAGTACTCACATTTAAAATAGTTTTTACTTAATGGCAAACAGTGCAGACCCTGATCAAACTGCTCCTTCTGATTTTAAAATGGGAAGGGGAGTCTAGCTCTGCATGACAAGATTAACATTGTGGGTATTCATTCAAATAGCCTCGCCAAGGTTATTTGAATGAGTACCCACATTTAAAATAGCTTTTACTTAATGGCAAACAGTGCAGACCCTGATCAGACTGCTCCTTCTGATCTTAAAATGGGAAGGGGCTTCTAGCTCTGCATGACAAAGTTAACATTGTGGTTATTCATTAAAATTGCCTCGCCGAGGTTATTTGAATGAGTACCCACATTTAAAATAGCTTTTGCCGAATCAGTGCAGACCCTGATCAGACTGCTCCTTCTGATAAAGTTTCTCCAATTCTCCACGAAATCAAATTGTAGGTACTCGCTAGAACCGCCTAATCTAGGCAAGTCCAACGAGTACCCACAACATGTTTTTGTGGGATGGGGCAGTTCAAATGAGTACCCACGACATACCTTTTTATGGAGAAAAAATATCCCTGAATTATCACAAAATACACTCCCATTTACTGGTGCCAAACATTTTATAAAACATTTGCATGCAGCAAAAGCACACATCTGAGTTCAAAGTAAGTCCTTTCACTTGACGGTTCAGCATTAAAATGCCCCGGTGATAAACATCAGGTTAAAAAAGCATGGTCAAATAACCTATGGTCAGTTGGATTTAGACCAATCAAATCCAATTGAATATTAATGAAGCAGAGAAGCTGACAGTGTCCTTTCAGACAGGACAATCCATTTTCCAGACGGGGTAAATCAGGTCAAATAAAAGAAATTGAAATTAACAGTAAATAAAACAAATATGCTTTAATAGGTTTTATCTATTACCTTTAAGTGGAAGTTACAATAAGCTGTGGATTAAAACAGATATATCCAATTGTTTTTGAGAAATATTGGTAAATATTTGTACTGATTGACATCTGTACAGGATAATTAGACTCGCCCTGGCGGGCTCGTCAAATTATCCTGTACAGATATCAATCAGTACAAATATTTACCAATATTTCACAAAAACAATGGATATATCTATTACTTATTGCACATTTCTTGTCATGTATATATGTGTATTTTACAGAGGTTCACATGGTAGAATAGCCAGTGAGGTTAAATGTGTCCATCCTCTTTAAATAAATAAATAAATAAATAGGGTACAATTTTAAAACATTTTTCGTGGGCCATTTATTTTGTCACCGAATTTCAAAGACAAACTTTATGAAACGAGAATATGAAAAGGCATTCCGATGGTATGAGATTGGTCGTATGACCAAGATGGCCTCTATGCCCAGACATGTATATGGTAAAATCCTTTAAAATATTTGCCCCTCAGCCGCTGGGCTGATTTTCACGAAACTTGCTGTGTGGCTCCAGGGACTTTGGCCTATCAAAATGTTCAAATGGTGACCCATGGATGACAATGACAAATGTTATGCCATTCTCACTCTTTCCCATTTGAAAGTCTATGTGACCAAATTTGACCTTGGCATTAGACAGGTCAAGGTCAACTCGGGATCATTATTAATAAATTTTGAACAAACTGAAATGGGCCCGAGACTAAAAGACTACATACCAAGTATCGTGGAAATCAGCCAAGCGGTTTCGGAGAAGATTTATCAAGGGTTTTTACCGTATGTGGGCATGGCGGCAATCATGGTCATTCAAGACACAAGAAAATTAATTTCGTGTCGGATTTGACCAACCTCACAAACGAGTTTTCATTTTATTATTTATTATTAGCTTGCCAGTGAACTTTGATGATATTTTAACTAAAAGCTAAGTGGTTCCCCTGAAAACAAGGGTTGGATGAGCCGTGAAATATTACAAAATCAAATCAATAGGAACTTTGCTGTAGACAGTATATACATAAAACTTTTAAGCAGAATTTCGAAGTAGAATCATACTGTAAAAGTGTATACAACAAATCTCACAGAGGTGCCCTAGCTAAATTCAGAAGTGGAACTGTCCTGATCGCAATTGAAACTGGTAGATATCCCATCAAACATGCTTTTTACTACAGAAGTGCATGTTTGGTGAGATCACTTTTGCGTGGAGATGTTTCCCTGATGGTTAGCGAGTAGAATGTCGCCAGAACAGATGCACGTCTCTGAAACTCTTGTATTACGTGGTTTTCTGCTTTATACAATGGAATTGTGCAATGAGACATGATTTGAACAGGATGATGAATGACACACGCACACAAACACGCTAGCACGCATAGACGGAAATTATGCACCAGTCATTTGCAGCCCTGCAAAATTGTGGTAAAACCCCTGCCACAACCCGGGGGTTGGCAACAATTTAGACCAACGAAGACCTAATTCCCGTTTGAATACGGTATCCTGCCCTATCCAATGAGGGTTCTAAATAAAATTTGGCGGGAAATTAAAACTTCGGCACATCTTTGGCACTACCGGGACTCATCGGAGGTTAAATCCCTGCACCTAAGCCTCGCTATGTCCCTGTTATCCACGGACCCGTAGGATCCGGGGGCGGAAATGAGGCAAACAGTTTTGTTTTGACTGTTCTCTGAGGCAAGCCATTGCACATTTCATCATATCCCATGCTTTTTTATGCAATTTCATGCAAGTACCCTCAGTTCGTGGTTGAGCAATGCAGACGCATTAAATTAAAACCTGGAAGTGAATTACTTGGGCATGTAAGGGGCATGGGCTCTGGATTACTTTGCCTCATCCCATCTTTCCACCATCATAAAAGCAACAAGCTGGTAGGATAGTGTTCTTGTTAAAGCGAGACTAAATCGTGGAAAATGTAAATGCATGGAAATCAATTAAAAAAGGATAGCTTAGAATATATTCTAGTTCACTAAACCAGTATGTTGTAGCCCTCGTGTATATAAAATCCCATTATTATTTAAATCATTGCTGTTTTAATAAGCAAATATGCCCGCATCCCTAAAGACATCAACATTTATGTAAACTGAATAACAAATGATGTGTATATATTTGAAAACAAGCTGTAAAGATACATGGGAAATGTCCAAAAAAGGGGGGTCGAGACACCTAAGTTTTTTATGAATCACAAATCACAGAGAATCATTAAAATCACAAGTCACAGACTTCAAATTCTTCTAATCACAATTGACAAGGAAAAGATCACGGACAATTCTTCTGTCACAAGTCAAAGACTTATTTTCAATCTTTTCACATATTACAGACTTTAAAATAGCCCAACCACAAGTCACCAAGTCACCGAAATAAGTCCTGCCGCCACTGGTATATGCATAAGCAAGATGTCAACGTAAACAAAAAGAAAAATTTAAAATTACCTTCTTCTCTCTTATCCAATTGAAGTAATTTTATTCAAAACTCGGATCTAAAGAACTAACTAGCAGCAGTCCGCAGTATAGTTTGAACCAACTGAACAGATGTGCAAAGTTTTGTTTTATATAGCTTGATGTTGACATTTAGGATTACAACCAGTCACCAGATCCGTATCTCTGTCACTGGCATTACCATTAACAAAAGGTCTATTCATGCATATAGGTTAGATAGAAGAAAAACGTCCGTTTTAATTTGCATGACAACGATTCGCTTACCTTAGCAGTCCAAATACAAAAAGCGGATTGACCTTTCAAGGCATCTAATCGATTGAACTTTTTATCTTGAGCGATCAACATATTATCTTGAGCGCTCGACATATTATGTCGTGCGCACGAGATAGTTTGTCGAGCTCTCAGTTTAATATGTTGATCGCACAACATAATACGTTGAGCGCTCAAGATAATATTGCGAGCGCTCAAAATCCTGGTTTGATCCCTCAAGATAATAAACCGAGCACTCGGAATAATATTTCGAGACTTTCAGGCATTTTCGCGCCCATTTTGCATTTGTGGTGTGGTCGGGATGACTGACCAATCAGCTGACATACTGCATGTACCACCGATTCAATTAGGGCAGCAGTCGAAGGCTGGCAGAAAGATGGACGCTTAGTACTGGTGAACGGCTAGGAAGCTTATCCAGGAAAGGTGTGGGTCACCGAACGTCTGCAAAATGACCTAAAATGTGCCGACAGGGACGTAAAACCTCATAAAAACAAGAGGCTCAATGAGCCTGATCCGCTCACCTGAAAATCCAAAGGGCAAATAAATTTTTATCTGAATGATCGGATTACACTCTTAATCGAAGTTGACTGAGATTTTATGCATGTCCTGGTTGTCCACAAGATCAAAGCCGATCTGAAAAAATGGAAGTCGCTGTCATGATAACAACATTTTCTCCAAGTTAAGAATAATTCTTGAGTAAACAACCTGATTCATTCCAAAAGCAACCATGACCGAGATTTTATGCCTGTCCTCTTTACCTACAAGAATGAAGCTGATCCGATAAAAACTGAAGCCGCTACGGTGATGACAACATTTTGCCTGTACTACATAACTGTTCAAGGACAGATAACTCCTAACGGAATGATCCGATTCTGCTCATAATTGAACTCGACCAAGATTTCTTGCCTCTACTGGTTACCTGCAAGATTGAAGCTGATCTAAAAAAAATTAAAGACCCTATCGCGATGACAAGATTTCCCCCATGTTAACTCTATGGTAAAATTTTCTGACGCTCTGAACGTAACTCCGGAGCGAACAATCCGATTCAGCGCAAAATCAAACTTGACCAAGATTATATGCATGTCATTGTTATCTGCAAGAATGAAAACGATCTGAAAAAAAAAATGAAGCTGCTAGAGTGATGACAACATTTTGCCCAAACTAAGAAAATACTCAAGGGCAGATAACTCCTAATGGAATGATCCGATTCTGCTCATAATCGAAATTGGCCGAGATTTCTTGCCTCTGGTGGTTAACTGCAAGATTGAAGCCAATCTGAAAAAAAAAATGAAATGGCTATCGTGATGAAAAGATTTCCCCCATTTTAAGTCTATGGCCAAATTTTCTAACGCTCAAGGGCATGTAACTCAGAAGTGGACAATCCAATTCAGCACAAAATCGAACTTGGTCGAGATTTAATGCCTGTCCTCATTATCTGCAAGAATGAAGGCGATCTGAAAAAAAAAAATTGAAACCGCTAGAGTGATGACAAGATTTTGCCCATACTAAGAAAACGCTCAAGGGCAGATACATGTAACTCCTAACGGAATGATCAGATTCTGCTCATAATCGAACTTTACTGAGATTTCTTGCCTCTGGTGATTATCTGCAAGATTGAAGCCAATCTGAAAAAGTGAAGTCGCTATCGTAATGACCAGATTTCCCCCATGTTAAGTCTATGGCCAAATTTTCTAACGCTCAAGGGCACGTAACTCCGAAGTGGACAATCCGATTCAGCCCAAAATCGAACTTGGTCGAGATTTTATGTCTGTTCTCGTTATCTGCAAGAATGAAGGCGATCCGAAAAAAAATTGAAGCCGCTAGAGTGATGACAAGATTTTTCCCATGTTAAGTCAATGGGAGCTATCTGTTGCCATGGCAACCAGAGTTCCAATCCGATCAGTCCGAAAACATTATGCAGCCTTTCCCCCTGCCCAATGATGCTTCACATATAATTTGATCAAGATCGGCCTACTGGCTGCAGAGATATACTTCGTTGAAAGTGTAAACGACGGACGACGACGAAGCCAGGCCCTACTAATACCTCACTTGAGCCTTCGGCTCAGGTGAACTTATGAGATAAATATGACATTTCAAGCTCCATAGGCTCAATAGTGAGCTAAATGGGAGGCCCGAGTTTGCCTGTTATCTGTGTGTTGTGTGTCTGTCAACATTTTCAAACATATTCTCCTCTGGAACCACCTCTGGGCCGATTGAAGTCAAATTTCATGTGGAGCCTCGATGTGATGGGGGAACAAAAGTTTGCTAATGGGGACCAGGTCATATGACCAAGAAGGCCGACATGCTCACATATTTTGTGAAAAAAAAAATTCATCTCAGCCGATTTCCATGAAACTTTGTATTTAGCACCTGAGATGCGGGCCAATCATTAATTGCTAAAATGGTGACCCTGGGATGGCCTTGACCTATTTTATGCAAAGTCAAATTTGATCACATAGGCATTTGTATGGGGAAAAGTCACGGAAAATTCATTATATTTTACAAACGGTTCGGAATACCACCCCTTAACTATATATATTCTTGCTCCTTATGATAAGGGGCATTTAGCCGGCGGCCATTTCTGGTCCAGGTAACATTACCAAGCCACCATGCCCATATATGGTAAATGCTTGATATCTCAGAAATCGTCCAGATCTCCAACCATAAACTATATAATTTTTATATTCTTGTTCCTTATGATAAGGGGCATTTAGTTGGAGGACCATTTTTAGTCCATGTCACATGACCAAGTTGGCTACCATGCCTGTATATGGTTAAATGCTTAATATCTCGGAAACCCTCCAGTTCTCCACCCATAAACCATATATATTCGTGTGCCTTGTAATCAGGAGCATTTAGAGACATAGATCTTGGACCCCAGGGTGTACCCCGGGGACTTGCCCCCCTTTATTTCAAAGCTTGTTTCTTCTACTTCTTTCATCTTCTTCTTCCGTCTTCTAATTCTTCCTTCTTGTTCGTCTTGTTCTTCTTCTCTTCTTCTTCTTCTTCTTCTTCTTCTTCTGGTGAGCAATTCAAGACCAGTTGTCCTCTGGTTTTGTTGTTGGGACCGGAAAGCAATCTGCTGGCAAGTTCCTATGGGCGGGGACAGTGTGCGCTTGTAGACGCCCCCCCCCCCCCCCTTCTTTATAAAGAGGCATACCAGTAAAATAAGTTTGATGCAGATTAACTCATTTTTAGCTCACCTGAGCCACTGGCTCATTGGTGAGCTTATAGGGTCGTCATGCTATGTGTGTGTTGTGTTTTGTTATGTGTTAACATTTTCAAACATCTTCTCCTCTTGAACCACTGCGCCGATTGAGGCAAAATTTCATGTGGGCCTCAGTGGGATAGGGGAAGGAAAGTTTTTTTGCTGGGTCCAGGATACATAACAAAGATGGCCGCCATGCCTATATATGGTAAAACCCCTTAAAAATCTTTTTCTCTGGAACCGCTGGGCCGATTTCCACGAAACTTGGTATGTAGCCTCGGGGCTCAGCTCGGGTGTTCCTCCTTGAGCATGCCCCACCCCTTCTTTTTTATGAAATGTGTAATATCTTGGAAGCAGTTCAGATTGCCCTCCCTGTTTTTTGTTTGTTGTTCCACTTGTTGTTGTTGTTGTTCCAACAACAGCAGCAGCAGCGCCAATGGGGGCTGGGAGCCTCGGATGCCTCGAATTTATCCTAGAACTGGGACCCGCCAGGGGGGTGGGGCGGGCCCCATTACATCTGCCCCAAAAAGTTGTGCCAGAACCTACATTGTGTATACTACTAGCCGGTAGCTGTCAGAAAGATGGACACTCAGTACTGGTGAGCGGCTAGGAAGTTGTGGTTAGGGGCACCGACCATGTTCAAAATGACCAAAAATGAGTTGACGGGTACCTTAAATCTAAACAACAACAACAACAAAAATGAATGTCATTCATTTACGCATAGCGTCCTTTTAGTGGAACAAAGGCAAGCGACGCAGACGCAGATGAGACTGCACTTATTTACGAATGATTTTGTTTAATTGCTTGAAAGATACTCAGGTGCAGCAGTGGGTTTTGAAATAATGGAACATCTGGTGTGAAGCAGGCCCATGTAAATTTGGGAGTGGCTGGTTGGGCGAGAAAACTACACTGAATGGTCCTGAATACATGAGGCTACATCAAGTAATGGGCCTTTTTCTCCTTATAATATACTGTCTTTATCTCCACGCATTTATACATTCAATTATATTTAAATATTCATCTCGAGTGCTCAACATAACATTTCGAGTGCTCAACATAATATGTCGAGCGCTCGACATAATATCTTGAGCACTCAACATAATATATTGAGCTCTCAATATAATATCTCGAGGATACGACATAATATCTCGAGCACTCGACATAATATCTTGAGCGCTCGACATAATATCTTGAGCTCTCAATATAATATCTCGAGTGCACGACATAATATCTTGAGCGCTCGACATAATATCTCGAGCGCTCGATATAATATCTCGAGCGCTTGAAATAATATCTCGAGCGCTCGACATAATATCTTGAGCTCTCAATATAATATCTCGAGCGCACGACATAATATCTCGAGCGCTCGACATAATATCTTGAGCACTCAATATAATATCGCAAGCTCTCAATATTATATCTCGAGCGCACGCCAAAATATCTCGAGCGCTGGACATAATATCTTGAGCGCTCGACATAATATCTGAAGCGATCAACAAAATATATCGAGTGCTCGACATAATATCTCGAGTGAACGACATAATATCTCGAGTGCTCAACATATCATCTCGAGCTTTCAACATATTATGTCGTGCGCTCGAGATATTATGTTGAGCACTCATGATATTATCTCGAGCGCTCGACATAATATCTCGAGCTCTCAATATAATATCTCGAGCGCACAACATAATATCTTGAGCGCTCAACATAGTATCGCGAGCTCTCAATATAATATCTCGAGTGCTCAACATATTATCTAGGGCGCTCGACATAATATCTCGAGTGCTTGACATAATATTTTGAGCACTCGAGATATTATGTCGAGCGCTCGAGATATTATGTTCAGCGCTCGAGATATTATGTTGAGCGCTCAAGATATTATGTCGTGCGCTCGAGATATTATATTGAGAGCTCAAGATATTATGTCGAGCGCTCGATATATTATGTCGAGCGCTCGAGATATTATGTCTTGAGCTCTCAATATAATATCCGGGGCGCACAACATAATATCTTGAGCGCTGGAGATATTATGTTGAGCACTCATGATATTATCTCGAGCGCTCGACATAATATCTCGAGCGCTCGACATTATATCTTGAGCTCTCAATATAATATCTCGAGCGCACAACATAATATCTTGAGCGCTCAACATAATATCGCGAGCTCTCAATATAATATATCGAGCGCACGACATAATATCTCGAGTGCTCAACATATTATGTCGAGTGCTCAACATATTATCTCGGGCGTTCGACATAATATCTCGAGTGCTTGACATAATATGTTGAGCACTCGAGATATTATGTCGTGCGCTCGAGATATCATATTGAGAGCTCAAGATATTATGTCGTGCGCCCGAGATATTATATTGAGAGCTCAAGATATTATGTCGAGCGCTCAAGATATTATGTCGAGCGCTCGAGATAATATGTCGAGCGCTCGAGATATTATGTCGAGCGCTCGATATAATATTGTTGAAAAAATATTACTGAATGTCCTAAATATACCACAGTAATAATAGAGTCTCATATATAGTTCCAAAAAAAATTTTTTTTTTTTTTCATTTTTTTTTCATGATTCAAGCCCCTATGATATGACCATGTAATACAGTAGAAATTCGATGGCTCGAACACCGCTGGCTCGTTTACGATTGATGTGTCGAACCCATTCTTGAGCCCCCAGCGAAATCCTCTACATAAGAAATGGTGGGGGATAATTAAGGAGTTTTTGGTATTTTATCTTGAAAATGTATGATGTGTGTACTCATTAGAATCGCATCGATGAGGCGATTCTAATGAGTACACACAGCAAACATTTCCATTAAAGAACATCGAAACGATGTCTAAAAATATCTCGTTATACTCCTGACACTAACCTCAGTGGCTCGAACTACCCCCATCTCGAATAGATTTTCGAGGTCCCAAAGGTGTTCGAGCCAATGAAGTTCGACTTATATACTAGTTGAAAACAGTTCCTATACATAAAGTTGCTTCTGTTGCCAGTTACTACAAATGAAACCTGCACAAAATTTGTTTGTTTTGGTTAGAGAACTCATTTTCCATGCAAAACCCACAATTAGTTTTGTTTACGTACTCGTAAACTCGCCATCGTGGGCTGATGTTTTAAACACCCAAGGGGTCACTGTGTCACTTTCGCAGAGAAAATCATTAAAAAATCTCCCGATTTAACATTATAAAAATTATACTTAACCCAATACTTCTATAATTTGATACATTTTTCATTTCATTAGATATCCTGTTTGTCTATTCACAAAAAGATTTGTAACTTTAGTTCCATCCGCTTAGGCTAATAGGCGATCACGTCATCCAGAAAATATGCCTATATAATTTTGTCCCCCTTAAACCCCACTTTTATATAGTAAAACTGATGTTTGCAGGGGTATACATTATTTTTCTTAACTCTGCTCAAAAACATAGATTGTGGGTACGCGCCCCACCGAGGCGGTTCTAACCAGTATCCACAATCTGTGTTTTGAGCAGAAATAAGAAACATATCACAATTTTTCATCTTAAAATTTTCATTTTTTCGGCGATAAAGGTTACAATGCATTTGTATAGGCGTGTTTTCGTAACGTGTTTCCGATACTTTGAAGTTGCGTGCAAAATACTGCTTTCAGCTGTCGCCCCCACCCATCGGGGCTTAAAGAAATATTTGGACTGCATGATGCTACCACGCAGAGATGAAACCGACCGCACACGAGTACTGGTAAACCGCTTAGAGGATCTAAGCTTGCCCAGGCAATAGATACGTCCATACTTATAAACCCTATTGGTTTCATTGGGCGACAGGGCTTGAGAAGTCATTTCATCTCAATGTCGGGTAAAAGTCCCACAAAATTGGAAGCAACGTCTCCAAAATGACCTTTACAGTGTTGAGGGGGACGTTAAACCTCAAATCAAACAAAACTGCTTTCAGTTGAAACTTCAAAGAAATTTGCAGTCGATAGTGCTACATGTTCATTAAGAAAAAATGCCTATACAAATACATTGAAAACTTTACCGAAACTAGCTAGTCTGGCCCAGAAAAAATGTACACTTTATGTTTTCCAGTTCTGTGGTGTATTCCTTGCTTCCACAGTATAACCCTTTTATAGAACATATTTAACGTCACTACAGCTGGTGTCTGGGAATGTGTGGCGGCCGTAAAATGTCTCCCTGTCCTACATCATAGTGAGTTTATATTTTCATGTCCTTTGGGATCATTGATTCAATTGTGGAATTTTGAAAATATTTGAGGGTCACTGATGAGGCCAAATTGGCCGAAACTAGCTAGTCTGGCCCAGAAAAAAATGTACACTTTATGATTTCCAGTTCTGTGGTGTATTCCTTGCTTCCACAGTATAACTCTTTTATAGAACATATTTAACGTCCCTACAGCTGGTGTATGGGAATGTGTGGCGGCCGTAAAATGTCTCCCTGTCCTAAATCATAGTGAAGTTTATATTTTCTTGTCCTTTGGGATCATTGATTCCATTGTGGAATTTTGAAAATACTTGAGGGTCACTGACGAGGCCTAATTGGCCGAAACTAGCTAGTTTGGTCCAGAAAAAATGTACACTTTATGGTTTTCAGTTCTATGGTGTATTTCTTGCTACCACATGATAACCCTTTTATAGAACATATTTACCCCCGAAAAAACAAACGGATTTTTAAGATGAAAAGTTGTGATATTTTTCTTATTTCTTATCAAAATATAGATTGTGGGTACTCATTAGAACATCGTCACAGAGGCGGTTCTAACGAATGCCAACAATCCATATTTTAGAGCAGAAATAAGATTTGCCCCTGTAAACCCCATTTTTACTGTATTAAAGTGTGGTTCAAGGGGGTCAATATTATATAGGCGTGTTTTCGTGATCACATGAATTTTCTGCATTATTTTCCATCATGGTTAACAGCAAAGTTGGTAACAAAGCGTTTTGTAAAGAAACTAAAATCAAACAACTTAAAAAAAAATAATAATAAACAGAAATAAAAAAAAATAATAAAAAAAGTATGGCAGGTGCAGAAATAAAATCAGTTCAAAAATTGCTATAGTTTTAATTGAAAAGGAGATGATCTGAGAATTTTACAAATTTAAACATTGCTAGTAGTGCAAAATCATGAGCTGTTGTAAAGGTAAAGTGTGATCCGATGTTCAGTGGATAAGATCTTTCATCTTAGACACGAAAATGATTATCTGCGCAAGCGCAATGCCAATTTCCTGGCAAAACCTTTTTGGGCACATACTGCAAGATAAGTCTTGAGCAAAAGGATATGGGCAAATGAAATTTCGTCACGTGAACTAGTTCGTGGATGAAGACCCCCTAAACCCCACTTTATCTAGAGAAAACTGGGGTTTAAGGGGGTAAACATTATTTTCGTTATTCCTGTTCCAATACATAGGTTGTGGGTACTCGTTAGAACCGCCTCAATGAGGCGGTTCTAACGAGCACCCACAACCAATATTTGCAGTATAAATAAGAAAAATATTACAGATTTTCATCAGAAGAGTAGCCATTTTGGAGGTGTGAAAAATGCACTTTGTCGCACGGGTGTATTATCGTAATGTGTGCATTTTCTAGCTACCAGGTTTGAACCGAAGTTAGTATAGGTACTTTTTTGACCGAGTATATAAGCTATCTGTAGTGACGCGGTATTACTCTGAGGCGATTCTAATAAGTAGACACACCATATATTTATATTTCGGAAAAACGAAAAGATATCTCTAAATCAGTCCCACCATGTCTCCTGGCAAGGCGCTAATAGTAACCCTCACTGGCTCGATGTTTTGATACCCTCGTTTTGGACCAAATGGAATCTTCCTCTTTATATGTAGCAGGAGTCCATTTCAAAATTTATGGGTGTCAGGTTGTGTTTTCATCAACATTTATTTGGAGTGAGTGAGTTTTTTAGTTTTACGTCCCACCAATAGCTAAGGTCATACGGAGATGGGACCTCGGTTTAAAGACTCATCCGAAAGTCTGGAGAAGCCCGGGATCGATCCTGCGATCCCTGGTTAACAAGGCGAGTAGCATTAACACTGCGCCACAGGGGCTTCTAAAATTTATTTGGAAAATGACTGAACATTTAGCAAAAAGTGGAGACCCTCATCAGAAGCCGCGTTCTGCAGCGTCTGATCTGGACCTGCACTATTTGCCAGGGTAGCTGTTCAGGGGTTTCTGGTACAAAATGGGTTTTAACCAGGGGTCAACTACAATCAGACAAGGTGTTCACTGGCAGGCAACTATGGAGTTCACTATTGTTTGTTTAAAACAGTTGACCTGGTTTTTGACGTCTGGGCATAGTGAATGTCTTTTCTCAGTCGATTGGTCACAGCTGGTAGACTCGTAAGGGGTAACCGTCGGTTATGCACTCAAAATCCTTACGGGAACTTCCGGTTATGCCTTCCATGACCACAAATATGTCAACCAACAGGTGAGTGTTCCCAATATATGATTTTTAGTTATTTTTGTAAACATATTTTGGGAGATCGGGCAATACTATTCTCAACAATTTTCATTTCTGCATCAGAAAAGATGGGTGTGGACATGAAAAGGCAAGCGGTCGATTTTTAACTTAATTTCTCCCTGAAAAAGGTTATCAGATATTTCTGTTTTGACCTGTTTTCAAGTGGCGAATGAAGGCATTTTCAGCTACCCGGACGATGCGAAACTAATCCAACACGCCAAATAACACGTACTTCAAACCACTTTCATGTTGAAATACATAAGATACAAAATTTCCGCAGAATTTGTTCCAGGTGCCGATTATGACGTACGAGGACCGATTACCCCTTACGGGAGAACTACCCTTTACGGGGACATTAAAAGCCAACTAATGGGTGTCTGATTGAAATGCGTCACTTCATTCAATAAATTAACCAACCCTGACTCCATCTCCATCTTCCCGTCCCCGCCCATCGGGGCTTGAAGAAATAGATGGGCTGCATGATGCTTCCACCCAGAGCTGAAACCGACCGCACACGAGTACTGGTAAACCGCTAAGAGGATTTAAGCCTGCCCAAGCAAAGCGGTGCGAGTCGGTACATAGAAATCGCTAACGTTTAATGAGCGTTCCCACTCGCAGTAGTTTTCCTGGGCAGGCTTAGACCTAAACGGTTTACCAGTACTCAAGTTGGGTCGGTTTCAGCTCTGCGCAGAAGCACTATTTCTCCAAGCCCCGATGGGCGGGGGCGTATAGTAAAATGCGTATCTAATATGAAATTTATTCTACTGTACGAGCATATCAGATAAATGCTTTGTAAATGTAACAATATCAGTTTTTCAGCAACTTGTTCGAGTACATAAATCAGTTTGATACATTCGTACGAGCAATTCATATGAGCGCACGAATTTCGATTTTAAGTTATCGTTCTGAATAAAGTTAAAGGTATTATCAGTCGTACCGAGCAACTGCAGTGTCTTCAGGACTTTGATGAACGGTTTGCGTGAATTATTGAATGAAGAAACGCATTTCAATCGGACACCCATTAGTTGGCTTGTTCTGTCCCCGTAAGGGGTAATGCTCCCGTGAGGGGTAATCGATCGGTCCTCGTAAATCATAATCGGCACAAATATTAAAGCTCCTGGAACAAAATCTGTGGAAGTTTTGCATCTTATATATTTCAACATGACAGTGGTTTGAATCGCATGCTATTTGGCATGTTAGATTAGTTTCGCATCGTCCGGGTAGCTGAAAATGCCTTCATTCGGCACTTGAAAACAGGTCAAAACAGAAATATGTGACTACCTTCTTCAGGGAGAAATTAAATTAAAAATCGACCGCTTGCCTTTTCATATCCACACCAATCTTTTCTGATGCAGAAATGAAAGTTGTTGAGAATAGCATTGCCCGATCTCCCAAAATATGTCTACAAAAATGACTAAAAATCATTTGAGCCCCGCCAAGCGAATTTGTGTCTTCGAGCATTCCGTCATGACAAATTTTAACTGCGCATGCCCAGCCATTCAGAGGGGCCAGGGATATGGCTTTCTGTCTGAAGGTTCCTCTTGATTCACTGCTTGTATGAGCGAGCAGCGAAGGTTCTTGCGAGACTGCGCGAATGCGCAGGCTCGCCTGAACCTTCGCTGCTCGCATAGGCGATAAGTACCAAAATCGCTTGACGGGGCCCATATATCGAGAACACTCACCTGTTTGTTGACATAATCGGAAGTTCCCGTAAGGATTTTGAGTGCATAACCGGCGGTTACCCCTTACGAGTCTACCAGCCGTGTTATTGTAATACAAAATAAAGGTTCCTTTTAAAAGGAAAGGCTTGTCTTGTTTTAAGGGTACTGTTCCTGGTGTAAATGTAGCCATAATATTGCCGCCACATGGATGAACGAGTTGATGTAGATGAAAGTACTGGTTAGAAAGCAAGTTGCACTGTTCTTGTTAATGGGACATAGACTTTTGATGCAGTGTACTCAAAGGCAATATATGGTATATCTACACATTGGAATGGACAAACCCATAAGGTGTCAATTTTCTATGTTGCACTACCCTGATATTCATTGGAAGAAATATTGCAATGTTAAGGTAACTGAGGCATTGACATGTGACCCAATGATCACATTCTCACTTTTGACCAACTATGATAGTAAGGGATCATTGTGATGACCCTGTTTTATTGAAATTTGCTCAGTAGTATCTGAATAGTAGTTGGAAGAAGACATTGTTAACAGACAGACAGGAGGAATAATGGACTTATGGAGAACGGACGATATGCGATTTGGCAAGTAGAAATGGGTAAACAAAACAAAATAAATGTCCCTAACAGATTTATGAGAGACAATAATGTGGTAGAACACATCATACATACTGTTTGTTTTGCTAGGTTTTACGCCCGTTCAACAATCTTTCAGTCATATACAGGCGAGTAGTTTCCTAACCATCGTTCCTGGAAAGTGCCAGTACTAGACTCCGATCCTCCGACACAAACTACCAAATGTTCTCACATAAACGATCATGGCCGGTAGCGGGGCTCGAACCCATGACTATCCAGTGATTACAAGTCAGCGACCTTAATCACTGGACCACGGAGGCGGTCTTCCATACATACTGAGTATACATTCATGTCATGTGGCCAGTAAACATGTAATTGTTAGGTGACGACACAAATATACATACAAGGGAGTATAAGACGAAGGAGGAAGAGACATTAAATGTTAACATCTTTTATTAGCAAAGTATAAAAATATTATAAACAAGAGACAACCAAAGTAAACAATGTTACAAATGTTAACAGTTTTTATCTGAAAGTCTAGAAAGACATAAACAGTATAAAGCTATTAAAGGTGAATCTTGATCTTGATAAAAACTGGACCAATTGACTGTCAGTACGCCGTAAACTTTGTTCATTTATTGGTCGCAGTACCTTCAATTTAACTAGAGCTGTCAGTGAAACTGACTAGCGCCCCGGCAGCGCTATCAGAGGAATAGGAAAATGTTGATGTTAAAAACTATAAAGAACAAGGAAAATGAAAGAACATAGCTCAAAGAATCATTTTGAACATGATAACTCGATTTTAGAAACCAACCTGGGTTTTGCGCACAACAGATCCTCTCATGATGATTAACATTAATGTCAAGTTATTCTAAAATCAATCCAGGAATAAGAAAGATATTGATCGGACACGATAAAAAAAGACGTTTTTTGTTTACCTTTTACCTCTAAGTATGACCTTGACCTTTGAGGTACGGACCTAGGTCTTGCGCGTGACACACTGTCACATTATGGTTAATATTTCTGCTAAGTAATATTTAAATCCATCCAGGTATAAGAAAGTTATAGATTGGACACAATAAAAAAGACGCTTTTTGACCTTTTATCTCTAAGTATGACCTTGACCTTTGAGGTACGGCTGTGGGTCGTGCGCGAGACACTCCGTCACATTATGGTTAACATTTCTGCCAAGTAATATTTAAATCCATCCAGGAATAACAAAGTTATTGATTGGACACGACAAAGACCTTTTTTGACCTTTAACCTCTAAGTATGACCTTGACCTTTGAGGTACGGACCTGAGTCTTGCGCGCAACACTCCATCACATTACGGTTAACATTTCTGCCAAGTATATATTTAAATCCATACAGGAATAAGAAAGTTATGGAGGATAAAAAATGTGGACGGACAGACAGACGAACGGACAGAGTGATTACTATAGAGCACCCACACTTTTAGTGCGGGGCCCTTATAAGTTTGTACATATACATTAGGATTCAATGGAGGTTTCAGGCAGGAAATCATAATTTTCAGTAAATGCTATTATTTTAATTTCTCACATGAAATTATTCAATTTCATTCGTGCAGGTAATTGAAAATGTGGAAAGTATAATATTCACCTTTATGTCCAATGTGTACTCGCACATGTTATTGAAGGTTTCCAAAGTTCAAATATTTCCGAACTCTGTGTGTCCACAATTTATCCATTTTTAGAATGCATTCATCTGTTCGGAAATATTTGAAACATGGAGTGAGTGAGTGAGTGAGTTTTAGTTTAACGTCCCACAAACAGCTAAGGTCATATGGAGACGGGTCCTCGGTTTAAAGACTCATCCGAAAGTCTGGAGAAGCCCGGGATCAAACCTGCGATCCCTGGTTTACAAGGCAAGTAGCATAACCACTGCACCACAGGGGCTTCTAATTTGAAACATTGAAACCATCAATAACATGTGCGAGTACATATAGGACATAGTGGTGAATATTATACGTTTCACATATGCAATAGCTGGACAAATGAAATGGGGTAATTTCATGAGTAAAATTAGAATAGTAGCATTTAACGAAAATTATAGTTTGCCTGCTTGAAACCTCCATTGTATCATAAGGTATATGTAGAAACTGATTAAATTGAAGGTACATCCACTTATAAGCGAAAATGACATTTTTAATGTGGTCAGGTAAACTGTATTGACGGTAGTGCTGAGTAGACCGTAGCCTAGTGGATAAATTCGCTCGGTGTTTAGTTAAACTTTCGCACAGAAACGATAGCTCTGTCACTAGACCATCTCTCACTAAACTGGTACCCTGTTTCTATTAAAATATGCGAAAGGCATCAGGGGACAGTTTCGCATTTGAGGGTGGACGTTTTTCCAAATATTATAGTAGGAGGGTCAATAATGGCATGGTTGCTCATAGAAATTGTGATATGTGGATATTTTTTTGCCAATGTGGGCTTATTTGCTGAGTATCTGTACTTTTATGAAATGGAATACGAAACTAAAACCCCGGCTGTCTGGATGCTGTGCAAGTTCAAGGTGCAGCGGCATATCTGAATTCACGAAGGTAACTTTGGCACTAAAAAGTGGCTGTTTTTCAAAGAGGATTCCTGAAAAAGTTTACTGGTTATGGTATACTTTTCTGTCTATTTCTTTGCATGTGACTGAGTGTACATGACATTTCAACAGGTGCCAAGTACTGGTGTTTTGGGAGTAAATTCACAGGATCTGTCAAAGTGAGGTGGAGTCATGATTTTTTGTATGTAAAAATTAGTGGGTGGGGTAAGTGAAATGGTGCTGCTGTCAGCCTATGCAAACAGAGAAATGTTTCTTTGGTATTCTGTTTTGATTTCATGCATGTGTGGAGCAATTTAAAACCAAAACAGAAGTTATCGCTTTCTCCAGGAGTTGTCGATAACGATTCAAAAACTTGGTGTGACGCGGACAAAAAAGTGCTGCGATTAACTGTCCCCTGATGCCTCAAGGGAAAACGCCAAAAATTCAAGTCATCTTTTGGGGTCTTATTCACTGCAATTTGAAAAGCTTATTATTTGTCGAATGAGTACCCGCAATGTTTTAGTGCATCGCGCAGTCCATATTTACGCAGGAAATGATACGCTGTAGGTACCGTATGATTGTCCGATTTAAAGCCGACAAACAGTTTTCTTACACCAGACTGCAGCCTGTGCCCTTAAACATTTTATTCACATACTGGGGATGGAAATATTGTTTATTTTCAAGGATTTGAATATTTTCACATCTAAATATGGCCTTAAAGAGTATAATTTAAGCTAGTTTGGCTTTGTTTTTGGTCATTTTTCCCAATTTTGAATGAATTTTCCATTGGGGAAATGGGCAAAATTTTACTGAAGTCAAAAATTTGGCTCTAGTCCACTCCACAGTGGCTAAGGTATTCTATCAAGCATTAAAATCTACCAGAAAAAGCAATTAACAGCATTCCAAGACAGTTCAACAGGAATATTTTAAACAAAAACAGTTGTCGAGCTTGGCAAGGGCGCACAGATGATATCGATTTTGGTGAAAAGCTTGAACGGCATCGCAATGTGTGCGCTTGTCTGAAATTACACCGCATTGATTTTGCACGAGGCCATTTAAATATTTTTCACAGGAGTACTTGATATGATATTTTGCCCATTTTTGCCCTAACCACCTCTGTGTAAATGTTATGACCTGTCTCATGAGCCACATTCTGTGAAAAAATTATAGGTATTTCAGTAAAAATGATGAACAGTGCCATGACCACTATAGATGCAAAGGTTGCCTCATAAACAGATCTCAAATGTGTGCTGTGCAAATGTCCCAAAAGCCTATCCAGGTCCTTAATATTAACAACAATGTCCTTTTCAGCACTGTAAGACCTTCTGTGTGTCCAAGAATGTACTTTGGACACATTATTCTGATAGGATTCTCTCTCTTTTCCAGTCTGCAGCTAGTAATCTCAGAATACTCACCAGGTCTAGCTGCTAGTTGCTGATGACAGCACATGTGCAAGTTAAGAAGTTCTTCTTATCCAAGTAAGTGTAGTTTCTTGCAGCCAGAAAGTGTTTTCTTGTGCTGACTCCATTTTATATAGTGGAGAATGACAAGGCTAGTGCAATGTTACACTCCTCCCTGATTCTTTTATGGAGATTTTTTAGTCTGGGGCTCAGTTCTTACCTTGTAGTATGCCCCAGACTCAGAAAATAGTGCTTTGACTGTAACAAAAACAGAGTAGAACCTTTCTCAAACACATTCAGAAATGAAATACCCTTTTTTTGCAGTTTCTGGTATGCATAGTTGCTGTTTTATCATAACCTGTAGACTCTGTTTTGGTCGAAATTCAGCTTTGGCTTATTTGCTGAGTATCTGTACTTTTATGAAATGGAATACGAAACTAAAACCCCGGTTGTCTGGATGCTGTGCAAGTTCAAGGTGCAGCGGCATATCTGAATTCACGAAGGTAACTTTGGCACTAAAAAGTGGCTGTTTTTCAAAGAGGATTCCTGAAAAAGTTTGCTGGTTATGGTATACTTTTCTGTCTATTTCTTTGCATGTGACTGAGTGTACATGACATTTCAACAGGTGCCAAGTACTGGTGTTTTGGGAGTAAATTCACAGGATCTGTCAAAGTGAGGTGGAGTCATGATTTTTTGTATGTAAAAATTAGTGGGTGGGGTAAGTGAAATGCTGCTGCTGTCAGCCTGTGCAAACAGTGAAGTGTTTCTTTGGTATTCTGTTTTGATTTCATGCATGTGTGGAGCAATTTAAAACCAAAACAGAAGTTATCGCTTTCTCCAGGAGTTGTCGATAACGATTCAAAAACTTGGTGTGACGCGGACAAAAAAGTGCTGCGATTAACTGTCCCCTGATGCCAAAGCTATTGAGCTATATGGTGAGGGAACCAGAACACCGGAAAAAGCTGACTCTATCTCTGATTTTTGTTAAAAAAAAAAAAACACCTGAGGATCCAAAATAACATAGAAAAAGAAGTCTAAAACCGGAACCACTTTTCCAATCTAACTGGCTTGCAGCCGTCAGCCAAAAATAAACAGAGCGCAATGAAAATCATATTGCCGCAAGTACCGGAAAGATTTTCAAGTTGGATAACAAAAATACGTCTGCAGTCCGAAATATGGGTCAATGGCAATTAGTGTAGACCCAGGTGAGACGTGTGGTCAGGGTCCTCACTATTTGGTTAAATTGCAGAAATCTAAGGGTTGAACGATACGTTATACGGCCAGGTTCATGACTATTTTCTACCATATAGTAACAAGTTAGGGACAATTGGCCCACCAGTACTGTCAATGAATTGGTTATCTAATGGGAACTACTTTTAGTTTACTTCCAGCTGTTGTTCTTCAGTCAGGCCACAGACGTGATAACCACGTGAACACGTTAAATGAAACGTAGACCGGTAAAGGTACAGATACCAACAGTACCTATATAAACAGTCTAGACCCAGATGAGATAGCTCATAATGAGCCCTCTCATCTGGATCTACACTGTTTGTCATTCTGTTAATTATTGAATAAACACCTTTATTATGGAATGGGCGCCCCGCCAAGACTTGAGGTCATTGCGAGAACACGCCTATTCAAATATTTTGGGAAATTTTCCTGCAAAAAAATGAAAATTGTCAGATGAAAAATTTGGATGTTTTTCACATTTAAGCTCGAAACATAGATTGTGGGAACTCATTAGAACCGCCTCTGCGGGGCGGTTACAACGAGAACCCACCCACTATCTATGATATTGAGCAGAAATAAGGAAAATAATGTATATCCCTGAAAACCACAGTTTTACCATATAAAATTGGGTTTTAAGGGGGTAAAAATATATAGGCGTTTTCGTGTTTGCGTGATGTGTCCGGCAAAATCGGAAGCAACGCCTCAATAATGATCTAAATAGTGTTGCCAGGTACGTAAATCAACAAAAAATACTCAGGGTTAAAGAAACGTATGCTGTTTGCATAGGTATCCGTAGCGGTCTACGGGAATGAACGGGCTTTTGTTTGTTGTGAGGTGTTGCGTCCCCGTCAACACTATTAAGGTCCTTTTGGAAACGTTGCTTCCGATTTTGTGCGACTTTTACCAGACGAGATGAAATGACATCTCAAGCCTATTACGAAAACACCCCTATACAAATACATTGCCAATTTTTGACCAAAAAAAAAAAAAAAAAAGTTTTACGAGGAAAACTTGTGATATTTTTCTTATTTCTGCTCAAAACATAGATTGCGGGGAGTCGATAGAACCGCCTCGTTGAGGCGGTTCTATCGAGTACCCACAATCTATGTTTTTGAGCAGAAATTAGATTATTTCTGCTCAAAACATAGATTGCGGGGACTATAGAACCGCCTCCTTGAGGCGGTTCTATCGAGTACCCACAATCTATGTTGTTGAGCAGAAATAAGAAAAATAATGTATACCCCCTTGAACCCCACTTTCACTATATAAAAGTGGGGTATGAGGGGGTCAAAATTATATAGGCGTGATGCCAACCGCCCAGAGACACCGCTGGGGTTTATGGGACGGTCTGACTCACACTACACCTCGGCAGGCTTAGAAAAGCGGTTTACCGGTACTCAAAAGATTGGGAGATTTCTACGGAAACCGGGAAGGGACAATTCTGTTCCGTTTTTTTTTATTTGAGGTTCAACGTCCCCGTCAACACTGGTATCTAGCAAAACAGAAAAGAAAACAAGAAATGTGTCGTTTAAACGATATAATATGTCGTTTAAACGACATCTCTTGATTTCCGTTCCATTCTGAATAAGTAGGGTGGAATTTAAAACAATACAATTAGAATGGAACAGAAAACAAAATATTTCTTGTTCTCTGTTCCACTCTGAAAAAGTAGCGTGGAATTTAAAACAATATAGGAGGACCCTGATGGACCTATATCGCTCACCTGAGCTACGGGATGAACATGTAGGTCCCGGGACATGGTAATATTTAGCCCCAGGTGTAAAATTTGAACAAACCTGGTAGAGGTCCACGAAATAAAGCTTAATACCAAATATCAAAGACCTGGCCTTCTGATCTCAGACAAAAAGATTTTTTTAAAAGTTTTTCCTGTATAAGTCAAAGTAAAACCATTGGGCCCTTGGACGAGGCCAAGGCTATTATATGAATGATCATGGTAGAGGTCCACTAGATGAAGCTTATACCAAATATCAAAGACCTAGGTCTTCTGGTTTCAGACAGGAAGATTTTCAAAGGTTTTTACTATGTAAAGTAGAAGTAAAACAAAGATCAGGAATCGATACAATTAACTTACTCCACCCACCAAAGACACCAAAGGGAAAGAAATACAAACATTAAGCGACCACCATACCGGTTCTTATTGTGTGTGGAAATTTTGGCCATAATGATAAGAAATAATAATCTTATTAAGGGCATAAAAGTAAGAAATAAAGAATTTGTAATATCTCAGTACGCAGATGACACATCGTTTATTTTGAATGGCTCAAGACAGTCTCTTGAACAGGCTCTTATTGTTTTAAAATTCTATGCGGAAATTTCCGGCCTTGGCGTTAATGTTGACAAGACGTCTGTTATATGGTTTGGATCAATGAAAAATTCAGAAACGATTCTTTGCGAAGAGCATAACTTACATTTGGAGAAAGGTAACTTTAAACTTTTAGGGATCACCATGTCCACCAGATTAGCAGAAGTTGTCGGTATTAATTATGAGACAAAACTAGAGGAAGTTGAGTCAGTTTTTAAAGCATGGACAAGAAGATTTTTATCACCAATTGGAAAAATTGCAGTAATAAAATCTATTGCGCTTCCTAAGCTGAATCACCTATTTTTGGGTCTCCCAAATACATCAGCTGATTTGATTAAAAGATTGCAAAATATGTGCTTTAACTTCTTGTGGCAAGGTGGACCAGACAGGATTAAGAGGACAGTCATAACTCAAGGCTATGAGAGCGGTGGCTTGCGGATGATCGATATTGAGAAATTTATAGACGCCCTTAAAATAAGCTGGTTAAAAGGGAAATTTAGAGACGAGAAAAATTGTTTTAAAGTACATGACATTCTATGCCCTTTTGTGGAGAAACTTTTTTTGTATGGCAGTGATTTCATTAAAAATAATATTGATGCTATTCAAAACCCATTTTGGAAAGATGTGTATAAAGCCTTATATAAGTTCACTACAGCATCCCAACCTGTAACCTGGAATGACGTCCTTAGTACACCAATATGGTATAATAATAATATCAGGGTCGGAAGAAGGAGCTGTTTTTTTCGACAATGGAGTGAACGTGGTGTACTTTTTATCGGTGATTTGTTAGATCGAAATGGAAATTTTTACTCATTAAGGGAATTTCAAGAGCGGTACAACATCAACACAAACTTCCTTACTTTTCAAGGAATCACTGCAGCATGTTCGACGTATTTAGCAAGATTGCCTGTCCAACGCTTCCCAAGAAACGGTCATCGACCAGTTATTTCTGCTTTACTTTATCCTATAATTCAAAACAACCGCGGATGTAGAATTGTATATGATATTTTAATTAATCATAATATCCCAGTTACCGTTCGAAAGTGGGGACAAACTGTTGACTTTGGAGGCGTACCGGATTGGCAAAAGTTATTCAAACTTTTATTTAAGGTAACTAAAGACTCAACTCTTTTATGGTTTCAAGAAAGGATTTTTCATAGAATTTTGGCTACGAATCGTCTACTAACTAAAATGAAAATAAAGAATAACGAAAGATGTACCTTCTGTCAGGTTGTATCTGAATCTTTATCACACATGTTCTGGAGCTGTTTACATGTCCAGACATTTTGGACAGAATTCAATGCCTTGTTAAGATCAAAAGGAATTAATTTTCCTCATGATTGGAAGGAATCCGATATTTTGTTTGGCTCTTCTTATTACGACTTAGTAATCAATCAATTAATACTTAAAGCAAAACTCTTTATTAACAGAAAGAGAATGGAGGAAAGTATTCCTGTTTTTAACCAGTTTGTACCAAATATCAGGAATCATTATCTGACGGAAAGGTATAATGCAGTTAAAAATTGCAAGTTAGAAAATTTTGAGAAATCTTGGACACTATATAAAGTGTTAATTAGTAATAACAATAGTTAGTACTTTCTATAATATTTATGATGTGTCATCTGTAGTGCTACTCTGGTTATAGTTCCTGTAAATAGTACTGGTTTTGAACTGATTGTGAGAATATTGTAACGGCACCACCCGTCAGCCTTGGAACGGAAATAGTCTGTAGGTCAGGAAAGGGTGGCAACGTTACAACAATCTAGCGGGCTCGACCTGGGTCGTACTCAATGTCTAGTGGAAGTGAATAATTAGCCATTATTTCAATTTTAACTGCTTTAATGAATTTTTCCCTAACAATAGAAAACTTGTTTTATGCTCGATAAGACAGCATATAAGCAAACATTAAAAATGCTACAGGCAAAACCGCAGTTACAGCTATACTTTGTGCTAGGAATATAACGGTGTGGATTCAGCCAGTATTCCCAATCTCAATAGTCAACCATACTATAACACTAGCCGCCCAACACACCGCTATATTATTCAGACCTGGGAGATATCACAACCTGCGGTTACACCTGTAATTGCAGTTGCAGTAATAGTAACAAACATGCATGAAATTATTAGTTATGGGTCACAGAGCTAATAAGGATACCCAATCATTTAAATATGAAGATCATTCACATTGCTTTTAACTGATTTTCTTTGGTGCACATACAGGTTGATGTTACTACAGTTGCAGCTATACAACTCATACACCTAAACTCGGGTTTCCCACAAATAACATTGATCACACCTATTTCTGTAGTTGTTAGTGGAAGTTGTAGTCGTATAGCTCAATAACTTGATCTTTGCAGTTTTAGTAATAATTTGACATTAGATATGAGTTAATATTTCCTAGTGGCAGAGCCTTGCAGTTGCAGTTATACAACTCATACACTTAAAATGCTAGATTTCATCGATGTTGAATTATAATGGATGCAGTAGGAAGCATTAATACTTATATAGGTGTAAAACTCAAACTACCATCTGCCAACAGCCTACGTTTCCCCGTACATCCACTTTAGCTATTGCAACCAATCTAAAGCATCAGTCTAGGCTGCTGGTTTTCCAGTCTTCACCTATAGTTAATGAATTTAAGTAGTGAATAAGACTAGCTGACGTTCAGAGTACACAGATGATGATTTGTTTGGGTGACCCTTGGAGCAATAATGTTGCATATATAAGATATTAATGGCTAAATCCCGAGCATCACGTTTATTTCATAAAGACACAATACTGTATAGGTATATAAAGGGCACTAAGAGTCCTATCTACGGTGCATTAGGCCCGCAACTCTCAAATACCTGTAACACAAGAACAAGACAGATTCAGCACAAAACCATGGCAGTGGTACCCATAAAGCTCGATATATCTCTACACCTATATAGGCGCACTTCGCTAAATAGACGTACCACTCCCAACCAGGCACAGCTAGAAGAACAAGGCAGGTTGAGCACAACCCCGGCAGTGGTACCTATAAAGCTATATAAATCTCAACACCCGTATAGGCGCACTTCGCTAAATAGACGTACCACTCCCAACCAGGCACAGCTAGGAGAACAAGGCAGGTTGAGCACAACCCCGGCAGTGGTACCTATAAAGCTATATAAATCTCAACACCCATATAGGCGCACTTCGCTAAATAGACGTACCACTCCCAACCAGGCACAGCTAGGAGATTGTTGATTTATATGAAGTCAAACGTGTTACTCGGGGTCTCTTACCAGTATGAATTGATACAAACACATATAACGTTATAACATTAAGGCAATGTTGTTTTTCCTATGTAACAAGCCGTTTCAACCTATATAGGTGAAACGTACTAACTCCACCCACGTAGGCGAAATCTGAATCTGAATAGCGTTGATTTTAAATATATTCGCCTGTATCTATGGCAGAAGCAGGCAAACACATTGTATGGCAAACAAGGTCTAAAGGTCGTGTGAGACAAACAAACAGCGTTTTGACAATGCAATGTTATTTCCTTTGTCTTGCAAGCAATCTCCACCCATATAGGTGAAACGAGTGACCTCCACCCATATAGGTGGAAACAGGCAAAACTTGGTAAGGCAAACAAGTGTGAGATAAATATTAAACGTTTTGACAATGTAATATTATTCCCTTTGCATTGCAAGCAATCTCAACCCATATAGGTGAAACAAGCAAACTCCACCCATATAGGTGAGATCTGAATCTGAATAGTGTTGATTTTAAATGTCTCCGCCTATATAGGGGAAACAGGCAAACGCATAGAATTATAAAAGAAATAGCAAGTGTATGAAGTCTATGCAAGAAGTACAATCGTCAAATAATATGAAGAACACCTGTGCCACTTCGCCTAAAAGGAAAGAAAAGAGGAATGGTCAAGAATTAGGTTTCCACCTAAAATACCAGCTTGGCGTATAGAAAGATGGGTGGGGGGGTAGTGTGTAAATATTTTGATTATGAGACCTGCGCTGGTCCAAACATGGATCTTTTAGGTGGCATGCTGCGTCTACAATCTTTTGTCTGACGTTCCACCTACGACCTCAACCTTCCAGGTTCCAACTAGTTTTCAGGTGTAAACCTCAAGCTGGTTGTGGCAAAACAACCAAAGACAACAGCAGAACACTGTTTATATAGTATCCAGGCTCGCGCCCAGTGACGTCAGATATCACCAAGGTTGTCGTCAGTCATACGGAACATTCGGACATTACGGTTCAATACAGTACTGAGGAATCGAAAGAGATAAGAACCGAGTATTCCGCATAACTGGCGAAGGCTGACAGCTTACAAAAATAATATTTCTATGAGAAAGAACTGTAAAATACTGCCATAAAAATGGAAATATCGACATCAAGCGGGTATGCATGGATAAATATCAGGTAGGTCTGTATAATTATGCAGGAAAACTGGGATGACATAGCCATTTATTCTAAAAATAGTCGGCGAAGTGGACACTGGTAAATCGCGGATCAGAGTCAGTTCGTACTCGGCACATCGTGCTTTCAAGCACATGGAGGAAATAACAAACAATAGCCAGGCGCCGTTACAACAGCCCCCCACCTAATAAGGCATGGACCCCATGCGGTTGATAATGTAAGTATATAAGCTTGGAAAGTTGGATAAATATCTGCTTAAAGCAAAGGAGGCAACTGGCTATTACTTAAACTTACGTCCTCCATCAAATGTTTATACATCATATCAACCTATAGATATTTTGGCATAAATAAATGTATATCATATGCTTAATGAGGCACCAATCATATGCGATGCAGAATATTCATATCTATTATTGAAATAGAGTACAGATATACTATGAAAAATCTCTTAATCTTAGCTAAATTTTATCAAATAACTTTAAAAATGTATATCTGATTGTTTCACATAATTGTTTTAGTTATTTTCAATACTTTTTTTTTTTTTTTTTTTTATAGGTTCATCATCCGAGAAAATAACAGCAACTGGTTCCCCTCCAGTGATCTGTCACTAAGTCGGATTTACCAACCTCGACTCCGAATGAACTTTTAAAGTTATACTTACCGAGTCCCTCCAAAACCAAGGTTAGTATATATGTTGGTTTGCCTCATAAAGTGAATTTTATAATCAGAATACATCACAATACCACCAAACCTACATCATATATACATGGGGTGTGATGTATGAAAACATGCAATGCTGTAAATATATTACAAAAATGTCATAATTTTTTTTTTTTTTTTTTTTTTTGCGTTTTTGCATAAACTATTATGCAATATATATCTTGCTCGCCCCCATCCATCAGGGCTTCAAGAAGTAGACGGGCTGCATGATGCTTCTACGCAGAGCTGAAAACAACCACACTTGAGTACAGATAAACCGCTTAGGGGATCTAAGCCTGCCCATGGCCACAAACCCCACAGGCCGCATTGGGCGACAGGGCGTGAGATGTCGTTTTATCTCAATCTCGGGCAAATGTCCCACAAAAATTGGATGCAACATCTCCAAAATGACATATACAGTGCTGACAGGGTCGTTTAACCTCATATCAAACAAACAAATACAGACATATCTAAATGCACACATGCATTTATACATGTATGTATATATTATTATTATAATTGTTATTATTATTTTTATTATCATTATATTTTTGACATATGTGCGTAAAATTTTCTAACTGTGGGATACAGGTAAAATCATTACAACTTATCTTAATTTTGGATCGTTCTCTTACTATTTGGGTATGTCCGAGAATGTGACAGTCATGCCATTCAAAGCCCATGACCGCCACAAAGTCAGAGTCACCGGCCTTGGCAATGAATGATCTATGAAGTTTGAACACCCCAAATTCATGGAATGTCAAGGCAGGTAAGCACATATGTCAAGTTTGTATTGCTTCATATGGCAACGTTCCGTTAAGGCTGTGAAACTTAATATTGTATCGATTTGGCACACAAAATATTCACCTAGTCAATGAAATGCCTCAATTCCACACACAGCGTCGCACCACAATACTTCGTTATCAGTAACAGCAAATAAATGTCCACTGCACATCAGTTACTGCTGAAGTGTTGAAGACACCTATTTGTTCATAAGAACAATTGTGAAATTTACTGGTTTGTTTAAAAAGAACGACATCCAAAAAAATAAAACCAACATACATGTAATTTCATTCCATCTAATATTGAACATCTTGCAGTGCAACATTTTATGGCACATGTGGAAAAGCTAACATTTCGGCCCTAAGCCTTCTTTTCAATTTTTGATGATGTCTATGGATCCTAACCACCTCCATCTTGCTTCCCAGTAGACATGACCACCAGATGGTAAAAATGAGATTCAACCCCCTGATAATCATGTATAAAGAAGCAATTAAATCCCAGCCCTTAATTTTCACAGCCTCATTTCTTATTAATATTTCACTTGTTAATATCTCACTGTTTATATTTTACTATTTAATAATTTCACTTGTTAATATTTCACTGTTTCTATTTCACTTGTTAATATCTCACTGTTTATATTTTACTATTTAATAATTTCACTTGTTAATATTTCACTGTTTCTATTTCACTTGTTAATATCTCACTGTTTATATTTTACTATTTAATAATTTCACTTGTTAATATTTCACTGTTTCTATTTCACTTGTTAATATCTCACTGTTTATATTTTACTATTTAATAACAGTCTCTGTTTCCTCGGTTTGAATAATATTCAGTTTTCGATATAGATAAATCTCAACTTCTGTCAACTTCTATCCATTGTCCCTGTAAGGCGGGTGCGCAACCAACATTCTTAGTCCATTTATATAAATGAACTACCAACTTGAAACAAAACACGAAATTTTGTTCAATTCATTTGACCTACATTTAATGTTCTAGACCATAGATGTTAATTAGCCTTTTGAGGCGTTCATCAACTATTTTCCGGAGGCCTTCTACTCTGAAAAATTCACATTCACTTTTTAATTCTAAAAGATACTTTGTTTCTCTTGGCAGAACAGCTTCACTCTGGAGAGAACATGAGTTTCGGAGGAAGTTCAGGATGAGTTTAAAATGAGAAGGGTCTCTGTCAAAGAAGTAACTATTCCCCAACGGTCGGATGGTTTTCTCATCCTTGAAAAGCAAGGCAAATAGGGATTTTGGGTCTTGCTCCAAGGTGAGTCTACTAGTTTCAAACCTCTGCCCGCCAATATTTAAAATAATTTTTCTCTCCTGCATGTTTTTAAGGTAACTTTGTAGTTCCTCTAATTCTCTGGCCTCTTGATCAGGAACTGTCTCGTAGGGTTCCATTGTATGTTTGTCTAAATTCTGATTAGGTGCGCGTTTTAGCTTTCTCTTGTGTGTGTTTCTTTTTATTATCCTATTGTCATCACCTCCTCCATTTCCTATCTCCATATTTGTGTCACTTTCGCTTTCAGAGGAATCTGTGTCACTGCTACTACTAGATTCACTGAACATTTCTTTCGTCACTCTTTGTTTCCGATTTTCCATTCTAACCCCCTCCTGTTGCACTGTTTTTGTTACTGTCATGTCAATCACACTTTCACCTGCTACATTCCTGGTATTTTTGGTCACATATCTGTCAATTACACTATCCACTACCTCTAGCATTTCAGTTTCTTCAACAGCCACCCTATCTAAACCTTCATCTATTAACTCCTCCGCTGCACAATCTGTCATATAATCCAACACTTCTTCATTAAACGATTCCACTGTTTGATTTATACTTTCTCGTACTTCTGGTTCCCTCAAAATACTGGCTACTGCCCTCTCCATTTCCAACCTGGTTCTTGTATCTTGGTCTTCTGATTCACATACACTATCTTCCACCTGTGATACTGAATCTTCATAAGGATTTGTCATTTCTCTCATTATT
The DNA here is from genome assembly GCA_963580285.1 of Lucinisca nassula. Lineage (NCBI taxonomy): Eukaryota > Metazoa > Mollusca > Bivalvia > Lucinida > Lucinidae > Lucinisca > Lucinisca nassula. The sequence goes on along the minus strand of OY757014.1, from coordinate 53,312,907 downwards.
TTGTCAACTATTCCTTCCTCCTTTTTGCTTTCCTCACTCTTATTTTCTCGGTCATTTATTTTGTCTACTACAATTCGGACCTCAGCCACAATTTCTTTTTCATTAATTCTCTTATTTTCATTCGCTTTCTGATTATCTTCCACATTCTTATGTTCTTTTTCATTCTTATTTTCTTTCTCTTTCAGTTTGTCATTGACTGTCCTATTTTCTTTTTCACTCCTATTTTCTTTCTCCTTTGGTATGTCTTTCACAGTCTTATTTGCTTTTTCACTCTTATTTTCTTTCTCCTTTGGTTTGTCTTTCACTGTCATATTATCTTTTCCATTTTTATTTTCTTTCTCCTTTGGTTTGTCTTTCACAGTCATATTTTCTTTTTCACTTTTATTTTCTTTCTCCTTTGGTTTGTCTTTCATAGTCGTATCATCTTTATCACTCCTACCTTCTTTAAGCTTTTGTATGTCTTTTACAGTTTTATTTTCTTTTACATTTCTATTTTCTTTATCCTCTGGTTTCTCTTTCACAATCTTATTTTCTTTTTCATTCCTATTTTCTTTCTCCTTTGGTTTGTCCTTCATTATCTTATTGTCTTTTCCACACTTATTTTCTTTTTCCTTTGTTTTGTCTTTCACTGTCTTATTTTCTTTTTCACTCTTATTTTCTTTCTCCTTTGTTTTGTCTTTCACAGTCTTATTTTCTTTTTCATTTTTATGTCTCTCTGTCCCTTTTTGATTAGAATTGTGATTGTTTTTCTCCTTTCTTGGACATGCTTCATTTCTGTTCTCATTATTGGTATCCATACTTATTTCCATTTCAGAATCGGAACTACTATCTGTGGTTGAAGACAGGCCACAGTCGGCCAGAAGAGATGATGCAGACATGCGTGCCACCTTGATTGGAGGTTCTTCTAATGAGATCTCGTCTGGCTCCTCCAGTGAAATAGGTGAGTTCTCCCTGGTCACTTTTCTTGGTCTTGGATTTCTGGCAGGATCATTTCGCTTTACAATCACTGACTGTAATCCGGGTATTGGACTCTCTGGTTCATTTGTTAGGCTGTTAACATACTTCCATTTAGTATCCTGAATTTCTCTTATAAATCTAGCCATCATTTCTCTAGCCTCATCCCCCCTAATACCTGTCTCCCTATGAATATAAATCATATCTGCCTCACGAACGTTACAAGCATGCTTGTGGTTCCTTCTAACGAACAGCAGTTTGCATACCGAGCACTGATATCCGATACCAGTATGTTGATCCTGCAAATGTCGTTGCACTTCATACTTCGTCTTGAAGTAGTGGTTTGAGCATATTGTGCACAGGTAATTGAATCCCTGGAAGTATACAGAAACACTTTTGAGTAACGAGTCTTATACTTTTTTTTTTTTTTTTTTTTTGACTGGGGTAGCTTGTAACATAGCAAGCCTAGGGAGACTGCGTTGCTATATTCCACTATACCCTTCTTTGTTACTCAAGACAGCCCTTATTTTAATTTTGTTGGTTTCAGATAATGGAAGCCATGATCCATGCAAGCTAAACAAACGTATATCACAGGACAGCAGCTGAACTCACCATTGCTATAATGTTTTTGTACGCCCTTTGCGTTCATTCTTGTAATACAGACTTTTAGGATGTATATGTATAGTTAACCATACAACACATTCCTCATACAACATGCAAAGGAATACAGACTTGTAGGATGTATATGTATAGTCAACCATGCAACACATTCCTCATACAACATGCAAGGAAACTGAAATTTGAAACTTCAGTTATATTTTGTAACCAGCTTAAACCAACAGGTGTTCAACTGTTGTCTAGGATGTGTTATGTAACATACAGTTTGATATATGATGAGATAAAATATAACGGAATATCTTCACATGTATATATATCTTTCTTTTCCAGGTATGAGGAGAAATGCCACAATCAGGGAGACAGCACCTCACCGCATAATGGGCAAGAATACAGACAGGCCATATAGCGAGCTTTCCAACTGAGCTGACATACAATGATTTTATATATATATATATATATATATATATATATATATATATATATTTGCTTATTGTGAATTGCACAATTATAGTTCCACTATCAGACGTCCAGTGATGCCATGGCAAACTTGTATCTATCTCTACCACCACTGTTATTATTGTTATTTATTTATTTTATTTATTTATTTATTTTTTTTTTTTTTTATATAAAGAAAGAATAGTAGAACTGTCCATCATAATGATAATAAAAAGAAATGATAGTAGACCTGAAAAAGGTGCTCTTCATCATTAGTTTGATTATCTGATAATTTGATGTTAATCTTTGTCAATTTTTTTTTTTTTTTAAGCTTGATTTTTTTTTTTATTTATTTATTTATTTAGGGGAAAGGGGGGGGGGGTCATATTTGCTTGTAAGTTACCAACTAATATTATCCTGAAGGTGTTGCTGAAAAGAGTTTTTGTTCTGTTAACCATCGGATACTCCAGTCTTAACCTATTTAGCGACAAACCAATCTGGTTTGTCCTCCCCTAAATAAGGTTTCAGTTTATCGTGATGTACAACCAGGGGTTTTGCTCTTGGGCCAGACTGTATTCTGAATAAAACATCATTCAGAATTTCCACAACTACCATAGGTCCTTTCCAAGGTCTTTGGAGTTTTGGATTGAATCCAATTTTGCGTTTGGGACTATAGTACCAAACAGCATCTCCCAATTTATATGAGTTTTTATGTACTTTAACGTCATACCTTCTTTTCATGCTCTCACTCGAAATGTTTAATTGCTTTCGGGCGAAATCATGAACATCCAGTAGCTTCTGCTCTAGTTGATAGGCATGTTCAGTTGCACAGAGTCTATCCTCCCTTATAGGTCTACCTAAAGTTATATCTATAGGGAGTGTCAATTCCCTTCCAAACATCATCATGGCTGGTGAAATCCCCGTCGTCTCATGAATTGAAGATCTATATGCCATCATAAGCAGGGGGATATGTTCGTCCCAGTCATCTTGCTTATCCGTTATATAGGAAGCAATCATATTTTGAATGGAACGATTTGCTCTTTCAACCAATCCATCTGACTGTGGCCGACGAATAGTTGTCCTCGTTTTGTTAATACCCAAAAGCATGCAGACCTCTTGAAAAACTTTGGCTTCAAAATTTGTTCCCAGGTCTGTATGTAACTGCAGAGGTACTCCAAATATCGATATAAATCTGTTTACCAGCTTGGAGGCAACCGTCCTTGCCTCTTGTGTTTTCAGGGGAATTGCGTCCACCCATTTCGTAAAATAGCAAGACACAACCATCAGATATTTGTTACCCTTCTTAGAAATTGGATAAGGACCACAAATATCGACCCCGATGCGTTCCATTGGACAACCAACATTGTACTGCCGCATAGGGGCTTTTGCACGCCTATACGGCATCTTTCTTGAACCGCATGTTGAACATGTCCTACACCAGTAGGACACATCCTTATACATATTACTCCAATAAAATCTTTTCTTGATTTTATCATACGTTTTGCGCCTTCCCAAATGTCCAGCAGTGATGTATTCATGAAGCTGCCGGAAAACTTCCCTTCTCAAAATAGCAGGCACAAGGAAGAGATACTTTGCATCATTACAAACGTCATTCTCATGTCTCTTATAAAGGACATTGTCTCTAAGTTCTATTGTATTCCATTCATGCCAATAGGCCTTAAGTTCTTTGCAGTAAGGTGCTACCGCAGACCAACTAGGCTTCTCATTACCTCTTTTCCACTCAAGCAGGAGTTTTAAAGTGGAATCATTTTCCTGCTGAATGCGAATATTCTCCTGGGTAATATCTAAACATTCTCCTGACTTCTCACACGAATCAGAGGACTGGTGAGATCCATCTACATGCTGAGTAGCATTTAAACATATTTCCCTATTGCAGGTGCTGTGACCAAAATTCTGATCATTGTGAAGACTGTCTAAACCAAGGACATTTGTGTCAATTACCACAGACTCGCAAGGACACCGCGGCTTATCATCACGAGCCTTCTCTGTGAATGTTGCTATGCCCGCATGAGCAACACTCAACTCTTCAGAAAAGTCCTCCATCTCAAACAAACGCCTTAACAAAGACTCATCTCCAAAATGATCCCACAAATCTTCGGTACAAACTGCTGTCATTTTACAGCAACAATAATCTATAGGACGACTTTCATTAGTAATTTTGTGAGCTTCGGCATCCACCCCAGCACATACCTTTGTCTGCGAGGAGTGAGGAACCCCGATCTGGGTCATTCCTAGTGTCATCTCCTGAGAGAGCACCGATGCTACTCCAGGACCGAAACAAATGGAAGTGTGCGCACCACTACCACGAATATCGTCGTCATCTATACTGGGCCCATTAAACTCAGGATTCTTATCCTGGTTTTCAACAAAAGGAGCACTTTGCTTGTGCTCTTCAACTAAGGTACCATATAAAGTGACTTTACTGTCACACAAACATTCGCCTTCTTCTGGGGCAATCTTCACAGCATTAGACACAGGAGAATACCGCTTCTCATAGCGATCACAAAACTTGCAGGAGTTATCATAACAAGGTCTGCGGGACAAGGAATCTGCATTATTGTGAACCCTTCCTGCTCGGTGCACAACAGTAAATGTATAGGCCGATAAAATCTCTATCCATCTAGCTATCTGACCCTCACAGTTCTTAAATCTCATGAGCCACTGTAGGGACCCATGGTCAGTCCTCACTGTAAAATGCTGACCAAACAAATAATGGTGAAAATTTTTAACTGCTAAGACAACAGCTAACAGCTCTTTTCTTGTTGTGCAATACTGTCTTTCAGATTTAGACAAGCATTTACTATAATAGCATAGCACTTTTTCTTCTCCATCCTGTAGTTGTGATAACACTGCTCCTACCCCAACATTAGATGCATCACAATCAAGTAGGAAGGGTTGCCCCTGGATAAGTGGATAACTGAGAACAGGTGCACGTGTCAGCAAATCTTTGATAGCTTCAAAAGCATTCTGACAAATTTCAGTCCATATAAAACTGCAGTTTTTCTCAGTCAGCTTGTGCAATGGTTTGCAAACCGTTGCGAAATTTGGTATAAACTTTCTATAATATGAGGCTAAACCCACAAACTGTCGCACTTCGGTAGCAGTTCTTGGCTGTGGCCATTCCTGAACAGCTTGAATTTTTGCTGGATCGGTTGCTATTCCTTGGCTTGACACTTCATGTCCAAGAAAGGCTACCTTAGTACACAACAGACTGCACTTTTTAGGGTTTAATTTTAGATTGGCTTCTTTAAGTCTTTCCAACACTATCCTCAAATTTTGCAAATGTTCTTCGAAAGTTTTTGAGTAAACAATTATATCATCAAGATATATCAACAATATAAGGAAGGTCAGACCAGAAAACACCCTCTCCATGAGGCGTTCAAACACACTGGGCGAATTAATTAAACCAAAAGGTAGAACACGCCATTGCCATAAGCCACTGCCAGGGATGGAGAAAGCAGTTTTGGGCCTATCCTCTTCGGCAATACTAACTTGATGGAAGCCACTTTTCAAATCTAACGTAGAGAACCATTTGGAGCCCCCCAAAGCATCAAGCGTATCATCAATGCGAGGCAGAGGATGGCTGTCGGGAACAGTCAACTGGTTGAGCCGTCTATAATCAACACAAAATCTTGTTGTACCATCACGTTTAGGAACAAGAACAGCTGGTGCACTCCATGCAGAAAATGACGGCTCAATCAGTCCTTTCTCTGCCATTGCTTTGATTTCATTCTCTGCAAACTCTCTTTTAGCTAAGGGTATTCTGTATGGTCTTAATTTTACTGGCTTACAGTCTGGCATGGTTTTAATAGTATGCTCAACTAAATTTGTACAACCAAGATCATGTGAAGACGTAGAAAACTGATCCTTGTATTCATATAACAACATTTTCAAACTCTGTTTTTGTGACTCCGTTAAGTTAGAAGAGCTTTGAAGTAGAAGCTCATCAATGTGCTGATAAGCCTCTCCTTCAGAGGAATCTTCGCTGGTGCTGAGGGAGTGGACTTTCTCTAACCTTTCCGTCTCCACGGGCTCATATATGGCGGCTACAGTGTTTTTGCGAAGCAAAATGGACTCGTTACCCAGATTCAGGATTCGAATAGGAACAGTCCCAGTTTCAGGGCTAACCAAAGCTTTTGCCACCATCAAACCACTACGGTTGACAAAACATTCGGTAGCCTCCACTATACCAGTACCGTTTTTATCAAACCTGTCCAATGGCCGTCCCCTTACAATAACTTCACATTCAGGGGGTATTTCAGTACTCTCAAGAACAGCAACTCTGCAACAAGCGGGTGTGACAGCCACACTACTGTGAAAACAGGCTATCCTTTCACCATTTAAAACCAAATGATCTTTGCTTAAGAGCACGTCACATTTGTGTTTAATCATAAAGTCAATGCCAAGAATACCATCATTTTTGACATCTGCAAACAACACTTCATGGAGCAATGCTTGATTGCCCAGTGTAATCTCTACCTCGGCTTTTCCCAGAAAGGGCGAGCTTTCACCTGTGGCCGTCACAAGTCGCATGTTAACAGGTTCCAATATTGGGCGTGTTTCTTGTGGCCATCTGTCTAACAAACTTTTGCTGAGGATTGTACAACACGAGCCAGTGTCAACAAGAAAGGCTACAGAATGACCTTGAATACAAGCTGCGACAAAATAACCTTCCTCCATACTTCTGACTGGTACTGAATTGGGCCTATCTAATGTTGTCGGGATGCGGCCCCCCAAACCGACTGGTTCCAGTTTCCCTGATTATTGTCAAAGTGTCCTGGTGCATTTCTATGATTGTTAGTGTTAGTGTGATTTGCCCCGTTTTGTCTGTTTCCAGAGTTGTTTCCCCTTGCTGGTGTGTTTTGTGCAACCCGATTTTGGTAAGAAGTACGATTCCAGTTTTGATGGTTGTTATTGCCCCTGTACTGACCCATATACCTTTGCTGTATACCAGTAGTAGGAGGGAGATTATTTTGAAATGCCCTATTATGTCCGCCATTTCTACCGAAATTTTGATTGGGTTGCTTTACGCCAGCAAATTTTCCATTAGCATACCGCTCATTATTAGTGCTAGAACAGTTTTGTTTTGTCATGTTTTTCATTTGATCAGAAAGTGAGTGTAAGGTATCGCAGAGTGCTGCAAGCTGTGCATTTGAGTCATTTTCTTTTTCTTTACTCTGCTGGCAGTCCGTCTCAAGTTGGCCAACTAAACGTGTTCTCTGCTTATCCGCAATCTTATGTGACTCTAATCTCAGAGCTACCCGTTCTGCATCTGCAAGACTCTTAGGACCTAGTTCTCTAACGCGTAATCGAAGGTCAGAGTCAGTCAGTGCGTCAATAAAATTGTCAAGTGACAAAGTCTCGATCACATCCTTATTTACGCCTGGGTAGGCCTGACGTACAAGCTTTTTGATTGCCTGTGCCAATTCAGGTATAGACTCTCCCTTGTTTCTAAGTCTGGACTTCAGTTGTGTTCTGAAAATTTCAGACCTATTGACTGATCCAAACCTGTTAGCCAGTTTTTCTACCAGTATATTATAATCACGACGTCCGTCATGATCAAGCTCACTTAACAGGGATCTTGCTTCCCCTGTTAAACAGTTTGCCAAATACAGAGATTTTTCTCTGTATTGCCAACCATTTATCTCGCAGGTGATCTCAAACTGAGATAAAAACTCATCAAAATCTGATTCCCCACTGAAATGCTGAGGTTTCATTTTAAAGTGTGAGTGGTCTCCCCTTGCGTGAGAACTGCATTCAATTGTGGAAATATCGGCCCTTTCGTTTCTTTGAACTGTTTGAGTATCCGATGAGTTAACATTGGAGTTTTGATTATTTGGGACAAGGTCTGCAACAAGATTGTTAAATTTTGTATCTAAATTAGATAGTTTCTGATTAACATGCTCAGTAAGACCGGAAATAGTGTCTTGCATTATTTTCCCCATTTTTGAAATTTCTGAATCAAGCTTATTTTCAAGCATAGACATCTGTAAGGAATTTGCAGAACTTGCAATTGAATTACCATCTTCATACGTGTCATTTTCTCTATTTTGTTGAGATGTACTAGGAGTATTTATGTTCCTTTCAATATTAGTGTTATTTAAATGTTCTTCGCTTGCCATTTTGTAATATCACTTCCACAGAGCAAAGATCAAACAAACACCAGGATTTCTTTGGGATTTTTTTTTTTTTTTACTTTATTTTCAGGGTGATAGCTGCAAGGAACACAGACTCAAGCTACCAGTGCGCAAACCATCCAGTAGATCTACCTACAACCAGTGTGTCACTTATTCCAATAATAAATTTCTTGAATAATAATCGGTATTATTTATTTCAATCCCTGATTTTTCTAAACTTGTCGAATTTGATATTAGTTATCCCACTTCTGACACCAAACTGTAACGGCACCACCCGTCAGCCTTGGAACGGAAATAGTCTGTAGGTCAGGAAAGGGTGGCAACGTTACAACAATCTAGCGGGCTCGACCTGGGTCGTACTCAATGTCTAGTGGAAGTGAATAATTAGCCATTATTTCAATTTTAACTGCTTTAATGAATTTTTCCCTAACAATAGAAAACTTGTTTTATGCTCGATAAGACAGCATATAAGCAAACATTAAAAATGCTACAGGCAAAACCGCAGTTACAGCTATACTTTGTGCTAGGAATATAACGGTGTGGATTCAGCCAGTATTCCCAATCTCAATAGTCAACCATACTATAACACTAGCCGCCCAACACACCGCTATATTATTCAGACCTGGGAGATATCACAACCTGCGGTTACACCTGTAATTGCAGTTGCAGTAATAGTAACAAACATGCATGAAATTATTAGTTATGGGTCACAGAGCTAATAAGGATACCCAATCATTTAAATATGAAGATCATTCACATTGCTTTTAACTGATTTTCTTTGGTGCACATACAGGTTGATGTTACTACAGTTGCAGCTATACAACTCATACACCTAAACTCGGGTTTCCCACAAATAACATTGATCACACCTATTTCTGTAGTTGTTAGTGGAAGTTGTAGTCGTATAGCTCAATAACTTGATCTTTGCAGTTTTAGTAATAATTTGACATTAGATATGAGTTAATATTTCCTAGTGGCAGAGCCTTGCAGTTGCAGTTATACAACTCATACACTTAAAATGCTAGATTTCATCGATGTTGAATTATAATGGATGCAGTAGGAAGCATTAATACTTATATAGGTGTAAAACTCAAACTACCATCTGCCAACAGCCTACGTTTCCCCGTACATCCACTTTAGCTATTGCAACCAATCTAAAGCATCAGTCTAGGCTGCTGGTTTTCCAGTCTTCACCTATAGTTAATGAATTTAAGTAGTGAATAAGACTAGCTGACGTTCAGAGTACACAGATGATGATTTGTTTGGGTGACCCTTGGAGCAATAATGTTGCATATATAAGATATTAATGGCTAAATCCCGAGCATCACGTTTATTTCATAAAGACACAATACTGTATAGGTATATAAAGGGCACTAAGAGTCCTATCTACGGTGCATTAGGCCCGCAACTCTCAAATACCTGTAACACAAGAACAAGACAGATTCAGCACAAAACCATGGCAGTGGTACCCATAAAGCTCGATATATCTCTACACCTATATAGGCGCACTTCGCTAAATAGACGTACCACTCCCAACCAGGCACAGCTAGAAGAACAAGGCAGGTTGAGCACAACCCCGGCAGTGGTACCTATAAAGCTATATAAATCTCAACACCCGTATAGGCGCACTTCGCTAAATAGACGTACCACTCCCAACCAGGCACAGCTAGGAGAACAAGGCAGGTTGAGCACAACCCCGGCAGTGGTACCTATAAAGCTATATAAATCTCAACACCCATATAGGCGCACTTCGCTAAATAGACGTACCACTCCCAACCAGGCACAGCTAGGAGATTGTTGATTTATATGAAGTCAAACGTGTTACTCGGGGTCTCTTACCAGTATGAATTGATACAAACACATATAACGTTATAACATTAAGGCAATGTTGTTTTTCCTATGTAACAAGCCGTTTCAACCTATATAGGTGAAACGTACTAACTCCACCCACGTAGGCGAAATCTGAATCTGAATAGCGTTGATTTTAAATATATTCGCCTGTATCTATGGCAGAAGCAGGCAAACACATTGTATGGCAAACAAGGTCTAAAGGTCGTGTGAGACAAACAAACAGCGTTTTGACAATGCAATGTTATTTCCTTTGTCTTGCAAGCAATCTCCACCCATATAGGTGAAACGAGTGACCTCCACCCATATAGGTGGAAACAGGCAAAACTTGGTAAGGCAAACAAGTGTGAGATAAATATTAAACGTTTTGACAATGTAATATTATTCCCTTTGCATTGCAAGCAATCTCAACCCATATAGGTGAAACAAGCAAACTCCACCCATATAGGTGAGATCTGAATCTGAATAGTGTTGATTTTAAATGTCTCCGCCTATATAGGGGAAACAGGCAAACGCATAGAATTATAAAAGAAATAGCAAGTGTATGAAGTCTATGCAAGAAGTACAATCGTCAAATAATATGAAGAACACCTGTGCCACTTCGCCTAAAAGGAAAGAAAAGAGGAATGGTCAAGAATTAGGTTTCCACCTAAAATACCAGCTTGGCGTATAGAAAGATGGGTGGGGGGGTAGTGTGTAAATATTTTGATTATGAGACCTGCGCTGGTCCAAACATGGATCTTTTAGGTGGCATGCTGCGTCTACAATCTTTTGTCTGACGTTCCACCTACGACCTCAACCTTCCAGGTTCCAACTAGTTTTCAGGTGTAAACCTCAAGCTGGTTGTGGCAAAACAACCAAAGACAACAGCAGAACACTGTTTATATAGTATCCAGGCTCGCGCCCAGTGACGTCAGATATCACCAAGGTTGTCGTCAGTCATACGGAACATTCGGACATTACGGTTCAATACAGTACTGAGGAATCGAAAGAGATAAGAACCGAGTATTCCGCATAACTGGCGAAGGCTGACAGCTTACAAAAATAATATTTCTATGAGAAAGAACTGTAAAATACTGCCATAAAAATGGAAATATCGACATCAAGCGGGTATGCATGGATAAATATCAGGTAGGTCTGTATAATTATGCAGGAAAACTGGGATGACATAGCCATTTATTCTAAAAATAGTCGGCGAAGTGGACACTGGTAAATCGCGGATCAGAGTCAGTTCGTACTCGGCACATCGTGCTTTCAAGCACATGGAGGAAATAACAAACAATAGCCAGGCGCCGTTACAATATTTTTTAAATAACGGACAATATTCGCCTATTAGTAAGTAATTTTGTACTGTTATGGAGCTGGCCCTTTTACTACATCCCCGTACCGTTTAACACAACAAATATTATTGATCCTACTGTTAATTAATCGACCCTCCAGATCTGTGGATATAATGACGTTACTTGTTCGAAGCACGTATCCATTGGTATGCGACTTTTGACCTTATGCACATTTTTTTCATGTCTGCTGATTTTTTTTCTTTCTTTGCTTCCCTGCCCTCAAATTTATACTACTATGATGTCCTTAAAGGCGGCATATTCTGGTGGAGTTGGGCCGGCGCGCGGCGGGACCTACAATAGAGCACGGGCGCCCTGTGGGGACTCTGGGTGGAGTGCGCATATGCGCAGTCTGGTCAGGGACTTCGGTATGCACTTCGCGGATGGCTAGGGAGCCGGTGCCCCCCAACGTGCTGCAGAAGAGGTCTCTGGTTGGACTGTGTGGGTGCGTGGGCTGGTCTGTTTTTTCGCCGGGCGTGCGTGTGGGTTGTGGGGAGTGCTGTGCCCCGGCTCAATTGTTTCAGAGTGTGAGATTGTCCTTCTCAACGTTTTAAGATGTTGTACTGCAATAGTGCAACTAAGTGAGGTAGGGGAGCAAACTTTAAATATTCCACACCCACATAGGACTGTGATGTTAATAGATACCGGGGGCGTTGGCATTTAAAGCACATGCCGGATCCGGGGGGGTGGGGCTGTTGGGCCCGCATACGCTTGGATCGGAGTCAGTGCTGGCGTTCTTGTTTGTCTTTTGTTGTTTTGCCGGGTCTGTCTTTTAATATATTGCTATGGTTGGAGCTCGTGCCGCCGTGGGTAGATCATGAGTGTGGGGCTTTTAAATGCGGTATTGAGGAGTGTCCTCCCTACCATCAGGTTGGCCCCAATCTCGCTGTCGCTTGTTGGGCCAAGCTAATTTTGTGCCGTTTCGGACGGTTGTATGTACCCCTTTTTGTTAACTAACTCTCCTGTATTGTTGGAGGTCACCGTATTAATACTGAGGTCGGGAATCAATAGTCAATGGTCAGGTAGTTCCGGGCTGTCCCGGCAGCAGGTCCGCGGTCGGCTGTGTGGGCCCTGACTTTCTGGCTCGGGTCTATGCAGTGGACCTCGGACCTGTGGCTGGGCCGGTGCGAGGTTGCTTGACAGATGACATTATAATATTGCTTTTTCATCCGCTGCAATCCCTGTTATTTTGCTACGTTTTGACATCGATATGAAATAGTGAAATTATGGTCTAAGGATACTGATATGGGCCTGATGGTGGGGTGACGTCCAATTATATTTGACATTCTTATTTTACTTATATATGTTTGCTGGACGCGTCTTGCGGTGCTAGGGGTGCTCCAATTACGGTGGGGTGTAAGGATGGCTAGGGATGCTGGCGGGTGACCTGACTCCGGGCGTCTGTAGTCTGGGTACGAGGTTGTTTTGGAGAGTATTGAGCTTCCCCTGAGGGACCCGACGTGTGCAGTTTTATTATAAGATAATAATGGATAAATGGTGTTATTGTTTTTCCATTTCAATGGTAAACTATCAAAAATTTTCCAAAGACGCCACTTTGGCTCTGGGCTGTAGCCAGAGAGTCAACACGGCGTCTGTGTCGGTTGTCGGAGGTTCGGATCCTGGGTCCGGGTGGCACGGGAACGTCGAGATTTGAGAATTGGTTTTAAGGTCTACTGTCTCCGGGACTCAGGATGGTGGCGTCCGTCAGCCGAATTTCAGGGAAGATGATTTAACATCACATCTTTTTCAATCCACCTCTGTGACTGCCAATGCTCTGGATATGCTATGTTATATATGTTATAAATGTCTTTATGTCTCTGTGTGAATGAAAAAATAAAAAAAAACAATAAATTAAAAAAAAAAAAAAAAGATGCTGAAAGAAAAAAAAAAAAAAAAAATTAAGCGACCAGACCATAATGGAAACCTAAACAAAGGAAGGCCATAAGGACAGTTACTTTCCCACAAAATGGCCATCCAAAATTAAAAGACACAAGTGATAAACACAGTAAGTAACAAACAACAACATAAATAAATCGCCACAGAAGAACCGCCTTGGAACGGTCAGTGGAAAGATTTCCACTGGGGGGGGGGGGGGGGGCTTAAATCGATTTTACGTGGCCACAATCCTCGCCCTTACTTCCGTCGCGATTTAGACAAATAATTTGTTCAGTCCGCATGAAGGCCTCCTAATTCATCAGTGCAACATCTCCGTGAACACAAAAAATCAAAGAACCACAGAGGTAAGACAACGGTGAGGACTCGACAGCAAGAAACCACTGAAATGCTGTAGCAAAAGAAAACCAACAGTTAGACTCCGATGGGCCCGACCAGAGACAGAGCAGGTAAGACTTCTGTACAGGTTTATAATTTAAATACTATTGGTAGAGGTCCGCTTGATGAAGCTTCATACCATATCAAAGACTTTGGCCTTCTGGTTTCAGACAAAAATAAATTCTAAAAGTTTTCCATATATAAGTCTATGTAAAACCAGTGGACCTCAGAGGGGAGCCAGTTTGGCCCCAGAGACATAAGCTGGAAATCTTGGTAGAGGTCCACTAGATAAAGCGTCATACCAAATATCAAAGACCTGGGCCCTCTCGTGTCAGACAAGAAGATTTTTAAAGGTTTTCCTTATATAAGCCTATTTAAAACCAGTGGGCCACGGCGCGGGGCCATTTTTGGCCCGAGGGCTAAAATTTAAATAATCTTAGTAGAGGTCCACTAGATGAAGCTTCATACCAAATATCAAAGCCCTCAGACAAAAAGACTTTGAAAGGTTTTCCCTATGAAAGTCTATGTAAAATCAGTTGGCCCCGGAGTGGGCCATTTTTGACCCCAGGGTCATAAACTGAACAATCTTGGTAGAGTTCCACTAGATGAAGCTTCATACCAAATATCAAAGACCTGGGCCTTCTTCAAATGTTTATCATATGTAAGACTATGTTAAAACAGTGGGACCCGAGGTGGGGCTATTTTTAACCCCAGGGCAATAATGTGAACAATCCTGGTAGAGGTCCACTAGACAAAGACTCATATAAAATACCAAAGACCCTGGCCTTCTGGTTTCAAAAAAGACGATATTTAATGGTTTTCCCTACATTAGCCAACGTAAAGCCAGTAGGCCCTGGGATGGGGACATTTTTGGCCTCAGGGCTATAATTTGAACGACCTGGTTAGTGGTCCACCAGATGAAGCTTCATACCAAATATCAAAGACCTGGGCCCCTCCACGGATTGAAGATTGAAGCAAAATTGTGGCCTCCAGAGGGTGAACAAGGTTTTATTGAAATTTGACCTAGTGGCCTAGTTTTTTACCCAACATGACCCATATTCAAACTTGATCCAGATAGCATCAAGGCAAACAGACTGGTAAAGTTTATTGAAAATTGAAGCAAAACTTAGACCTCTAGAGGCGAACAAGGTCGTAAAGAAATTTGACCCAGTGACCTAGTTTTTGATCCCACATCATCTATATTTAAGCTTGACCTTGATATCATTATGACAATCATTCTGGTAAAGTTGTATGCAAAATTATGGCTTCTAGATGGTAAACACGGTTTTTAAAGAAATTTGACCTTATGAACTAGTTATTGACCTCACATTATCCATATTCAACTTACCTTGATATAATGAAGACAAACATTCTGGTTAAGTTTAGTTTCAT
Organism: Lucinisca nassula; assembly: GCA_963580285.1. Lineage (NCBI taxonomy): Eukaryota > Metazoa > Mollusca > Bivalvia > Lucinida > Lucinidae > Lucinisca > Lucinisca nassula. The sequence continues at coordinate 53,297,894 of OY757014.1, read as the reverse complement.
AAAGATTGAAGCAAAGTTGTGGCCTCCCGAGTGTGAACAGGGTTTTAACGCAATTTGACCTGGTGACCTAGGTTTTGACCAGACATTATCCTTATGCATCTTGACTCAGATATCAACAAGGCAAACATTCTGGTAAAGTTTCATGAAGATTGAAGCAAAATTATGGCTTCTAGAGGGTGAAAAAGTTTTAAAGAAATTTGACCTGGTGACTTAGTTTTTGACCTGACATGACCCATATTCGAACTTGATCTAGATATTATCAATGCAAACATTCTGGTAAAGTTTCATGAAGATTGAAGCATAACTATGGTCTCTCGAGGCTGAACAAGGTTTTCAAGAAATTTGACCTAGTGACCTAGTTTTTGATCCGACATGATCCATATTCGAACTAGATCCAGATATCATCAAGACAAACATTCTTGTAAAGTTTCATAAAGATTGAAACAAAAGTGTGACCTCTAGAGGCTGAACAAGGTAAATGTTGACGACGCACGGTGCACGTACGACGGACAGAAGGTGATTACAATAGCTCACCTTGAGCATTGCTTAGATGAGCTAAAAATTAGAATGGAACAAAAGAACAAAATATGTCGTTTAAGCGACATATTTCTTGTTTTCTGTTCCACTCTGAAAAAGGAGTGTGGAATTTAAAACAATAAAATTAGAATGGAAGAGAAAACAAAAATATGTTGTTTAAACGACAAAAGCTTATGTCGTGGCCTGTTGTCCGTCTTCCGTCGTTAACTTTTTCACATGTTCTACATCTCCTCCAAAACCGGAAGTCAGCTTAAGCTGATACCTGGAGGGAGGCACCCTGGTGACATGGAGATTCAGATTTGCTAAAATGGTTCCGTTCGGATTTCCAAGATGGCCGCCATGGCCGAAATTCTTCAAACGACATCTCCTCCCCAACCAAAGGTCGAACTGAGCTGAAACTTGATTGGAGGCATCGGGGTGACATGGAAATTCAAACTTCTTAGACCCGTTCTGTTCTGATAAAATTGTTGCATTCTCATATCCCAGATGGCGACCATCTTGAACTTCTTCAAAGTACCTATACATCTGCTACTTCATGGTCTGTTGCATTGACTTGAAATTGGTGGTTGGCATTTAGAAAATCTTCAAACCACATCAAGATGAATTGAGCCGAAAAGTGATTGGAGGCATTGGGTGACATGGAGATTCAGACTTCTTAGAACCATTCTGTTCTTTTATCTCTGATGGTTGTCATGTTGGCCATCTTGAAAATCTTCAAATCACATCTGCTACCGAATGGTCTGTTGTATTGAGTTGAAATTGGTGGTTGGCATTTAGGTGATATGGAGATTCCGAATTGTTAAAATTGTTGCATTCTCATATCCCAGATGGCGACCATCTTGAACTTCTTCAAAGTACCTGTATAGTAATTGCATGTAAGATTTACAGGGATGCACAGCTCAGGTGTTGTCAGTACATGTCAAACTCGCTGAGTCCACCAGAAGATTCGCTTTTGTGGCTTTGTTTTTGCAAGCGGCTATTTACACCATAGCTTTGTGTTGCAGTTGTATTTGCTTGATTGGCTGATTTTGTTTTACTTTTTAATAACAGAATATGCCAAAGGCAGTTGCAAACGATAGTTATGGCCTGCAAAACTATACACGTACGCTCTACATCAACATCATCTCTTCCTGAATCCTAAATCAGACAAAGCTGTTCAGAAACTTAATCAGGAGCATCAAGATTATTTAAACATGCAGATTCAGAATAGCTAGATAGACAAAATGGTCACCTAGACGCAATGTAATATATGATCAGCTTCATCCAGGTGAGCGATTGTGGCCCACTTGTTCTTGTTTTCTGTTCCACTCTGAAAAAGTAGCGTATAAAGGAAAACAAGAAATATGTCGTTTAGACGACATATTTTTGTTTTCTGTTCCATTCTAATTTTATTGTTTTAAATTCAACCCTATTTTTTTAGAGTGGAGAAGAAAACAAGAAATATGTCGTTTAAACAACATATTTTTGTTTTCTGTTCCATTCTAATTTTATGGTTTTAAATTCAACCCTATTTTTTCAGAGTGGAAAGGAAAACAAGAAATATGTCGTTTAAACAACATATTTTTGTTTTCTGTTCCATTCTAAGTTAGTGTTTTAAATTCCACGCTACTTTTTCAGAGAGGAACAGAAAACGAGAAATATGTCGTAGAACATATTTTTGTTTTCTGTTCCATTCTAATTTTATTGTTTTAAATTCCAACCTACTTTTTCAGTGTGGAAAAGAAAACAAGAAATATGTCGTTTAAATGACATATTATATCGTCTAAACGACATATTTCTAGTTTTCGTTTCCACTCTAATTTTATTATTTTAATTTCTGTTCTGCTAGACTGGAGCCCATAGGGGCTTGAAGAAATATATGGGCTGCATGATGCTTCCACGCAGAGCTGAATCCAGCCCGCAAACTAGTACTGGTAAACCGCTTAGAGGATCTAAGCCTGTCCAGGAACCGCGGTGCGAGGCGGACCGTCCATGCTAATAAACCCTATTGGTTTCATTGGCGACGGGGCTTGAGATGTCATTTTATCTCAGTGTCGGGTAAAAGTCCCACAAAATTGGAAGCAACGTCTCCAAAATGACCTTTACAGTGTTGACGGGGACGTTAAACCTCAAATCAAACAAACAAACAAACAAAAGCTAGAGACTGGAACAGAAATGACTCTTTCCGGGTTCCTTAGATTTCAGCTCTGCGTGGAAGCACCGGATTGAACGGGTTACAGGTGCATGTACAATGGCAGTTTCCTTAACAATCAAACAGGTAAAACATTGAATTCTGATATAGACATTTCGGTAACAAAACATCATTTGACAGTTGTTTTTCCATTGCAAAGTGCACAAAGTTCGAGGCTTATAGTTCTTGGCTAATCAGAGCCGAAGGCTCCCGGGGAGGTTATAGGATAGGCAGTGGTCCGTCTCGTCTGTCTTGCGACGTCTGGTGTCCTGCGTCAACAACACTTTCAAACGTTTCCGCCACTGAAGTCACAGGGTCGATTAGGCCCAATTTTCATCTGTAACATACTCGGGTTGGGGAATTTCGAAAGTTTATTTTTTATCTATGAAAATCGGCTCTCTAGGTTGGTTGCTATTCCAATTTAAAAGCTTCCATAGACTTATAATGCAAATAGGAAAATGTGCCCCCCGCCCATCGAAGCTTGGCGAAATATATTGGCTGCATGGTGAAACTGACCGCACATGGGTACTGGTAAACCGCTTAGAAGGTCTCCGCCTGCCCAGGCAAAGTGGTACAAGTCGGAGAATACCTGCATATAAACAATTTCTGGACTGCAAATTAATTTAAAAAAAAAAAAAAAAAAAAAAAACACCGGGGTATCTTAGGTGGTTAATTTTGTTATTATTTCAAGGGTTTCCACTAAAATTCGTATTATAACTGGGGAACTGCACTCCACACCCAGATAGCATGCTTACGTTGGGCCCACGTTGGATAAACGCGTTGCCTTCTGCGTTGGCCTAACATACTACACATTTTGTTTTAGCTGCAACAGTCTTCATTCTGGCACTGCTGTCAAATGCTAATTTTTATGTGAAGATCAAAGACATGAACTGATATATTCTTCACCATCACAAGGTGCACCCAACTAGATCAAGAGCGAACCCACTTGTCAGCGATGACCATTGATTGGTCAATGTTTTGTGTCATGATGAAACATGTTCAAATTTACATCATGTGCTGTACCGCTTTTGAGGGTTCTGATAATGTTGCTTTTGTTATTGTTTTATCGTTTTGTTGGGTGCATGAATAGCCTCCCTTGTATGGGGCGCCGTTTTACTATTTAATTCGTATTTATAGATATCCCTAATTATTTATGGATATCCATAATTCGAATTATGGATATCCATAATTCGAATTATGGATACCCATTATTATTTATGGATATCCATATTTTTTTTTTCGATATCAATAATTCGAAGTTTGAATTTCCATGTCACCCAGATGCCTCCAATCAAGTTTCAGCTCAATTCGACCTTTGGTTTGGGAGGAGATGTCGTTTGAAGAATTTCGGCCATGGCGGCCATCTTGGAAATCCGAACGGAACCATTTTAGCAAATCTGAATCTCCATGTCACCAGGGTGCCTCCCTCCAGGTATCAGCTTAAGCTGACTTCCGGTTTTGGAGGAGATGTAGAACATGTGAAAAAGTTAACGACGGAAGACGGACAACAGGCCACGGCATAAGCTAAATTTGTCGTTTAAACAACATATTTTTGTTTTCTCTTCCATTCTAATTTTATCTTTTAAATTCCACACAATTTTTCGGAGTGGAACAGAAAACAAGAAATATGTCGCTTAAACGACATATTTTGTTCTTTTGTTCCATTCTAATTTTTAGCTCACCTAAGCAATGCTCATGGTGAGCTATTGTGATCACCTTCTGTCCGTCGTACGTGCACCGTGCGTCGTCAACATTTACCTTGTTCAGCCTCTAGAGGTCACAGTTTTGTTTCAATCTTTATGAAACTTTACAAGAATGTTTGTCTTGATCATATCGGGATCTAGTTCGAATATGGATCATGTCGGATCAAAAACTAGGTCACTAGGTCAAATTTCTTGAAAACCTTGTTTAGCCTCGAGAGACCACAGTTTTGCTTCAATCTTCATGAAACTTTACCAGAATGTTTGCATTGATAATATCTAGATCAAGTTCGCATATGGGTCATGTCAGGTCAAAAACTAGGTCACCAGGTCAAATTTCTTTAAAACTTTTTCACCCTCTAGAAGCCATAATTTTGCTTCAATCTTCATGAAACTTTACCAGAATGTTTGCCTTGTTGATATCTGGGTCAAGTTTGCATAAGGATAATGTCTGGTCAAAACCGAGGTCACCAGGTCAAATTGCGTTAAAACCGTGTTCACACTCGGGAGGCCACAAATTTGCTTCAATCTTTATGAATCAAAACTTTATCAGAATGTTTGTCTTGATGATATCAAAGTAAGTCGAATATGGATAATGTGCGGTCAAAAACTAGGTCATAAGGTCAAATATCTTTAAAAACCTTGTTTACCCTCTAGAAGCCATAATTTTGCTTCAATCTGCATGAAACTTTTCCAGAATGATTGTCTAAATGATATCAAGGTCAAGCTTAAATATAGATAATGTGGGATCAAAAACTAGGTCACTAGGTCAAATTTCATTACGACCTTGTTCACCCTCTAGAGGTTAAAGTTTTGCTTCAATTTTCAATAAACTTTACCAGTCCGTTTGCCTTGATGCTATCTGGATCAAGTTCGAATATATGTCTTGTCGGGTCAAAAACTAGGCCTCTAGGTCAAATTTAATTTAAACCTTGTTCACCCTCTGGAGGCCACAATTTTGTTTCAGTCTTCAATCCGTGGAGGGGTCCAGGTCTTTGATATTTGGTATGAAGCTTCAAATTATAGCCCTGAGACCAAAAATGTCCCCACCCCAGGGCCTACTGGCTTTACGTAGGCTAATGTAGGGAAAACCATTAAATATCGTCTTGTCTGAAACCAGAAGGCCAGGGTCTTTGGTATTTGATATGAGTCTTTGTCTAGTGGACCTCTACCAGGATTGTTCACATTATTGCCCTTGGGTCAAAAATGGCCCAACCTCGGGCCCCACTGATTTAACATATGATAAACATTTGAAGACGGCCCAGGTCTTTGATATTTGGTATGAAGCTTCATCTAGTGGAACTCTACCAAGATTGTTCAGTTTATGACCCTGGGGCCAAAAATGGCCCACTCCGGGGCCAAATGAATTTACATAGACTTTCATAGGGAAAACCTTTCAAAGTCTTTTTGTCTGAGGGCTTTGATATTTGGTATGAAGCTTCAATCTTAGCCATACGGCCAAAAATGTCCCCGCGCCGGGGTCCACTGGTTTTAAATAGGCTTATATAAGGAAAACCTTTAAAAATCTTCTTGTCTGAAACGAGAAGGCCCAGGTCTTTGATATTTGGTATGACGCTTTGTCTAGTGGACCTCTACCAAGATTTCCAGCTTATGGCTCTGGGGCCAAAATGGCTCCACTCTGAGGCCCACTGGTTTACAAAGACTTACATATGGAAACATTTTAGAATTTTTTTTTGTCTGAAACCAGAAGGCCAAAGTCTTTGATATGGTATGAAGCTTCATCAAGCGGACCTCTACCAATATTATTTAAATTAAACCCTGGGGCAAAGGGCTTTACAGAAGTCCTACATAGTAAAAACCTTTGAAAATCTTCTTGTCTGAAACCAGAAGACCCAGTTCTTTGATATTGGGTATAAGCTTCATCTAGTGGACCTCTACCATGATCGTTCATATTATAGCCTTGGCCTCGTCCCAGGGCCCACTGGTTTTACTTTGACTTATACAGGGAAAACTTTTAAAAACATCTTTTTGTCTGAGATCAGAAGGCCAGGCCTTTGATATTTGGTATTAAGCTTTATTTCGTGGACCTCTACCAGGTATGTTCAAATTTTACACCTGGGGCTTAATATTACCATGTCCCGGGACCTACATATTCATCCCTTAGCTCAGGTGAGCGATATAGGTCCATCAGGGTCCTATATTGTTTTAAATTCCATGCTACGTTTTCAGAGTGGAACAGAAAACACGAAATATGTCGTTTAAACGACATATTTTTGTTTTCTGTTCCATTCTAATTTTATTGTTTTAAATTCCACCCTACTTATTCATAATGGAACAGAAATCAAGAAAGATGTCGTTTAAACGACATATTATATCGTCTAAACGACATATTTCTTGTTTTCTTTTCTGTTTTGCTAGATACCAGGTTGACGGGGACGTTAAACCTCAAATATAAAAACCGGAACAGAATTGCCCCTTCCCGGTTTCCGTAGAAATCTCCCAATCTTTTAAGTACCGCTAAACCGCTTTTCTAAGCCTGCCGAGGTGTAGTGTGAGTCAGACCGTCCCTTAATCCCTAGCGGTGTCTCTGGGTGGTTGGCATCACGAGAACACGCCTATATAATTTTGACCCCCTCATACCCCACTTTTATATAGTAAAAGTGGGGTTCAAGGGGGTATACATTATTTTTCTTATTTCTGCTCAAAAACATAGATTGTGGGTACTCGATAGAACCGCCTCAAGGAGGCGGTTCTATAGTCCCCGCAATCTATGTTTTGAGCAGAAATAATCTAATTTCTGCTCAAAAACATAGATTGTGGGTACTCGATAGAACCGCCTCAAGGAGGCGGTTCTATTGAGTCCCCGCAATCTATGTTTTGAGCAGAAATAAGAAAAATATCACAAGTTTTCCTCTTTAAATTTCTAATTTTTGGTCAAAAATTGGCAATGTATTTGTATAGGGGTGTTTTCGTAATGGTCTTGAGATGTCATTTCATCTCGTCTGTTAAAAGTCGCACAAAATCGGAAGCAACGTTTCCAAAAGGACCTTAATAGTGTTGACGGGGACGCAACACCTCAAAACAAACAAAAGCCCGTTCATTCCCGTAGACCGCTACGGATACCTATGCAAACAGCATACGTTTCTTTAACCCTGAGTATTTTTTGTTGATTTACGTACCTGGCAACACTATTTAGATCATTTTGGAGGCGTTGCTTCCGATTTTGCCGGACACATCACGAAAACACGAAAACGCCTATATATTTTTACCCCCTTAAAACCCAATTTTATATAGTAAAACTGTGGTTTTCAGGGATATACATTATTTTTCTTATTTCTGCTCAATATCATAGATAGTGGGTGGGTTCTCGTTGTAACCGCCCCGTAGAGGCGGTTCTAATGAGTTCCCACAATCTATGTTTCGAGCTTAAATATGAAAAACATCCAAATTTTTCATCTGAAAATTTTCATTTTTTTGTAGGAAAATTTCCCAAAATATTTGAATAGGCGTGTTCTCGCAATGACCTCAAGTCTTGGCGGGGCGCCCATTCCATAATAAAGGTGTTTATTCAATAATTAACAGAATGACAAACAGTGTAGATCCAGATGAGAGGGATCATTATGAGCTATCTCATCTGGGTCTAGACTGTTTATATAGGTACTGTTGGTATCTGTACCTTTACCGGTCTACGTTTCATTCAACGTGTTCACGTGGTCATCACGTCTGTGGCCTGACTGAAGAACAACAACTGGAAGTAAACTGAAAGTAGTTCCCATTAGATAATCAATTCATTGACAGTACTGGTGGGCCAATTGTCCCTAACTTGAGACTATATGAGCCCCGCCTAGCGAATTTGTGTCTCCGAGCATTCCGTCGTGACAAATTTTAACTGCGCATGCCCAGCAATTCAGAGGGACCAGGGATATGGCTTTCTGTCTGAAGGTTTTTCTTGATTCACTGCTTGTAAGGTTCTGGCGAGACTGCGCGGATGCGCCGGCTCGCCTGAACCTTCGCTGCTCGCATAGGCGATAAGTACCAAAATCGCTTGACGGGCCCACATGGTAGAAAATAGTCATGAACCTGGCCGTATAACGTATCGTTCAACCCTTAGATTTCTGCAATTTAACCAAATAGTGTGGACCCTGACCACACGTCTCACCTTGGTCTACACTAATTGCCAGTGACCCATATTTCGGACTGCAGACGTATTTTTGTTATCAAACTTGAAAATCTTTCTGGTACTTGCGGCAATATGATTTTCATTGCGCTCTGTTTATTTTTGGCTGACGGCTGCAAGCCAGTTAGATTGGAAAAGTGGTTCCGGTTTTAGACATCTTTTTCTATGTTATGGGAGCTTACCACTAAATATTTTCCATAGACGACAATAGTAACTTTTTACATGCTCCCACAAAAAATACACATACAAAACTTTTCAAACCTTACTCATTTATAGAGCCATCCTAGCTCAACAAGTTGATGAGAAAAAATCCACATGTTGCCCGTCTCCTTTTCAAGTCATGGTCCGCCATGTTTGTTTACATGCAGATTCGCACTGAATACAAGCCGGCTTTTTAAAGGAGAGGTGACAATATAAAATCAGCAACAATTTCTCTGAGCTTGCAGATATAATTATAAAACACACATCATTTTATTTCCTTATAACTATCCTTTTCTCACTTGAAATGAAACATGGGATATTTATCCAATGGAAGCCTGTCTGGTATTTAGACTGCAACTAAAAGCTCTGTCCCAAAGTGATAAAATCCAGTACCTCCCGTATTTAGTGCAAAGCTACCTATACCAAACCCTTATTGTCTTAATGATCCATCAAAAGCATTGTCAAATAGAAATTTAGATCATATCTAATCATTTAAGCATGAATAATAAATGTTCAGTGGCAAAGAATCTTTGAAAGTTGCGAAAAAGTTATCGCTTTCAGATTCTACAATGAAAGCCGAACAAACCATATTTTGTGAAAAAGCGCAAATTTTACCTCTTTCTGGAATGGAACCATGACACCGGCTTGCATCAGTGGTTCTTCTCCTATGTCTTTGGAACACTTCAATCCTAAAATGCACTAAATTATGCCTTAATAGCATATCAACTGGTATTTATGGCTGATTTCACACCTATTACCCCTATTTTATGTAAAAATGGCATTTTGAGGATATTTTGATGATAAAACTTTGACAAAAAAGATTATAAATGCCTTAATACCATGTGAAACAGTGGATACATATCTGTTAAGATATTTTAACATGATCTAATCAATTAGAACCAATAATAGATGAGAAAACTTATCGCGATATTGCAGCAGAGACAATTTTGAAGTTTTGCTTTGGCTAGAGACTAAGGTCATAAACCATGTAACCTTACTGTTAAATTCCAGATGGAGTAGATTCTTTCTCTTCTGTATCCCGTTATACACTTACTGTAAGCTTTTTTTCCAAAACAAACCCAATAACAATTGATTAACATGGCTTTAAAGTACCCCCCCCCCAACAATGCACAGATCAGAAGCAAAAGCTGATCAAATACACCCAGTTAGACTTAATTACCACTAACCTTACACATTTAGTTTAAACATATTTATTTCATAAAGGTAGTGAATAATATGCATCCAAATGTAACACAAGCAATAATAGGATTAGAACGAAAGCACAAGTACTTCTCCTGACATGTGTAAAATGTAAACAATTGGTGGAAACTTGTCAGAATATTAATCGACATGTTATATCGTAACGTTTCTGTCTATGACAATATATTCATTAAATAAATAAGCAACTGAATAAGTAACTGAATAAATAAATAAATAAATAAATAAATAAATAAATAAATAGATAAATAAATAACCTTAGTTGTTGGAACAAGAAGATAATATATGTATATAGGTTAATTAACAATAATAAGAAATACAACAGGCAAATGGGAGAGGGAGAGCGCACCCGCAGAGCATACCTACACAGACTTATACCATTAATTGAACCCGTCGCATGACCATTAGCTAGTACATGTATATCAAAATCGTTTTGTTTCAGTAAGGAATCGATGCACTTGTTGAAATATAATTACGTTTGTTTCGTTTGTGAGTGAGTCGTCGCCGTATAGAAGCAGATTTAATGTTGGCGTACAATACATTGAAATACCATTCAGCAGTTCAGTCCGTTGGGGTTGGTAATTTAAACAATGAAAAAAATAGTGTTGAGCGTCCTCGATACTACCACACTGACACATAGGTGAATCCGTAATGTTTTTCATAAAAAAGATCTAAGTTTAAAGAGCTACAATTTGTCCTTAGACGCGTGTGTAACACCTGTGTTTTTCTTTTGCCAGAGTAATAATATTTTGGTACTGGAGATTTGTCTTTATTTAGGGAGTATTTGAAAGAATTTACTGATTCAGATTGTTTAGCCTCGTAGGGTAAGCTATTGCATGCTCTGGTGGTAGATGGTATGAGGAGTTAAAATACAAATTTGTTCTAGCATTAATAGTCTGTAAGTCATTGGAGTTTCTAAGATTGTAACGACTGGCACTGCTGACCGTTTGTGGCACAAGAGAAGAAAGGTATGAAGGAGTGAGGTTGTGACTCATTTTATAAAATAATGTCAATTTGTGATTCCTTCGCCTGTCTTCCAGTGTGTCCCATCGGACCTCCTTATAAAGGGCGTTTAAAGACGTAAGTTTCGTGCAGCCGGTTGCAATTCTAGCTGCTTCATGTTGTAGCTTATCTAATTCAAACTTTTCATACTGTGTACAATTGTCCCATAAGACGTCACCATATTCAAGTAGTGGTCGTATAAAAGTTAAGTAGATAGTTTCGAGCGACTTTCTGTCCAGTTTGAATTTTAACTTTCTCATAACGTTAATTCTTACCCATGCTTTTTCTGTAATATATGCTATATGCTCGTGCCAGGTACAATCGTTCGAGAGGTAAATACCAAGGTGTTTATGTGTTTCAACTTCAGTGATTGCCTGGTTTTGCATGTAAATAGGTGGGTGCTGATTTTTATTAAGTTTACGTGAAATTAGAAGAGCTTCGGTTTTTGAAGGATTGAAAGATACAAGCCACGTTGATGCCCATCTAGAGATTTTAGAAAGATCAGTATTTAGGCAGGCCGCTGCAGATGCAGGAGTGTCAACAATTATAAAGAGACTCGTGTCATCTGCAAACAAACGAATGTTCGACCCAATGTCTATAACAATGTCATTTATGTATACAAGGAACAACAGGGGGCCTAGTATGGAGCCTTGTGGCACTCCAGCATGTATGAAGGTCCAGTCTGACTCAATTCCTGGAGTAACTACACGTTGTCTTCTATTCGACAGATAGCTTCGAAACCAATTCAGGACTTCTCCCGTGACACCAGCTGCTTGAAGTTTTAGTAGGAGTCCAGCATGCCAAACGCGGTCAAATGCTTTGCTGATGTCACAGAAGACGGCTCTTACTTCTTTACCTGAATCAAGTGCTTGACAAAACACGTTATAAATGTATGTTAACTGGATAACAGTTGAATTACCAGGGATAAAGCCAGACTGGAGAGAGGAGAGCAGTTGATTGTCCCGTAGATGATTGAATAGATATTTGAATATTAGTCTTTCAAACAGTTTATCTTCAGTGTTCAGCAAGGATATAGGCCGATAATTTGTAATCAGCGACGGATCACCTTTCTTTGGGACGGGGCAAACATTAGCGTCTTTGTAAAAATTTGGTACAGAGCCAGTACGAAGGGACTGATTAAACAAACAGCAGTATGGGTAAGAGAGTTCAGAAGATAATTCTCGAAGGATGCGATTGTTGAGGTCATTAGGGCCAGAAGCCTTGCCCATCGGTAAAAGTTTTAGTACAGCTTCGACCTCATTTGGAGTTAAAACGATGCTTTGTAAGTGTGTTTTTATTGTAGATGGAAGTATATTAGGCAACGTAGCTCCATTTTCGTTTAATGTGCACTGGCTTTGAAAATAGCTATTTAGTATATTTGCTTTATCTAGTTCTTCCGAATAAATTGTGTTATCAAACTCTAGTGGTGGAATCGCTGATTTAAAACTTGAACTTACAAATGACTTTAGCAACCTCCACCAGTCCTTAGAACTAAGCGAAGCAGAAGAAAGTTTTGATGCAATTTTTTCATAATGTGTCCTTTTGGAATCACGTATAATTCCGACTACCTTATTACGTAAAGTTTTAAATGTCTTCCAGTCTGTTGTTAAGTTTGTTCTTTTGGCTTTTCTGTATGCTCTTTTGCGTTTCCCAATGTGTTTTTTAATGTTACAGTTTATCCAGGGAGGTTCAGTTGGTTTAATTCTCACTTTTCTGTTGGGTATACAGTCGGCTGCTAGAGATATTATCTGATTACTTATGTTTAGGGCATATATGTCAATATCTGAATCGCGAAGTGAATCCCAATTAATTTGTGTTGCTTTGTTACGTAGTGATGTGTAGTTTCCCTGATCATAGTACCACACGGTACGAGTGAATGTATGTATTCTTGGTTTAGAAAATTTAAATATTCCAAAAACAGGACAATGATACCTAATGTACTGGTCAAGAAATGGCTCACCAACTCCACTGAGTATCAAGTTGTGTTTATCACTAACAAAAAGTAAATCTATTATCGAAGATGAATGTTCAGTAAAGTGCGTTGGTTCGTTGATAGTTTGATGAAGACAGAACTGGTGACAAATAAAATTTACTTTCCTTAAGCCGGCAGGATTAGAAATATTCAGGTTGAAATCTCCGGTAACTATAATTTCAGATATACCAGTATCCTCAGCCAAAGCAATGGAATCCTCAATACTGGAAAGGTAGGAAGCATCTGAATTCGGCGGTCGATAAAATAATCCCACCAATATATGTTTATGCGCATTTCTTAACTCAATCCATATAGATTCGATATTTCGTAACTCTAAATCTCTGCGGCGTTTATAAAGAACCCCCTCCTTTACATATAAAATAAGCCCTCCATGACTGTCCCCGTCTCGATCCTTTCTTTCAGGTGTACTATATGATTGTAATATCAGGTCCTCAGTTTCGACAGTGGGACTAAGCCAAGTTTCTGTAAATGTTAATATGTCAAACTCGTATAATTCAGTATGCAATACATCTAGTTTTGGAAGAATGCTTTGAACATTAAAATGTACAACAGATAAGTTGTGGGTAAGATTAATAGAATTGAAAATGTTATTAGAGGCTGTTGTTGAAGAGCTTGAGATACTGCTTGAGGACGCTGATGATGCGGGACCAGGATTAGGATGGATGTCACCTGACAGGTATATACTGAGAGAAACAAGCCATGTTGCTAGTAAAACTATGGAAAAACTGAGTGCACGTCTGAAGAAGAAATCTAAGTTTAACTGTATCGAAACATTACGCGTTATTTTCTTGAAGTTGGTGTGAACATAAACTTTGTTTGCTATCAATCCATTGTCTTGCAATAATTTTAATAATGAAAATGTATATATGACATAATTATGTATAGCAATCAGTGCAAGAAAATGGAGCAAAAGAGAAAATCTGAACATGCGACGGTAAACTGGCGTGACGGCTATTCTAGTCTTTTTATATGCAGTGTTCATGTAACATCTGTAACTAGCATCAAGAATGATAATATAGCCGTCGTGCAAAATCCACAAATTTCAAAGGCTGAACAAGTAATACTCTGCGCAAACAATCCCTCGCCCAACACCGGTTGTAAAAGGCAGTAAAAAAACCTAAACATAGAACTAAACATAATAAACATAATGATGGAGGATATTTATGACATGTATACAAACTTGGATTTGATGGCTTCAAACTATAAGTTTAACTAAGCTTTGGGTGCATATACCACATCACGAGGACACGCCCACACAGATAGATGGTGAACTTCATCTCCGTAAAATCGAAATTTTTAAATTAAGAAAAAGTTATATTCCCCCCCCCCCCATTTTCGTCCAAAACACAGACAGCGGGCACCCGTTAGAAACGCCTCATAGAGGCGGTTCCAACGAGCACCCACAATCCACATCCCAGAACAGAAGCAGGATAAATGAGGTTCACCCTTGTAAACCCCAGTTTAACCCTGTAAAAGTGGGGTTGAAGGGGATCAGAATTATATAGGCGAGCCCTCGCGATGAATAGCATCAGATTTATATAGGAAAAGAAGTCTTTATTTTAAATCAGGTTACTGATACTTATTGAAGGTCAATCATGATTCAGTAGCGAGACAAATTCCCAAATTTCTGCATTCCGAAAACAGCCTTTCGCTGAAAAATGAAACTTTTAAAATGATAAATTGAGATTGTTTTCCTATTTCCACCCATAATTAGACCGTGGGCACTCGCAAGAACCGCCTCATCGAGGCGCTCCCAACGGGCACCCACAATCCATAATTCATAGAAAAAACAAGCTAAATAAGCTTGTCCTAATACCACATAGCCATGGCATGTATCACTAGACAGAATGCACATGCGTTTAAGGACAGTATTTCCACGTTTATTTATTTTAAAATAAGAAATAAACTTAATTTCTCTGTCCCTCGTGAAAGCATGACTGGCAACGGGTCGTCAGCAAAGTTTACATGAGCCCCTTCCGCAGAAAAAAAAAATAAAATCCATTTCTTAAGTGAACAAGATGTACATATTTACTGAAACAAACTTTTGACTGACGTCTAATGTACTTGTATACTAACCTGAAATATGACATTATGAAATATCATGTGATATTTATAAATGAGTTAGGTGTACTTAGAACTGAGATGAAATATGAATGGAATCTCGTGTACATATATACTAACATGAAATATGAAAGTAACTTACATTGCATAGATAATGACATGAAATGTGTGCATACATTCATAAGTGGCACCCGGGCTTCTCCAATTTTAAACAGAGATCCATGACCTTAGCTGTTGTCGGGACACAGGACTCAAACACACACTCACCATAGGTGCACCAACGCAGGTACTGTTTGTGAGAAATTGGGGGTATTTTCCAATCTCCACCAGAAGTACAGATCATGGTTCCAAATTATTGACTCCAAAAGGCCCACCCCTAGCAATACAAACTGGCGTTCAAAAGGGTGCTCACCGCACCATAGTTTACGTATGATGTCAAGGAGTCTTATCATTCAGAGTAATAGCTATTTACGTACGTCTTTTCTCCCGGAAACTACCATACTGTAGTTAGATAATAAAAAAACTAGAATGATTAGCCTAGTCAAGTCATAAAACCCCAACCACAGAAAAGACAGAGATCTTTTGAAAAGACAGCATACATATAAATAGTAACCAGATCGCGCTGTCGATGTTATACCATCGCAATTACAAGTACCCGCATTTTCTCTTTTTCTACTCCCTGACCTTTGACCTTGGGACCATGTTAGGGTCAATTTCACAAAAAGTAACCCACAGCCGTCTACATACCATGTACTATCCACTTCCAAAGTTTCAAAAGTGTAACTTCACTGGTTGCAGAGGCGATCCATTTACAAGAAACGTGACGGACGGGCAGACAAACGGACGGACGGACTGACGACCACTCAACTCTGGTACGAAAACAATTTATCATATGACGTCGTTGATAAGCAGTGGATAACGTCGTGTAATAAAAATCGTATGACCACACGTGTAATAACACTTTGGTGGGATTAAGTAACGTCATGACGACGTCCATGTCAACCATGCATTTTTTGTAGAGAAAGAGAAATTGTCAAATTTAAAGGCGATGAAACCCAATTTAAAGTGGTCATATGATAAACAGAATCTTACATCCGTGGTCATTTCATATGAAATGACCACTCGTGTAAGATCCTTTTTATACCAGATTTTTCTTCGAAATAGCGGGTGTAATAACAATAATAATAAGCGTTACAAAATAACTTGTAGCAAAATTCGCATTAAAATCGCAACCCCATGTGTGACGTAGACAGATTTAAGCAATTATGGCAAGACATATTTATGGCAATTTTGTTACGCATATGTGTAAAAGAGCGCTATGTATATGTACAGGTACACCGATAGCCAATATTGATAATGCTAATAACTTGTTTCCGGGAAGAAGACAGAATATTTAACAAATAGTCTCTGGCATCGAAACAGCCCATAATCAAGTGACATCACTGACTGAACCAATCCCGGGCCTCTCCAGACTTTCGGATGAGTCTTTAAAGCGAGGTCCCATCTCCGTATGACCTTAGCTGTTGGTGGGACGTAAAACTGAAACACTCACTCACTCACCGAACCCATAATGAACGCTTTATCCTGTCTAAACTCAGTAGTGAAGCATTTGAAAGTATGGATAATTTTGATATCAGGTAAACAAGTCTGTGCAACGAGAACACCCTACACACACAGACAAGACAACAACAACAACAACAAGAAAAAAACTGGGGTTCATATGGGAACACATTACCTTCCCTATTTCGAGCTCATAGACATAGGCCACGGGCACCCTTCAGGGTCGCCTGGGTGAGGCGGCTCTAACGAGCACCACAACCCACGCCCCGAACACAAACTAGAAAATTATCAACATTTTCATACGCAAATTATCCATTTTGGAGATATCAAAGAGTGCTCTATACCACAAGGACATGTTTTACAATGAAGTTGTTGTTCCCCATCAAAACGTTTCACGATAGGCATGTCATCCCTGTCAACCCAGATTCATCAGACCAAGTCCAAACCCGACGCCACACAGAAAAAAACGGGTTCAGGGGGACATAATTACCCTTCTTATAGCCGCCCTAGGACATAGCCGCCCGTGAATACGCAAAAGGCTCGCCTCAGTGAGGCGGTTCCAATGAGCACACCCAATCCATGCCCAGAACACAAATAGGGAAAGTATCACAAATTGGCATATGAAAATTCAACACGAACAACACGTCTGTGTAATGCTGACCGCCTCGAACCCCACTTTTATATATGAAAATTGGGGTTTCGAGAGGTGAACCTTATTCTTCCTCCCATCTAAAACGCAGATTGTGGGCACCCGCTAGACCGCCTCGATGAGACAGTTCTAACGTGTACCAACAATCCGCATTCTGTGCAGAAGCAAGAAAAATATCATATTTTTTCGTTTTTGTCGGTGGTAAAATTTACTACGTAATTGTGTAGGCGTGATTTCGAAATATCCATTTTGAAGATGTGAATGAATACACTTTACCACACGGGCGTGTTGTCACAACCTCTTCAACATACTTATGCCACCTTGTCAAGTTTTGACGGAGAATTTTAACCATTTTTATACCAGGTGGAATCTTCCACCTTATTTATTGCTGGAGTCCATTTCAAAACCCAGAGGTGTCGGGTTGTGTTTTCTTCAAAAACAATATGAAAATTGGCTGAAAATTTTGCAAACAGTGCAGGCCCCGAATAGACGCCGCGCGTCTGATCTGAGTCTGCACTTTTTGCCAGCTACTTCTTTTCGGCACCAAATTGGTTAATGAATGGAGTGGCATGCGTGCTTTGTATTGCAGTTTTCAAGTTTTGGAGTCCGGGACCCACCATCATGTCCCACAAACAAAATCTTATCGTAGGCGAATCACATTTACCTAAATCAATATTAAGCCATGACAATTGTTGAGTAACGTAAATGAATTCAACTTTATGAATGAAACACTATTGTTACGCTGTAGTATTGTTACAAAGTATACTTCACAGAATTATCTGTGACCCAACAGTTTCGCACACAGTTCTGGCAGACGACTTTTAATACATGGGTGTGTGCAAGACCTCACTTTGGGAGACCGTGCCACCTGCAACAGTTTTCTCTTCCCGCAATTGAGGCACTGGACCAAAAACAGCAAGATCAGCTTCACTCGTAATTCTGTGCTTGATATCTGAAAGATCACGTACAAATATATTTCCATCGCTTGACCACACGCTATTCAACTTCCTCGCTTTAACCATCTGCCTTGCTTTGAGTAGTAGCTTGCGTCTTGGTCTTGTTAAGTCTTCATTAATAAAGACACCAGTGTATCCAGATTTTTTGGTTTTGGTGCGAGCACCATAGAACTTTCTGCGAGTGCGATAAGACACAAACTTGACTATTATGTCACGAGGACGCCCAGAAGATGAGATCTGCTTCCCCACTCGGTGGCTTCTTTCTATGTCATCTAGACTCATGTCAGCCTCTATCGCTCTTGCCATATCTATAATGTACACGTCGGTATTCTCATTTACATCTTCGGGTACACCAGCTATTCGCAGACAGTTGCGACGGCTGTATTGTTCAGCAGCATCAGCTCTAGCTTCAAGCATTTCTACTTTGTCCCGTAGACACTTGTTCTCCTTCTGTAATGTCTGAATTGTTGAAGTGAGACCCTCAATAACACCATCTACTATGGATTTTGCCATGTCAGACATCTGGGGCTCAAATGTTTGCCTAAGAATATTGGCTATGGTTGTTAAATCTGTCTCTTGCAGAGTTATTGTGGAAGTTACCCCAGATGACGCTTGTTGGACCTCTACATTAGTATTTGTTTTCTCATCAGCCATTATTGACAAATCTGAGATGTCAGAGTCAGACTGTTCAAGATAGGATTCAGATAGCTGTTTGTTACCTTTTAGCGGTGATACTTTGTTCTTCTTTAGCTCTACCAAATCCTCAGGTGAACTCAACTCTCTTTTCTTACTGTCTGGCTGATGAGGGGTCGACTTCGAATTCATAACACAATTTGACAGTACTTATCTTTCGTTGTGCAGTATACTATGAAAATTTTGGCATGGGCCATATATGAATGTCGCTCATGATTGTTCAAACATTGAACATAACATTTTACCGCTATTCCAATTGTATCACTGTGTCTAAATTGTATTTAAATATATCTTCAAATAGCATGAAAAATCAAAAGTTACATTCACCTCATTTCATAGAATATATTCACATTAATCCATAAAACAATTTCCTGATCAGGAATCCTCCAAATTTAAACAAAATCAGTTCATTTTATAAGTGAATGTTCCTCCGAAGTGAAAACACAACATTCCACCATTTTGATCACGTGACATATGACCTTACACATTTGTACAGTTTCTGTGGCAAACCACATGCCAGGAATATCCATTTTATGATACAGAATTCGATAGAACCTACCAATGTGTGAAAATATGATGTAATGACTGAAAACTGGAGTGTGGGGCTAATTTTTCAATTTTTGGCATAGGGAGCTTACCACTAAATATTTTCCATAGGCGACAATAGTAACCTTTTACATGCTTCCACAAAAACTAAACATACCAAACTTTTCAAACCTTACTCATTTATAGAGCCATCCTAGCTCAACAAGTTGATGAGAAAAAATTCACATGTTGCCCGTCTCCTTTTCAAGTTATGGTCCGCCATGTTTGTTAACATGCAGATTCGCACTGAATACAAGCCGGCTTTTTAAAGGAGAGGTGACAATATAAAATCAGCAACAATTTCTCTGAGCTTGCAGATATAATTATAAAACACACATCATTTTATTTCCTTATAACTATCCTTTTCTCACATTGAAATGAAACATGGGATATTTATCCAATGGAAGCCTGTCTGGTGTTTAGACTGCAACTAAAAGCTCTGTCCCAAAGTGATAAAATCCATTACCTCCCGTATTTAGTGCAAAGCTACATATACCAAACCCTTATTGTCTTTATGCAAATTTTACCTCTTTCTGGAATGGAACCCAGACACCGGCTTGCATCAGTTGTTCTTCTCCTATGTCTTTGGAACACTCCATCCTAAAATGCACTAAATTATGGCTTAATAGCATACCAACTGGTATTTATGGCTGATTTCACACCTATACCCCCTATTTTATGTAAAAATGGCATTTTGAGGATATTTTGATGATAAAACTTTGACAAAAAGATTATAAATGCCTTAATACCATGTGAAACAGTGGATAAATATCTGTTCAGATCCTTTAACATGATCTAATCAATTAGAACCAATAATAGATGAGAAAAATTATCGCGATATTGCAGCAGAGACAATTTTGAAGTTTTGCTTTGGCTAGAGACTAAGGTCATAAACCATGTCACCTTACTGTTAAATTCCAGATGGAGTAGATTCTTTCTCTTGTGTATCCGGTTATACACTTACTGTAAGCTTTTTTTCCAAAACAAACCCAATAACAATTGATTAACATGGCTTTAAAGTACCCCCCCCCCCCCACACACACACACACAATGCACAGATCAGAAGTAAAAACTGATCAAATTCACCCAGTTAGACTTAATTACCACTAACCTTACACATTTTACAGTTTCTGTGGCAAACTACATGCCAGGAATATCCATTTTATGATACAGAATTCGATAGAACCTACCAATGTGCGAAAATATGATGTAATGACTGAAAACTGGAGTGTGGGGCTAATTTTTCAACTTTTGGCATAGGGAGCTTACTACTAAATATTTTCCATAGGCGACAATAGTAACCTTTTACATGCTCCCACAAAAACCTACACATACAAAACGTTTCAAACCTTACTCATTTATAGAGCCATCCTAGCTCAACAAGTTAATGAGAAAAAATCCATATCTTGCGCGTCTCCTTTTCAAGTTATGGTCCGCCATGTTTGTTTACATGCAGATTCGCACTGAATACAAGCCGGCGTTTTAAAGGAGAGGTGACAATATAAAATCAGCAACAATTTCTCTGAGCTTGCAGATATAATTATAAAACACACATCATTTTATTTCCTTATAACTATCCTTTTCTCACATTGAAATGAAACATGGGATATTTATCCAATGGAAGCCTGTCTGGTATTTAGACTGCAACTAAAAGCTCTGTCCCAAAGTGATAAAATCCAGTACCTCCCGTATTTAGTGCAAAGCTACCTTATTTTGGATCCTCAGGTGTATGTGTTTTTTTTAAACAAAAATCAGAGATACAGTCAGCTCTTTCCGGTGTTCTGGTTCCCTCACCACCGAGCGAATTTATCCACTAGGCCACGGTCTACTCAGCACTACCATCAATACAGTTTACCTGACCACATCAAAAATGTCATTTTCGCTTATAAGTGGATGTACCTTCAATTTAATAAGTTTCTACATATACCTTATGATACAATGGAGGTTTTAAGCAGGAAAACTATAATTTTCGTTAAATGCTACTATTCTAATTTTACTCATGAAATTACCCCATTTCATTCGTCCAGCTATTGCATATGGTGAAACGTATAATATTCACCACTATGTCATATATGTACTCACACATGTTATTGACGGTTTCCATGTTTCAAATTAGAAGCCCCTGTGGTGCAGTGGTTATGCTACTTGCCTTGTAAACCAGGGATCGCAGGTTTGATCCCGGGCTTCTCCAGACTTTCGGATGAGTCTTTAAACCGAGGACCCGTCTCCATATGACCTTAGCTGTTGGTGGGACGTTAAACTAAAACTCACTCACTCACTCCATGGTTCAAATATTTCCGGACAGATGAATGCATTCTAAAAATGGATAAATTGTGGACACACAGAGTTCGGAAATATTTGAACTATGGAAACCTTCAATAACATGTGCGAGTACATATCGGACATAAAGGGGAATATTATACTTTCCACATTTTCAATTACCTACACGAATGAAATTGAATAATTCCATGTGAGAAATTAAAATAATAGCATTTACTGAAAATTATGATTTACCTGCCTGAAACCTCCATTGAATCATAATGTATATGTACACACTTTTTAGGGCCCCGCACTGAAATTGTGGGTGCTCTATAGTAATCACTCTGTCCGTTCGTCTGTTTGTCCGTCCACATTTTTTTTATCCTCCATAACTTTCTTATTCCTGGATGGATTTAAATATATACTTGGCAGAAATGTTAACCATAATGTGATGGCGTGTTGCGCGCAAGACTCAGGTCCGTACCTCAAAGGTCATGGTCATACTTAGAGGTTAAAGGTAAAAAGAGGGTCTTTGTCGTGTCCAATCCATAACTTTGTTACCTCAAATCTCAAGGTCATAGATAAAAGGTCGAAAAGCGTCTTTTTTATTGTGTCCGATCTATAACTTTCTTATACCTGGATGGATTTAAATATTACTTAGCAGAAATATCAACCATAATATGGCAGTGTGTCACGCGCAAGACCCAGGTCCGTACCTCAAAGGGCAAGGTCATACTTAGAGGTGAAAGGTAAAAAAACGTCTTTTTTTATCGTGTCCGATCAATATCTTTCTTCTTCCTGGATTGATTTTAGAAATAACTTGACAGTAATGTTAACAGGTTGGCTTCTTTAAAAAGAATCCAAAGGAAAGGTCTGCTGCTGTCTAGTCAGCAGAATGAACAGAGCATTATCACAATAGTAATGATAATACTAATAAACATAATAATAATAATAATAATAAACGTGCGTAATGTTTGTCTTTTGCAAACATGACCACACCTTAACTATTCGCTTTAGAACCTTAAATCGAGAATGATCAAATATCACTGTCATTTGGTGGATCGCTTTTATTTTTCAATAGCAGTCATACTTAAAACTAAGATGAGAAATTGTAAAGTTGTATAATTTACATTTCCTGTTTGTAAACTTCGTTTAAGCTGAGACCTCAAAACAAATCAGTGGTAGAATTGGCAACTACACCAATAGCTGCCATACGTCTTGCCAGCAAAAGGCAAAGACAAAAAATAGAGAAAGTGGCCTAGGGTCATGGATACCATCGGCAGATGCAACCATGTATTGCAAAGCACAATTTGTAAGTTTAAAACCTTGATCTCAATTTCTAAATAGTAAGTTTTTGACCTTGATCTGCTTACAGCAGTATCTTTTCTGCAACCATAAAAGTGTCTACATATCAACCCTGATCGTAGGTTGAAAACCACAACAATACAAAAACTTTAACATGACTATCTCAATCAAAGCTCAAAGTGTGCGATCTTGGCAGCAGAAGTCAAATCAGTGTTACTGTACTTTGTCAGCTGTCAAGTAATACCCCATATCAACTTTCAATAACATAAAAGATAGAGATCAAATGTTTTACATAGACAAGTAACATGAATATTACGCAAATTTCTGTCACTGTTACCTTTACCTTCTGTGTCAGCTGGAGCAGCAGCCACGTGACTGTAGCTATACATTATCTGCTGTTAATTATAATATATCATACAAAAACCCCAATCAACACGATGAATGCCAAAACTACACAATGACCTTCAATTTATGCGACCATGACTTTCTGTCAGCAGCAGCAGCAGCCACATAACTGGAACAATACTCTATACGTGTCTATTTAAAAGTAATACACGTTAGGCCATATAAGTTCACACTGCAAAGTTAAAGAAAAAAAATAAATCTGGAAATTATCTGTATCGCTATATATTCTAATTACTGGCGCTAGCCAAACCCGGACACTTGACTCAGGAGTGTGACCGACTCATGTTTAAGGCAATGCCAAAGAAACACGATATACAAAATAAAAATGTATTAGACAAATGATTAGCAAGATATTAGAATTAAAGCAAAACTTTGAAGTTAAGTGTTGACGAACGTCCACGCGTTCTCACCAAACAGTCAATATGTGACTTTTCGTAGACAGAACAGATCGATATGTGTCACTTTTTGTGTGACAGCCACTTAAAAAGCTATTTGTTCTCATGAAATGAGCGTTAAATTGATAGATGTATGACGGAAAAACTGCAAGTGACTGTATCGCAATAATTCTATAGAAACCAGTTAACAATCATTTCTTGGGCCAAGACAGACAGAAGGACAAACAGACGGAAGAAAAACAGACACACGACGAAAACTACAGACAGCTCAACATTCTTCTCATGCCGGGAGAAATTATCAAAATATTCCTAGCGGTTTGAAAGTTATATGTCCATCATCAGCTGGTGAAAAATTTGCCTCGGCGAGGCTTATTATATAAAAAAATATTGCATTATACAAATTGGTTAGGTCATGCCAATATACACCTTCATGCCAAAATTATTGAAATATACCTTGTAGATAATATATCTAAAACAGTTTGTTATTATTTTATCCCGGAGAGGCTATCAATATCAAAAAATTGGGCATTAAACAATATAATTAATTAGATCTTGTCAATATATATCTACCGGCAAAAACTTATCAAAATATTTCTTGCAGGTAAAAAAGTTTTAACGTCTATGTCAGTTAGTGAAATTTTTGCCTCGGCGAGGCTAATTAATAAGATATCAGCCTTTAGACAAACTCATTTGTCTAATTTTTCTAAAACTAAGACTGACTTGTCAGGTGAAATATGTATCTTAGCGGATTTGTTTTACACTTTTTGTTATATTTTAAATTTTGCAAGTCTCGCTACTTTGGACATCTCCTTCCTGACGCCCGGGACTTCCGTGGAGTGTGGGTCATGTTTGCTGATGTTGGCTCGGTGGGGGGCGCCTGTTAGTCCGCGAGTAGGCTCTCTTGCCTGATGCCTCCAGTTGACCTGTCTCATAGGCTACGTCGGTCGGTGTGTGCTCGGAGGGGGATGTGCTGTGTTTGCCGGGTCTTGTCCATCATCCGTTTCGGTTTCAAAACTTGGGGGGTTGAGACACACTGATGAAGATTAAATATCAGAAAGGCCTCTGTGTCACTAAATTAGGTATAGTTACGCCTTAATTGTTTGGTCTTGTCAATCTCTCTGCATGCCAAAACTTAACAAAACTAGAATCGCGCAGTCGATGGCACGCCATCACATATCCCCACGCCACTACATAATCTACTCATCATGCCGTTCGCTTTGATATGTTACATGACCATGTTCTGGAAATTTTGATTTTTGAACCCCGCGAACCCCACCCCCTGTGCCCACCCCCAGGGGTGTGATCGAATTCCGAAAGTGTCATGCACTCCCCAGACCAAAGATCTATCAGTTCCCAAAGTTTCAAGTTTCTATCTATAACAGTCTAGGAGGAGATATCCGGTAAGACGGACGGTGGGACGGACAGACGTACGGACGAACGAAAGGACGGACGGACGAACGGACGACGAATACAATTACAAAAGCCCCACGTTTTCTTTGAAAAAAAGGGGGGGGATAATAATCCTACTGTTGCCTTAGCCAGGCTTCTTGTGAAGAAATCGGGCATTATGATGAGGCCTAATTGGTCACTGATGAGGCCTAATTGGCCGAAACTAGCTAGTCCGGCCAAGAAAACATGTACATTCCATATTTTCCAGTTCTGTTGTGTATTCCTTGCTTCCAAAGGATAACCCTTGCAAGAACATATTAGACGGTCTTGTCAATATACATCTGTTTGCCAAATCTTATCAAAATAAAACTTAATATACCTACAATCAGTTTGTGAATATTTTGCCTTGGCAATGCAATTTATATAAAGAAATCGCGCATTAAAGAACATTTGTTTTGTTTGTTTGATTTGAGGTTTAACGTCCCCGTCAACACTGTAAAGGTCATTTTGGAGACGTTGCTTCCAATTTTGTGGGACTTTTACCCGACATTGAGATGAAATGACATCTCAAGCCCTGTCGCCCAATGAAACCAATAGGGTTTATTAGCATGGATGGTCCGCCTCGCACCACAGTTCCTGGACAGGCTTAGATCCTCTAAGCTGTTTACCAGTACTAGTGTGCGGGCTGGATTCAGCTCTGCGTGGAAGCATCGTGCAGCCCATATATTTCTTCAAGCCCCTATGGGCGGGGGCGGAAGAACATTTGTTGACTATATCTTATCAATATATATCTGTTTGCTGAAAAATTGTATAAATATCTCTAACGGTTTGATATTTATACGGCGGTGCAAGTTAGTGGAAAATTGCCTCGGTGAGGCTATTTATAAAGAAATCAAGCATTAGGCAATCTCACTGGTAAGGTCTTGTCAATATCTATCTGCATTCAGTTTCTGAAAATATTGCCTCGGCCAGGCCAGAAATCTGGCATTAGACTGCTGGTGCTGCTGCTTGACGTAGTCTTGGAGCTGCCTTCTTGGTTCTGGCTGGGGGCTGGACTGCGCAGATACTAAAGTCAAACGACAGTGACACTCTGGTGCTGAAGGCCTGTGGTCACCTCAGGAATCCCATGAAGTCGGCATGAGTTCAAGAAAGCCACAAGTGGCTCTGGAAGTACTCTTTCAGTAATCCAGTCATGTTGTGATATCGATCTGGACTAGCTGCTCAAGAGCTGAACAGAGAATAATGATGATGATACTGCTACGTTCGTTCGTTCGTTCGTTCGTTTAAGCTAAGGCAGTTTACGTCTGCCAGGGTCGAGCGGACAGAACTCCATAGCTCCACAGCGAGACGTAAGTTATGTGCTTCTGGGCTGCGAATCGCGGCAGTCTGTCCAACAAGAGTTAATCGCGCTGGACTGCCTGTGCCCTACGGAGTAAAGTGAAGCACTGCCAGTTTTAGAAATTGTGAATGCCAGTATAAATTGAGCCAAAAATGTAGAGTAATTCGTGACAAATCGGTTGCAGATCGCTCTACTGTGCTCGAGAGCAGAAAGTAGGCCAACGGTGCTCTCTTTTTGGGCCGCGCGATTTTGGCAGTCGGACTTAGGCTGCAAATGAAGCATGCCTTTGCAAGTTTCCATACAGAAACAAGCGGCTAGTGGTCCAGGAAGAAGACTTGTCGCAAACTAGAAGTGGAGGCAATGATCAGGAATCGATACAATTCACAGCTCCAAGTCTTATTCCCAACTAGCAGGCAGGATGGGTGTGCAATGATCCAGATGTTGGTAAAGCCCTCAGCATCTCCTACCGGCTTGGCAATGTAGAAGTGCTGCTTGTAGAACCACCAAGCTCCTGGGACGAACTCATCGATCCCCGCATCCGATGACCTCGACCCGTACAAAATGCCGTTTTCTAAATGTGACTGTGGCCTAACTTGTACACGTACGTGCAACACACTGTACCATGCCTAGGCGCCCTCATTAACTTAGATACGAGCATTTAACCACAACTTTAGTCTGCCTGAGCAATAAAATTTATTTCCGCGCAGAGTACTTGTTACTATTATTTCGAGTAGTGGTGTTCAGTTACTGGATATCAGTATGTTACATGTTACTGCAATAAGTTGGGATTACAGGGATTACATTAGTTTTCTTATTTTTGTTATAAAACGTAGGTCGTGTTACGCGTTTGAGCGACGCTAACAAGGAACAATATACATGTATATTGGATCCATGCCACCCATAAGAAAGATTAGTTTTGTTTGTTTATTTGATTTGAGGTTTAACGTCCCCGTCAACACTGTAAAGGTCATTTTGGAGACGTTGCTTCCAATTTTGTGGGACTTTTACCCGACATTGAGATGAAATGACATCTCAAGCCCTGTCGCCAAATGAAACCAATAGGGTTTATTAGCATGGACGGTCTGCCTCGCACAGCGGTTCTAGGACAGGCTTAGATCCTCTAAGCGGTTTACCAGTACTAGTGTGCGGGCCAGATTCAGCTCTGCGTGGAAGCATCATGCAGCCCATATATTTCTTCAAGCCCCTATGGGCGGGGGCAGTAAGAAAGATTAGTTATTCCCAGCGGGCACATGACGTCTATGCAACGTCGTACCAACGTCAATGCAACGTCATGCCAGCAAAACTGATTATACTGACACAGAAACTGCAGTGACTTTCAGCCTCAGCAATTGATTCGCCAAGGCTGATAAAACACCTTTATCTCGTCGGAAAAGAGGCAGCTGATTGTTTTCCTTTCCGTTGCATTCTCACTGTATATAATTTTTTTTGTTTTGTTTTGTAACGTCAGCCTCGATAGCGCAGTGGTTAACGCGTTCACATCTTGATCGAGAGGTTGTGCGTTCGAATCCGGCACCCGGTATCGAGGTGTGTTCTTGGGCAAGACACGCTATGACACTGCTTCACTCCACCCAGGTGTAAATGGGTAGCAGTGGTGTAATATTCAATGCCTGTCTCTCGCGCGCGTGAAAACATCCGGATTGAGTGTTCGAGAGCGATTAAATAAGCTTGAAGCTTCCATTGAAATCGAGCTAAAATAAATAAATTAGTATAAACTAAAGTTTGGTTTGCCCTTCCTGTTGGTGCCATTGGTATTATGTTTTCTGTGATGTCGCCTTTTCTGGCCACCTTCATTAGTATATACCGGCCCCGAATGGTCAGTGGTAGAGCGTCTGCTCCGGGAATGGGAGGTCGCGGGTTCGATCCCCGGCCGCGCCATACCAAAGGCGTAAAAATGGTACTAGGAGCTCCCTTGGCTGGCGCTCACATTATCAGGGGTAGTCCTTGGAAGATAAATGAAGGCAGGTAAGTATTTTTTAAAGGATACTTTGTTTGTCGCAATAAAAGCTTGTGCTATTTGTTTCGGATATGTGACGTTAAATAAAGCTCCTTTATCTTAATCTTATCTTTATTTGGCTTTTTCTCAGTTCAAATATATTGTAAATCAGCGTCACGCATACAAAAAGGACGTTGCCAGACAGTTCAACTTTCGGAAGCTGGAATAAGGATACATTCAATTACAGATATGTTGTGCCGCTTGCTACCTTATGGAAGCTTTTTGTGAAACCTCATACTTGTAAATGGTAAACTTTCATTTATTGTCATTTCGCCAAATAGACACACTACATAGAAAACTGAAGTATCCCTGCATATTTTTGACTGGTTCACATTGTTTCTTCACGTTGAATATGATTGCAAATAGCAAATTATAGCGAGAAGACTGCACTGGAGCGAAAATGCTTCAAATTTCACATAAACACTGTGAGGGGCCTTTCCAATCATCATGAGAGGATGTGTTGTGCGCAAAACCCAGGTTGGTTTCTAAAACCGAGTTATCATGTTCAAAATGATTCTTTGAGCTTTGTTCTTTCATTTTCTTTGTTCTTTATAGTTTTTAACATCAACATTTTCCTACTCCTCTGATAGCGCTGCCGGGGCGCTAGTCAGTTTCACTGACAGCTCTAGATAAATTGAAGGTACTGCCACCAATAAATGAACAAAGTTTACGGCGTACTGACAGTCAATTGGTCCAGTTTTTATCAAGATAAAGATTCACCTTTAATAGCTTTATACTGTTTATTTCTTTTTAGACTTTCAGATAAAAACTGTTAACATTTGTAACATTGTTTACTTTGGTTGTCTCTTGTTTATAATATACTCAGTCAAAAAAGTTCCTATACCTAAAACTGCTTGTGTTACTATAGCTACTACAGATAAAAACTACACAAATTTGGTTATGTTTTGATAAGACGACTCATTTTTTCGTGCAAAAGCACCATTCGTTTTTGTTTTCGTAAACACATCATCGTAGACTATTGCTTTAAACACCCAAGGGGTCACTGTGTCGTTTTCGCAGAGAAAAATCATTAAAATATGCAATGATTTAACTTCACAAAATTTCCCTGTACCCTACATTTCTAAAATTTGATTCATGTGACATTTCTTTAGATACCATTTGCGTCTATTCACAAAAGATTTGGAACTTTAGTTGCATCAGCTACGGGAAACAGGCTATCACATATTGACCTCCAATTCTTAGAAGTTGTGTACAAATGCTGCTTTCAATGGGAACTCCATAGAAAATCGCAATCGATAGTGCTACATGCTACATGAATTTTCTGTATTTTTTACCATAATGATGAACAGCAATGGTGTACACAAAGCGTATTTTGAAAAAATGGCAAAAATTTATTGACAGGAATAAAAATTACAGCAGTTCGAAAATTGCTATATTTTTAATTGCAAGGGAGATTATTTGAGAATTTCACAAATTAAAACCTCGCTTATAATGCGAGATCATGAGATATTGTAAAAGTAAAGTGTTATCCGATGTTCAGAGAATATTGTCTTCCATCTTAGACAAAAATAACTTTCTGCGCATGCGCAATGTCCCTTTTCTACCAAAATCTTTCTAGGCACATATTGGAAGACAACTCTGGAGCAGAAAGGTATGGACAAATGCAAGTTTGAGCATTCTCGAGCCAAACGTCCGATTTAAATGTTTACATCCAAATTTAGCTCAATAGCTACCAGATATCTAGTGAGTTTCACCCGAAAGTTGGTATAGTTACTTTTTTGACTAAGTATTTTATACTTTGCTAATAAAATATGTTAACAATCAATGTCTCTTCCTCCTTCGTTTTATACTCCCTTGTATGTATATCTATGTCGTCATCTAACACTTACATGTTTACTGGCCACATGACATGAATGTATACTCAGTATGTATGGAAGACCGCCTCCGTGGTCCAGTGATTAAGGTCGCTGACTTGTAATCACTGGAGGGTCATGGGTTCGAGCCCCGCTACCGGTCATGGTCGTTTATGTGAGAACATTTGGTAGTTTGCGTCAGTGGATCGGAGTCTAGTACTGGTACTTTCCAGGAACGATGGTTAGGAAACTACCCGCCTGTATATGACTGAAAGATTGTTGAACGGGCGTAAAACCTAGCAAAACAAACAGTATGTATGATGTGTTCTACCACATTATTGTCTCTCATAAATCTGTTAGGGACATTTATTTTGTTTTGTTTGCCCATTTCTACTTGCCAAATCGCATATCGTCCGTGCTCCATAAGTCCATTATTCCTCCTGTCTGTCTGTTAACAATGTCTTCTTCCAACTACTATTCAGATACTACTGAGCAAATTTCAATAAAACAGGGTCATCACAATGATCCCTTACTATCATAGTTGGTCAAAAGTGAGAATGTGATCATTGGGTCACATGTCAATGCCTCAGTTACCTTAACATTGTAATATTTCTTCCAATAAATGTTAGGGTATTGCCACATAGAAAATTGACACCTTATGGGTTTGCCCATTCCAATGTGTAGATAAACTATATATTGCCTTTGAGTACACTGCATCAAAAGTCTATGTCCCATTAACAAGAACAGTGCAACTTGCTTCCTAACCAGTACTTTCATCTACATCAACTCGTACATCCATGTGGCGGCAATATTATGGCTACATTTACACCAGGAACAGTACCCTTAAAACAAGGCAAGCCTTTCCTTTTGAAAGGAACCTTTATTTTGCATTACAATAACACGGCTGGTAGACTCGTAAGGGGTAACCGCCGGTTATGCACTCAAAATCCTTACGGGAACTTCCGATTATGTCAACAAACAGGTGAGTGTTCTCGATATATGATTTCAGTCATTTTTGTAAACATATTTTGAGAAATCATTACGATAACACACCCGTAAGACATAGTGCATTTTTTCACATCTCCAAAATGGCTACTTTTCGAATGAAAATCCATTATATCTTTCTTATTTATACTGCAAACATAGGTTATGGATGCTCGTTAGAACCGCCTCATTGAGGCGGTTCTAACGAGTACCCACAACCTATGTCTTGGAGTAAAAATAAGAAAAATAATGTTTACCCCCGTAAACCCCAGTTTTCTCTATATAAAAACGGGTGTAAGGGGGTGTTCATTTCACGGACTTGCTCACGTGATGTCGGGCAATGCTATTCTCAACAACTTTAATTTCTGCGTCAGAAAAGATTGGTGTGGACATGAAAAGGCAAGCGGTCGATTTTTAATTTAATTTCTCCCTGAAGAAGGTACATGTAGTCGGATATTTCTGTTTTGACCTGTTTTCAAGTGCCGAGTGTGTGTGTGTGTGTGTGTGTGTGTGTGTGTGTGTGGGTGTGTGTGTGTGTGTGTGTTTGTGTGTGTGTGAATTCGGGTTTAACGTCGCTTTCAACAATTTTTCAGTCATATCACGACGGAGTCTGGTTGCGACAGGGAGCTAAATGCTCACTTTTATAGTGCTGCCACACTGAAGTATCATGTCCCAGACACATAACATGATACCACACCCAGTCACATTATCCTGACACTGGGTCGACCAGTCCTAGCTCTACCCCGTAAATCTGAGTGCCAAGCGAGGAGCAACTAGTACCATTGTTAACGACTTTGGTATGTCGCGGCCCGGGATCGAACCCGTGACCTCCCGTTCCCCGGAGCGGACACTCTACCAACTGAGCTATCAGGACCGGTTTTCAAGTGCCGAATGAAGGCATTTTCAGCTACCCGGACGATGCGAAACTAATCTAACATGCCAAATAGCATGCAATTCAAACCACTTTCATGTTGAAATACATAAGATGCAAAATTTCCGCAGAATTTGTTCCAGGAGCTTTAATATTTGTGCCGATTATGACTTACGAGGACCGATCGATTACCCCTAATGGGAGCATTACCCCTTACGGGGACAGAACAAGCCAACTAATGGGTGTCCGATTGAAATGCATTTCTTCATTCAATAATTCACACAAACGGTTCATCAAAGTCCTGAAGACACTGCAGTTGCTCGGTATGACTGATAATACTGTTAACTTTATTCAGAACGATAACTTAAAATCGAAATTCGTGCGCTCATATGCATTGCTCGTACGAATGTATCCAAATTCATGTACTCGAACAAGTTGCTGAAAACCTGATATTGTTACATTTTCAAGGCATTTATCTGATATGCTCGTACAGTAGAATAAATTTCATATTAAATACGCATTTTACTATACACCCCCGCCCATCGGGGCTTGGAGAAATAGTGCTTCTGCGCAGAGCTGAAACCGACCAAACTTGAGTACTGGTAAACCGTTTAGGTCTAAGCCTGCCCAGGAAAACTACTGCGAGTGGGAACGCTCATTAAACGTTAGCGATTTCTATGGGCCGACTCGCACCGCTTTGCCTGGGCAGGCTTAAATCCTCTTAGCGGTTTACCAGTACTCGTGTGCGGTCGGTTTCAGCTCTGCGTGGAAGCATCATGCAGCCCATCTATTTCTTCAAGCCCCGATGGGCGGGGACGGGAAGATGGAGATGGAGTCAGGGTAGGTTAAATTATTGAATGAAGTGACGCATTTCAATCAGACACCCATTAGTTGGCTTTTAATGTCCCCGTAAGGGGTAATTCTTCCGTAAGGGGTAATCGGTCCTCGTACGTCATAATCGGCACAAATATTAACGCTCCTGGAACAAATTCTGCGGATTACGTGTCATTTGGCGTGTTGGATTAGTTTCGCATCGTCCGGGTAGTTGAAAATGCCTTCATTCGGCACTTGAAAACAGGTCAAAACAGAAATATCTGACTACCTTCTTCAGGGAGAAATTAGTATTGCCCCGGCGATCTCCCAAAATATGTTTACAAAAATAACTAAAAATCATATATCGGGAACACTCACCTGTTGGTTGACATATTTGTGGTCACGAAGGGCATAACCGGAAGTTCCCGTAAGGATTTTGAGTGCATAAGGCCAAAAAAAAAAAAAAAAAAAAAAAAATAGGTGTGTTTCAGGTTTCAGCTTGAAAAAATTTAGGTGGGGAAGGTCGATTTAATTATTTTTTTTTATCTTAATTTTTTATTTTGTTTATACACTGTATAGAGCAATTCTGCGGAACTACATGTATTTAAAGGTGCATAAACTTTGATGTAAAGGTACAATCAAATAAAAACTGAAACATGAATTATATTCTATGTATTTATTTTTTCCATTACAATTGAGCCAGGGCAAAGCAAATCTTAGAATTCTTTGCTTTTGGCTTTACGGCCCTTTCAAGATTATTTCACTCATATCGAAAAATGGTGTTAATTCATGGATAATTTTCCTCATGTCTCAAGGACATCATGTGGGTACTCATTTGAACCATCTCACCAAAACAGTTAAAATGAATACCTGCAACATGTTTTCGTTGAGAAATAAGGAAAATTATTCTACAATTATCATCATTTACAGTCTACTGTGGGTTTGCATTGTTTGCTTATGCCATGTCTGAGGAAAGCCATTCTTATATAAGTCAACTCTAGAAACATTTTCCCAAAGGTGAAATGATTTCTGATGCACATGCAATTGTATATCAAAAAATTTGTTATGACCATCCTTGAGGGGTATTTGGGTGAAATATTCTCCCTAAGCAAGCTGACTTCTCACAATCTTGAGCTTAGGGAGAAATGAAAATGTATAGATTATGTAGGAGAATCTAAAATTTGGACCAAAACTTCGCCTTGAAATCCAGAAATTATGGCAAACTTCTCCCCGTCGGCAACCTCTAGGATGGTCCCTACACATGTACATCCTACGATATACTGCAGGAGGCCTGACACCCTTATATAAGCCATGATGTAGGAAAAGAGGTTATTAAACATCTATTCAAATAAATTGTAATTTTTTTTAAAAAAAAACATGAACATTTTTATATGAAGAATTTTGATATTTTTCTTATTTCTGCTCAAATTATAGATTGTGTGTATTCATTAGAACTGCCTCCATGAGGTGGTTCTAACAAGTACCAACAATCTCTGGTTAAGAACGGAAATATGATAAATTTGTATACCCAGTAATAAAGAGATTAATACATCTTTAGTTTAAAATACGGGAATATGTCCCGAGAGACTTGCAAAGCAAGTTAACAAACGAGTGCGATAGCACGAGTTTTTTTTATAAGATTTGCAGGTCTCCAGGGATATATTTCTCGTATTTTAAACTAAAGATACATTAATTTATATATTACATTTATCAAATTAGCCGTTTGTTTTCTTTCAAACGTCTAAAACCGACGTAATTTGCGTTACGACGTTACGTTATTTGTCCAAATTTTGGCGCGTCACTGTGCTTGATAACGTTCGAAAGGAAATAAATCCCTGTCGTAAGTCATATTTTCCTCTAGGGAAATATCATTTGAGCCAGCACATGAGATTTTGGTACTTATCGCATGTGCGATCCCCGAAGGCTCAGGCGGGACTGGGCATCCGCCCAGTCCCACCAGAGCCTTCGCTGCTCGCACACATGTAGTATAGAACTACACGAAGGTTCAGACCAAAAATTAGACATTTAGCTCCACTAGATGGCTTAGCATGCGCATTTGAATTGGTACTTATCGCATATGCGATCCGCGAAGGCTCAGGCATGACTGGGCTGGATGCCCAGTCCCGCCAGAGCCTTCGCTGCTCGCACTCATGTAGTATAGAACTAGACAAAGGTTCAGACCAAAAATTAGACATTTAGCTCCACTAGATGGCTGAGCATGCGAATGTGAAGATTGCAATTACGGAGGACGATAAGGACCAAAATGTCATGCCACGGCTCATTTCTAGTTCCTTCGAACATTACTAAAAAAAGCACCAAAAATGTAATATACCTAGTTATTAGTCACAGAGGTATGTTATCTGGATGTGGATGTGCTGGTTTATTGTAGAAGTTGCTGTGTTTCAGCACAATTAATCTCAATTGTATGGTTCATAAAACATATTTGAATCAAAGCACTGAGAGTACTGGTGGGTCGATTGTCTTCAAATGTAAGTAGGGCAACTAATCCTGAACTTTAATATTACTGGTGACACGTCAAATGACATCCATTCACCAGGACCTGTGAAAAGGGAAGTTAGTCCCTAGCTCTCACCAAAGAAGTAAACTGAGCTACACTGTCCTTTGCACCTTCGGCGGATGAAACAATTGAATCCGGAAGGGCATTCCAATCTCTTCCCCTCCCATACTGTGCTCACAGAGCCGGGTGATGCTTGGTCGTTGCAGGACTAGACGCTCCCAAGTACCTGACAAGGTACTGACCTAAAGAAGTGCCCCAAATATGATTGAAAATATACTTTACCTCAAAGGATTCTGAATTCTTCAGGTCGATACTACAATGGGCAACCATAACGCTACCATCCTTTCCAGTGGGAGGATGGTGTAGCTCTAAAAACTTGATTTATCGTTTTCTTGTGAGGAACGAGCTCAAAACAAGTTTTAGGTGCCGACAAATGCTCACATTTCTTATATTTCAATGCAAGAAGTGAAATCGCGCCCAACTGCGCTGCCATTTTGAGAGTAGTAAACACCGAAACGCTCGGAAACTGACCGAATT
Source organism: Lucinisca nassula (assembly GCA_963580285.1). Lineage (NCBI taxonomy): Eukaryota > Metazoa > Mollusca > Bivalvia > Lucinida > Lucinidae > Lucinisca > Lucinisca nassula. Next base: position 53,261,788 of record OY757014.1, on the reverse strand, counting down.
AAAACAAATAAACCGCTCGCGTAGTTCCGAGTCGTTTCGCCCCGCGATTTTTTTTACGAGTCGTTTCGCCCCACGATATATATTTTTTTTTTGGCAATAAAAAATTTAGGGTCGGGCCTAAAACTTAGGTAGGGCCGGGAAACCGGAAACACACCTATTTTTTTTTTTTTGGCCTAACCGACGGTTACCGCTTACGAGACTACCAGCTGTGACCAATCGACTGAGAAAAGACAGTCACTATGCCCAGACGTCAAAAACCAGGTCAACTGTTTTAAACAAACAATAGTGACTCCATAGTTGACTGCCAGTGAACACCTTGTCTGATTGAAGTTGACCCCTAGTTAAAACCCATTTTGTACCAGAAACCCCTAAACAGCTACCCTGGCAAATAGTGCAGGTCCAGATCAGACGCCGCAGAACGCGGCTTCTGATGAGGGTCTCCGCTGTTTGCTAAATGTTCAGTCATTTTCCAAATAAATTTTAGAAGCCCCTGTGGCGCTGTGTTTATGCTACTCGCCTTGTTAACCAGGGATCGCAGGATCGATCCCGAGCTTCTCCAGACTTTCGGATGAGTCTTTAAACCGAGGCCCCATCTCCGTATGACCTTAGCTGTTGGTGGGACGTAAAACTGAAACTCACTCACTCCAAATAAATGTTGATGAAAACACAACCTGACACCCCTAAATTTTGAAATGGACTCCTGCTATATATATAGAGGAAGATTCCATTTGGTCCAAAACGAGGCTATCAAAACTTCGAACCATTGAGGGTTGCTTTTATCGCCTTGCCAGGAGACATGGTGGGACTGATTTTGAGATATCTTTTCGTTTTTCCGAAATATAAATATATGTTGTGTCTCCTTATTAGAATCGCCTCAGAGTAATACCGAGTCACTACAGATAGCTTATATACTCGGTCAAAAAGTACCTATACTAACTTCGGTTGAAATTTGCTCAAGACTTATCTTGCAGTATGTGCCCAAAAAGGTTTTGCCAGGAAATTGGCATTGCGCTTGCGCAGATAATCATTTTCGTGTCTACGATTAAAGATCTTATCCACTGAACATCGGATCACACTTTACCTTTACAACATCTCATGATTTTGCACTACTAGCAATGTTTAAATTTGTGAAATTCTCAGATCATCTCCTTTTCAATTAAAACTATAGCAATTTTTGAACTGATATTATTTCTGCACCTGTCATTCATTTTTTTTTTTATTTCGTTTTTTTAAGTTGTTTGTATGTTTTCAGTTTCTTTAAAAAACGCTTTGTTACCAACTTTGCTGTTAACCATGATGGAAAATAATGCAGAAAATTCATATCATCACGAAAACACGCCATTATAAGTTTAACCCCCTTGAACCCCACTTTTATAAAGTAAAGGGGCATATCTTATTTTTTCTTATTTCTGCTCTAAAATATGGATTGTTGGCATTCGTTAGAACCGCCTCTGTGAGGCTGTTCTAATGAGTACCCACAATCTATATTTTGACAAGAAATAAGAAAAATATCACAACTTTTCATCTTAAAAATCCGTTTTCGGGGGTAAATATGTTCTATAAAAGGGTTATCATGTGGTAGCAAGGAAAAGGAATACGCCATAGAACTGAAAAACATAAAGTGTACATTTTTTTCTGGGCCAGACTAGCTAGTTTCGGCCAATTAGGCCTCATCAGTGACCCTCAAACATTTCAAAAATTCCACAATGGAATCAATGATCCCAAAGGACAATAAAATATAAACTGCACTATGATGTAGGACAGGGAGACATTTTACGGCCGCCACACATTCCCAGACACCAGCTGTAGTGACGTTAAATATGTTCTATTAAAGGGTTATACTGTGGAAGCAAGAAATACACCACAGAACTGGAAAACATAAAGTGTACATTTTTTTCTGGGCCAGACTAGCTAGTTTCGGCCAATTAGGCCTCATCAGTGACCCTCAAATATTTTCAAAATTCCACAATGGAATCAATGATCCCAAAGGACATGAAAATATAAATTTCACTATGATGTAGGACAGGGAGACAATTTACGGCCGCCACAAATTCCCAGACACCAGCTGTAGTGACGTTAAATAATTACGTTCTATAAAAGGGTTATACTGTGGAAGCAAGAAATACACCGCAGAACTGGAAAACATAAAGTGTACATTTTTTTCTGGGCCAGACTAGCTAGTTTCGGTAAAGTTTACATTGTATTTGTATAGGCTTGTTTCCGTAATGAACATGTAGCACTATCGACTGCAAATTTCTTTGAAGTTTCAGCTGAAAGCAGTTTTGTTTGATTTGAGGTTTAACGTCCCCCTCAACACTGGATAGGTCATTTTGGAGACGTTGCTTCCAAATTTGTGGGACTTTTACCCGACATTGAGATGAAATGACTTCTCAAGCTCTGTCGCCCAATGAAACCAATAGGGTTTATAAGCATGGACGGTCCTATTGCCTGGGCAAGCTTAGATCGGGTTTACCAGTACTCGTGTGCGGTCGGTTTCATCTCTGCTTGGCAGCACCGTGCAGCCCAAATATTTCTTTAAGCCCCGATGGGTGGGGGCGACAGCTGAAAGCAGTATTTTGCACGCAACTTCAAAGTATCGGAGGCCTATACATTACGAAAACACGCCTATACAAATGCATTGTAACCTTTATCGCCGAAAAAATGAAAATTTTAAGATGAAAAATTGTGATATTTTTTTATTTCTGCTCAAAACACAGATTGTGGATATTCGTCAGAACCGCCTCGATGGGGCGTTTCTAACGAGTACCCACAATCTATGTTTTTGAGTAGAAATAAGAAAAATAATGTATACCCCTGCAAACCCCAGTTTTACTATATAAAAGTGATGTTTAAGGGGTAAAAATTATATAGGCATATTTTCTGGATGGCGTGATCGCCTGTTTCCCTTAGCGGATGGAACTAAAGTTACAAAACTTTTTGTGAATAGACAAACAGGATATCTAATGAAATGTAACGTTTATCAAATTATAGAAGTATTGGGTTTAGTATAAGTTTTATAATGTTAAATCGGGAGATATTTTTAATGATTTTCTCTGCGAAAGTGACACAGTGACCCCTTGGGTGTTTAAAACAACAGCCCGCGATGGCGAGTTTACGAGTACGTAAACAAAACCAATTGTGGGTTTTGCATGGAAAATGAGTTCTCTAACCAAAACAAAACAAATTTTGTGCAGGTTTCATTTGTAGTAACTATGGCAACAGAAGCAACTTTATGTATAGACTGAGATAAGTGTCAGGAGTATAACGAGATATTTTTAGACATCATTTCGATGTTCTATAATGGAAATGTTTGCTGTGTGTACTCATTAGAATCGCCTCATCGATGCGATTCTAATGAGTACACACAGCATACATTTGCAAGATAAAATACCAAAATCTCCTTAATTATCCCCCACTATTTCTTATGTAGAGGATTTCGCTGGGGGCTCAAGAATGGATTCGACACATCCATGGTAAACGAGCCATCGGTGTTCGAGCCATCGAATTTCTACTGTATTACATGGTCATATTCAAATAAAATAAACATATTTAGCCGTAATGATATTTTTCTACGCTTATGGATACATGTATCTAGCCATTGACCAAGAAACGTTTTCCGGACCCATCACTACGCTGTTGGCTTTTCCTGTTCTCCTTCTGAAAAAGAAAACAAGCAGTGAGGGTTGCATCAAGGGAGTGAATGGATGGAGGTTGGGGGGATGACAAATTGTTTGTTTATTTATTTTTTCATTGCGAAAACTCGCCTATTTAAATATATTAGGATTCTACCGGTAAAAAAAATGAAAATTTTAATAAAAAAAATCTTTCAGTTCACATGAGCCAATGGCTCCGGGGGAGCTTACAGGGTGGTAGGCCTCCGTCGTCCTCCATTTTCAAATGTCTTCTTCTCTAAAACCACAAGGCCAATTTAAAGTAAATTTCATATGCAGCAACGGGGAAAAGAAAGTTTGCGATAATGGTCCAGGTCACATGACCAATATAGCTGCCATGCCCAAATTTGGTAAAAACCTTAATAAATCTTCTTATCCAGAACCACTGGGGCGATTTTCACGAAACTCCGTATGAAGAATCGGTTGACTAAGTACTAATACGTCTGCAAAAATGATTTCCGATGATTGACCTGGACCTATTTTACGCCAAGGTCAAATTTGGTTCCTTAGGCATTTCAATGGGGAATAGGTAAATCAATGCATTTTGTTTCGAAAAAATATTGTGGTCTTAGGCATGAGAATAGGTACCAAATGAATGCCTATGAATGCTTAAGGTCAATGTCATTTGGTGACCTTGGCCTTAGGTCATTTGAACTGCAGGTTCATTGACGTTTCAAAATATATTTTCTCTGAATTTCATTTAAATTTTATATGCGGCCTTAGGACAGTGAGAAAACGAACATTTGTTGGAATGGTTCAGGTCACATGACCAAGACGGCCGCCATGTCCAAATTGGGTAAATTAGTAAGAAAAGATCACCCAGGAAAGGCCTCAATCAAAGAACGAAGCCATCTCATGTCATTTAAAGAAAGTGACTGACATGGAGGCACACCCAAAACAGACGAAAGTTGAACCAACGACACAAAGCCAATTAACAAATAAGACCCTGCAATAGAACGACCGCCTTGGGATGGTCAGTAATAAAACTAAGGTGGTGTGTGTGGGGGGGGGGGGGGCTTCAACTCCGGAGTTTATGAAATTTCAACCCTCGCCCTCATTTCCAGTGCAGTATCAAACATAATAACAATAACAAATTGATCCGCATGGAGGCTTTCTAGCCCAGCAGCGAGTCAAAATGAAATACACTGTAAAATGGTCATGTATAGATTAATACTATGAAGATGATCATTCTGACCAAGTTTGATGCTCATCGGTGTCTAGAATGTTCACAAGGTTTTTCTATTATTTGACCTACTGACCTACTTTTTTGACCCAACATGACCCATATTCGAACTTGACTGAGATATCGTCATGATCATTCTGAGCAAGTTTGATGATGACTGGGCCAACTTTGGAGTCTAAAGTGTTCACAAGAAAATTTTACGCACGGACGACGCATGACAGACGACGAACGACGACGCCTGACATAGCTCACCATAATCTTCGGTCAGGTGAGCTAAAATGAGCAGTAGGCTATAATCATATGGCAGATAGATTGTTTGCTCAAAGAATATTCCCATGGAAGTTTTGCCCAAATATTATAAGGCTTGGCATTAAATACAGTATATGCAGACTATGTTGCCATAGCAAACACACTAAAGAGCCAAATTTCATAACAAAACTAAAAACTGTAAAGGCAAATATGATGAATATTTCCATAAAGTCTCAGCCTCATGGAGCATATGGTTTCTAAGAGATTATTGAGTTTTACTTCTATTTTTGGAGGGGCATTTTGGTTTCCATGGCAACCAATAAAAGTGAGCAGTTGGTCTAAAATCATATGGCAGATAGATGATTGCTTAAAGAATATTTCAATTAAAGTTTTGTCAAAATATCTGCCAAGGTTTCGCAGTAAATGCGATTTTTTTCAATATCCCCATTATAACTTAATGGAAACTCTAAGTTGCCATTGCAACCAAACTAAAGAGCCGAATTCCATAAAAAAGAGCATATGGTTTCTATAAGGCGGTTTTATAAGATTTTTTTTCTATTTTTTTTTTCATTTTGGTTTAGAGTACAACCAGTAACAAGAGCACCGCATGCGGGTGCCAACGCTCGGCTGCACCCCATTTTCATAAAGAACAACTAGTCAAAGTTTCAAGTAAATATGTTCAGTAATGACAGAGATTTTACAAAATGTCCAAGTCTTTGCACGGCGACGCAGACGCAGTTGGCTTAAATGATATGGCAGATAGTAGATTGCTTAAGGAACGTTTCTATGAAAGTTGTGTCTAAATATCTGCAAAGGCTTGACGTTTAATGCCATTTTTAGCTCGCCTGTACGAAGTACATGGAGAGCTATTGTTGTCATCTCGGATGGCGTGCGCGTGCGCGTGCGCGTGTGCGTTCCCGTCACACTGCGTTAAAGTTTTTCAAATGCTTATATCTCATCGGTCACTCATCACAGAGCACTCATAGCACTCATATTTGGAACTTTAGTACCTGGGAGGGTCTTCTGATGTTCAAAGAGAACAGACCCATGTGGTCATGCCCCGGGGTGGGGCTTGGGGTCAAATTCTAGAATACCTATGTAATACTGTGTTAAAGTTTTTGAAATGCTTATATCTCAGCAGTCACTCATCACAAAGCATTCATATTTACAACTTGGATACCTTGGAGTGTATTTTGAGATTCCAAGACAACACACCCCTGGGTTTATGCCTGGGAGTGGGGATGGGGTGGGGCTAGGGGTCAAAATCTAGGACAACTTTGTAAGTTGTTGTATACCTTTCCCTTATGCTGACAAGTTATAGACAGAATTGGTTATACATCAGCCAACCAAGTGACATTGGTTCAAGTGTAAAAGGGTGAAGGTCATGATGACCTATATTTCACGGTCCAGTGATTTTGCCTATTATCTTGAATATTATTTGATGGAGAAATGTCAAACCTGGGATATTAGTTCCATGTGACCCATTGATTGACCTCAAAATATATCTAGGTCACTGTGTCCATTTCATGGTTCAGTGATTTTGACTATTATCTCGAATACTGTTTGATGGAGAAATGTCATACCTGGATTATTAGTTCCTTGTGACCCGATATTTGACCGCAAAATATATCTAGGTCAGTGCGACCTTTCATGGCTCAGTGATTTGGCCTATTATCTCGAATACCATTTGATGCAGAAATGTCAAACATTGATTATAAGTTCCATGTGACATGATAATTGACCCCAAAATATAGCTAGGTCAGTGTGACCTATATTTCTTGGTTCAGTGATTTTGTCTTTTATCTCGAATACTTTTTGATGGGGAAATGTCATACCTGGGTTTTTAGTTCCATGTGACCCCATGATTGACCCCAAAATATAGCTAGGTCAGTGTGACCTATATTTCTTGGTTCAGTGATTTTGTCTTTTATCTCGAATACTTTTTGATGGAGAAATGTCATACCTGGGTTTTTAGTTCCATGTGACCCCAATATTGACCCCAAAATATAGCTAGGTCAGTGTGCTCTATATTTCATGGTTCAGTGATTTTGCCTATTATCTTGAATATTATTGGATGGAGAAATGTCATACTTGGGTTTTTAGTCCCATGTGATCCCATGCTTTACCTCAAAATATGTCTAGGTCACTGTGACCTATATTTCATGGTTCAGTGATTTTTCTATTATCTTGAATACTGTTTGATGAAAAAAATGTTACACCTGGATTAATTATTCCATGTGACCTGATTATTGACCACAAAATAAATCCAGGTCATTGTGACCTATATTTCATGGTTCAGTGATTTTCCCTATTATCTTTATTACTATTTGATGGAGAATGTAATACCTGGGTTATTAGTTCCATGTGACCCCATGATTTACCTCAAAATATATCTAGGTCAATGTGACCTATATTTCATGGTTCAGTGATTTGCTTATTATCTTGAATACTTTTTCATGAAGAAACATCATGCCTGGATTATTTATTCCATGTGACCCCATGATTGACCTCGAAATTATATCTTGGTCAGTGTGACCTAAATTTCATGATTCAGTGACTCTGCCAAATTGAATACTATTTTTTTAAGAAACTTCAGTCCTGAACTATAAGTTCCATGTGACCAGATGATTGACATAGAAATATATCTAGGTCAGTGTGACCTATTTTCATGGTTCATTGATTTTGCCTTATAATTCATACACATTGTGATTCTGAAAGGTAATATCTGGTATATATGTTCCATGTGACCTGATCACTGACCTCAAAACGTATCTAGGTATGTGTAACTTATAACTTATATTTCATTGTTCAGTAATTTTACCTTATATCCTGAAGGCGCGAAACAGGCGAGCTATGCTGTTTGGCGACAGCTCTTGTTTAATTTTCCCTTTCACTACAGATAAACATTGGGCCCAATCGGCCCAGTGGCTTCAGACGAGATGTCGTTTGAAAGTGTTGACGGACGCAGGCGAAGCAGACGCAGACGACGACGGACAACTGCCTATCCTATAAACTCCCCCGATCCTTTGGCTCTGATGAGCTAAAAACGCATGGCAACGCCAAAGAGAGACATACTAATGCAGAGGAACGCGCAATAACAGGAATCAAATAGCGTAGTAACGCGTAAAAAGCATAGCAACGCAAAAGAAAGGCACTGAACGCGAATAAAAGACCTAATAAAGTGAAAAAAAATATCATGTATTTTGAAATGACCGTTCACCACGAGAACACGCCTATTTAATTCTGACCCTTCAACCCCACTTTTATGTAGTAAAACTGAGGTTTACAGGGGTGAACCTTAGAAAAAAAAACACAATTTTTCATCTTAAAATGTTCGCTTTTTCGGCAGTAAAGTTTTCATTGCATTTGTATAGGCGTGTTTTCGTTATGGTTTCCGTCGTCCGTCCGTTAATTATTTTCTTCTCTGAAACCACTGAGCAAAATTCAATTGAATTTCATATGTAACCTTTCTGACAACAGGGGAAAGAGAGTTTGTTCGAATGGTCAAGGTCACATGACCAAAATGGACGCCACGTCCATATTGTTACGAGCCAGGCGTAGCAGAAAGAAACAGCAAACAAGCCTTTTGGAAAATTCAACAAAATTTATTTACAAAGTATCTTTAACAAATTAAATGTACTTAGCTCTGTTATGAAATATCCTTGAATGAATCTATTTCCTTGATCCCACAGATTCCACAGTCCGAAATGAAATATAACCTTTAACAATCCAGAAATAACTTTTGTTATAAACCCAAACTTCAAACTCCAAAGTCTGACTCAAAGAGAAAAATCAAGCTCTTTTATAGACCCTAAGATTTCTCTAGAACATTCCAGAGGGCTGTGGAATAAGATTAGGTAATTTTCTAAAAATAATGCAACCCAGAACTTTCTGGAAGATTTCAAAGTACTTTTCCTTGTAAACAAGTTGTTTACAAAAATTAAATTCATCTGTGACTCATGTCTTTCCAGAAAGTTCTTTAAGAAGAATAAACATGATGTTATTAGGTCACCCAGTGGGGTGAAAGTGGGAATCAGAAAAATAAATTCTTATGCATAACACATATCTTATAATAAAAATTAAAAAAAAAAAATCTTCAGAATTGCTGGGCCGATTTCTTGAATCTTCGTATGCAGCTTCAGGTGACTTCTTGCTACAATATTTTTTAAATCATGGCACCATGCTGACCTTGACCTATTTATCAGTACCAAAGATCACTCAGAGGAATAAAGTGACCAAATAATACTCAGAGCTCAGGGGAGCGATCAGTACCTCTTACCTCTTATTCTATTTTAAGCTCTGGCGGCCATTTTGTTCAGCCGAGTACGGCCGTTTTTGGCAACTTCTGGGTCAACTGTCTTCCAACCGACCCAAAGTTATAAATCTCAGTAAGGTTTTCAGTGCTAAAGTTCACGTGACAATCACTACTTGCCCTCAAACCAGGTACAATGTTACATTTATTTACAGAAAATCATTACGATAACACACCCGTGCGTCATAGTGCATTTTCTACATCCCCAAAAGGGTAAATTTTCTGAAGAAAATATGTGATATTATTGTTATTTATACTCAAAACATAGGTTGTTGGTACTCGTTAGAACCGCCTCATTGAGGCGGTTCTAACGAGTACCCACAACCTATGTCTAGGAGCAGAAATAAGGAAAATAATGTATACCCCCGTAAACCCCTGTTTTCTCTATATAAAGTGGGGTGTAAGGGGGTGTTCATTTCACGGACGTGTTAGCGTGATGAGACGCGCTATTCTTATGGATACGTAAGAGGTTTATCTATTGAATCTGGACTGGATCATGGGTCGGGGTAGACCCAGAGTAGACGCAAAAAGGGAATACACTTCATGCTCGAAAGTCTTGTATTTAAGGGATCTACCCACCATTTGCAGAAGGTCAATGATGAATGAAATAAAGTACAGAATGAATGAGATACAATCAAAAGTCTTAATATAGGATTTTCTGGCTGGAAATTATTTGGTGCAGATCCAAGATAGCGGATATCGAAATCCAGGGTTGGCAAGCACGAGAGGGTTATATACTTTTGTTCACGAGGCATATGTTTGATAGAATTGAGGTATAACGTCCCCATCAACACTATTTATGTCATTTTGGAGACGTTTACTTCCAATTTTGTGGGACGTTTACCCGACATTAAGATGTAATGACCTCTCAAGCCCTGCCGCCTAATGAAACCAAAAGGCTTAAATGTATTGGACGGTCTGACTCACAGCACTTGCATGGGCAGGCTTAGTCCTCCTGAGCGGTTTACCAGTACGCATGTGTGGTCACTTTGAGCTCTGCGTGGAAGTACCATGTAACCCAAATATTTTTCCAAGCCCAAATGGACGCATTACGAAAACACGCCTATACAAATACATTGTAATCTTTATCGCCGAAAAAATGAAAATGTTAAGATGAAAAATTGTGATTTTTTCTTATTTCTGCTCATAATATAGATTGTGTGTATTCGTTAGAACCGCCTCGGCGAGGCGGTTCTAACGAGTACTCACAATCTACATTTTAGAGCAGAAATAAGAAAAATAAGGTTTACCCCTGTAATACCCAGTTTTACTATATAAAAGTGGGGTTCAAGGGGTCACAAATATATAGGCGTGTTTTCGTGATTTTCGTGATGGGGGACGAAAAATAATTTCTCTTCTGCTGTCCAATCAAAAACCTGACAATTTCTTTGCGGTATAAGATAAAGTTTTATGCTGTGGGAAAGAAAAATAATCAAACAACCATCACGATAATACACCCGTGCAACTTATCACGAAAACACGCCTATATAATTTTGAACCTCTTGAACCCCACTTTTATATAGTAAAACTGGGCTTTACAGGGGTAAACTTTATTTTTCTTATTTCTGCTCCAAAATATAGAATGTGGGCACTCGTTAGAACCGCCTTGATGAGGCGGTTCTAACAAGTATCCACAATCTATATTTTGAGCAGAAATAAGAAAAATATAACACATTTTTCATCTTAAAATTTTCATTTGTTTTCCGTGGTAAAGTTTACAATGTACTTGTATAGGCGTGTTTTCGTAATGCAGTGCAGGTTTTTTTTTTCATACTTTATTTCATATTTCATAATTCATTCCTTTTCTGGTGAAAATCCGTGATTTTTTTTCTTTTTTATACTCCATTTATACGCTGCAGTAGCGCGTTAGAGCCGCCCCATTCTCCCGAGTACTCACAACCTATCCACTGGAACAGAATTAAGAAAAATAAAGTATACCCCCGTAAACCCCAATTTTATTCTATATAAAGATGGGCTTAGGGAGGTGTTCATTTCACGGACTTGTTCACGTGATGCATCTCGGATAAAGTCTGAGAATTCCAAACATTTGTGTCGACAGGTAACTAGAAGTCGCAAACGAGGATTATGTCCTCGTATTTTAACTTGAGCAAACAGTGTAGACTCGGCTGTCGCGGTTGATATTGGTCTACATTTTTTTGCCAATGTCTGTTTGATGGGATTTTAGGCATACACTTGTTCGTAGGGATTTTGTAAGCTTAACCCATTTGGTACCACAAACCCCAAAACGGGTACCCTGGGAAACAGTGCACTAACCACTGAGCTATCACGCTCCACATCAATTTTGAAGAAAACACAACCTGACACCCCTAAATTTTGAAATTGACTCCTGCTATATATAAGGAGGAATATTCCATTTGGTACAAGAAAGGTTAAAAACCATGAAGAAACAACATCGCTGAACATTTCCAGTAAAGATTGCTTACAGTTGTAAGACAAACTTACCGTGCGGATGGGTGATTGTCATGATTGTAGGCTCTTCTTTTGCCTTCAGTTTGCCGGCGTCATACTTAGTAACCTCGGGTAACTCTGGCTTATCAGAACCACATATCTAATAATAACAATAATAACAATGATGATGATGAGGATGATGATGGTGATGATTGTAAATCTTGAGAATCTATCCTCAGTAAATACTCGCCAATAAAAGCAGTCTGGCAAACGTTGGGCCAGTATCTATGTAGAGAGGATATTTACTATACCAAAAATATTTATCGAAAATAAGTACATTTTAGTTTTATTTGATACGTGACTTTTGCGATGTACTGTAATTGAACAGTTTTAACACATTACGATAACACATCCGTGTAAAATAGTACATTTTTCAAACCTCCAAAAAAGGCAATTTTTCTGACGAAAATTTGTGATATTTTTCTTACTTGTACTCCAAACATAGGTTTTCGGTGCTCGTTAGAACCGCCTCATTGAGGCGGTTCTAACGAGTACCCACAACCTATGTCTTGGCGCAGAAATAAGGAAAATAGTGTTTACGCCCGTAAACCCCAGTTTTCTCTATATAAAGTGGAGTTTAGGGGGATCTTTATCTCACGGACTTGTTCACGTGATGCATTTCTGGTGTATGGAATATATATTCAGTACATTCGATACAATATTGGTATTTAACGAAAAAAGAACATCAAACCAAAAAAGTAGTCCGGGCTGCTAATGTGAAAATAACATGGTCATGTTATTTTTCACAATGTGAAAATATATTTACACCGTGTAAAAATATCATTTTTATTTGTTTCCGATATGCATTGAATTCACTGCTAAATACAGAATAAAAGAAATTAACGGTAAAAGTAAATGAGGGATGAAAAGCTTGAATCTGATACACAAAATATTAGATTTTCGGCGGTCTAATCGGATGCGCGTGCGACTGGTGATAGGGGTGGGGTGGTGTAGGGCGGTGTCCGGTAACGGTCATTCCGTTCCTCGGATTCAAGAAGGGCAATTTCTCAGATTCAATTTATATACAAATAATACTAGAATACTTGCTAAACTTAGCGTTTGTTACAGGTTCGCTAATTTTAAGGTAAGTGTCTTCTGTTTGAAACTAGAATTGATACATCTGGCTACCCAATGTCAAGGATATCGTCAACAAACATTTTCTATCATTGGCTCATCCAAACGTCTGAAGAAGGTGTTTCCCCCAAAACCACTCATGACGTTGATCTTAGTTTCAATTACCACTGTTTTATTAGAGAAGCTTTTCGAAATTGTTCGAAATTGAACTTTCATAAAGGGGATTTTAAAAGCTATGAAAAATAACTTGGAGATATAGATTGGAATGAAGCTATTGGGTGATTTAAACCTAGTTGAAACATGGTCCAGCTTTGCAGAAATTAAAAATGTCCAATTGATCAAGCAGTACGTACCGGTGAGAAAGCAGTTGGTGTTTCAAATAAGGGAAATCGCTACCGGAGTAATGAATGCACAGAGGCCATCAAGATCAAAATCAGAAAATGGAAAAGGTACAAATATTGTAAAACTGACCAAAAGTTTGAAAGTTATAAAGTGGTACGAAGCAGAGTAACATCGGGGCTCAGAAAATGTAAATACTACTTTGAAAACATCACGAAAACACGACTATATTATTTTGACCCCCCCCCCCTTGAATCCAACATTTATATAATAAAACTGGGGGTTATAGGGGGTGAACCTTATTTTTCTTATTGCTGCTCTAAAATACATTTTGAGTAGAAAAAAATATTAAGATTAAGATTTTCGTTTTATCGGCGGTAAAGTATCCATCACGAAAACACGCCTATATTATTTTGACCCCCTCGAACCCCACTTTTATATAGTAAAACTGGGGTTCGCAGGGGTAAAACTTATTTTTCTTATTTCTGCTCTAAAATATAGATTGTCGGTACTCGTTAGAACCGCCTCGATGAGGCGGTTGTAACGAGTGCCCACAATGTATATTTTGAGCAGAAATAAGAAAAATATCACAATTTTTCATCATAAAATTATCATTTTGTTTTGGCGATAAAGATGGCAATGAATTTGTATAGGCGTGTTTGCGTAATGACAATGCATTTGTATAAGCGTGTTTGCGTAATGACAATGCATTTGTATAGGCGTGTTTGCGTAATGACAATGCATTTGTACAGGCGCGTTTGCGTAATGACAATGCATTTGTATAGGCGTGTTTTCGTTATGAGGATCTGGCAAAGCGAATGAAAAGCGATGGCCCCCGCCCATAGAGGCTTGAAGAAATATATGGGCTGCATGATGCTTCCACGCAGAGCTGATTCCGGCCTGCACACTAGTACTGGTAAACCGTTTATAGGATCTAAGCCTGTCCAGGAACCGCGGTGCGAGGCGGACCGTCCATGCTAATAAACCCTATTGGTTTCCTTGGGCGACAGGGCTTGGAATATCATTTCATCTCAATGTCGGTTAAAAGTCCCACAAAATTGGAAGCAACGTCTCCAAAATGACCTTTACAGTGTTGACGGGGACGTTAAACCTCCAATCAAACAAACAAGCAGCATGAAAAGCGAAAAGAAGCTCTTCTAGAGCTATGTCCGTGCAAAAACGAATACCAAAACTACAGTTAGAAATCTTGTCTTGCCAAGTGGTTAACTAACAGCTGGTGGCCAAGAAACTGCAAATACGCTTAACGTGACGGCACCCGCCTATTGGTGCTTGAAGAAATAGATGGGATGCATGATGTTTCCATGCAGAGCTGAAACCGACCGCACACGATGACAGGTAAACCGCTTAGTGGATCTAAGCCTGCCCAGGCAAAGTGGTGCGAGTCGGACCGTCCATGATTATAAACCCTTTTGGTTACATTGGGCGACAGGGCTTGAGATGTCATTTCATCGCAATGTCGGGTAAACGTCCCGCAGAATTGGAAGCAACGTCTCCAGAATGACCTATTCAGTGTTGACGGGGACGTTAAACCTAAAATCAAACAAACAAACGTTGCCAGTGTTTTTAAAGTTGAAGGGCATTGTTCAAAATAGAAGTGAAGGCAATGATCAGGAATCGATACAATTAACCCACAGCTCCCATCAGAGACACCAAAGGGAAAGAAACACAAACATGAAATAACTAGACAGTAATGGAAACATCAAAAGCGGAAAGACAACAGGACAGTTACTTTCCGACAAAATGGCCAATTGGATATCCAAAACGAAAAGATATAAGTGATACGCACACTCAAAGACAAACCATAACAAAAATAAACCACGACAGAAGAACCGCCTTGGAACGGTCAGTCAAAAGAATTTCACTGTGGGACTTAAATAAATTTTACGCGGCCGCAATCCTCGCCCGTACTTCCGTCGCGATTTGGACAAATAATTTTTTCAGTCCGCATGAATGTATTCTAACTCATCAGTGCAACATCTTCGGGAACATAAAAACCAAACAACCACAGAGATAAAACAACGGTGAGGACTCGACAACAAGAAACCATTGAAATGCTGGAGGAAACGAAAACCAACAGTTAGACTCCGATGGGCCCGACCAGAGACAGAGCATCAAGCACCAACCAACATTACGTATGTTAAGTTCTAACTCTCAGTACGCCTTTATGCTGGGACTGTCGTAGAAGCTGCGGCCTGATCCACCGGCGTGCTAATAAAGAGGGAATCAAATTTGTCAACCGTGATTGGGTTAACTACCATGCATGCAGTCTGTCAATTAACATGCATGTTGTACCCAATCTTTTTATATCGAAGGATGATTTAACGAAATTGGGTGCTAAAGTCATTGCAAGTATATATTTTTCTGACTTTATATTCTAAGTCACTATGAAATTCTGGTTACGATAGACTTTGTCGCAGAAGAGATTTAAGTCCGATATAATATTGAATTTTGAAAATAAATCAGAATGACGCCTATAAAATTTTGAAAAGGCTTTGCATAGTTTATGGTACCGATAACCCTGATTAGGAAGTTTAGAGTTAAAAATCATTACGAGTGTTGAAGTCAGATACATGAATAGCCACGCTAGCAAATGGAATATATTGCGAAATGTAAACGCCATAGGATGCCGCACGAGGAACATCACCATCCAAGAAAGGAAAATTTACAATCTAGAAATCAAAATCATCGCGTTTATTATACATTTTGCAGGAAGCAAACCCATCTACAATAGCTAGATGTAAATCCAAACATGGGGCCACCCTATCAGAAGAATTTGCTTTATTAAATCAAAGTTCTGTGGGTAGATCTTATTGATCAAACCATCGAAACAGTTTTGACGATATTTTATAAAGCATCCAAATATCTAGAAGCCGAGCTTAAGGCTTCAATGATTTCGATTGGTTTCCAATGAAAATGGACACCATGAGGTCTCTTTCATAACAAAATAGGAACAGATCAGAGAGAAGGGGTGCGCGATTTGTACCCATCGGAATGCCCACAATTTGTTTAAATAACTTTGTAACAAATCTTATGATAATATTGTGTATAGAAAGGTTAGAGCTTCACACATTTTCTGACACGACCATAAAGTATAATTTTTATGCTCTTCAGAAGTGAAAAAAGACCGACAGTACAATCGACCTCAGTACAACATCAAAATCACACAGGAAAAAGTTTCCGATATCATAAATGAGCAAACATCAAATAAATCACAATCACCAGATCGTTTTCACCCCAAATTAGTCAAAGAAACGGCCAATGCCATGATTAAACCACTGAAAAATATTTTTGAAGAGACAATATCTGAGATTATTTTACCAGAAGATTTGAAAAGAGCCAATGTTGCTCCATTTTTAAAAGTGGTGATAAAAACCGAGCAGAAAATTACCGTCCGATTAATTTGACATCTGTGCCGAGTACACTTTCAGGAATGAGATAGTTGACCACATGGCACGTAATAACTTGTTTAGGAATGCTCATCATGGATTCATCAAAGGTAAATCCTGTGTGACATTTCTAGAAGACATAACGGAGGTCATCGACAACGGTGACGAGGTAGACGTTATATACCTCGATTTTTGTAAGGCATTTGATAAAGTGCCTCATAGAAGATTACTCAGGAAACTGGAGGGCTGTGGTATTAAAGGAAAATAAAATATTGATTCAAGAATCATCATGCTAAAAAGTTCGTGAAAGGAACACTCCTCTAAACCCCATTTTGTAAAGAGAAAACTGTGGTTTACGGGGGTATACTATAAGAATCTTATATGGGTGTGGATGGAAAAATCCGTCCCAAGGGTCACTGTCCAGCATCACGAGGCTTGCCGAGTGATGCCGGACAGTGATCCCGAGGGACGAATTTTTCTATCCGCCCCTCACACCCATATAGGATTCTTTTTCTTGCATACCTTTCATTTCTTAGCGCGGATTTTTAATGCAGCAGTCACTTCGTGTACCGACCTCCGCCATATTGTGATGACAGTACAGGAATGTTTAGTGACGTCACGTAACGTGCTGTGACGTTAACCTTAACGACGGCGCATACAAGGTCGTATTCAACCAGTGCATTTGTCAAACACGCGATTATATTCGATTTTGGGTCGGAACACCAGGGTCAGAACATAAATTTCTATCCCAGGATAAAATCACGGATTTGCTTGTCTGGTGTGCAAGAAATTATTTTTTCTTCTTTGTTCTCCAAGACATAGATTGTAGGTACTCGTTAGAACAGTCTCAATGAGGCGGTTCTAACGACCACATACAACCTATGTTTTGAGTTTAAATAAGAAAAATACCACAATTAACATCGGAAAAGTAGCCATTATGGGGATATGAAGGAATACATTGTAACACTGGTGTGTTATCGTAATGTTCTGTCAAGTGGGAAACAGCGAGCTGTTATAAACGGTAGCTATAGACGGTAGCTACTCGGAATGGAGACCAGTCATTAGGGGAATACTGCATAGGAATGTGCTCGGTCCGATAACATAAAATCATATGCAGATGATGTAAGGATCTACTCTATTGTCAACCAACCGTCAGAAAAAAAAAAACTTCAAGGCGATGTCCTTAAACCAGAGACTTGGGCCATTAACTGGATAAGGTTTTACAACTTTCAAAATGTAAACCCGCTCCCAACATCCTCACTCCACAAGCTTGGGAGATCTGAAAATTCAACACATTACGTTATTACATCGAATAACGTTGAAAGAATAATTCAAAAAGTTAAGCAAGGAAAGGACCTTGGTGTAACAATTTGCAGTAAGCTTCTGTTCTAACCACCAAAGTGTGTGTGTGTGTGTGTGTGTGTGTGTGTGTGTGTGTGTGTGTGTGTGTGTGTGAATTCGGGTTTAACGTCGCTTTCAACAATTTTTCAGTCATATCACGACGGTGTCTGGTTGCGACGGGGAGCTCAATGCTCACTTTTATAGTGCCGCCTCACTTAAGTATCATGTCCCAGACACAATACATGATACCACACCCAGTCACATTATCCTGACACTGGGTCAACCAGTCATAGCTCTACCCCGTAAATCTGAGTGCCAAGCGAGAAGCAGCTAGTACCATTCTTAACGACTTTGGTATGTCGCGGCCCGGGATCGAACCCGTGAACTCCCGTTCCCCGGAGCGGACACTCTACCAACTGAGCTATCGGGGCCGGTAAACCACCAAAGTAACACTTGCAAAAAAGGTACTTGGTCTGATATTTAGAACTGTCACATATATGGATAAAGACATGTTTTGACCCTTTATAAAACACTGATCAGGCCACATTTAGAATATGCGACTCCAGTTTGGACACCACTGTATAAGAAAGATGCCATATTTTTGGAAAATGTTCAGCGGAGAGTAACTCGACATGTCAAATCATTATCCGGAATGACTTATCATGAAAGACTGAAGAAACTATGATTATCATTACTGGAGTACAGAAGGTTAAGAGCAGATGTGACAGAAGTGTTTAAAATCATCAATAGAATAGATATCAATATAGACACATTCTTTACATTTGCTCGAGGGCAAAAGACTGAATCTTCGGACGAATTTGTTCTCTAATAGAGTAGTCGGTGTATGGAACAGTCTACTGGAGACTGTTATAACAGCGCCTTTCCTGAACAGTTTCAAATCAAGGTTAAATAAGTACTGGCACGGACATGACCTGAAATTCACCCATCTTTCTACATCACCGGCCAACCTACCGGGTGGAGACAACCATATAGAAAAGGGACAACAGAAGCCGACGGTGGTTTGAAAGGAAAGTGAGATAACGGTGAGGTGAGGTGAGGTGAGACAGAGCGGCAGTTGTTGACGACCATGTCTTTGGAACTGCGCGAAAATATTCCCGAAAATAGCAATGTTAAATTAGAAGAGCAGAGGGTGTACTGCAAAGTGCGCGCATTGTTTGACGTGTCATTGGAGATCAAAGCCGATTTGGATTAAGTTCATGGTGGAACTGCACTATCGTACCCAACACTTTGCAGATGGGTGCGACTTTTCAGAGGTGGAAGAACTTCAGTGAAAGATGAGCCGCGGCCGGGTCGGCCGCTTTCAGCAGTGTCAGAAAAGGAAATCGGAATTGTGAAAACGGCAACTGAAGCAGACGTGCGGTACACTGTGGAAGAGATAGGGGGTTTATATGGCATAAATTCGTCGGCCTTATTTAATATATTGATAGAAGTGCTTAAACGTAAGATGGTTTGTGCTACGTGGATCCCCCATCTTTTGACCCCTGAACAAGAGGGGTAAGGAAAGAAAAAAGCTTAAGAATGTCTAGCAAAATCTAAAGATGCGGATCCCAAGAGACTCAGATAAATAGCAGCTGGAGATGAAACGTGGCTGTATTTTATGTAGTTTGGGTAGGTGAAAATCTCGCGGAGAAATAAGACTTCCAGACGTGCCATGCATGCTCTAATTTTTGGCGTAGCTGTATAAGCTGGCTTTTGGCCTACTTATTTTTATTAGTCTCGGCTGAATAAATTGTAATTTGCGATTGGTTAAAAATGTGTAAACTTCTCCAAAGTATAGAATTATAGATGTTTGAAAATATATTCGTGACTGAATAATCACTTATCTATTTAATGACAATGCAGATGTCAGACAATGGAAAAAATACCCATAATCTAAAGACAGCACTACTACAATATAAAACCGGCCCCGATAGCTCAGTTGGTAGAGTGTCCGCTCCGGGGAACGGGAGGTCTGGGGTTCGATCCCGGGCCGCGACATACCAAAGTCGTTAAAAATGGTACTAGCTGCTCCTCGCTTGGCACTCAGGTTTACGGGGAAGAGCTAGGACTGGTCGATCCAGTGTCAGGATAATGTGACTGGGTGTGGTATCATGTAATGTGTCTGGGACATGATACTTCAGTGAGGCAGCACTATAAACGTGAGCATTGAGCTCCCTGTCGCAACCAGACACCGTCGTGATATGACTGAAAAATTGTTGAAAGCGACGTTAAACCCGAATTCACACACACACACACTACAATATAAAATACACTGCTAAAATAATTAAAGGAACAAACTTTGAAGCCTGTATAACATTACAGCTTGGCAATTTTCAAACTCAAGGAAAGGCACTATTTTAAAGTGACATCTCTTAACAATGTTCATGCAAACTACAAGGAGCAAGGTTCACGTGCAAAGCAAGAATGTGAGCTACAGCATGGCTACCATTATAAAACAGCTAAAATTCTGTATGGAACGATCTGTTCAAAATTTGAGTTTGGGAATCCTTTGGATATGCGCTATTTTGTGCTTCATAGTGACGTCATATGGTGTTAGGCGGTTCTTGAGAAAAGTTGAGGTCGCTCAAGCTGTCGTTCTGCTTGAAAGTGGGTACAACCAAAGGATCGTTGCTGAACGCTTTGATGTATCAAGTGTTGTTGCCAGGCTGTGGAGACGCTACTAGGAAACGGGCGAGTTTAGCAGACGAGAAGGCAAGGCCCACGCCGCATGACGTCACAAAGGGAAGATCAATATCTTCGAAATCTAGCGCTAAGAAATCGGCTGTACACGGCCAGAAGGCTACAAATCTATTTCCAGCATGCATTGAGATGAAATTCTAGATTCTTTTGAGATGCCTTTCGCTGGGGCAATCATCGACAATTTCATGCTGCTAGAGTGTACATGGATTACCTTAATCGTGAGACTATTGAAGTAATGGACTAGCCGACGTGCTCTTCCGACTTAAACCCAATAGAACGTGTGTGGGACATTCTTTACAGACGTATCTCACAGGGCGATCATCCACCAATGACTGTTCAAGAACTCACAAACATCCTTAGACATGAGTGGGAAACACTAGCTTTATAAAATTTTCATAATGTGATTCGTAGCATGCCTCGGCGATACCAGGAGTGTTGTGTTGCTCGAACTGGTCATACACATTACTAACAGGAAGAAGTGACTGACTTGCCCATTTCTATGGCATATGAAATAATCTGACGTAAAGATGGCGATTTCTCAAACATTCATGCAAATTCTTCCTTTACAGGTTACCGACCATGATTTGTGAACTGGTTGCCAATGTTTGCCATTAACATGTTGCAGATAAAGTTATTTATCTTTCAGAATCGTTGTTTAACCATCATTATCCAATATATTTATACTTTGACCAAATATGTGTTTGCTCCTTTAATTGTTTTGAGCAGTGTAGTTCCAATGAAATAAATCATTACAGACAAGCTTGTAATTTTGTAGAGAGTAAGTAAATGGTTTGCTGTAAGCGGCCAAAAGGCTAAGTGAACAAGGGGCGTTTAACAAGTTCAACGTTATATACGAAATATTATCATGTGCCTATTATGATGTGCAAAAAAGAATGTAAAATCGCATGTTTGAATTTTATATATTAAGTAAACAGGAACTATGCCTTCAGCTTGGTAGAAATATTGGCAACATAAATAATATTGTTCATTCTTAACTGGGAAATAGGTTTGTTGTATAAAACCCACAACCCGATTCCGAACTCAATTTAACATAATTTCACAAACCGCAGCGTTTTTTAGGAATTATAGTAACAAAATATTAATTAATGAATATACAATTTGTATGATAGAAAAAATGTCTTTGATTTAGTTTTTTATTAGAAAAGGGGTATGAAAGACACCACTCGTTTTGTAATTAATTTCAATTTGTTACATGACGAGCATGTTTCATTTATGTTCTTTTCTTTTTCTTTGAAAAACATCTACAAACTGCTTATTTAGTGATTGTTTTACGAAAATGAAGATTTTTTCTGTGCTCAGTAAAGAGCGCGAAATGAAAATGAAAGAACCGCAAGTACCGAAGATATCGAATAAATTCTATTTGCTATCAAAAATGATCATACGAAGCCATTAGTTGGGCCCCGTCAAGCGATTTTGGTACTTATCGCCAATGCGAGCAGCGAATGTTCAGGCGAGCCTGCGCATCCGCGCAGTCTCGCCAGAACCTTCGCTGCTCGCCATTACAAGTAGTGAATCAAGAGGAACCTTCAGACAGAAAGCCATATCCCTGGCCCCTCTGAATGGCTGGGCATGTGCAGTTAAAATGTGTCATGACGGAATGCTCGAAGACACAAATTCGCTTGGCGGGGCTCAGTTAGTTTCAATTTCAAGTATAGCAAGCATTAGCCTAACTATTGAATGCACCTTGTTAAGACCTGCGTTTACATTAGGAACGTTGCGGTTAGTTCTGAATGCGATTAGGGTCAAATATCATTACGGAAACACGCCTTTTCAAGTAAATTGATTTTTTTTTTCACCAAATAATGAATTTGTTTCAAATAAAACAATTCTGAGATTTTTCATATCTCTGCTCATAACTTAAATTGTGGGAACTCGTTAGAAGCGCATCGGCGAAGCGGTTATAACGAGTACAAACATTCTATGTTTTTGAGCAGAAATAAGAAAAATAATGTTTATCCCTGTATACCCCTGTAAATCCCAGTATAATTTATATATAATAGTGGGGTTTAAGGATGTTAAAATTATATAGACATATTTTCGTGATAGAAATGCATTGCTCGGCGAGGCGGTTCTAACGGCTACCCACATTCTATGTTTTTGAGCAGGACTGCTGCTGCTTATCCATCGCTTTATTTGTTCATTTTTCTTTTTCTCAAAATTCCACATTGAGAATTTGAATGTAAATTTGTGTCACAGTTTTCTCAGCAACTACTGGGCATACAATGTTGAAATTTGGTACAAATGAGGACAGTAGTTCAATATGTTGTGAATATACAGAATCAGGCTTTCTCCTTGTGATTTCTGGCTCAACCCATATATTAAAACATGTCTTCGAGGACGTCGTTTTGAAAGTCCTCATACATTGGGCAGTACGTAGTTCCGGTGTGTAAACAGTACTCCCCAAAGGTACTTCAAAAATGCATTTTCTGAGTGGATAAAAAGATTGGAAAAGTGCGTACAGGTCAAGGGAGAATACTAGTCCCCACTAGTTAGTTTGATCAGGTAACCAGGTAAGCCTTATATTTACAAGCAATACCCACTATTAATACGCAAAATGAAAGGTGATTAACCTAGAATGCGAAATGAAAAGTTAACATAGAATGCACAAAAGAAAGAAACCGTAAACGGAGGCATGTAGTACAAGTAGCTGTAATTGATGATGAAAGATCGTTTTTTTTTTTTTTTTTTTTTATTTTATTTTTTTTTTTTGGGGGGGGGGGGGGTGGGGGGGGTTGGCGTTATGCCATTTGGAAATCTCTATTTGTGATCCGTGACTGTTATACACTTACATATTAACTGGCACATTATTACAACATAAATGATAAGTCCAAGTACCACACAAATTAATGTGTGCTGAGCGCAGCAGACTCAAGCTTTTTGTAAACGCTATTATTAATTGACTATCCTGTTATACAACGAACAACCACCGGCCCCGATAGCTCAGTTGGTAGAGTGGGAACGGGAGGTCACGGGATCGATCCCGGGCCGCGACATACCAAAGTCGTTAAAAATGGTACTAGCTGCTCCTCGCTTGGCACTCAGATTTACGGGGTAGAGCTATATATAGGACTGGTCGACCCAGTGTCAGGATAATGTGACTGGGTGTGGCATCATGTAATGTGTCTGGGACATGATACTTCAGCGAGGCAGCACTATAAAAGTGAGCATTGAGCTCCCTGTCACAACCAGACACCGTCGTGATATGACTGAATAAATGTTGAAAGCGACGTTAAACCCGAATTCACACACACACACACACACACACACACACACACACACACACACACACACACACACACACACACACACACACACACACACACACACACACACACACACACAATATTAACCGGAGGGCAAAAATCATAAATCATGTTTTTTATTGCGTCAATTAATAAAATTGTCATTAATCAAGTAATTTCGTATTGACCAAGTTACACAGGTTCTCGGTCAGCTTTATTGGCCTCTACATTCGGCCTCGGGCCAAAACAGCAGACCTCGACCTGAACTGGGCCAATACGAAATTACTTGATTAATAAAATTATATTATACTGTAGCAAATAAGATTCAATTTGACGTCCCTTTTCCAACGGCTTTGTAAACACCCCTTTATACAGAGAAAAGTGGGTTCTACATAATTTCCATATTTTTGCTCAAAACATAGATTGTTAATACTCGGTTGGCCTACTCATTAGAACCGCCTCAAAGAAGCGGTTATAACGAAAGCGGCTGTTCTACCGGATCCAATACCCGAAAAATATTAAATATATGTGAAGGCAATGATCAGGAATCGATAAAATTAACCCAGAGCTCCAATCAGAGATACCTAGGGAAAAACACAAACATGAAACAACTAGACCCTAATGGAAACATCGCTATAGCGGAAAGCCAAAAGGACAGAAACTTTTGCACAAAATGGCCAATTGGCTATCCAAAGCAAAATTGATATAAGCGATACACACACTCAAAGACACTCAAAAATAAATCACGACAGAAGAACCAGATGAAGCATTTACATTTGAAAAATGCTAGATCTGGTAAAAGGTAGGCGACACTTTAGCATGACTTTGTGTCATCGTATTGCATAGTGTATGCCATAGTGTAAATAAAGGATATTTTCCTACTTAGATCGTGCTGTAGAGGTTTAATGTGTGTTTATGTTTACCATGTAAGCCTCACTTTTCACTGTATGAAGCGTTGGCCGTGCACGGACTTCTGACATAATAGCTCTGGCATTAAACATTATAAGCGTCGAAATGTATTCTTATTACGCAGAGATATGCAGAGAAATGACAAACCTCCTCAGTAGACATTCCAAATAAAATAAGAAAAAATAAAAGTGTTCGACCGGTATCCATTTGTTCACTGCTAATGATTTTTCTACGATGCCCGCAGTATCACTTGCAAATGGTCGCGGTTTGTACGGTACATGCCTTAAGTATTTGTTTTCTATTAGTTTGCCTGTTTTGTCGATAACTTCTTCGTTATTATGTCCCCACCGAAGGGGAGGGGACATATTGTTTTTGGTGCGGGTCCCGTTTGCGACGGCGTCGGCGTAGCCTGTTTGAAGCACTATATCTCATTTTTTGTTTGATTTGAGGTTTTACGTCGCCGTCAACACTGTATAGGTCATTTTGGAGACGCTGCTTACTATATCGCCTGAACCCATCAATAGATTTTGACAAAACTTGCATAGTTACATCATTAGGATGGGAGGGGGAATATCATTAGGTTATTATGACCTTTACCTCATTTTCAAGGTCACAGGCCCCCAGAAACAGTCATTTTGGTGCCAAAATGGCTTGTCTGCACTTTATCTCATTTACAAATTGATTAATTTTAGTCAAACTTAGCACAACATATCATTACAACATACCGCAGATCTGATTAGATTTTGGTGACCTTGACCTTTTTTCAAGTTTACAGAACCCACAAAAAGTCAATCTTTGGCCGAAAAAGGCTTGTTTGCACTCTATCTAAATAACGAATAGACCACTTTTGGTCAAACTTGGTAAAACAATTCATTACCACATACCGCAGATTCGATTAGATTTTGGTGACCTTGACCTTTTGCTTGTGTTCTCTCTGCCTCATTAACGATTGGTTATTTTTAGTCAAACTTGATACAATGTATTATTGCAACATACCGCAGATTTGAATAGATTTTGGAGACCTTGACCTTTTTTTTTTTCAAGGTCACAGGCCCTCCAAAACAGACAATTTTGGGACAAAAAATGGCTTGTCTGCACTATATCTCATTAACGAATTGATGATTATTATTCAAACTTGGTACAATATATCATTAAAAAATTCCGCAGAATTGATTAGATTTTGGTGACCTTGACCTTTTTCAAGGTCACAGGCCCACCTAAACAGTCAATTTTGGGCCAAAAGTGGTTTGTCTGCACTCTAAGGTGAAGGGCCTTCGGGACCTATTCTTTTGGAGCCAAAAAATGGCTCATCTGTACCCTATATCATTTAAGAATCGATGAATGTTGGTCAAGCTCGGTACACTATTTAATTACAGTTTTCTAAATTTGATTAGATTCTGGTGATCTGTTTTTTTTTAAGGTCACAGGTCCTGAAAAGTGTCAGTTTTTAGCCCAATAGGCTTGTTTGCAGCTTACATTTTGGTGACCTTAAACTAGCAAATCAAGTCATATGGGTGTTAAACATATATTAATGGTTGGTATGTGTGTGTGTGTGTGTGGGGGGGGGGCGCATCGTTTTCCTCTGAAAACATTTCTAGTTTACCAGCGAGAGATTTATTGAGGCTTCTGAACAAGGAACCATGTTTCAAGCTTAAATAAGTTTTGCTCTGATCGGATTAGCCTTTTAGCCCCACTGAGCCAAAGGCTGCACGGGAGCTAATAGGATGGTAGGCCTCCGTCGTCCGTCGTACGTCCACCATTTTCAAAGGTCCTCTTCTCTGAAATCACTGGGCCAATTCAATTTCATTTCATTTGCAGCCTCCTGGCAGTTTCAAACTTAAACAAGTTTTGCTCTGATCGGATAAACCTTTTAGCCCCACTGAGCCAAAGGTTTCAGGGGAGCTAATAGGATGGTAGGCCTCCGTCGTCCGTCCACCATCTTCAAAGGTCTTTTTCTCTGAAACCACTGGGCCAATTCAATTTCATTTCATTTGCAGCCTCCTGGCAGTTTCAAACTTAAACAAGTTTTGCTCTGATCGGATAAACCTTTTAGCCCCACTGAGCCAAAGGTTTCAGGGGAGCTAATAGGATGGTAGGCCTCCGTCGTCCGTCCACCATCTTCAAAGGTCTTTTTCTCTGAAACCACTGGGCCAATTCAATTCCATTTCATTTGCAGTGGGGAAACAAAAGTTTGCAAGTATGGTCCAGGTCACACATAACCAAAGTGGCCGCACATCCCAAATATGGTAAAAAACTTAAAAAATCTTTTTCTCCAGAACCACTGGACCGATTGTCTTGAAGCTTGGTATGGGAACTAACAAGTTGCAAAAATGATAACCCTAGTTTGACCTTATCTATTTTACGCCAATGTCAAATTTGGTTCCCTCGGCTTTTCAATGGGCAAAAGGTAAAACAATGCATTCAACGAAAATATATTGTGGTCTATGACATGGGAATAAATACAAAATGAATATCTATAAATATTAATGGTCAAGGTCATTTGTTAGGGCGCCGCACTGAAAGTGCCGGGGCCCTAGTCAGTTTCACTGACAGCTCTAGTTGACCTTGGTCCTAGATCGATTTGATTGCAGGTCCACTGACATGTCAAAATACATTTTCTCTGAAAATACTGGGCCAATTTCATTCAAATTTCATATGCAGCCTGATGACGATTGGGGCCGGAAGTTTGCAGGTATGGTGCAGGTCGAAGGACCAAGACGGCCGCAATGTACAAATATGGTAAAATCTTTTTCTCCAGAACCACTGGGCTACTTCTTTCCCAAGTGATATTGTGAGGGGTTCGCATCTGATTGTATAAGTTCCAGATCGTTTCCTTTTCTGACTTGTCAGTGCTACAACTCCGAGAACATAAACAACGAAGGACTACAGAGATGAAACAACGATTAGGGCTCGACAGCATGAAATAACTGAAATGCTGGCGCAAAAGAACAAACCCACAGTAAGACTCCGGTGGGCCCGATCGGAGACAGAGCATCAGGTACCAACCGACATTACCTAAAATTTAAGTAAGCCTATACGCTGGAGCCGGAATAGAATTCGAGGCCTGACCCACCGGCTTGCAATAAAGAGGGAAACTATGTTATTAACCGTGATTGGGTTAACTACCATGCATGCAGAATGTCGTATAACATTTATGTTTTAATATCGAAGAATGCTATTACGGAGTTGGGTACTGAAATCATTGCAAGCATATATTTTTTCTGAATTTATATATCAAGTCACAATAAAATGCGGGTACTGATTGGCCTTATTGCAAAAGAGATTTAAGTCAAACATTGAATTTTGAAACTAAATCGGAATGACGTCTATAAAACATAGAAAAGGCTTTTCGTAGTTTATGATACTGATAACCCTGATTACGAAGTTTGATAGTTAACAATTTATTACGAGTGTGGAAGTCAGTTAATATATGACTTGACACTCTGGCAAATCGAATTAATTGCTAAATATAAACACCGTAGGATGCCGTTACATATTGCCGTACGAGGAACATCACCATCCAAGAAAGGAAAATTTACAATCTCCAATTCAATATCTTCGCGTGTAACATATATTTTGTAGGAAACAAATGCATCTAAAATAGATAAATGTAAATCCAATAACGGAGCTTCGGAATCAGAACTATTTTTTTTATTTAACTGAAGTTCTGGAGGGTAAATTTGTTCTTATGACCGGATTTCATGACCAGATATATAATATGATTGCTCTATGGAGGGGCATATGACTTGATTTTCCAGTGAACCGTGGCCCATGCAGCTACCGGAAACAGTCTAAAACTGGAAAAGAGGTTCATGTCATTACCGTAATATAATATAAAAATATCAGCTTGTAGAAATATTCAAGTTAATGTGAACATATAACCAAGTAATCGTCTCCGCAAATTTTACATCATAAACACTGAAACAGTTTTATGAATTCTAATTATGACCTATTGAGGTTCGTCAATCATTATACATGTATGTATTAGCCACACTATTTTTCGCGCGATTCCGTGAAATATAATTATTACGATCCAGTCACATCTACCCACACCTTCCCGCAAAATACACAATATTGTACAAGTATATCCATAAGACGCCATGCGATTGTAAAGAGACCTTTGTTCTCAACACGAAAACACGCCTATATAATTCTTACCCCCTTGAACCCCATTTGTATATATACTGGGAGGACCGAAGTTCGTGGACGTAAGCGACTTGACAAGTTTATATTTCTATAAATAGCAATATATTAAAAAAGTTGGTAACAAAATAATCAAACAACATTTGATGAATAAACTGCCAGAAACAAACATGAAAATTAACAAATAAACATCGACAGAGCTTATTATTTGTCGAATGATCCATTTCCTAGTTATTTTCAAATGGCATTTAGGTTCGAGGATGCAGTTGTCATAGGGATCATTAAGGTGCTGTGCGGGGTAAAAATAAAATGAAGGCATGCAATTGATAACAAGATACTTTTATTGTAAATAATATAAATTTTACGTGAAATCATTTGGAAAATGTTGATTTTTTTTTCACTCATTCTCCATTTGTGCTCAAAAGTTTATTCTTCTTCTAGATATAGATGTTCTATTCCATACGAGTCCAAAAATTTAGCAGCATTTTATAATATGTTCATTGATATCTACTTCAAACGAGAATTAGCTGTCCCAAGAACAAGAACAATTACGTAAAGTTTTGATTATTAAGGTTTTAATATTTCTTAAGAGCATCACATTCACTACTGCTCTCCATTTCCCAGTCTCTGAAGTAATAAGGACAGCAGGTATGTTTAGTTAAAGACTTTTCCCACATTAATCCTCACACGAAAATAATGGATACACAGGTATGCTGGTATGTTTTAACAGTAAACAAAGGACGCCCGATATTTCTGCCAGAATGTGAATGAATGAAGAATCATTGGGTTAAAATTGGGTGTAAAAGTATTAGCAAACATGGCGGATTTTTGTAACTTTTTAATGTCTCAAGCAATATTTACCTCTCTGAATATTATACTGCCAAAACGTTGGCTTTGTATTTGTGGTTTGTTGTTTCTGATTCACGAGAGAATAGCATCAGTAGTAATCGATATATATTTATATGCAAATGACGTCATCGAACTTGCGTCACCCTCGAAGTTACATGACGTTATTATTGTAAAACTGGGGTTTACAGGGGTCAACCTTATTTTTCTTATTTCTGCTTTACAATATAGACTGTGGGTACTCGTTAGACCCGCCTCAATGATTGTGTACCCACAATCTATATCTTAAAAAATCTTCTTCTGTGAAACTGCAAGGCCCAGATCTTTGATATTTGGTATGAAGCTTCATCTAGTGGACCCCTACCAAGATTGTTCAAATTATAGGGCTGGAGCCAAAAATGCCCCCGCCCCAGGTCCCTTTGGTTTTACATGGGCTTATATATGGAAAATCTTTAAAAATCTTCTACTCTTAAACCGCAAGGCCCAGCTCTTTGATATTTGGTATGAAGCTTCATCTAGTGGACCCCTACCAAGATTGTTCAAAATATAGTGCTGGGGCCAAAATGCCCCTGCTCCGGGGCCCTTTGGTTTGACATGGGCTTATATAGGGAAAATCTTTAAAAATCTTCTTCTCTGAAACAGCAAGGCCCAGATCTTTGATATTTTGTATGAAGCATCATCTAGTGGACCTCTACCAAGATTGTTCAAATTATAGTGCTGGGGCCAAAAATGCCCCGCCCTGGGCCCTTTTGTTTTCTCCGAAACCGCAAGGCCCAGGTCTTTGCTATTTGGTATGAAGCTTCATCTAGTGGACCTCTACCAAGATTGTTCAAATTATAGTGCTGGGGCCAAAACTGCCCCCGCCCATGGACCCTTTGGTTTTACATGGGCTTATATAGGGAAAATCTTTAAGAATCTTCTTCTTTGAAACAGCAAGGCCCAGATCTTTGATATTTGGTATGAAGCTTCATGTAGTGGACCTCTACCAAGATTGTTCAAATTATAGTGCTGAGGCCAAAAATGCCCCGCCCGGGGCCCTTTTGTTTTACATGGGCTTATTTAGGGAACATCTTTAAAAATCTTCTTCTCTAAAACCGCAAGGTCCAGGTCTTTGCTATTTGGTATGAAGCTTCATCTAGTGGACCCCTACCAAGATTGTTCAAATTATAGTGCTGGGGCCAAAAATGCCCCCGCCCCGGGGCCCTTTGGTTTTACATAGGCTTATATAGAGGAAATCTTTAGAATATCGTCTCTGAAACCGCCAGGCCCAGGTCTTTGATATTTGGTATGAAGCTTCATCTAATGGACCTCTTCCAAGATTGTGATTGTTCAAATTATAGCCTTTGGGCCAAAAATGTCCCTGCGCTGGGACCCAATAGTTTTACATAGGCATATATAGGAAAAAAAAACTTTAAAAATCTTCTTGTCCGAAACCAGAAGGCCAAGGTCTGGTGTGAAGCTTCAAGTCCGTGGGGCAAGTTGGTCCGGGTGCAATTTCTCTGAACTGAGAAGGGTCATGAGCTCAATGGAATGGTTGATCGTGACACATTGTCTGAAGAAAATGAGATCGCGATCAAAAAAGGCGTAAATCTTTTAGAGAACAAAGTAAAAGTAAAACAAAGTTCAGGAATCGATACAGTTAACTTACTCCACCCATCAAAGACACCAAAGGGAAAGAAATACAAACATTAAGCGACCAGACCATAATGGAAACCTAAACAAAGGAAGGCCAAAAGGACAGTTACTTTCCCACAAAATGGCCATCCAAAATTAAAAGACACAAGTGATACACACAGTAAGTAACAAACAACAACATAAATAAATCGCCACAGAAGAACCGCCTTGGAACGGTCAGTGGAAAGATTTCCACTGGGGGGCTTTAATCGATTTTACGTGGCCACAATCCTCGCCCCTACTTCCGTCGCGAATTAGACAAATAATTTGTTCAGTCCGCATGAAGGCCTCCTAACTCATCAGTGCAACATCTCCGTGCCCACAAAAATCAAAGAACCACAGAGGTGAGGCATCGGTGAGGACTCGACAGCAAGAAACCACCGAAATGCTGGAGCAAAAGAAAACCAACAGTTAGACTCCGATGGGCCCGGCCAGAGACACAACATCAGGCACCAACCATCATTACCAAAAATTAGATCTCTCTAATTCTCAATAAGCCTTTACGTTGGAGCCGTCATAGAATCTGAGGCCTGACCCACCGGCGTGCAATTAAAGAGGGAAGCAAAGTTGCCAACCGTGATTGGGTTAACTACCATGCATGCAGTCTATCGTATAACATCTATGTTGTACCCAATCTTTTTATATCGAAGAATGATTTTACGAAATTGGGTGCTGAAGTCATTGGGGTTATATATTTTTCTGAATTTATATACTAAGTCACCATAAAATTCGAGTTCCGATAGACCTGGTTGCAGAAGAGATTTAAGTCCAATATTGAATTTTGAAATTAAATCAGAATGGCGTCTATAAAATTTAGAAAATGCTTTGCGTAGTTTATGGTACCGATAACCCTGATTAGGGAGTTTAGCCGTTAATAATTTATTACGAGTGTTGAAGTCAGTTACATGACTACACACTCTAGCAAATCGAATTAATTGCGAAATATAAACGCCATAGGATGGCGCACGAGGAACATCACCATCCAAAAAAGGAAAATTTACAATCTCAAAATCAAAGTCATCGTGTTTATCATAAATTTTGCACGAAACAAACCCATCTTCAATAGATAGATGTAAATCCAAAACCGGGCCTCGGTATCAGAAGAATTTGCTTATTTAATTGTAGTTCTGGGTGTAAATCTGACTGATCAAACCATCGAAATAGGTATTATCAATATTTAAAAAATCATCTAAATATCTAGAAGTGGAGCTAAAAGCTTCAATAATTTCAGATTGGCTATCAATGGAAAGCGACAACATGAAGTCTCTTTCATAACAATACAAGAACAGATCAGCCACAAGAGGTGCGCAATTCGTACCCATCGGAATACCCACAATTTGTCTAAATAAATTAGTACCGAATCTAATATAAATATTGTCAAGTAGAAAGGTGAGGGCATCACACACTTTCTGACATGATCAAAGTGTATAATTCTTATGCTCTTTAGAAGTGAAAAATGCATTTCTGACATTACATGCAAGATAGAGAGAATCTTCTCTGTGAAAAGCCCATTCAATTAAATCATTAAGCTTTTCTTTTATAAGATTATGAGGAAGTGTAGTGTAAAGAGTGGAAAAATCGTAAGTAGACAGACTTGAAGCACGAAAATGTCTGGATTTCAATTTATTTAAAACCTCATTCGATTTTTTTATAGACCAAAACAGATTTCTTCCTGACCTTTCAAAGACTTTATCACAATATTTAATCACATGCGTTTTAATAGCAGTAAGACAGGAAGTTAATAATTTAGAAAGTTCAGTGGTAGTGCAAGAGCTAGAATTTGCAATAAACCGTGCTTTGTAAGGTCTTTTATGAAGTTTTGGTAACCAGTATAGCGTAGGAAGCTTGTCTTGGCCTTCGGTAACACACACAGCAAACTTGGTGGCTGAATGACAAATATGTTTATCTACTATAACTCTCTCTTCAGCCAAAGGCTGAAGTTCATAGGCCTTAGTACCACCAAGCTCCTGCTTAAGCGTGTTAACATAGTGGAGCCGTCACACAACGACGACGATGTTAGCGGCCTTGTCTGCAGGGACCAAAACAAACTTCTTATGAAATTCTTGAATACCTAGCTTAAGATGACGTAAAGACGTCTTAGGCTTAGGAGGTAATAAGTTAGTATTTTGAGAATAGAAAGAAATGCGTTTATTCACAAGTTTTAAAATGCTTAGTTTCCAGTCCTTAAGGGCTTTATGCTCAACATACTCTCGCTTACACCATCGATTACCGAATTCATTCAAGGAAGCAGCGATTTCATCTCTACATTTACTGAAATCAATTTTAGAAGGAAACCGATATTTCGGTCCTTTAGAAATTATATTCCTTATCCTAGAATCAGGAATAATTTTCAAATTGCCAGTAATTACATGACCAGCAGCAGGATAGCAATACACTGAGTTTTTACAATCACATGAATCAGGAGTATTAGTATCAATATCAAGATCTGAAACAAGTTTATAAAAATTAAAAATTGTAGATCTAACAGGTTTGTTATATTTATAGCAAATTATAGGTGTTTCAGTATTTTGAAAATAAGCAGGAATGGAAGAAAGCACAGAGCTCTCACGGAAGATACTGTGCAAATCTATAAAATCCATACCCTTATTAATGAAGGATATTTTGAAGAAATGGCGTTTATGATTAATTTCAGAATCATTGTAAGGACAGAGAGTATGCTGAGTAAAGCCTCTAGTTAAGAGAGCCGCATCATATAACTGATTAGAACTATCGTAGAATTTATTCGCCTCGGTGTCCAGAAGACGTAAAACAGAAACGGTAATGAACTTAAAAATGAAAGCATAGAGTGGCGTCCATGATTTAATAATATAATAGACAGTCACTTAAGTCTAGTATTGTTTCGTTTAAACGCACGTAATTTACGTTTAAAGATACCATTTTCCTGGTGCCGTGAGATCTAGTTCTGCGTTTTCGACATTCCAGGAGCGAGAAAATATCAAAGTCCGGCATTCTAGAAATATTACCGTCGTGATAAATGTTGTCATTAAATCCCAGTGGAAAAGGGGTCTGTAAACATTTAATCCATTTCAGTTCAGCCTCATTGTCTTTTTATAATTTTGAATCTAGATGTAGAATTTGCATCGTAATAAAGTTTTTCCACTGGTTGTATAACAATGTTATTTACAGAATGACCTGTACGTCGAATGTGACGGTACAAGAAAGTGTCAGTTTTCTTAGGCTTACTCATTCTACGATCTACGATAATGCTCAAAAACTGATTTTATACCACAAAAGTGACTTTATCACACTTGGAATCATTTGCCCTTTTTGTGTGTAACAAATAACATGCAAATGTTATACTTTTCTCGAAAGCTCATTATCTAAGGTATTCAAATGAGTGTATTTGGTGTTTCTAGATTCAATGACATTCCTGTCATTTGTGAAGACCTACCAGGCGCTAGGCTTGGTAAGTTGGTCCATTCGCGACGGGGTAAGTTGGTCTGTCAAAAAAAGCATTTGTATTTATCAGAACCTGGCATTTTCTGAGCAAATTATTGAACAAGTTACATAGTACCAAAATCATTCTGAGAAGAGAAATCATAATCTTGGGACCAACTAGCCCCGGACTACTCTACTGTAAGACTTCTAAATGGGATTTCCAATCAAATTGGCGGTTGTTGAGAAAAAAATAAATAAATAACAAAATGCACAGTTGGCTGATCATCTCAGGATATCGCCGACAGTCTACAGCATTGTTACTGAAGCCACGTCATTTTTCGGCTTTTTTTGTCAAAAGTGGATTTAATCGACCCATCATTACTTCCTGATTGTCTCGTTGAACTCCAATCAGTCCAACTTACCCCGCGGCTCGGCCCAACTTACCCCGATAGTGGGTTAAGTTGGCCCGTTTTACCTCGTCTTGGAAAACGGCAATATTTGAAAGAATTTGCCATTTTCCGGACGTGAAACTATGAAATAAGGTGGAGAATGGATTATACTAGTTGCATAATGTAAAAGTATTACAAGCTAATGAATATTTATGTCAGCATCTGAAAAAGCGCAATTTTCGGACAAACTAGCCCCGATCTCCCCTAGACAATGGAAAGGAACTGTGAATTATTATGCAAAAAATCACGGGGCGGAAAAGCGTGACAAGTGACGTCATCAAAAGTTGTCAATTTATAACGTCATGACGTTAGACGAATCAAAAAGGTTAGAAAAGGATATAAATGCATGTGTTTCAGTCGATATTTTTTGCTGGATTTCTTTCAACAATGGCGAAAGGTTTTGGGAATTTGAAGGAAACAACAACATTATTGCCGGTTTTCAGCGTGTTAGAATCGAAATATATCAGCTCTAACCAGTGATTTGTTGGTTAATAAATCATAGTATGTCGGATTTGTTGGGTAATAAATCACAGTATGTCGGTCAGTTGTAAGAAGACAAATCACGCGCGCTACGCGCTCTTGACTTGATCTACTTTACAGCTGACCTCCAAACTGTGATTTATTACTCAACAAGTCACAGCTAGAGCTAATCTATTTCTTAAATAGAAAGAGTTTTTCAGTTACTTACTAGAGCGAGGCCCGAACCTGGTTACGTTCTGCACCAAGATCGAACACTCTAACACATCTAAACAAAGGTTTAACCCTTCTCTTGCTGAATATTCATTTAAGCCACACCCATTTCTGACTTTGAACCAATCAGATTACTTGATTTAATTTATTGCTCGATCTACACTGTTTGCAAAGATAGGGGTTGTCGTGAACAGCATGATAAGGGTTAAGGTAACATCCATCAGCGTTGCAGTAATTTCATAACGGGGTGATGACACTTTTCTTAGACTTAAGTTTAGACATATTTTATTCAACAAAATCAGTGGAAAAATGCATCCGAATGCGATCCAAGCAATAATAGGATTAGATCATAAGCACAAGTTAAGTTCTTTAATTGATTGACTATCATGTATTGATCGGAGGTCATCCGTATTAACACCAGGTCAACCAATATTAACTGAGGTCAAGTGAGGTCAAAAAATCAATAATCATGTTTTTTTTCAAATGTGTCATCATTAATCAAGAAATTTCGTATTGACCCAGTTACAGGTCCTTGGTCAGCTGCACTGGCCTGAAGCCGAAGGCCTCGGGCCTGTAACTGGGCCAATACGAAATTACTTGATTAATACCATTACAATATTAATTTACTATTCTGCATCCATATAAACACAGAGGTCAAAAATAGAAAATAATGTTTTTAATGGTGTCAATTAATAAAACTCTCATTTATCAAGTACTTTCGTATTGTCCAAGTTACAGGTCCTACGTCAGCTGTATTGACCCGAATACAGCAGACCTAGGACCTGAAACTGGGACAATACGAAATTACTTGATTAACAACATTATAATATAGTTCTTCTCCTACTTTTTATAGTAAAACTCGATGAGGCGGTTTTAATGTGTGCCCACAATCTATATTTTGAGCCAAAATAAGAAAACATCACAGTTTTTCATCTTAAAATTTTCTTCTTTTTTTCGGCG
This sequence comes from Lucinisca nassula, assembly GCA_963580285.1. Lineage (NCBI taxonomy): Eukaryota > Metazoa > Mollusca > Bivalvia > Lucinida > Lucinidae > Lucinisca > Lucinisca nassula. The sequence goes on along the minus strand of OY757014.1, from coordinate 53,224,710 downwards.
GTAACTTTCGTGATGCAATAGTCTTCAAATAAATAACTAAGACTTTATCGGCCGAGCGAAGTCAGCAATAGTTTCCGCTAAATAAAGTTACATTTAATAATTGGCTTACCATGAAATACAAAACAATATAGATTCAGTTTAAAGAAAAAGAAAGTAATACGTCAATTACAATGATTAGATTTCTTTTTAATTGCATGGCGAAATACAGGCTGAGTTCGAAATTTATTGTTTCACAAGATATGGCAAAAGAGGAAATACCAGTTTACATTAAAAAAATAATCAGATATATTTTAAACCATGCACTGAAGACATACTTATGGGGGATATTTGGTAAGCTTTGTGTGTGAAATTTCGTTGTCTGTACGTTTTTGCAGTTTAATAACTCTAAAACCCACGAAGGTACCATTACCTACGGAATCGGAAACCACATTCTGGGGGTTCATCACGCAAACACGCCTATATAATTTTGACCCCCCTTGAACCCCACTTTTACAAAGTAAAACTGGGATTTACAGCGTTAAACCTTCTTTTCTTATTTATGCTCTAAAAATAGATTGTGGGTACTCGTTAGAACCGCCTCCATGAGCGGTTCTAACAACTACCCACAATCTATATTTTGAGCAAAAATTTGAAAAATATCACAACTTTTCATCTTAAAATTTTCTTTTCTTTTTTTTCGGCGATAAAGGTTACAATGTACATGTATGTGTATACATGTAGGCGTGTTTTCGAAATGAAATTGACTTCTTCTTGATGATAAGTACTCCCAGATGTTGTATAATGCCTTGTTTGAATGGGTTCTTCATTAGAAAATATATCACAAGCCATATTTACTAGTATATACCGTGTACGGGCCTCAGTGGCCTAGTGGATAAGAGCGCTGACTCTTAATCATTAGGTCTCTTACCGCTGTGGTTCGAGCCTTTTTCGGGTCACATGTGAGACGCCAAGTTCTGCAACGGAAGTTCAGGTGGTTTTTCTCCGGGTACTCCAGTTTTCCGGCCCCTGCCCATTGGGGCTTTAGGAAATAAATGGGCTGCATGATCCTTCCATGCAGAGCTGAAACCGACCCGCACACGAGTACTGGTTAACCGCTTAGGGGATCTAAGCCTGCCCAAGCAAAGGGGGTCGGGCCGTCCATTCTAATAAACCCTATTGGTTTCATTGGGCGGCAGGGCTTTAGTTGTCATTTCATCTCAGTGTCGGGTAAAAGTCCCACAAAATTGGAAACAGCGTCTCCAAAATGACCTTTACAGTGTGGACGGGGACATTAAACCTCAAATAAAAACAAGCAAAATCACAAGCCATATTTACGAGTATACGTAGCAGTGAAGCAGGTTATTTTTGTCCACACTTTCACAAGGGGCTAACCCTTAACTTATGCCCTGCTGAATAAATTAAGGGATACCCATTTCTGTGATTTTCAACCAATCAGATTACTTGATGTAATTAATTCCTACAAATTCAAGAACTGAAAGTTGTTATGCATAAGAATTTATTTTTCTGATTCCAACTTTCACCCCTTTGTTGACCTAATAGTGCTATAAATATCTTGTTAATCTTCTTATAGAAGAATCTCGAAAAATGAGTCACAGATTAATTTAATTTTTGTAAACAATATGTTTACAAGAAAAGTACTTCAGAACCATTATTTTTAGAAAATTAGACCTTCTGAAAGGATTTTGGCAAATTCCACTTACAGATAGAGCAAAGGAGGTTTTGGCATTCACAACATCAGACGGATTATTTAACTATAAAGTCATGCCATTTGGAACGAAAAACTCTCCGGCAACATTTCAGCGCTTAATAAACATGGTAATTGCAAGGCTGGGAGGCTGCAGTGCTTATATCGATGACGCTATCATATACAATGACCAGTGGAATCAACATCTTGGGACTATTAGAGCATTCTTTGATAGACTGAGTAATGCCTAATTGACAATCAATCTTGCTAAAAGTGAATTCTGCCATGCAAGTTTGATATTTCTAGGTCATGTTGTAGGTCAAGGTCATGAGAAACCCATTGATGCTAAAGTTGAGGCTATCTCAAATTTTCCCGTACCCACATGCAAAAGACAGCTGATGTGATTTCTTGGTATGGCGGGTTATTACAGACAGTTCTGTAATAACTTCTCTGTCATTGTTGAGCCTTTGACAAACTTGCTCAGCAAAAGAACAAAATTCCATTGGAATGCAATATGCCAAAATGCTTTTGATCTACTTAAAGCCATACTCAAGAGTGAACCAGTTCTCTTAGCACCAAACTTTGAAAAGGAGTTTAAGCTAGCTGTAGATGCTAGTGACATAGGTGCAGATAGTGTTTTGTTGCAGGAAGATGAAAATGGTGTGGATCATCCAGTTTGCTACTTTTCCAAAAAGTTTAATAAGCATCAGAGAAATTACTCTACCATAGAGAGAGACTGCTTGTCTCTGATTCTTGCTCTGCGACATTTCGAAGTTTATCTTACTCCTACTGCTGCGCCGATTGTTGTTTTCAGTGATCACAATCCACTGACTTTCATAAATAAAATGAAAACCAAACATCAGCGATTGCTCAGTTGGAGTCTTATGCTACAAGAGTATAATTTAGACATAAGACATATTTGAGGGAGAGGTAACATTATCCCTGATGCCCTTTCAAGCGCTTGAGCAGTGTCAGGAGTTGTGTTTTTCTTTCATACTAAAGTGGGTTGTTGATACATGTAATTTTATATGCTATGCTCAATATTTTATTATTCTTAAAGCAAAAGAAAGCTTTATTACATAAATCTTTCTTTTCATCGAAGAGGGGGAGTATTATGCATAAGAATTTATTTTTCTGATTCCCACTTTCACCCCATTGTTGACCTAATAGTGCTATAAATATCTTGTTAATCTTCTTATAGAAGATTCTCGAAAACTGAGTCACAGATTAATTTCATTTTTGTAAACAACATGTTTACAAGGAAACGTACTTCAGAACCTTCCAGAAAGTTCAGGTTTGCATTATTTTTAGAAAATTACCTAATCTTATTCCCCAGCCCTGTGGAATAAAAAATTACCTAATCTTATTCCACAGCCCTGTGGAGCATTCTAGAGAAATCTTTAAGTCTATAAAAGAGCTTGATTTTTCTCATTGAGTCAGACTTTGGAGTTTGAAGTTTGGGCTTAAAAGAAAAGTTATTTCTAAATTCTGTGTTGGATTGTTAAAGAATATTACTTTTCACTTTGGACTGTGAATTCTGTGGGATCAAGGAAAATAGATTCATTCAGGATATTTCATAACAGAGCTAAGTACATTTATTTTTTTTTCTTCTACAGGTTAAAGTTAACTTGTAAATAAACTTTGTTAAATTTTTCCAAAAGGCGTGTTTGCTTTTTCTTTCTGCTACGCCTGGCTCGTAACAGAAATAGGGGGCTCATCCGGGATAAACCATTTCGAGCAGTTTTAAAACCGACATTTCATGTGACGGCAGGTAATTGTCATTTCTTGTCAAATATAGACTTGGCAGTTGCTTCACAGGATTGGTATTTCCCTATAGGCATATAGGGGATTGTCATTTCAGGTGAAATAGTACTTGTCATTTCATTTGAAATTCTTATTGGGCTTGTCATTTAAAAAAATGTCAAATTAACCTCAATCTTTATTACCATAATTACTTTATAAAACATACAAAAAGCAAACATGTCGTTTGATTCGAGAAGCTTTTTGGCTCAGCCTACTCAGGAGTTGTTTAATCTGGCCAAAAGGACAGATTTGTTAGATATTGCTTCCCATTATGGGGTCACTGCTGTTAAAACAAGCATGAAAAAACATGAAGTTAAAAATATTTTGGTACAGTTTTTTTTTTTGATGAAGAACTTTTCGATCCATCTGCTTTGTGTCTCATTATGGTTTCACATACTGAATTACAAATGAGACAGATTGAAATAGGAAGGCAAATTGAATTAAAGAAGTTAAGATTAGAAATGGAAGAAAGAGAGAAGGAAAAAGAAAGAGAAATGCAGAGACGAATGCAGATGGAAAGATTAGAAATGGAAGAACGTGTTCGAAACGAAAAAATTGAACAGGAAGAAAAACAAAGAGAAATAGAGGAACGGATTGAGTTAGAGAAGGAAAAAATGAGATATAGTGTTAAAGAAAAAGAAAGGGAAAGGAAATTTTAAATAAGGCTGAAGGAATTGGAACTCCAGGGTCAAGATAGGGTGAAACCTGCCCCTGTTTTTGACTCTGGTAGTTACTTTGATGCCGCAAAGCACACCAGATTAGTTCCGCCATTTCAAGAAAAAGAGGTAGATAAGTATTTTTTGCATTTTGAAAAAGTTGCAGAAAATTTAAAATGGCCAAAAAGAGCATTGGACCTTACTTTTGCAAAGCGTTGTTGTCGGAAAGGCTCGAGACATTTACACTCAGCTGACTGTCGAGCAATGCTCAGACTATGATTTGGTTAAGGAGCTTATTCTTAAGGCATATGAGTTGGTCCCTGAGGCTTACAGGCAGAAATTTAGGAACTGTAAAAAAGAAATTTCCCAGACCCATGTAGAATTTGCTCGAACCAAAGAACAGTTATTTGATAGGTGGTGTTCTTCTAAAAAAAGTAGGCTCTGATCGTGACAATGGTAGACAGCTTGTCCTTGTTGAAGAGTTCAAACGGTGCATGAATTCAGACATTAAATCTTTTCTCGATGAGAGACAGGTTGAAACTTTGGAGGAAGCTTCTAGTTTGGCAGATGATTATGCTTTGACTCATAAAGTCTCATTTGTGAACAGGCCTTATCCTCGAAAACCTTATAATACACAGACAGGTCCAAGATTCTATCCCAGTAATCCTTCTGGTAATTATAGCCATACATCTAGTACTATGCCCAAACTTTCTTGTGAAAATAAAAGCCAGAATCCTTCCAAACCTTCTGGTGAAAACAGAAGCCAGACTTTTTCATAACCTTCTGGTGAAAACAAAGACCAAAATCCCTTATCTAAATCTCAAGTACTTTGTAACTATTGCAAAAATACAGGTCATTTGATCTCTGAATGTTTAAAATTAATGCGAAGAAAAGAAAGAGAAAGACAAGAGGAACTTAAGTCTACAGTACTGACTTCTATAAGGCCAAAACCACAGTCTTGTGTGAAGGAGGAAACTCTTTCTGATACCAAATTATCTGGGACTGATTCAGTTAGTGAGATTTATGAACCATTCTTATCAGATGGTTTTGTGTCACTAAATGGTGACAGTTATGCCCATCCTACCCCTATTAAAATCTTACGAGATACTGGAGCTTCTCAATCTCTTATTCTAGCAGATACTCTGCCTTTTTCTGAGAACACTTCTTTGGGCTAAAGTGTCCTTATCCAGGGTGTGGAATGTGGATTTGTTAATGTTCCGCTTCATAACGTTAATTTGTCATCAGACTTGGTGTTGTGCCGTGTGGCGGCCGTAAAACGTCTCCCCGTACATCAACCATAGTGCAGTTTATATTTTACTTTTAGTCCTTTGAGATCAGCGTGAATATTCTGAGAAATCAAAAATAAATTATTGGTTTAGACTCATATTCTAGACAGGCTTTTAATTATTTGGACCCCATTTTGATTTATTTCAGTCTATAAATCGACTGCCTATTCGAAATTCGCAAAATTGCAGTATGCTCCCTCTGGCTTTCTTTGCCGGATCATTACAGGGTCACTGATGATGCTTTATTAGCCGAAACTACGTAGTATGACCCATCTTCTTTCTCATGAATGTTTTCATTGCTCTTAAAGGAACTCATTTTTGATTTTTATTTGGTATCCGGCTCAGTGGCTGTTGGTATTAGACCTTTACCTTTTAAAGGTGTTCGTTTATTGCTAGGCAATGACTTAGCTGGAGATAAGGTTGTGGTAAACCCACTTTCGACTTCTATTCCTTGCATAGACCAATCGCCTGATCCCATTGAGCAGGAAATTCCTGATCATTATCCGTCTTGTGCAGTCACAAGGGCTATGGCACGTAAGGCCAAGCAAACTGATGGGAAACAAGATTTTGATTTCACTGATACCTTTTTGGGTCAGTCTTTTAATGACGAGATAACAAGGTTTCTGTCTTCAAGCCTGCCTGATAAGCAGACAGATTTTCATGAGAATAACTAATCTTTCGATCTAGGCCATGACAAAATGTCCGGGTCTCAACTAGCTATAGAACAGCACAAGGATCCCGAAACTTCGCTTTTGTTTGAAAGGGCTTTAGATGAGCAGGAAGTATCTCAGGTCCCAGTCTGTTATTATGTCAAAAATGACATGCTTATGAGAAAATGGCGCCCACCAGACGTCTCAGCAGAAGACGAGTGGACTGTCAACCACCAGATAGTGGTTCCACGGGTTTACCGTCCGGAAATATTAAACTTGGCACATGAAACTCCCATGTCAGGACATTTAGGTGTAAATAAAACCTATCACAAGATTCTTAATCATTTTTACTGGCCTGGGTTAAAATCAGATGTTTCTCAGCATTGTAGGTCCTGCCATACATGCCAAATGGTAGGAAAACCCAATCAGACTACACCCAAGGTTCATTTGCAGCCTATACCTGCTTTTGACGAACCTTTCAGTCGAATTATTATAGACTGTGTAGGTCCCTTGCCCAGAACTAAGTCTGGCTGTGAATATCTTTTGACTATTATGTGTGCTTCCTCACGTTTTCCTGAAGCCATTCCCCTAAGAAATATCAAAACTAAGACAATCGTCAAGGCCTTAGTGAAGTTTTTCACCTTTGTTGGGCTTCCTAAATCTATTCATCAGACCAAGGTTCAAATTTTATGTCTGGAATATTTCAACAAGTAATGAATGAACTTGGCATTGTACAGTATAAGTCATCGGCCTATCATCCTGAAAGTCAAGGCGCCCTTGAAAGATTCCACCAAACATTGAAAAACATGATAAGATTATATTGCTTTGACACGGAGAAGGATTGGGATGAGGGCATCCATTTGCTTTTATTTGCTGTTAGAGAATCTGTGCAAGAATCTCTTGGCTTCAGTCCATTTGAATTAGTTTTTGGCCATACTGTTTGTGGTCCTTTGTAACTTCTCAAAGAGAAATTTCTCTCTAATGATGACACTTCCTTGAATTTACTTCAGTATGTGTCGGATTTCAAAACTAGACTTTCAAAAGCTTGTGAGGCTGCTCGGACAAATCTTCAGTCAGCCCAAAGGAAAATGAAACAGTTATATGACATATGGACAAAAGAAAGGAATTTTAAACCAGGTGATAAGGTAATAGCTCTTTTGCCTATTCCTGGAAAATCTTTGCAAGCCAGGTATTATGGTCCATACACTGTAGACAAAAAGATCAGAGACGTAAATTACATAATAACCACTCCTGGGAGGCGCAAGCTAAAGCAGCTGTGTCATATTAACATGCTTAAGTAATACATTGATAGGGACAATGCATCTTTAACATCAGTCAATCTAGTTAGCTCTGTTCCACTTAATTCATGCGACAATGACTTGAGGATATTAATTCAGTGAAATCTGATCCCACATCATCAAAACTTTGATTTTTTGGATATGAACACTTATTTCCTGACATTCCAACACGGACAGACAAAATATTTCACGATGTGGACATAAATGGTTCTAAACCGGTAAAACAACACCCATACAGGATGAATCCTGTGAAACAAAAATATCTTAAAGAAGAAGTTCAGTATTTATTGGACAATGACTTTATTGAACCAAGCCAGAGTGAATGGAGTTCTCCTTGTATTCTTGTACCAAAACCTGATGGGACATATCGTATGTGTACTGATTTTAGGAAAATTAATTCCCTAAGTAAAACAGACAGCTTTCCAATTCCAAGAATGGATGACTTCATTGATAACATCGGGAATGCCAAATACATAACGAAATGCGACCTTCTGAAAGGATTTTGGCAAATTCCACTTACAGATAGAGCAAAGGAGGTTTTGGCATTCACAACACCAGACGGATTATTTAACTATAAAGTCATGCCATTTGGACGCTTAGAGGATCTAAGCCTGTACAGGAACCGCGGTGCGAGGCGGACCTTCCATGCTAATAAACCCTATTGGTTTCATTGGACGACAGGGCTTGAGATGTCATTTCATCTCAATGTCGGGTAAAAGTCCCACAAAATTGGAAATAACGTCTCCAAAATGACCTTTACATTGTTGACGGGGACGTAAAACCTCAAATCAAACAAACAAACATGCCATTTGGAACGAAAAACTCTCCGGCAACATTTCAGCGCTTAATAAACATGGTAATTGCAGGGTTGGAAGGCTGCAGTGCTTATATCGATGACGCTATCATATACAATGACCAGTGGATTCAACATCTTCGGACTATAAGAGCATTCTTTGATAGACTGAGTGATGCCTAATTGACAATCAATCTTGCTAAAAGTGAATTCTGCCATGCAAGTTTGACATTTCTAGGTCATGTTGTAGGTCAAGGTCATGTGAAACCCATTGATGCTAAGGTTGAGGCTATCTCAAATTTTCCCGTACCCTCCTGCAAAAGACAGCTGATGCGATTTCTTGGTATGGCGGGTTACTACAGAAAGTTCTGTAATAATTTCTCTGTCATTGCTGAGCCTTTGACAAATTTGCTCAGCAAAAGAACAAAATTCCATTGGAATGCAATATGCCAAAATGCTTTTGATATACTTCTTAAAGCCATACTCAAGAGTGAACCAGTTCTCTTAGCACCAAACTTTGAAAAGTAGTTTAAACTAGCTGTAAAGGCTAGTGACATAGGTGCAGGTAGTGTTTTGTTGCAGGAAGATGAAAATGGTGTGGATCATCCAGTTTGCTACTTTTTCAAAAAGTTTAATACGCATCAGAGAAATTACTCTACCATAGAGAAAGAGTGCTTGTCTCTGATTCTTGCTCTGCTGCAATTTCGAAGTTTATCTTACTCCTACTGCTGCGCCGATTGTTGTTTTCAGTGATCACAATCCACTGACTTTCATACATAAAATGAAAATAAAAAATCAGCGGTTGCTCAGGTGGAGTCTTATGCTACAAGAGTATAATTTAAACATAAGACATATCAGAGGGAATGATAACATTATCCCTGATGCCCTTTCAAGAGCTTGAGCAGTGTCACGAGTTGTGTTTTTCTTTCCTACTAAAGTGGATTGTAGATACATGTAATTTTATATGCTATGCTCAATATTTTATTATTCTTAAGGCAAAAGAAAGCTTTATTACATAAATCTTTCTTTTCCTCGAAGACGGGGAGTGTTATGCATAAGAATTTATTTTTCTGATTCCCACTGTTGACCTAATAGTGCTATAAATATCTTGTTAATCTTCGTATAGAAGATTCTCGAAAACTGAGTCACAGATTAATTTCATTTTTGTAAACAACATGTTTACAAGGAAAAAGTACTTCAGAACCTTCCAGAAAGTTCAGGTTTGCATTATTTTCAGAAAATTACATCATCTTATTCCACAGCCCTGTGGAACATTCTAGAGAAATCTTAGGGTCTATAAAAGAGCTTGATTTTTCTCATTGAATCAGACTTTGGAGTTTGAAGTTTGGGCTAAAAAGAAAAGTTATTTCTAAATTCTGTGTTGCATTGTAAAAGGATATTACTTTCACTTTGGACTGTGAATTCTGTGGGATCAAGGAAAATAGATTCATTCAGGATATTTCATAACAGAGCTAAGTACATTTAATTTTCTTTCTTCTACAGGTTAAGTTAACTTTTAAATAAACTTTGTTAAATTTTTCCAAAAGGCTTGTTTGCTTTTTCTTTCTGCTACGCCTGGCTCGTAACAAAGTCAATTGATAGCTTCTTCAGAAGCCATCTGATCTGTATCTACACTGTTTTCAAAAGGCATCATGAAAACACGCCTATATAAATTTGACCCCCCTTAAACCCCACTTTTATATAGTAAAACTGGGGTTTGCAGGGATATACATTATTTTTCGAGCAGAAATAAGAAAAATATCAAAATTTTTCATCTGAAAATTTTCATTTTTCGGTGGTAAAATTTACAATATATTTCTATAGGCGTGTTTTCGTAAGGATAGGGCATATTCTGGTTCCGCAGGACAAGGGTTAAAGGAAAGGTTTTCTCCTGTAAGAGTACTTGACAAACAGGAAACCAGACAGGAAGTTACAAAAGTTGCTTCCCATTCAAAATCTGGTGAGAAATCTAGCAGGTATCACCATTCACCTGTATAAGTACAGTCCAACCTGTATTAAGCATTCACCTGTGGGATATACAAAAAGTGCTTGTTTAAGACAGGAGCTTGCTTAACACAGGTGAATTTTAATGTATTTTCCTTTTTTGGGGAACTGAATGCATGCTTGCTTAAGACAGGCTGCTTGCTTAATAGAGGTGTCCACTAAGACAGGTTTTACTGTATACCATGTGCACTTATATGCGGATGGGTGTATAGTGCTTGTCCCGTTGCTGTCTTGTATATTCGTACATGTTTTTGACTGACGAAAATGTTTTATTTATCCTTATCATTGGGCACGAATGATTTGAAAATTAAATTTAGGTTAAGGTAAAAGGGTCAGAAAATTTTTTGATAGAATGGCGCAAACTGGTAAACAATAGTAAAGTTTAACCGTAATATGTTGTTGCCTTTGGAATCAAAGGTGAAATTATGCATGACTGTATGAAGAAATGAATGTTCTGATTTAATTATTATTTGTCACATAGTTACCACATGTTGTTTGCACGTGAATCTATCATTTTTTTATTCAGTGAATCAAAACAGCATCTAAACGCAAAGTTTAATATAGTTCCAACAAATTGACCTGACACTGGTGAACTCTATTTCACACCCGACTGAATGCAAGTATTTATCTTCGCCGTCTCCCGAAGATGGCGATACCGTTATTCAATACATAGATGTCGGTAAATGGGTCGAAATTCACGAGGTGGCGAAAATTCACGAGGAGTTTACGATAGCCTACGTATTAGGCGATAACACTGACTAATTTATTCCTTGCATAAAGGTCAGTCTCATATCAATTTGTTCGAACTATACCTTGCTGTATGTTGCAAAGAGTGAAAGCATCCTTTATGCCTGCAGTATTTTAGTTCACCTATCTATCTATCTATCTATCTATCTATCTATCTATCTATCTATCTATCTATCTATCTATCTATCTATCTATCTATCTATCTATCTATCTATCTATCTACTGATACTGCGTCGGTCACATTTGAACCTAATCTATCTATCTATCTATCTATCTATCTATCTATCTATCTATCTATCTATCTATCTATCTATCTATCTATCTATCTATCTATCTATCTATCTATCTATCTATCTATCTATCTATCTGTCTGTCTATCTACTGATACTGCGTCGGTCACATTTGACCATTACACCATTACCGCGGGTGTATATTACATACACTCCAGATTTTGCAGGATGAAAGCCTACACAGTAATCATGTAATTACGGTAGGGATCTTTAACCTGCACAGGAGCTTTTCTATAAGCCCTGCCCCACTGAAAAAGGGGTCTCCTCATAAAGGAAAGAATTTTCTCCTCAGGAGCAAATTATTTCCTTTAAGAGTTGTCCCCTATTGACGTGGGAGACAAAAATACTTTTGCAGGAGTTGCCTACCCTGAAGGTGTTCCCATTCCCCTTAAAAGACATCTTCTTCTAAACCGGTGAACGGATTTTGAAATAATTTTGCAGGAATGTTCCTTGGGGGACCCTGTACCCAAGTTGTCTAAATGGTTCCAGTCCACTGAACAAGATGGTCGCCACAGCTAAAAATAGACCTTAAAACGCCAGTTCCTCCTAGGTCACTGGCTCATTTTCAAAATAATTTCACAGGAATATTCCTTGGGTGACCCTCTATCAAAATTGCCCAAACCGTTCTGCTTGGATGAACAAGATGGTCGCCAGCGCTAAAATAGAAACATGTTTGCGTCTGTCCACAAGATACTGAAATGAAATCTCCTCCTCAGCCTATGAACGGATTTTGAAATACTTTAACAGTATTTTAACAGTGTCTTGGGTGACCGTCTACCAAAGTGCCTAAATGGTTCCAGTTCGCTGAACAAGGTGGCCGCCAGATATAAAGATAGAAAAATAGAAAACCTTAAAATGCGATCTCCTCCGAGGCGCCCAATTTCAATATAATTTTACAGAGAAATAATCCTCAGGTGACCCTCTACCAAAGTTATCTAAACCGTTCCGCTCGGATGAACAAGATGGCCACCAGAGCCAAAAATAGATAAACCTTCAAACAACTTCTTCTCCTTAACCAGTGGACGGGTTTTAAAATAAATTCCTTGGGTGACCTTGAACCAAAATTTCGAAACGGTTTGCTCGGATAAGCAAGATGGCTGCAAGAGCTAAAAACAGAAAAACCTTTACAAATACATGTCTTCTCGACTGTCAACAGTTTACTTAAAAGACATCCGCCTAAACCGGTGAACGGAGTTTGAAATTACACAGGCATGTTCCTTGGGTGACCCTCTACCAAAACTGCTTTAACCGTTCCGTTCGGATGAACAAATGGCCACCAGACCCAAAAGTAGAACAAAAAAAAAAAAACCTTTATAGGTCTTCTCCTCCTTAACCAGTTGATGGCTTTTGAAATACATGTACTTTCACAGAAATGTACCTTGGATGACCCTCTACCAAAATTGCTCAATCCTTTCTGCTCGTATAAACAAGATGGCCACCAGAGCTAAAAGGAGAAAAAAAAAAACGTTTACTTAACCAGTTGATGGCTTTTGAAATACTTTCGCAGAAATGCTCTACCAAAATTGCTCAACCCTTTCTGCTCGTATAAACAGGATGGCCACCAGAGCTAAAAGTAGAAAAACAAATCTTTCAAACGACTTCTCCTAATTAACCAGTGGATGGATTTTGAAATAATTTCACAGTAATTTTCTTTGGATAACCCTCTACCAAAATTGCTCAAACTATTCCGCTCAGATGAACATTTTCTTGCACACCAGACAAGGAAATCCGTGATTCTACCCTGGGATAGAAATTTATGTTCTGACCCTGGTGTTCCGACCCTGAATCGAATATAATCGGGTGTTTGATAAATGCACTGGTTAATTACGACCTCGTATGCGCCGGTGTTAAGGTTGACGTCACAGCAACGTCACTAACAATCCTGCAGTGTCAACACAATATGGCGGACGTTGGTAACCGAAATGACTGCAGCATTAAAAATCCACTTTAAGAAATGGAAGGTTTGCAAGAAAAAGGATCCAATATGGGTGTGAGGGGTGGATAGAAAAATCCGTCCCTCTGGATCACTGTCCGGCATCACTCGGCAAGCCTCGAGATGCCGGACAGAGGCCCTCGGGACGGATTTTTCCATCACCCCTCACACCTATATAAGATTCTTATATTATGTCCTAACAGCGATAGCGGAGACATATGTGTTTTTGCCCTCTCTGATTGTTTGTTGGTTTGTTTGTTTGTATACGTTGACAACTTTAACATTGATCATAACTTTTGAACCGCTTGACTTTAGTGCCTTCATACTTAACATATAGATTCCAGTGGCAATGGCTTTCCATTCATTTAAAAAAAATTGACATATAGTTTTCAACTGGACCTATGGCCTACTTTAAAGAAGCCTCTGTGGTGTAGTGGATTACGCTACTCGCCTTGTAAACCAGGGATCGCAGGATCGATTCCGGGCTTCTACAGACTTTCGGATGAGCCTTTAAACCGAGGTCCCGTCTCCGTATGACCTTAGATGTTGGTGGGACGTAAAACTAGAACACTCACTCATGACCTACTTTAAAGATAAAAATAACATGTTTTATGTGACAAGGGCATCCTATTCATACAACAGATTTTGACCTGTGTACTTTCGCTTTACCTGTGACCTACTTTAAAGAAAAAGATAACATTGGTCATAACTTTTAAGCCTTATGAGGCAGAGCCTTCGTATTTTGAACGCAGGTTCCTTGTGACAAGGGCTTTCCGCTCACAGAAAAAGTATTGGCATTGTCCTATGACATTGACCTGTGACCTAATTTATCTTAATTGTTAACCATTCGAGAAAGAGTGTTCATATTTGGCATGTAGGTTACTTGTGACAACGGCTTCCCACTCAAACAAAAGATTTTGACCTGTGCTTTTGACCTACTTTATCATGAGTTTTGAACCGTTTGAGAGCCTTCATATTTCGAATGCAAGTTTCTTGTGTCAAGGTCTTCCCACTCATACAAAATACTGACCTGTGGCCTTGACCTGTTGCCTATTTGATCATAATTTTTGGACTGTTTTAGAAAGAGCCTTCATAATTGGCATGTAGGTTCCTTTTGGCAGGGGCCTCCAATTAATACTAAATATTTCGACCTCCGACCTTGAACTTGACCAACTACATCATAACGTTTGAACACATTGAGACAGAGCCTTCATATTTAGCATGTAGGTTCCTTGTGACTCCCACACATACAATAAAAAAGACTTTGGCCTGTGACCTACTTTAAGAAAAAAATAATATTGATCATAACTTTTGAACAGTTTGAGATAGATCCTTCATAACTGGCATGTATATTCTTTGTGATAAAGGCGTCCCAGCCATACAAAAATTCTAACCTATGACCTATTGGTGGTGTCTTAGCTCTGGCTTTCCGGCTTGAACTTCGCTGATTCGTTTTGCTTGTGTTGACCTCCACCCCTTCTTATTAGGCCTCGCCACTTTGTTCAGTCCTGTGCAGTTTTTCCCACGACTCAGTTGGTATGTTGAAGGCCTTGTTGAAGGAGGGGGAGTCCTTCGTTTGACCACCTTAGGGCGTTTCCTCACATGTTCTCCATAGAGAATTTCCTTAATCATTCATTTAATGCATTTAGATAAGATGGCATATCCATCTTAATTGTGCCAGTTTTGCAATTGAAGAACATATTCACTTTGCATCTCTGTCCATTGTCAGGACTTCTGTGTCTAGATCCTGATACCGAGGCTCCGTTTTTTTTATTGTAGATATGTTTGATTTCCGCAAAGTTTATGATAAACGCGATGGTTTTGATTTTGAGGTTGTTTGAATTTTGTCATACCGAACTTTTTCCTTCATAGGCGGCGACCGGAATTAGTCGTGAATGTCCGTTAAAACCTGTCTGGGCGATATTCGAGTTATCTCCCTGTACACCACTGGGATCAAGGTATAGAATATCCAATATTTTTCCTCTAGTCGCTGACCTCAGGGAATCATTAATCTTATATGTATCCGCAGATATGACACTTTGCTTAATAGATCTACCTGCAGGTATTCAAAGCAGCGCTTATTGAGGCTATCTAAATGTGAAAAGGAACTTCTTGAAATAACAACCATGCCTTTTCATTTCGAGGCATCTAGTATGAACGAACATATTTAACATATTGAAGAGCTACATTATGTAGAATTGTATAATAATAATAATAATAATAATAATAATAATAATAATAATAATAAAATAATAATTATCAATATTATTCTTAGTAGTAGCAGTAGGAGTGGTAGTGTATTTTTTTTGTTTTGTTTTTTTGTTTTTTTGTTTTTTTTTGACATGTAGGATATTCGGTCTATACGTATGTTAGGATGCCTGTGTCATGAACATCCTTAATTGGTAGGTTGGTAGTTTACAAGAGTATATATTATATTCTTAAGACTCGATCAAGATGAGCTCAGATTTTGTTTGTTTGTTTGAGGTTTAACGTCCCCGTCAACACTGTAAAGGTCATTTTGGAAACGTTGCTTCCAATTTTGTGGGACTTTTACCCGACATTGAGATGAAATGACATCTCAAGCCCTGTCGCCCAATGAAAGCAATAGGGTTTATTAGCATAGACGTTCCGCCTCGCACCGCGGCTCCTGGACAGACTTAGATCCTCTAAGCGGTTTACCAGTACTATTGTGCTGGCCGGATTCAGCTCTGCGTGGAAGCATCATGCAGCCCATATATTTCTTCAAGCCCCTATGGGCGGGGGCCGAGATGAACTCAGATGGGAATGTTCTTACATTAAACCCAATTTTGTTGCATTTCGAAAACACGCGTATACATATACATTGTAAATTTTACCACCAAACAAAACAAAAAAAAAAAAAAAAAAAAATTCAGATGAAAAAATTTGATTTTTTTCTTATTTCTGATCAAGACATAGATTGTTGATAATCATTAGAGCCGCCTCGGCGAGGTGGTTCTAACGAGTACCACAATCTATGTTTTTTGAGCAGAAATAAGAAAAAAATGTATACCCCTGCAAACCCAAGTTTTTCTGTATTAAAGTGGGGTTATATAGGGTCAAATTTTCGTGATGGTCTGCCGCAGTCATAATTGATACCTTAAGAGTTAACATTACACCGATATACAGTATATTGTATAAGATATTTCCTGAATAATTAAAATGTGTGTGTGAATTCGGGTTTAACGTCGCTTTCAACAATGTTTCAGTCATATCACGACGGTGTCTGGTTGCGACAGGGAGCTCAATGCTCACGTTTATAGTGCTGCCTCACTGAAGTATCATGTCCCAGACACATTACATGATACCACACCCAGTCACATTATCCTGACACTGGATCGACCAGTCCTAGCTCTACCCCGTAAATCTGAGTGCCAAGCGAGGAGCAGCTAGTACCATTTTTAACGACTTTGGTATGTCGCGGCCCGGGATCGAACCCGAGACCTCCCGTTCCCCGGAGCGGACACTCTACCAACTGAGCTATCGGGGCCGGTGAATAATTAAAAGGACGCCATAAAAAGTAACATGATAGGTAAACACATTTTGAAAAATGTTGTCTGCCCAAGTCATGATTGACACCGTAAGAGTTAACAATACACTGATATACTTCATATTGCATAAGATATTCCCTGAATAATTGAAAAGACGCCATAAAAGGAACATAATATGTAAACACAGATAAGCCATTTATTTATTTATGTATTTGTGTATTTATTATAAAAAAACATCTCACTCATATTTGAATCGGCTGTAATATCCAAGAATGATTCTTGGAGTTGTCCCCCCCAACACCCACCTCAGTGAAATAATTTTTACTGACCGTTCCAAGGTGGTACTTCTGTCGCGATTTATTTTTATAGTTCGTCTTCGAATGTGTGTATCGATCGCTTATATCTTGTTCTGGACAGCCAATTGGCCATTCTGATGGGAGGTGTGGGTAAATTGTATCGATTTCTGATCATTGCCTTCACTTCTATTTTGCCACTTAGTCTTTAGAATACATCCTGGACGGAAGGCGTTCAGTCTTTTGGAAGTCCGTTGGTAAACTGTCCAAATTTCACATACGTACTATAGTGGTGGCAGCACGTACCACAGCTCTGTAGACTTCCAGCTTTGCCCCAAGTATGATTCCACTTCGATCACAAACACTCCACTCAGTCGGTCACATGCAGTACTAGTTTTGGCCATCCTGACATCGACTTCATTTACAATATGCCGACTCTTTTGGCAATGTTTTCCCAAGGTATCTCGCCTTGTCTACTACTTGCAACGTTGGAACTTTCCGTGTGATGGTAGCTGCCTTGTAAGGCTTTCCAAGAGCTGGCTGGTATACCACCACGGACTTTTAATGATGACTCTTAAACGATAGCTGTCACATGAATCAGATGTATATATGTACTTGATCGACACGTTTTGTACTCTTCTCGTCTGTTGGACTGCCCTTTGCCATGTCATCAGCAAAAGTATCTCATCTAGCATGTCTGTCTGCACCTTGTATTTTGCCTACACTCTTCTTATGTTGAAAAGCTTCTCATCAAAGCCTTAAAATGTCATCATCCTGGAAAGTATCTGTAAGAATGGCAGCAGACACAGTGCTGAACATCATTTGCGCTTGTACACAGCCTTGCTTAGCCGGCCTCGGTAGCTCAGTCGGATGCGCGTCTGACTGGTGATTAGGAGGACGTCGATATCTGCCGGGGTCTGCAACATTCTTTCGTGGAGATTGACCACGAAATCTTTTCTACGGTCGTTCTCTCCCTTCCAATGATTCAAGAAGGGCAGTTGTCAGTTTCTGGCGAAAGAATGCGCACTGTACTGGTTAACCGCTTACGCATAAGCCTGCCCAGGAAAAGTCTGGATAGGTCATTTTTGAGCCGGTCAGTTTACCTAACTGCATAAAGTTTAATTGAGATGGTGATATGATCGTTGGTCCGCTCGACAGGTCAAAACCCACTGGGTGCGCTTTAAAAGCAACCAACTTGTTTGTACGTTTTGCTTCTCAATACAGCATTGTCGAGAAATCAGAGAGGGAATGGTTGAAAATGGATGGTTACACATTTGGTCCCGTTTTACTTATTATTTATATAGATCGAATGGGCGAAAGTCAAATTTGGGCACTTGGGCTTTTTGTGATAAAGAAACAAATGCATTTGTAGAAATTACAGCCCGTGGTATCAAAGTTCATTACGCAAACACGCCTATACAAACACATTGCCACCTTTATCGCCGAAAAAATGAAAATTTTATTATGAAAAATTGTGATATTTTTCATATTTCTGCTCAAAATATAGATTGTGGGTACTCGTTAGAACCGCCTCATCGAGGCGGTTCTAAAGAGTACCCACAATCTAGATTTTAGAGCAGAAATAAGAACAAGAGGCTCAATGAGCCTAAACCGCTCACCTGAGGAACTTAAGTTTTAACAATTCACAGACTTGACTACTAAATCTGCTAATAGAATCCAGCCCATTGACCCTTACAGGATATAAGTCATGATTATTGCATTGCATTCCAAGTTTGAGACTTCTAGCTTCTATAGTTCCTGAGAAACCTTTGACGAAAATTTAACATTGGTCAAAATGGAGAGAAAGAAGAATGAAAGAACAGATGAACAAATAAGCTGAGAAAGCCCAATGTCTCTTACACAAAATAAGTCATCATTATTCTATTGAATACCAAATTTGATGCTTCTAGCTTTTATAGTTCCTGAGAAATCTTTGATTAAAAATTTAACATTGGTCTATTATCTCTATATGGAGAGAAAGAAGAATGAAGGAACAAATGAACAAGACTAGCTCCAAAACCTAATGCAGCCTTTCCCCTTGCCCAATGGTGCTACACATAAAATTTAAACAAGATTGGTCGACTGCCTTCTGAGATATGCTTCATTGAAAGTGTGGACGACGGATGGACGGACGACAGACGACGGACTCCGGAGCCTTGGTATACTATCGGCTCACTGGAGCCTTTGGCTCAGGTGAGCTAAAAATTCAAGTTGCTATTTCTGTCACAACATTTTCCCTACGTTAAGTCTATGGGCAATTTTTTTGTCTCTCAAGGTCACGTAACTCCGAGGTCAATATTCCGATTCGGCCAAAAATCGAACTTAACCGAGATTTTATGCCTGTCCTCGTTACCTGCAAGTTTGAAGCTGATATGAATAAAAATAAAGTTGCTATCGTGGTCACAACGTATTTTTTATGCTCAAGGGCAGGTAACTCCAAGGCAAATATTCCGATTCGGCCCGAAATCCAACTTAACCGAGATTTTATGTCTGTCCTCGTTACCTGCAAGTTTGAAGCTGATCTGAAAAAAAATTCAAGTCGCTATCGTAGTCCCAACATTTTCCCTAATTAAGTCTATGGGCAAATTTTTTGTCGCTCAAGGTCACGTAACTCCGAGGTCAATATTCCGATTCGGCCCAAAATTGAACTTAACCGAGATTTTATGCCTGTCCTCATTACCTGCAAGTTTGAAGCTGATATGAATAAAAATAAAGTTGCTATCGTGGTCACAACGTATTTTTTTATGCTCAAGGACAGGTAACTCCAAGGCAAATAATCCGATTCGGCCCAAAATCGAACTTAACCGAGATTTTATGTCTGTCCTCGTTACCTGCAAGTTTGAAGCTGATCTGAAAAAAATTCAAGTCGCTATCGTAGTCACAACATTTTACCTATGCAAAGTCTATGGGCAAATTTTTTGTCGCTCAAGGGCAGGTAACTCCGAGGTCAATATTTCGATTCGAACTTAACCGAGATTTTATGGCTGTCCTCGTTACCTGCAAGTTTGAAGCTGATCTGAAAAAAAAAAATCAAGTCGCTATCGTAGTCACAACATTTTCCCTATGTTAAGTCTATGGGCAAATTTTTTGTCGCTCAAGGTCACGTAACTCCGAGGTCAATATTCCAATTCGGCCCAAAATCGAACTTAACCGGGATTTTATGCCTGTCCTCGTTACCTGCAAGTTTGAAGCTGATCTGAATAAAAATAAAGTTGCTATCGTGGTCACAACGTATTTTGTCATGCTCAAGGGCAGGTAACTCCAAGGCAAATAATCCGATTCGGCCCAAAATCGAACTTAACCGTGATTTTATGTCTGTCCTCGTTACCTGCAAGTTTGAAGCTGATCTGAAAAAAATTCAAGTCGCTATCGTAGTCACAACATTTTCCCTATGTTAAGTCTATGGGCATATTTTTTGTCGCTCAAGGTCACGTAACTCCGAGGTCAATATTCCGATTCTGCCCAAAATCGAACTTAACCGAGATTTTATGCCTGTCCTCGTTACTAGCTACAGTGATGACAACATTTTCCCCATGTTAAGTCGATAGGCAATTTTTCGGGCGCTCAAGGGGACGTAACTCTTGAGTGAATTATCTGATTCGGCCCAAAATCGAACTTGACCGAGATTTTATGCCTGTACTGGTTATCTGCAAGAATGAAGTCGATCAGAAAAAAAATTGACGGAGCTAGAGTGATGACAAGCTTTTTCCTATGTGAAGTCTATGGGAGCTAGATGTTGCCATGGCAACCAGAGTTCCACTCAGATCTGCCTGAAAACCTAATGAAGCCTTTCCACTTGCCCAATAATGCGACACATGAAATTTGATCAAAGTTGGCCAAGTAGTCTTTAAGATATACATTTTTGAAATTCCCATTAACCCTAATGCAAAAACACACAAGGGCAGGTAACTCCTAAGTGAATGACCCGATTCTGCCAGTTATCGAACTTGACCCAGATTTCATGGCTGTGCTGGTTATCTGCAAGAATAAAGCCAATCTGAAAATAATTGAAGCAGCTACGGTGATGACAACATTCTCCCCATGTTAAGTCAATAGGCAATTTTTTCAACGCTCAAGGGCACGTAACTCCTGAGTGAATAATCCGATTCAGCCCAAAATCGAACTTGATCGAGATTTCATGCCTGTCCTCGTTATCTGCAAGAATGAAGTCGATCAGAAAAAAATTGACGGAGCTAGAGTGATGACAAGCTTTTTCCTAACGCTCAAGGGCACGTAACTCCTGAGTGAATAATCCGATTCAGCCAAAAATCGAACTTGATTGAGATTTTATGCCTGTCCTCGTTATCTGCAAGAATGAAGTCGATCAGAAAAAAATTGACGGAGCTAGAGTGATGACAAGCTTTTTCCTATGTTAAGCCTATGGGAGCTCTTTGTTGCTGTGGCAACTAGAGTTCTCATCCAATCTGCACGAAAACCTAATACAGCCTTTCCCCCTACCTGATGATGGTTCATATGAAATTTGATCAAGGCCGGCCCACTGGTTCCAGAGATATACTTCGTTGAAAGTGTTGACGACGGACGACGGACGACGGACGCCGGCTCGTGGTATACTAATACCTCACATGAGCCTTCGGCTCAGGTGAGCTAATAATGCGACACATGAAATTTGATCAAAGTTGGCCAAGTAGTCTTTAAGATATACATTTTTGAAATTCCCATTAACCCTAATGCAAAAACACACAAGGGCAGGTAACTCCTAAGTGAATGATCCGATTCTGCCAGTTATAGAACTTGACCCAGATTTCATGGCTGTGCTGGTTATCTGCAAGAATAAAGCCAATCTGAAAATAATTGAAGCAGCTACGGTGATGACAACATTCTCCCCATGTTAAGTCAATAGGCAATTTTTTCAACGCTCAAGGGCACGTAACTCCTGAGTGAATAATCCGATTCAGCCCAAAATCGAACTTGATCGAGATTTCATGCCTGTCCTCGTTATCTGCAAGAATGAAGTCGATCAGAAAAAAATTGACGGAGCTAGAGTGATGACAAGCTTTTTCCTAATTCCCATTAACTCTAATGCAAAAACACACAAGGGCAGGTAACTCCTAAGTATATGATCCGATTCTGCCAGTCATCGAACTTGACCGAGATTTCATGGCTGTGCTGGTTATCTGCAAGAATAAAGCCAATCTGAAAATAATTGAAGCAGCTACGGTGATGACAACATTCTCCCCATGTTAAGTCAATAGGCAATTTTTTCAACGCTCAAGGGCACGTAACTCCTGAGTGAATAATCCAATTCAGCCCAAAATCGAACTTGATAGAGATTTCATGTCTGTCCTCGTTATCTGCAAGAATGAAGACAATCAGAAAAAAAGTGACGGAGCTAGAGTGATGACAAGCTTTTTCCTATGTTAAGCCTATGGGAGCTCTTTGTTGCTGTGGCAACCAGAGTTCTCATCCGATCTGCACGAAAACCTAATACAGCCTTTCCCCCTACCTGATGATGCTTCACATGAAATTTGATCAAGATTGGCCCACTGGTTCCGGAGATATACTTCTTTGAAAGTGTGGACGACGGACGACGACGACGACGACGGACGACGGCTCGTGGTATACTAATACCTCACATGAGCCTTCGGCTCAGGTGAGCTAAAAATAAGGTATACCCCCGGAAACCCCTGTTTTACCACATAAAAGTGGGGTTCAAGGGGGTCAAAATTATATAGGCGTGTTTTCGTGATGTTTTGGCCGTATTCAATTGAAATACTAACTGAAGTGAACTAAGTATGAATGATCAAGGTCAGATTTTAGTGGCCACAATCCTCGCCCTTACTTCCGTCGCGATTTAAACAAATAATTTGTTTAGTCCGCATGGAGGCCTCCTAACTCATCAGTGCAACATCTCCGTGAACACAAATAATCAAACAACCACAGAGGTGAGACAACGGTGAGGACTCGACAGCAAGAAACCGCTGAAATGCTGGAGCAAAAGAAAACCAACAGTTAGATTCCGATGGGCCCAATCAGAGACAGATCATCATGCATCAACCAACATTACCTTGAATTAGATCTCTCTAATTTTCAATAAGCCTTTACGTTGGAACCGTCATAGAATCTGAGGCCTGACCCACCGGCGTGCAATTAAAGAGGGAAGCAAAGTTGTCAACCTTGATTGGGTTAACTACCATGCATGCAGTCTGTCGTATAACATTTATGTTGTACCCAATCTTTTTATATCGAAGAATGATTTTACGAAAATGGGTGCTGAAGTCATTGCGGTTATATATTTTCTGCCAGTTGAATTTATATATGACTAATATATACATGACTACACGCTCTGACAAATCGAATTAATTGCGAAATATAAACGCCATAGGATGACGCACGGGGAACATCACCATCCAAAAAAGGAAAATTTACAATCTCAAAATCATCGCGTTTATCATAAATTTTACACGAAACAAACCATCTACAACAGACAGATGTAAATCCAAAAACGGGGCCTTTATTTAACTGAAGTTCGTGTGTGTGTGTGTGTGTGGGGGGTTAAATCTGACTGATCAAATCATCGAAATAGGTATTATCAATATTTAATATATCATCCAAATATCTAGAAGTGGAGCTAAAAGCTTCAATGATTTCAGACTGGTTTTCAGCAGAAAAGGACACCATGAAGTCTCTATCATAACAAAACAAAAACAGATCAGCCACAAGTGGTGCGCAATTAGTACCCATCGGAAAGTATAACACGTTAAATTAAGTAAAATGAAAATTATCCGTGGTGGTGTGCAAGAAAAAAGATTGTATTTTAAATTGTGATTTCAACTGTATTTAGTGATGAACATTGACGTATACAGTACCAGTCGGAAAGGACTAAAATAGGCTATGCCTACGTCCAATCCAATGGTACATATATATGTACTCCTCTGTGTGTATGTATGTAACCATGAAATTTCTTATAAATAAATAAAGAAAAAAGAGACAAATATGTTGTTCTGCTGTCCCTGTTGAGCGGAACATCGGCGTAGCCTCGGTTCCGCTCAGCACGGTCATCCCTCGGGTTGGAAACGCCCATCTACAACAAAACACCATATCGGATTCTTATAATCTCCGTTGGGACAGTTTTCCATTTTTGTTTTTCTTTCCATGCATGCGGAATATTGGACAGAGATAAATAGAACCTGCCAATACTTTGATTTGAAATATGGTTATCTCCCTTAGCTAGTTTGGGATCTGTTGTGAGTACTCGGACAGTTCCAACGAGCACCCGCAGCATACGTTTGTGGTATAACTGAGAAAAATAACATAATTACAACAGAACCATTCCAGAGATAGCACGAATGCACTGTGTCACACGGGTGTGTTGTATTAATGGAGGTAAAAATTCATTAGCCCTTTCAAACTTGGTACGTGCGCAGATACCTGTGCAAACAGTATGGATTCAGATGTCAATGTTTCACACTGGTAACATCACACTGGTAAAGGCAAGCGCGCAGGGTAAGGAACAAACGCACAGGATAAGGAATTTTTCCGCTCAGGATAAGAAAGAAAATGGCGGAATCGGCATCACATGTGCAGGTTTGTTGTTGTTCTAAAGCTCGTGTTATGGTTACTAATCAATACGGCTGCTCACATTAGCTTCACGGAAGACACACCTTTTTTACAAATTTAACTTCGATGGTCCGAAGAAATCTTCGCATGAGTAATCCTCGTAAATATGCATTACGAAATCGAATTATGGATATCTATAAATGTTGATTAAATAGTAAAACGGCACCCAATATTAACCCACCTATGCCTAGCATCCCGTTTTTGGGGGACATTAGCAAACAGTGTATACCCAGATCAGACGCCGCATTTTATACAATGTTTGCTCAAAGTGCACGCATTGTTGTGCAACTTATCTCAAACATAACAAACTCAACACCCCTATAACCAAAAACGGACTTCTCCAAACTTATTAGATGGCAGATTCCATTGCCATGTATGAGTAACATTACGAAAACACGCCCGTGCGACATAGTGTATTTTTTCACATCTTCAAAATGGTTATTTTCTATGAAATTGCGTGATATTTTTCTTATAAAAACTGCAAACATAGGTTTTTGGTGCTCGTTAGAACTGCCTCATGTGAGAATGTTAAACTTTGATTTTTTGGAAACCTGCATGAATCTAATGAAATCCGTGAAAGAAGTTCGTGTAGTAGCTTGTCAAGAGCTTCGTGACATTATTTCGTGTTTCTTCTTCTTAGCACATAAAAACAGAATTACTGATTTCAGTAGAAAAAAAGGCAATTGTTATATTTTAACAATAAAAAGTATAATGAAATATTTTAAGAAGAAAACGAAAAATGTAATAGTGAGGCTCGAACCCTCAACTATAAAGTACAGCAAAATTTGACCCGTCTTTTCCACTGCGCCAGGTTGAATGTCTAACCAGTATAGATAAAAATCGCATTATTTGAATATTACCGACGGTTGCTTACCTTTCGACAACAGTGGACTGTGCTCAATAACAAAAACATTCGCTGACGCCACTGTTAACTTATTCTCAGTACTGTTGTCGGGGGATAAGTAGACAGTGACGTAAAAGATTATACCGCCATTGGTAGGTTTAACAGGTTGCACCGTTATCATTATTATACCCATCATTAGCTGGCAAGACAGGCCGTACCGTTATAATTATCCTTTCAGAAGCGTCGTTACCTTTAGACAACTGTGGACAATGCTTAATAACAAAAACATTTGCGGACTTCACTTTCAACTTATCCTCTGTTTTGTAATATGGTACCTTTATATGTATAACTGTATTATGAGTTTATGAAATAAAATATGTTTAAACCAACTTATCCATCGACAACAACAGTATATACTGTTGTCTGAAGATAAGTTGAAAGTGATGTAAGCGAATGTTTTTGTTATTAAGCATTGTCCACTGTTGTCAAAAGGTAACGACGTTTAGGTAATGGTAACTAACAGTCTAGTCTGTCTTGCCAGCCAATGATGGATATGATTATGATAACAACACAACCTGCCAAACCCACCCGTGGTGGTATACTCTTTTACGTCACTGTCTACTTATCCTCCGACAGCAGTACAGTCGAACAACAGAAGCCTCAATGGGACCAAGAAAATGGAACGAAGTTATTGGTAGTTCGAACTGCTGTAACGTGTAAGTATTTTTCCTGATTTTTATATTTTTTTACTAACTTATTTTAAGAAAGATTTTTTTCTAGAATATTGAGTCAGAGAATGACAGCTTGTCATTACGAAAACACACCTATCCAAATGCATTGTAAATTTTGTCACTGGACAAAGGACACTTTTAAGATGAAAAATTTTGGTATTTTTTTCTTATTTCTGCTCAATTTATAGATTGAGGGCTCACGTTAGAACAGTCTCAAACTATATTTTAGAGCAGAAATAAGAAAAATAATGTTTACCCCTGAAAACCCCAGTTTTACTTTAAAAAGTGGACTTCAAGAGATTCAAAATCATAGGCGTATTTTCGTGATGAAATAACTTGTTTACGAGAAAGGGGATTTATAATCCAGGAGAATCCAGATCACTTTAGTTTTAGCATATGAGCTATTTTTTTCCTACAGTCTCCCAGAATTTTCAAAGACTGTATAAAAGAGACAAAAGTTACCTTTAGTTCAGTTTGAGTATTTTAAGAAAATGTGATTCTTAATTCTGTGGATTTTGGATTGCTTAGGACTAAGGGGATTTGTTTGATTTGAGGTTTAACGTCCCCATCAACACTGTATAGGTCATTTTGGAGATGTTGCTTCCAATTTTGTGGGACTTTTACCCGACACTGAGATGAAATGATATCTCAAGCCCTGATTTATAAGCATGGACGGACCGACTCGCACCGCTTTGCCTCGACAGGCTTAGATCCTCTAAGTGGTTTACCAGTACTCGTGTGCGGGTCGGTTTCAGCTCTGCGTGGAAGCATCTTGCAGCCCATCTATTTCTTCAAGTCCCGATGGGCGGGGGCCTAGGACTAAGTGGAATCAGACAAAATAATTTCAAGGATATTTAATAACACAGCTAAGTATTTGTTTCTATCTCACTTCATTAGAGTTATAAGAATAAGTAAAATAGTTGGTACGAGGGCTATCTGATATGTTGTGAGCCTCGTAGTGAAGGATTTTAATTTTGTCGGGCATATTGTATTATTTTTCAGCATAATCCCCTCAGTTTCTATACACTTTTGTCACCGGAGTTTAAGGACCTCAATGCCACTTTTTTAGAACTCCTTTTCTTGGTTGTTCAAAAAGTCACCCACTGCATATATGACGTCATTATCGGACTGAAAGTGGGTGCCTGAAATAGCCGTTTTCAGTTTCGGGAATAAATGAAAGTCTGATGGAGCGAGATCAGGTGAATAAGGCGGATGCTCAGTCAATTTAAAGCCACAATCGTGAATGAAAGCCATAGCTATAACTGACTTTCGAACAGAAGCATTGTCCTGATGGAACAACACACCTTTGATGAGCTTTCCGCGGCGCGTAAGTTTAATATTTTCCCGTACCTGCGTCAGAAGTGAAGCATAGTATGTGCCATTGATTGTTTGTCCCTTTTGACGATCAGCAGAATACCATCTGCATCCCTGAAAATTGAGGCCATAACCATCCGAGCTGATGGAACGGTCTTTGCCTTCTGTGGCGGGGGTGAGCCAGGGTGCTTCCATTGTTTCATTGTTGCTTGGCCTTTAGGGTGAAATGATGGACCCATGTTTCAGTCATAGTGATAAATCTCTGAAGAAAGTTGGCAGTATCTTCCTCAAAGTTCAGCTTAGCACGCGATAATGTGCGCCTGGTGTTATTCTGATCAACTGTCAGAAGTCTTGGTACCCATCGGGCCGAAAGCTTTCCCATTGCAAGATCCTCTGTCGGAATGGAATGTATTCAATCCTGTGAAATGCCAACTCTACTGGCTATATATCTTACTGTGACTCGTCTGTCAGTCATAACAATATCATGGACTTTATTGACCATATCTGGGGTTGCATCATTGACGGGGGTCATCCTCAAGGCCCTGTCTATCGCGCTTAAATTCCGCCACCCACGTTTTCAACGTAGCATATGGAGGGGCATCTTTCCCAAGTGTTGCTACCATATCATTGTGAATATCCTAGGTGTTAAACCTTTGTTATGCAAATATTGAATCACTGCTCCTTCACCGATTTTGTCCATTTTGCTAAAGCTGCTTGTTTACTTTAGAGTGCTACCTCGTCGATATAAACTGACCAAATGAGACCAGTTCTTGGGTCCTTTGTTACACGGCCCTACATAGTCAGAGAATAGTAGGACTTAAAAGTAACATCCCTGCGTACCTCCTTCAATACGAGGCTCACAATATAACAATCAGCCCTCGTAAATAATTTTGTTAATTTTTCTAAAATGCGTGTTTGCTTTTTCTTTCTGCTGCGCTCGACTACTGAACCTTGGAAGGGACATGCAATTTATTTAATATGTTGTGCGAACGAGATAATATCTTGTGCGAACAAGATGTGCGACCAACATATCTTGTGGGCACAAGTTATTATCTTATGCACTTAATAGCTTGTTTGCACAACTTAATATCTTGTGTACACAAGATATTATCTTGTCTGCACAACATAGATTTTGTGCGGACAACATAATATCTTGTGCCTACAACTTATTATCTTGTTCGCACTACATAATATCTTGTGCGCACGAGTTATTATCTTGTTCGCACAACATGTTATCTTGTTAGACCATCATATTATCTTGTTTGCACAACATAGATCTTGTTCTGCCAACATAATATCTTGTGCGCACAAGATATTATCTTTGTTCGCACAACTTAATATCTTGTGCTGACAACATAATATCTTGTGCCCACAAAATATTTTGTGTGCACAAGATAATATCTTGTTCCCACAACTTAATGTCTTGTTCGCACAAGTTAATATCTTGTCCACACAACATATTATCTTGTTGGCACAATTTAATCAGAAACATAAGATATTATGTTGTCCGCACAAGAGCTATATATTGCAAACAAGATAATATGTGCGAAGTAGATAATATCTTGTGCGTTCAGCATACAAGTCAACTGAGGTAACTGAAGTCTCTAGTGATAAAGGAAGGTCGTTTATAAAAAATTAAAAAGAAAAGAGGGAACCTTTTTTCTTTGTAATCTTTCCTAAATTCATTGTCAGAATCTGAAAGGGTTAGTTGCGGTGTTCCTCAAGGTTCTATCCTGGACCCTATTTTCTTTTCAATTTTTATAAACGACCTTCCTTTATCACTAGAGACTTCGGTTAACTCAGTTGACTTGTATGCTGATGATACGACCATTTACGATGTTCAACCATATAAACAGAAATTACAGGAAAATCTGCAAAAATCTTTAACATTGTTAGATAAATATGGTGCAAGGAAAATGGTTTATTACTGAATACTGATAAAACTAAAGTAATGCGTATAACTAGTCGCCAAAAACGATCGCAAATAAGTGATAATACACTTTTTTTTTTTTTTTTTTTTTTTTTTTTTGGTTTGGGTTTTACGGCCCTTTCAAGATTATTTCACTCATATCGAGCCGATCGTTAATCAGAGGTGGGCGAAAACCGGAGTACCCGGAGAAAAACCACCTGACCTTCCGTTGCAGAACTTGGCGTCTCACACGTGGCCAGAGCGAGGCTCGAACCTACGGCGGTGAGAGACCTAATGACTAAGAGTCAGCGCTCTTATCCACTAGGCCACGGAGGCCCGTGATAATACACTTTCACTAACTTATAGTAATTAAGATTTAAAGTTAACACATGGCGAAAAAGTTCTTTGAGTAAATAATGAGCAGAATTTAGTTTGAAACTCGCATTTTCAGCAAGTGGTGAAAAATTTCCTCGTATTTATGGCTACTTTCGCAACTTTCAGGATATTTGTCGGTTAAAGACAAATTACTGTTTTATAATGCTTACATTAAACCTCAGTTTGATTATTGTTGTGTGATTTGGGGAAATTCAACAACCTTTAATATTAATAAAATCGATAAATTACAAAGAAAAGCGTGTAAACTTATTTTACGACATGAATATACTAATTTAGAGGAGGCTCGTAATCGCCTTAAAATATTATCATTTTCCGAAAGTGTATTTTTACAAAAAGCAAAAGTAATTTAAATAAAATTGCACCTGAATATTTGGTGGACCTGTTTCATATGCGAAATGTGAACATAAACGATACACCATCCAACCTGCGATCTGTTGCTAATCGAAACGTTTTGATTCCGAAACCAAAAATTGGATTATTTAAGAACAGTTTGTCATATTCTGGAGCAATTGTCTGGAATAGTATTCCAACTGAAATTCAACGTGCAACGTCAAATACAATCATTTACTATTAAATGTGCCTCTTGGTTGAAAAACTAATTTTACTACATGTTAACCCACCACCACCAACTAATAATAAACGACTTGAACATTACATTTATTTAATTGTACAACAAATATGCATAAGTTTTAACTTAAAGATTACAAGCTTTTGTACATGTATTCTCACTTGGACTAGACAAGCGAATTTTTGTCTTCTGGCATAGGCACACAGAAAAGACCTGTACGAGCCTGCATATATGTGCAGTCGCGAGGAGGTCCTTCCTTTGTGCAAACCACAACATGACCCCTCAGTATGACCACACATGCGCATTTGATATTAACGAGGGCTAGAAGGCATTTTTTCGCTTGACAGGTTGGTGTTAAAAATTGTTATCCACATTCCTGTGCCATGTAGTGTGATAATGATTGTTAATATGTAATTCATGATTTTTTTCCGTTGTCATGTATATATATATGTATATCTGTTGCTTTGCAGAGGGCCTCAAGGAAGATTGTTTCGGCATTTGAGTCACCCTCTTTAAACAAAGTCTTTATTTACTTACTTACTTACTTACTTACTAACTTAATTACTTACTTACTTACTTAAAGTAGAAGTAAAACAAAGATCAGGAATTGATACAATTAACTTACTCCATCCATAAAAGACACCAAAGGGAAAGAAATACAAACATTAAGCGACCCGACCATAATGGAAACCTAAACAAAGGAAGGCCATATGGACAGTTACTTTCCCACAAAATGGCCATATAGCCATCCAAAATTAAAAGACACAAGTGATACACACAGTAAGTACTAAACAACAACATAAATAAATCGCCACAGAAGAGCCGCCTTGGAACGGTCAGTGGAAGATTTCCACTGGGGGGCTTAAATCGATTTTACGTGGCCACAATCCTCGCCCTTACTTCCGTCGCGATTTAGACAAATAATTAGTTCAGTCCACATGAACTCTTGTGGTACCGGCCCCGATAGCTCAGTTGGTATAGTGTCCGCTCCGGGGAACGGGAGGTCACGGGTTCGATCCCGGGCCGCGACATACCAAAGTCGTTAAGCATGGTACTAGCTGCTCCTCGCTTGGCACTCAGATTTACGGGGTAGAACTAGGACTGGTCGACCCAGTGTCAGAATAATGTGACTGGGTGTGGTATCATGTAATGTGTCTGGGTCATGATACTTCAGTGAGGCAGCACTACTAAAGTGAGCATTGAGCTCCCTGCCGCAACCAGACGCCGTCGTGAAATGACTGAAAAATTGTTGAAAGCCACGTTAAACCTGAATTCACACACACACTCTTGTGAGCATATTTTGTGCGCACACCATATCTTATGCACACAAGATGTTTTGAAAAATTAAACCGCGGCTATGCATTTGAATCATTTTATATCATTTAAATATAAAATTAAACTGAAATAATTGTTCCCAATTTAAATAATTATATAGCATTTGAAATTAAAAGTTTTTACATCAAAAACAAAAAATATTGCACCTACATAACGATTTTGCATTCAAATAATTCAATATATCATTTAAATGTATTTTATGCATATGAATTTTATTTATTAAATTTCGCAACATATCACACGCCATAGAGGCCACAGAAGCAAAGTTGTCATACTTGACTGTCAAACATGATTGAATTGTCTCCACAGTGCTTTGTGACAATCCTTGTACATTCTTGCCATCAAAGACACAGAAGTAACAAATTTCGACATCAGATTCTATTGATCTGACAATAAAGAAATCATTTTTTTATAGATGACTGAAGAGAATGCTACAGCTAAATCAAAAATCATTACGAAAACACGCCTAAACAAATATATTGTAAATTTAACTACCGAAAAATGACAATTTTCAGATGAAATATTTCGATATTTTTCTTATTTCTGCTCTAAACATAGATTGTGGATACTCGTTAGAACCGCCTCGACGATGTGGATACTCGTTAGAACCGCCTCGACGAGGCGGTTCTAACGAGTACCCACAATCTATGATTTTGCGCAGAAATAAGAAAACCAATAAAACCCCTACAAACCCCAGTTTTACTATATAAACTGGGGTTTAAGAGGGTCAGATTTATATAGGCGTGTTTTCGTGATGTGGGTAGTAGATGTTCAATGTTGGCCCAAGCTACTTTGCTCATTAGGCCAACGTCAGACCAACATGTTGGCATTACGTTGGCCAAACGTATGAAAATATTCCTTACAATGTTGGTGCAACATTTGCCCAATGTAAGCATTACATTGACCCAATGTATGATAATATTCATTACAGCTTTAGTCCAACATTGGCATTATGTTGGCCCAACGTTAGTGTTAGGTTGGCCCAACGTAAGCTGGTATTCCTTACAACGTTGGTCCAACATTTGCTATACCTAACAATCATTACAACATTGGCATTCCAATGGCCCAGCGTAAGCATTACATTGGCCCAATGTTAGCATTACGTTGGCCTAATGTATGATAATATTCCTTACAATGTTGGTCCACCATTGCCGTTACGTTGGCTCAATATAAGCATAACACTGGCCCAACGTTAGCATTACATTGGTCAAACATACGATAATATTCATAACAACCTTGTTCCAACATTAGTATTAGGTTAGCCAAACATAAGCCTAACATTACGGATACCCATTTAACCATTATCAAGCTGTTCACGACAACCTCAATGTTGCAAACAGTGTAGATCCCAATCAGATGCCATCTGATCAGGATCTACATTTTTGGTCATGTAGTTTGTGAAATGAACAAATACATTATATCAAGTAATTTGATTGGTTGATAGTTAGCCATGGGTGTGGCTAAGGCTGCCCCGATTAAACGTATAATTGATTGATGGATCGATAAATTCCACAAAAATGGTTATCATTTCTGATTTGCTTTTAATCGATTACTTGATAGGTACAATTTACTACCAAAAGTTATGCCTAAAATAGCTGGATGAGTGGCAAACAGTGCAGACCCTGATGAGACGCCACATTATGCGGCGTCTCATCTGGGTCTACACTGTTTGCTCAGGCCTGTCTGTTCAAAAATACATATTATGCACATTAGCCGTACGTTGTTGATCAGGCTATTTATAGCCACGTTTTTCTTTTCGTTGTGAGATCAAAGGGTCATGCATTGGGCTTGGCAATCAATGTAGACCCAGATTAGACGGAGCAGAACGCGGCATCTGATATGGTACTGCACAGTTTGCCATAGGTACTGCTTACAGAAAAAAATACATTTTAGAGAGAGAGAGAGAGAGAGAGAGAGAGAGAGAGAGACCTTATATAGATATGCAGAAAACAGCAACATTAACAGAAAAATACATTATTATACAGTCCTTAGGGCGCTTTTCATGGCCGGTCCGAGACGGTTCAAACCGGAGATTTGTTTAAACAGTGCACTGCTTTCGGGCACCGTAGGGCACATATACTGTTACAGATCTCATTGGCTAATTGGGTAAGAGTGCTAGCTATCTCTCATTTGATTAGTTCGAGCCCCACTCGGGTCATGTGAGACGCCAAGTTCTGCAGTGGAAAGTCAGGTGTTTCTTCCCAGATACTACGGTTTTATCGTCCTCTGCTTGACTATTGGCTCGAAAGTAGTAAAATAATCTTGAAAGGACCGTAAAAGCATCCCCCACCCCCGCGACCAATGCAAAAAGAAACCTTTAATGTTATTTACAGTTGCAAGATACATTTTTTTTTAATGCACCAGAGCCGGACAAAATTTCAAACACATTTACGGCATGCAACGAGCTCGATGCAGCTCTTTGTATTATTCAGCTATAACAGTCAAGATTCTGATCAGATTTCCCAAGCATACCTGCTCTCTCTCTCTCTCTCTCTCTCTCTCTCTCTCTCTCTCTCTCTCTCTCTCTCTCTCTCTCTCTCTCTCTCTCTCTCTCTCTCATACCTGCATCGTCTCTAGTCGCACGTATGATTGAAGTATCTCTCTCTCTGCTGATCTCTCTCTCTCTCTCTCTCTCTCTCTGCTGGATCTTTTAACTGTCATTTTGGTGTAATGGAAGCAGCTCATTTTTTACCCAATGTGGGTTTGTGCGATATCAGCGGTTTGTTTTTAACGTCTCGGCGACATGGTCAACAAAGCAACATGTTACATGGAACCCACTATTCTGCCCGGTAATTGCAAGTCGGTCCGTCCGAAAGCATTGGTCCTTCATGAGCCTGAGTCACGGTGACTTAAATACCTTTTGATATAGAGGGTGAGTCTACTCGTGGTTAGGAAACCCATAGACAGTCATTTGATGATATTGCATCCGTACAAGTACACGTGTCAGCGGATATATTCGTTTGTTTTTCCGTCCATCCATTCACAAACATTTTTTATCCCATATGCAAAAGCAGAATATTAGTTACGGTTAATATGTGCCACTTTGAATAAAGTAGGAGACAGTTACCAACTTCTGCAGAAATGAACATGTGCCATCAAGCTACACAAGGCACATTTACTAACCATTTGCCAAACTGTGCATATGTCAGGTTTTCAAGGGTAGGTTCCTTACATGGCTACTCGTATTATGTTCCGTAAGCAAAGGACTTGCAGAACGTTACTAATTATTGAAATAAATGTCTCAGTTTAGAAAACTAGGTCACATTGGTAATCTTTTGCCGAAATGGACGCACTGAAAGCCCTTTTTGATATAACGTTATCTATGATCTCAAACCTGTAAGTATACTATATACCACTCCCTAGAACTAAGATTACTAAAAATAGCTCAGTGGCATTTTCAGCCTGTGATGTGACCCATTCTGCTGGCAAGTGTAGTTTGTGGAATAAAGTAAATATCATTGTCCTATCGTCACTACTAGCATTGTTTTGACTGTTTTTGAGATACTGTTACCTTGAAACAAAGTCATCGTCACCACAATCTGAACAAATCTTCAGTAAGATGCGACATTTGTACCAAGTTTGACCAATATTCATAAAAGCGTTTATGTTCAATCAATCCATTTTTGTTAAAAAATTGACAGTTTTCGTAAGCCTTTGACCTTGAAATTAAGGTATAGTTCACGAAAGTCTAATAAAATCTTTGGTTGGTCGCAATGAAATTTTGTACCAACTTACTAGCAGTTTTTGCATATTTTTTTATTGTTGCTACGGTAAGTTGGCCATTCCAGCATTACCAGGAATTCACGTACTACAGGAACGGTCACTCAAATTACCGATAGCCCATATTTGATTGACATCAGTTAATTCCCTTAGACCGTAGTCGAGATAGCGTCATTTACCTGTGTTGATTGTGTGTAATAGCTCTTTCACACCTACCAGTTTGCATTACAATACACAACCAATCTGTGTTCTATCCAGTGCCCTGCTAAAATTGGTATGGATATACATTGTAAATTTTGCCACTGAAAATTTCAAGATGAAAAATTGTGATATTTTATATAAAATGGCATGTTTTGCTAACGGATGACCAGGTGTTTTATCCTCGATATAAGTGAAATATTCTTGAGCGGGCCGTTAGTCCAAAATTATATGGAAATAAAAATAGATCGTTTCTTTTTTTATTTCATGGGTATATTCATGTAATTTTGTTCCTTTCTATATTGTGGACATCGGTAAACAAAAAAAGAAACGTAATGATGACAATATATAAAAGAATTTATTTAATTAATGAAATTCATCGTATTGTAATGACAAGCGGGGCTTGAAGATATATATGGGGTGCAAGTTGCTTCCACGCAGAGCTGAAACCGACCCGCGCACGAGTACTGGTAAACCGCTTAGAGGATCTAAGCCTGCCCAGGCAAAGCGGTGCGAGGTCGGCTCGTCCAATGCTTATAAACCCTATTGGTTTCATTGGGTGGCAGGGCTTGAGATGTCATTTTATCTCGGTGTCGGGTAAAAGTCCCACAAAATTGAAAGTAACGTCTCCAAAATGACCTTTACAGTGTTGACGGGGACGTTAAACCTCAAACCAAACAAACAAACAATAAAGCTCTAGCCTCTAGTGCGGACTGTTACGCCGTTTAGTAGGAAACAAATAAAACAATTATGTATCCGAACATAGGCCCTAGTAGACGCGGCGGCGTATGTTTGGAATTAAGCCACGACACAGGATTTCCAATAATGTGGTAGTTTTTAAAGTGAAGACAAGATCAGCCTGCATGTTTGCTAATTCAATAACGGTTCTATGAATTGCATTGCTTCCGCACTACCAAAGGCTCTGATCAGACTGCACTCGGTTAAGCGCAGTCTGATCTGAGTCTATGTTAGTCGCCAATGCCATTGTTTAAAATCACATGTCGGGGCTTTTTTTTTCTTTGTTATGGAAAGTCATTTTAAATAACCATATATGAAGCCCTAATTTTACTTACATGGGTGTTGACTTATTTCTGAACCGGCCTCGGTAGCTCAGTCGCATGCGCGTATGATTGGGCGGGTTTGATACCTGCTTCTTTCGTGAAATTGATCATGAAATCTTCTCTACATTCATTCTCTTTCTCCAACTGTTTCAAAAGGCTAACTAACTATCTATCTATCTATCTATCTATCTATCTATCTATCTATCTATCTATCTATCTATCTATCTATCTATCTATCTACCTATCTATCTATCTATCTATCTATCTATCTCTATCTATCTATCTATCTATCTATCTATCTATCTATCTATCTATCTATCTATCTATCTATCTATCTATCTATCTATCTATCTATCTAT
Source organism: Lucinisca nassula (assembly GCA_963580285.1). Taxonomy (NCBI): domain Eukaryota; kingdom Metazoa; phylum Mollusca; class Bivalvia; order Lucinida; family Lucinidae; genus Lucinisca; species Lucinisca nassula. The sequence continues at coordinate 53,187,751 of OY757014.1, read as the reverse complement.
CTCAGTATTCAATACAAGCCTGGCCAGGAAAAGTGGGGATAGGTAAACTGACCAGCTCGATATGGCAAAAAAAGTGTTTAGAAGGCCTTTAAACTCCAGTTTGATTTCTGATATGAACAGCTGTACCTAAACTGGGATGTGTTAAAGCTGATTCCATGGAATGAAGGACAAAACACCCCACATGTTTTTTACAGGGTGGGCATAACACCCCCTGCAACTTATGAAAGGGTGGACAAACCCCCTCGTAAGTTTTGCAAGGTGGACATAATCCCCCATATCATGTGGACAAAACCCCCCTCAGAGAATCCTCTTTGTTTATTATTGCTATAGCATTCTGGTCCCTTGAGTAATAATCTGCTTGCAATGGTACAGTAGGCAAAATCCCTTCCAAGATATGAACATAAATGTATGCTTATCAACAATATCTTTGTTTCAAAAATGTATGAGGGCATGAAGTATGAAGAAATTAATGGGGCTATTAAGTATTAAATAAACTTTATTGTGAATTTTTTCTTCTACCAGTGTGCTAATTGATTGCTATATTCAGTTTGTAATTGTTCAGTTAATTTTCTAATATGAATTGTGATTGTATAAGTTCCAGATCATTATACTTTTAATTAGCTGATTAGAGCTAATTGTCTCTTAATTACCCCGTTTACTTTGTGCACCATTTTCTTAATTGCAACTTGATCAGAAATCACTTTAAACTATGATGTTTTTTAATCAGCATCTTTAAATACTTTAATGATCAATAAATTTTTAAATTTGAAAGTTTTGTTGGAAGCTTCTTAATTACTAGCACTATTTACTCATTTTACAAAGTGCTAAAACGTCCAGTTATATAAGGGGGTAGATTAAGCATCAGGGGGATTTTGTCCGAGGGGGGTTTTGTCCACATGATAGGGGGGATTTTGTCCACCTTGCAAAACTTACAAGGGGGGTTTTGTCCACCCTGTCAAAAGTTGCAGGGGGTGTTATGTCCACCCTGTAAAAAACTTGAGGGAGGTTTCGTCCACCTATGTCAAAATGAGCAGGGGGTGTTATGTCCGGGGGGTGTTTTGTCCGGATACCGATTCCATGATATTTGCTCACAAGACAATTGCCCACAAGACAGTTGCTCACAAGACAATTGCCCACAACCTTAATGGAAAATAGGACAATTGCTCACAACACTATTTTTTCATTATTTTATTTCTATTGTGAAAGTTTTTTATTTATATTTTCTCTAGTTTATGGGAACTATTTCTTTCTGAAAGTGTTATGTAACAGTTAATCAGCTAGATTTCAACTAATTAGTGATAACTAAAACAACAGTAGTTCGATGAAATGATAGCCAACTAATGACTTAACTATAATGAGCAGTAGTTTGAGCAGTAGTCAGCTTAAATTATCAATATTATATATTTTGATTGGTTGATTGATTTGAGGTTTAATGTCCCCGTCAGCACTATATAGGTCATTTTGGAGACATGCTTCCAATTTTGTGGAATGTTTACCCGACATTGAGATGAAATGACATCTCAAGCCCTGTCGCCCAATTAAACCAATAAGGTTTATAAGGATGGACGGTCCGACTCGCATTGCTTTGCCTGAGTAGGCTTTGGGCATCTATGCGGTTTACCACTACTCTTGTGCGGTGGGTTTCAGCTCTGCGTGGAAGCATCATGCAGTCCATCTATTTCTTCAAGCCCCGATGGGCGGGGGCCGTTTAGCAGCTTGACAGATTACTCATCATTAATCAAAATTAACCATTATTTTTTGTTTGTTTCCAAAGTTTAAAAAAAAAATATTTGATCTCCTTAATCAATTAAATTTGAGCTTTTTTACATGTATCGCCTAAAATTAGTGATATGATTCAATTTAACTTCTTAATAGTATTGATAAACTATTAATGTTTCAGTTATCATTAACTAAATCCAATTATCACTAATTAGTAGAAATCCAAAGGTAAAAATAGTTCCCATAATTATAAATGATATTAAATAATACAATACAATACAATACAAATACATTTATTCAGCATTAAGCAAATACATTGCTTCTAGCCTACAATACATAAGTGTAGTGATACAAACACAAAATACATCGCATTATATATAAAACATGTTATAAAGAGAAGCTTAAGGCAGGTGACTATGTAATAGGGGAAAACATTTTTATTTTCTACTGAGATTCAATTCTTAACTTATTTGCGAAATATATGTATTTAGATAAATTTAGTATTTCATTTTTGTTACTTGTTGACATAAGATTATCAAATTTGACCATAGTGGGCCATCTGCAGTAATAATGTTTCAGATATTTCCTACGTAAAGATCTGTATAATGGACATACTAAAAGAAAATGGTATTCGTTTTCTATAATATTTGATGTACAGAATTTACAAAATCGCTCTTCTCTTGGAATGTTTTGGTATCGTCCTCTTTCTATTTCTAAATTGTGTGACGAAAGCCGAAAACGAGTAAATGCAGTTTGAAATTTTCTCTCATGGATAGTATCGAGGTAAGGCTCTAGATTAAAAGTATGTTTATACCGGCTTTAAGAAATGAGTCGCTGTGAATTATTTATAGCATTGTAACAGCTTTGATGGTATTGATCAAATATTCTCTGCTCTATTTGGATAAGATTGATGTCGTATTCGTCTTGATATTGCAATGTATTTGATAAACCCAACTTTTCTAATATTGACTTGATTTGATGAGCCCAATTTTGATTTCTGTATGTTAAATGTCGATTTGCATCATCTTTTAGCATTAAGTAAATCTGTTTAACAACGCTGTTTTCGTTTGAAGGTAATATCTTATATAAAATAAAATCATGAAAAAATGTGTCCTATTTTCCATTAAGGTTGTGGGCAATTGTCTTGTGAGCAACTGTCTTGTGGGCATTTGTCTTGTGAGCAAATGTCCGCGCACCTTTAAAGCTCTGTCGTCTAGATCAGTTTAACCCATTTTGTACCAACCTGAATTATCAATCTTATATAAAGAACAAGTCCATTTCAAAATTTAATGGTGTTAAGTTGTGTTTTCTAAATATATATTTGAAAAACAATGGCTGAACTTTTAGGCAAACAGTAGTTCCTGAACAAAAGCCGAGCTCGGTGGCGTCTGACCTGGGCCTGCACTTTTTGCTATATCCCGTTCTGGGGAATTCGGTACAAAGCGGGTTAATGCTTGCCCTGCTGAATATTCATATATGCCGCACCCACTACCGATTATCAACCAATCAGATTACTTGATGCAAATTATTACAACAAATTCACAACCTGAATGACAAACAATGTAGATCCTGATCAGATGGCTTCTTCAGAAGCCATCTGATCTGGATCTACATTGTTTCAAAGAAAAGGCATATCCGGGTTCAGCAGGACGCCCTAGGTGAGAAGTACTCGCGTTATTTCAATATACACCGATACATCCTCAGTCATTTCAGAATAAAGAAAGTGGGGTTGCGACTTAATTTTCTTTAAGATTTATACAAGACACAACGAAAGCAGCCTATACTCACATTATATTATAACATATTAAAAAAAAATTACCACCCTAAAATTGAAAATTTCAGATTAAAAAATCCTGATAATTTAATATTTCAGCACATTACATACATTGCGGATACTCAGTAGAAACTCCTCGACGAGGCTGTTCAAAGAGAATAATATAATAAGTCACATCTATACTATCAGCCAGTCAGACTACATTGTATACTGTTTTCGTGCAAATTCAAAAACTGATTGACTAACAGTGTAGATCCTGATCAGGTGGCTTCTTCAGAACTAATCTGATCCGGATCTACACTGTTTGCAAGCAAAGTTAGGGGTTGTCGTGAACAGCAGGATAAGGGTTAATGTAATGTTAAAAAAATGGTTTGTGGTTTGTCATTGTAAACCTCACTTTTTCTATGTAATTAAGATAATCAACCAATCAAACAATCCATAAAACTAACGTGGTCTTGCGCGGTAAATCACGCAACCCCCCCCCCCCCCCCCCACACACACACACCTCCATGTTGAGTTTTGTGACATAAACGGTCAATTTCCTAGCAAAGACTCAGGGTGAACCATTGTGCATTTTGCATTTAAAATGTATTGTACATTTAAAAATGACGGGCCTCCGTGGCCTAGTGGGTAAGAGTGCAGACTCTTAAACATTAGGTCTCTCACCACTGTGAGTTCGAGCCTCGGTCAGGTGGTGTTCTCCGGGTACTCCGGTTTTCGCCTTCCTCTGATTAACGATCGGCTCGATATGAGTGAAATAATCTTGAAAGGCCGTGAAACTAAAATTAAAACATTCAAAAAGACAACCTTGTATATTGTAATTTAAGGGAGTAATGTGTGAAATAAACACAGCTTCTGAAACGATTGCACAAATGAGATAGATTTAATATTTGATCTCGGCTAGGCCCAGAGAAGAAAGAAAAAAAAAACAATGTTTGGACTTCATAAGAGAAAAATGAAACGATTAAGACAAAAGATTCTTACTTCTTATGTATGACTTTTAGGCATGAACCATTAATTCTGGGTGCTCATTTTTTTTTATCTCTGCTCTAAAATATAGATTGTGGGTACTCGTTAGAACCGCCTCGCAGACGCAGTTCTTATGTGTACCCACAAATTATAAGAACAAGAAAAAATTCATATTTTTTACTTAAAATTGCTGGTTTTGGCCGTGAAATTTACATTGTTTTTGAATAGGCCCTTTTTTCGTAATGATGGAAATATGCATTGTATTTAAGAAATAGATCAGCTCTAGCTGTGATTTGTTGAGTAATAAATCACAGTTTGGAGGTCAGTTGTAAAGTAGACAAATCACAAGCGCGTAGCGCGCGTGATTTGTCTACTTACAACTGACCGACAAACTGTGATTTATTACTCAACAAATCACAGACAAGAGCTGATCTATTTCCATTCTAACACGCTGAAAATCGGCAATAATGTTGTTGTTTCCTTCAAAATCTCACAACCTTTCGCCATTGTTAGAAGAAATTCCGCTAAAATTATGGACTGAAACACATGCATTTATATCCTTTTATTACGTTTTCGATGCGAGAAAATGACGTTACACCGTCTAACGTCAAGGAAATCGACTAGTGACGTCATAAATTGGGAATTTTAATGACGTCACTCGTCACGCTCTTCCGAGCTGAGATTTGTTGCAGAATAAAACACAGTTATTTTCCATTGCCTATATAGGCGCGCTGTGTTAGAATATATAAATTATAACTTATCAAGAACATTAAAGTTTTCTAAACACATGAAATAAAACACTGCATCTACAGGACTGGTGTAAAATCTAACGAACATTACATAAACATGCCTATTCAAATGTAGATTGCAAATTTTACCGTCAAAACCTGAGATGTTTCTGACCCTCACAAACATTAATTGTCCTATTTCTGCTAAAAACATAGATTGTGGTTACTCGTTAGAACCGACTCTGTGAGGTGATTTTAACAAGCACAGACATTCTTTATGTTGAGCAGAAATGAGATAAAAATAAAGGACTTTTGAGCTTAAAATCATACGTTTGACTGTTCTAACGAGTCATCATCGTCATTTTATCAAGTATACCCTCAATCGATAATTAATAGCAGAAATAAGAAAAAAACTTTTTCTTAAATTGCTGTAAGTTGGCCGTGAAATTTACAATGTATTTGAAAAGGTCCGTTTTCGTAATGATGGAAATATACAGCGTGTCATTCAAGTTTTCTAATTAAGCAGTTTGTAGCTTAACATCGGAGTCTAACTGTTGGTTTCCTTTTGCTCCAGCATTTTAGTGGTTTCTTGCTGTCCAGTCCTCACCGTTGTCTCACCTCTGTGTTTCTTTGATTATTTGTGTTCCTGTAGATGTTGCACTGATGAGTTAGGAAGCCTTCATGCGGATTGAACAAATTATTTGTCTAAATCGCGATAGAAGTAAGAGCGAGGATTGTGGCCTCGTAAAATCGATTTAAGCCCCCCCCCCCCCCCAGTGGAAATCTTTCCACTGACCGTTCCAAGGCGGTTCTTCTGTGGCGGTTTATTTATGTTGTTGTTTGTTACTAACTGTTTGTATCACTTGTGTCTTTTTGTTTTGGATGGCCATAAGGCCATTTTGTGGGAAAGTGACTGTCCTTATGTTCTTCCTTTGTTTAGGTTTCCATTATGGTCTGGTCGCTTAATGTTTGTGTTTCTTTCCCTTTGGTGTCTTTGATGGGTGGAGTAAGTTAATTGTATCGATTCCTGATCTTTGTTTTTCTTCTACTTTCCTAGGCGAAAATATAATTATACCAAATCTTAAAATCAAGCTTCCAAAGGTTGCTAATTAAAAACATAATTTTACATAAAAATAAATAAATAAATAAGTTATAATATGAGTTCAAAGTTTTCAATTATGGATGCATATTTGTTTTCTTCTGAAAGCAAAATATTTCGTTCTAATTCTATCAATAATATTATCCATATTGATACCGATTTTCAATTCTTATAACTTCTTTTGCGATTCATTCTAATATCCTGTGTATACAAGTCCTGCGTCTGTGTAATCTTTACACATTTTTGATCCGAATCTTCAAATATAGCTATTTTCTACAACCCGTGGGCCACACATTTTTGATCCGAATCTTCAAATATAGCTATTTTCTACAACCCGTGGGCCACTTTTAGTAAACTGATTTTCTAATATTTTTACCACATGAATATAGATATTAAATAAATCTTTCTAATGAGAGGTTATAGCGCACGGAGAAATTTTAACAAATTTGACTTTTGAGCCTTTGAATTAAGGCTATTTTTTATTGTTTGTTGTAAAATACAAATACGTTCTATAAAAGGGTTATCCTTTGGAAGCAAAGAATACACCACAGAACTGGAAAAAATGGAGTGTGCATGTGTTCTGGGCCAGACTAGCTTAAGACAAAGACTTAATAGGGAAATACCCTAGTGGCATTAATTACAATCTGGGCCTCTTTAAAATTTATTTTATTTCAACAAATTTTGTACCAAAATGAAACAGATACATTTTTCGATCAAATGCGAGGTTATAATAATATCTTGAAAAAACGAAAATAAATGATTTTATTAGTTGAATGACGGGCTCCTACATAACTCTATACATTTTCCTACAATTACCTGTATGAAAACAGGCGACTGGCTGCGACGTCACAGAAGTGACAGATAAGTGTGGATTAGTACCTGTAGTACGAGTATTCCTGCGTATGCGGGTATTCTTATTGCATAATATGACTTTTCTTAACTAAAAGCCTCGTTTAGCATATACCATTACAATTTGAATAAAAAGCTTGATGATATATGCCAGTTTAACAATCAAAAAGAAGGCAGCACCATCTTTTGCTACGGAAAACGGTGTCTTTCTTTCAACGCGTGTTGCCATGGCAACAGACTTCGAATGTGACAAATATTTGCATTTTCCAAAATCACAATTAATATTTTGTCATTCGGCAAAATTTGAAGATGAGGCCAAAAATGGCCCTTATCGACCCTAGCCCTTTTACCGCCGAAAAAAAAGAAGAAAATTTTAAGACGAAGAATTGCAATACTTTTCTTATTTCTGCTCGAAATATAGATTGTGTGCACACGTTAGAACCCCCTCATCTTTATTTAAGAGCAGAAATAAGAAAAAAACTAAGGTTCACCCCTACAATCCCAGTTTTACTATATAAAAGTGGGGTTCAAGGGGATGAGAACTGTAAAGGCATGGTTTCGTGATGTTATCATGAAGTGAGTTAGTGAGTCTTTGAGTTTTTTCGTCTCATCAACAGCTAAGGTCATACAGAGACGGGTCATCGGTTTAAAGACTCATCCGAAAGTCTGGAGAAGCCCGGATCGATCGTGGGACCCCTGGTTTACAAGGCGAGTAGCATAACCACTACATCAAGGAGGCTTCTAAATATCATGAAATGATGAGAGAAATATACAGGTATACTTTTTAGTACGCCTCCCTAACTATTTCCTATCTGGCTTCTTCAGGACTAACCCATATATGCCTAGCGGTCACTTTTTGGGACATTGTCAAACAGTGCAGACCCCGATCAGACGTCCAGTTCTGATCTGTGTCTGTATTTTGCTGTAATGAAGTTCTGTTAGGGGAGGGCCGTAACTAATGTTGGCAGAACTTGTGGCCCGACCCTATTGCTTGTTTAGAGGATGCAATAAAATATGTTTAAACTTAACCTTTATCTTGCTGTTCACGACAACCCCTATATTTGCAAACAGTGTAGATCCAGATCAGGTGGCTTCTGAAGAAGCCACCTGATCAGGATCTACACTGTTTGGCATTCAGTTTATGAATTTGTAGCAATAAATTACATCAAGTAATTTGAGTGGTTGATAGACAGAAATGGGTGTGGCTTAAATGAATATTCAGCAAGATAAGGGTTAAACTTATCTGTGACTAAACTGTTTGCTTAAAGAACATACATTTTTTGCAAAACTTTCCACATTAAAAACGACAACAGCAACAAAAAATAAAAAGAGAAAAAAAAGAACCTACCATCCCTATAACTGGAAATGGACCCCGAGTTATCAGGTGGTAGATTCTATTGTCATGTATGGGTTAAAGAACGAGATAGAATTAACAATCAGTGGTCAAACAACTGACTCGAGATTGCATGACAACACAGCAAGCAAAGCATGTCGGGCAAATGTCAGACCGAGGTCGTATCGATATCGCTCAGACGTTAGTCTGCTGTTTTGTGCTGGCTGTGATTCCCATGCAAATGTTCAGTCTGTTTTATGTTTTGGTTTTTCATATGTGCTTAAAGAATATTTGAAAGACGTGTACACTATGACACAAAACAAAGCAAATATAAAAGCAAATCCAGCTAGAACGTCGATCAACAAAAACTGGTAATATGGAAGATTTGCGACAGGAGGTTGTAAATGCTTTCCGCCATATTTGATCACATGATCGATCCACCATGCACCATAACTTTGAGGCGTAAGAATTTTGTCTTTGAATATGGCGGACGCTTTGAAAATATTTTGGCCGTATCGTGGTACACTGAGAACTTCATTAATAACTGATATTAAACTGTGTTCTGTAATGTTATCTGCATTCAAAGAGAGTCCATAACCTTTTGATTTTACTCTGACAGCGTTGTAATGCTGATCTCCAAACACTGGAATACAAATCATAGGAACTGCGTGATACAGAGCTTCATACTGGCTGTTCATCCCACACTGTGATATTAATAGTTTAGCATTTGGATGTCCAAGTAGGTCATTTTGCGGAAGCCACCGCATCATTAGCGTGTTTCCATCGATGGTTTCGTCTGTATCAGCCTTGAATACAAACTTTAGATTTGGAAGCCCGTGGAAGGCTCCAATAACCTTGTCTCTAATATCATCTGGGAACCATTTCACAACAGTACCTAGTGAAACAATCACCGCACCGTCTTTTGCTGAGTCCATGAAGAATTTAAGATTTTCCTGGAGCTGAGCGGCAGGTCTGGTTACAATGCCTCCTACAGGTATCACGTTTGGATATTTAGGAAGGTGATAGTCTAATAGTTCATCATTCTCTAGTAAGTAAAGTTCCGTTGTGGCTTGCAACTCGGCATTTGTAAGGTGGCACTTTTCTGGCGCGAGTGTTCCAACAATATCCACAGGACCATAGTTGTATTTTTCAGGATTCAAAATGAATAATATATAGTAAAAGGTATTAACTAGGCGTTCTTTGTATGTCATCTTGTCACTGTAAGGTAGCAAGTATTCAGCTGGAAAAACAGCAGGGTGAATCTGTAAGAAATTCCTAATACCCATATCAATAACCATGTCCCCTACTCGGATGAATGGAATGGAAAGTTTGTATGGAATAACGCTGCTGCAGAGGTTTGACCAGCTCATGCTTAGAACAGCGATATGAAAAACTCTTCTCTCTAGATGCCCTAATAGCTCTGTGTCATTAGCGACATTTGAGCACATGTCTTCGATCCCTGGTACATCATATGTACTGGTTTTAATTCCAGAGAAACCCTCTGAAACAGCGACTTTGGCAGCTTTGTCAAACATCTCCATACTCTTAGTCATACCATGAGATGTTATAACATCGATATCAAACCTAGTCACAACTTCTGTCGCTGTTTGGCTGTTCGGGATAATGATGGTTGAGTTGTACCCGTACAATCTCAGGCCTTGTGCGAGATAAGCTGCTCTATACCAGTAATTTACACTAGGAAATGGTATAAAGAGGATATTACCTTGTGACAGTCCAGAAACAGAATAGGTCCATGCAACGATTAAAGCGAGATATAAAGGCGAAATCATTTTTCTTGCGCGTTTTTTCAAAATATCGGATTGCGTAAGTAAGTATTGCTTTTTATACATTTCAGACGTGTCGCGAGAAAAAAACATCCAATATGATCGACAGACGTGGCCGTGTGACTGTAAATATAGATAGTGCGATTGAACAACCAAAAAGTTTGATGACACAAACCAGACTGTTAGACTGTACAACCAGATAATTTAATGACACAGACTAGACTGTGAGACAGTAAAGCGAGATAGGAACACACTGTGTGACTGTACAACCAGATTGGATGATGACACTGACCAGACTGTGTGCCTGTACAACCAGATAGGATGATAACGCTGACAAGACTGTGTGACTATACAACCAGAGAGGATGATGGCACTGACCGGAATGTGTGACTGTACAACCAGATTGGATGATGGCACTGACCAGACTGTGTGAATGTACAACCAGAAATGATGATGGCACTGACCGGACTGTGTGACTGTACAACCAGATTGGATGATGACACTGACCGGACTGTGGGACTGTACAACCAGATTAGATGATGACACAGGCCAGACTGTGTGACTGTTCAACCAGGTGGATGATGGCACTGGCCAGACTGTGTGTACAACCAGATTTGATAATGGCACTGACCGGACTGTGTGACTGTACAACCAGATTGGTTGACGACTTTTTTGTTTGATTTGAGGTTTAACGTCCCCGTCAACACTGTAAAGGTCATTTTGGAGACGTTGCTTTCCAATTTTGTGGGACTTTTACCCGACATTGAGATGAAATGACATCCCATTGAAACCAATATGATTTATTATAATGGGCGATCCGCCTCGCACCGCGGTTCCTGGACAGGCTTAGATCCTCTAAGCGGTTTACCAGTACTTGTGTGTTGGCATAATTCAGCTCTGCGTGGAAGCATCAGGCAGCCCTTATATTTCTTCAAGCCTCTATGGGCGGGGGCCGTTATGGGATGATGACACTGACCAGACTGTGTGACTGTGCAACCAGACAGGATGTTGACACTGACCAGACTGTGTGACTGTACAACCAGAGAGGATTAGGATACTGACCAGACTGTGTGACTGTACATTCAGTACTAGGTAGTTGCTGACACAGACAAGACTGTGTCTGTACAACCTGGTAGTTTGATGACACTAACCAGACTGTGTTTGTAAAACCAGATAGGATGATGACACTGACCAGACTGTGCGACTGTACATCTGGATAGGGTAATGGCACTGACCGGACTGTGTGTATGTACAACCAGATAGTATGATGACACTGACCAGATTGAGTAAGTGTACAACCAGATTGGATGATGGCACTGACCGGACTGTGTGTCTGTACAACCAGATAGGATGATAACACTGATCAGACGGTGTGACTGTACAACCGGACAGGATGATGACACTGACTAGACGGTGTAACTGTACAACCAGAGTGGATGATGACACTGACCAGACTGTGACTGTACAACCAGATTGGATGATGACACTGACCAGACGGTGTGACTGTACAACCAGATAGGATGATGGCACTGACCAGACTGTGTGTCTGTACAACCAGACAGGATGATGACACTGACCAGACTGTGCGACTGTACAACCTGGTTGTTTGATGACACTGAGCAGACTGTGTGACTGTACAACCAGATAGAATGATGACACTGACCAGACTGTGTGACTGTATAACTAGATAGGATGATGGCACTGACCAGACTGTGTCTGTACAACCAGACAGGATGATGACACTGACCAGACTGTGCGACTGTACAACCTGGTAGTATGATGACACTGAGCAGACTGTGTGACTGTACAACCAGATAGGATGATGACACTGATCAGACTGTGTGACTGTATAACTAGATAGGATGATGACACTGACTAGACGGTGTGACTGTACAACCAGAGTGGATGATGACACTGACCAAACTGTGACTGTACAACCAGATTGGATGATGACACTGACCAGACGGTGTGACTGTACAAACAGATTGGATGATGGCACTGACCGGACTGTGTCAGTACAACCAGATAGTTTGATGACACAGACCAGACTGTGTGTTTGATTCCACTGAGCAGACTGTGTGACTGTACAAACAGATAGGATGCGGACACTGACCAGACTGTGTGACTGAATAACTTGATAGGATTATGGCACTTACCAGACTGTGTGTCTGTACAACCTGGTAGTTTGATGACACTGACCAGACTGTGTGACTGTACAACCATATTGAATTATGACACTGACCAGACTGTGTGACTGTACAACCAGATAGGATGATGACACTGACCAGACTGAGTAACTGTACAACGACATAGAGTGATGACACTGACCAGACTGTGTGACTATGCACCCTGACAGGATGACACTGACCAGACTGCGTGACCTTTATAACCAGATAGTTTGATGTCACAGACCAGACTGTGTAACTGTACAACCAGATTGGATGATGGCACTGACCAGACTGTGAGACTGTACAACCAGATTGGATGATGACCCTGACCGGACTGTGTGACAGTACAACCAGATTGGATGATGACCCTGACCGGACTGTGACTGTACAACCTGATAGGATGATGACACTGACCAGACTGTGAGATTGAACGACCAGATAGGATGATGGTACTGACCCGGCTGTGTGACTGTACAACCAGACAGGATAATGACACTGACCAGACTGTGTGACTGTACAACCAGATTGGATGATGACACAGGTCAGACTGAGTGACTGTACAACCAGATTGGATGATGACACCGACCAGTTTACGTGACTGCACCACCAGGTAGGATGATGACACTGACCAGTTTGTGATTGTTTTTTGTTAATTTAATTTTAACGTCCCCGTCAACACTATATAGGCCATTTTGGAGACGTTGCTTAAAATTGTATTTTACACGACATTGAGATGAAATGACATCTCAAGCCCTGTCACCAAATGATACCAACAGGGTTTATAAGCATGGGCGGTCCGACTCTCGCAGCTTTGCCTGGGCAGGCTTAGATCCTTTAAGCGGTTTATCAGTTCTCATGTGCCATTGGATTCAGCTCTGCATGGAAGCAGCATGCAGCACATTTATATCTTCAGGCCCCGATGGGTGGGGACCAGACCAATCTGTGTGACTACAACCAGAGAGGAAGGTGACACTGACTCGACTGTGTCACTGTTCAACCTGATTTGATTCTGACACTGACCAGACTGTGTGGCTGTACAACCAGATTGGATGATGACAAGACCCAGACTGCGTGTCAGTACACGCAGATAGGATGATGACACTGACCAGACGGTGTGACTGTACAACTAGATTTGATGATGACACTGACCAGACCGTGTGACTGTACAACTAGATCGAATGACGACATTGACAAGACGGTGTGACTGTACAATCAGATTGGATGATGACACTGACCAGACTGTGTGACTGTACGAGCAGATTGGATGATAACACTGATCAGACTGTGTGAATGTATAACCAGATTGGATGATGGCACTGACCAGCTGACTGTGACTGTAGAACCAGTTCAACAAGATATGATGATGATACTGACCTGGTCGTGTGACTGTTCAACCAGATAGAATGATAATACTGACCTGAGTGTGTGACTGTACAACCAGATTGGATGATGACACTTATCAGACTTTGTGACTGTACCACCAGAGTGGATGATGTCACATATCAGACTGTGTGACTGTATAACCAGAGTGGATGATACCACTGACCAGACTGTGTGAATGTATAACCAGATTGGATGATGACACTGGCCAGACTGCGTGACAGTACAAGCAGATAGGATGATGGCACTGACCGGACTGTGTAACTGTACAAATTGATAGGATGATGGCACTAACCAGACTGTGTGACTGTACAACTAGATTGGATGATGATACTGACCTGACTGTGTGACTGTACGACCAGATTGGATGATGATACTGACAAGACTGTTTAACCGACAACCAGTGTAACTAGATATGTTGATGATACTGACCTGGCCGTGTGACTAAACAACTAGAAAGGATGATGATACTGACCTGATTATGTGACTGTACAACCAGATTGGATGATGAGTGAGTGAGTTTTAGTTTTACGTCCCACCAACAGCTAAGGTCATACAAAGACTGGACCTCGGTTTAAAGACTCAATCAAAAGTCTGGAGAAGCCCGGGATCGATCCTGCGATCCCTTGTTTAGAAGGCGAGTAGCGTAACCACTACACCAAGGAGGCTTCTAATTGGATGATGATACTGGCCAGACTATTTGACTATACAACCAGATTGGATGATGGCACTGAACAGACGGTAAGACTGTTCAACCAGATCGGATGATGATACGGACTAGACTGTGTGACTGTACAACCAGATAGGATGATTGCACTGACCGGACTGTGTAACTGTACAACTTGATAGGATGATGGCACTAACCAGACTGTGTGACTGTACAACTAGATTGGATGATGACACATTCCAGACTGTGTGACTGTACAGCCAGATTGGATAATGACAGTCCATACTTCGTGCCTCTTCAGAGAGATAGGATGACGACACTGATCAGAATGTATGTTTGCACAGAGACATAGGTTTATAACTCAGATCAGGCTGTGTGAATGTACAACCAGATAATGTGTTGACCCAGGCCAGGCTGTGTGACTGTACAACCAGATAGTGTGATGACACAGGCAAGACTGTGCGACTATATAGGCAGATGGAAAAACGCACGCCAGCCTGTGTTACTGTACAGACAGATGTGAGTACACATTCCAGCCTGTGTGACCGTTGAGACAAATGGCAGTATACACTACAGCCTTTGTGACTGTACAGCCAGATGTGAGTACACACACCAGCCGGTCTGACTGTCCAGCCACATGGGAATACACACGCTATAGCCTTTGTGACTATATAGACAGATGGGCTTCCACTCTCCAGCCCGTGAGACTGAAAATGCAGAACTTCTAATCAATTTAAATATCAATAACATAAAAGAAAGTTTTCAAAAGGTAGGACTGATTTGTTTGTTTGTTTGATTTTAGGTTTAACGTCCCCGTCAACAGTATATAGGTAATTTTGGAGACGTTGCTTCCAATTTTGTGGGACTTTTACCCGACAATGAGATGAAATGATGTCTCAAGCCCTGTCGCCCAATGAAACCAATTGGGTTCATAAGCATGGACGGTCCGACGCGCACATCTTTGCCTGGACAGACTTTGATCCTCTAAGCGGTTTTCCAGCACTCTTAAACGGTCGGTTTCAGCATCATGCAGCCCATCAATTTCTTCAAGCCCCGATGGGCGGGGCCGCAAAGGTATGACGGAAACAAACATAAAACAAAACAAATTTAATAAGTTTTTTTGTAAATTATTGTGAGATACGTAAAAATTTGCAATAGAAAGTTAAGTGTTTTTCTTTGGGTTCCAGTTTTTGGGCAATAACAAGCTAATCTGCCATGAGGCCCTCTAATATGCACAATATTTACATGTAGAGATTCTTATTAAAAGTGGGGTGTTCATTTCTCAGACTTGTTAATGTTATAACATAAATAAATACAAAAAAAAAAAAAAAAACAGAAAAAAAAAACACACACACACACAACATAAATACAGAAATAGAAATATCAGCTTCAACAAAATTACAGTGTTTCCTTTCATCCACTTCATGTAGTTTCAAGTGAACCTACAATTATGGAAATTGACTGTCAAGTGAACCTACAATTATGCAATTATGGAAGCGAACATACAATGATAACTAACAACTGGTTAGTTTAAAGTAAAAAAAAAATAAAAAAAAATGAAAGGACCATAAACCAACAACAAAGAATTGGGAACATGAAGTAACATTGTGGTTTTTCTGTGTCAGTCGTTGGAGACCAAGACCAGGCCAAATAAAAACAGTATTTCATGACACAGCCACACTGCTGATCTTTTTTTTATACCCGCTTTTTCGAAGAAAATCGGGTATATTGTTTTCGTACCACAGTTCACTCCGGCGTCAGTCCGTCTGTCCGTCTGTCACGTTTCTTGTGATTGGATCTCCTCTGCAACCACTGAAGTTACACTTTTGAAACTTTGCATGTGGATAGTACATGGAATGTAGATGGCAGTGGGCAACTTTTTTGTGACCTTGACCTGAACATGACCCCAAGGTCAAAGGTCAAAAATTATGATTTGCCATATCTCCTAAATTATTGGAGTTACAATTCTGAAACTTTGCTTATTGGATGGTCCTTGGAATATAGAATATGTCGGGTTACTTTTGGTGTGACCTTGACCCCAAGGTCAAAGGTCACAAAGTATGATTTTGCCATATCTTCTAAACTATTAGTTACACTTCTGAAACATTGGTTATTGGATGGCCCTTGGAATATAGAATAAATTTGGATACTTTTAGTGTGACCTTGACCTCAACATGACCGCAAGGTCAAAGGTCAAAAATTATGATTTGCCATATCTCCTAAAGTATTGGAGTTACACTTCTGAAATTTTGCTTATTGGATGGTCCTTGGAATATAGAATATGTTGGGCTACTTTTGGTGTGACCTCGACCCCAAGGTCAAAAAGTATGACTTTGCCATATCTTCTAAACTATAGGAGTTACACTTCTGAAACTTGCTTATTGGATGGCTGTTGGAATATAAAATAAATTGGGATACTTTAGGTGGACCTCAACATAACCCCAAGGTCAAAGGTCAAAAAGTATGACATTGTCATATCTTCTAAACTATAAGAGTAACACTTCTGAAACTTTGCTTATCAGTTAGAATGTTCTTTGCAACTTTTTTTAACTTACATGTAGTTTTGGCTAGCTAATACATTGTCATTAGTGTTATTAATAGAAAAAGCGGGTATTTGCGATGGTTTACCATCGACTGCAGATCTAGTTTTAGAGATGTTTTCTGAAAAATGTTCAAATTATGCTTTTTTTTTATTCATTTGGCTCTTTTGTACTAAATTTGCATTAAGATGACACACCCGTGCGAATTTTTTTTACATCTCCAAAATGGCCATTTTTCTGATGAAAATCCGTGATATTTTTCTTATAAATCCTGCAAACATAGGTTGTGGGTGCTCGTTAGAACCGCCTCATTGAGGCGGTTCTAACGAGTACCAACAACCTATGTCTTAGAGCAAGACTAAGAAAAATAATGTATACCTTCCAAAACCCCAGTTTTGTCTATATAAAGTGGAGTATAGGGGGGTCTTCATTTCATGGACTTGTCACGTGACATAACTCCAGATAAGGAAGAGTACTGATGATATTTTTGTTATTTTTCCATCAAAGCACGTAATATGTGGGTATTCCTTTAGAAAAACATGTCCATACGAGATAATGGCGTCCAACATGGTGTCAGAAAACACGCCTACCGTATTCGCCCTAATTACCGCACATGCTCCTATAAGCGCACACCAAAGCTATTTTTGAAAAGGAAATGCATAAGCGCACACTTTACAGTAACCTCCCCATGGAAGCTCTCACAGTAAATCTATATAAAAAAACTTACCGTTATTTCTCCAACAGTGAAGGCAATGCTTTAGTATCCTTTCCTGTTGCATTAAATATCAGTATGCATCATTTCAGAAGTTATTGTTTTCGCATCGACCGTGCGCTAATTAGGTAGATTTTTCACTGTGTTTTTTTTTTTACACGATTTTGAAAACACTAAGCGCACGGTGCGGTAATTAGGGCGAATACGGTATATAATTTTGACCTCCTTTAACCCCACTTTTATACAGTAAAACTGGGCTTTACAAGGGAAACCTTATTTTTCTTAATTCTGCTCTAAAATATACATTGTGGATGCTTTTTGGAACCGCATCATCGTCGAGGCGGTTCTAACGTGTAACCACAATCTATATTTTGAGCAGAAATAAGAAAAATATCACACTTTTTCCTCTGTAAATCTTCATTTTTTCGACCATGGATTTTAAAGGCGTGTATTTGTAATGTGTAACCTCTTTCTTACTTCTGCTTTCAGCATAGATTGTGGGTGCTCGTTAGAACCGCCTCATTGTGGCGGTTCTAACAAATATCTACTATCTATGTTTTTAAGCAGGAATGAGTACAATAATTTATACCCATGTGAAACCCTGGTTTACTATATAAAAGTGGGGTTTAAGGGGGTCAAAATTATATAGGCTAACCACTTGTTTTCATGATGTTATAGAATCTCCGCATCAAGGCAATTCTAACAAGTACCCCAAAAATATATGTTTCTGACAAGAAGAGAAATATGGAAAGCTATTCTCATTATACTTCTTTTTCTGGATTTTGATTGATTTGAGGTTTAACGTCCCCATCAACACTGTAAAGGTCATTTTGGAGACGTTGCTTCCAATTTTTTGGGATTTTTACCCCACACTGAGATGAAATTACATCTCAAGCCCTGCTGACCAATGTCACCAATAGGGTAAATAAGCATGGACGGGTCCGACTCGCACCGCTTTGCCTTGGCAGGCTTAGAACCTCTAAGTGGTTTACCAGTACTCGTGTGCGGGTCGGATTCAGCTCTGCGTGGAAGCTTCATGAAGCCCATCTATTTCTTCAAGCCCTAATCCTTTTCTGGAGCTATGTTTTATGTAGAATAATCCTAAAAATGGTGATGGGGAATCCCTACTTTGTCGCCCACCTACATAAAACCATTTAAGAGCATGCACATTTTTAGTTGGCCTCACGAAACTGGAAGTAAGTCTGAAAGGTTAATTGCATTGGTGCATTGTACCATATTTGCTAACAATTCATAAATTTAAACAGGAGACAGGGCACAGCGAACAAGACATCTTTGGCCCACTTTCATTACGAAAACACGCCTATACAAATACATTGTAACCTTAATCGCCGAAAAAATGAAAATTTTAAGATGGAATTTTTTATACTTTTCTTAGTTCTTTTGTTTGTTTGATTTGAGGTTTAACGTCCCCGTCAACACTGTAAAGGTCATTTTGGAGACGTTGCTTCCAATTTTGTGGGACTTATACCCGACACTAAGATGAAATGACATCTCAATCCCTGCCGCCCAATGAAACCAATAGGGTTTATAAGCATGGATGGGCCGACTCGCACCGCTTTACCTGGGCAGGCTTAGATTCTCTAAGCGGTTTACCAGTACCCGTGTGCAGGTCGGTTTCAGCTCTGTGTGGAAGCATCATGCAGCCCATATATTTCTTCAAGCCCCGATGGGCGGGGGCAAGACTGTGGGTACACGTTAGAACCGCCTCACTGAGGCGGTTCTAACGAGTACCCAAAAATATATTTTAGAGCAGAAATGAGAAAAATAAGGTTTACCCCTGTAAACCCCAGTTTTACTATACAAAAGTGGGGTTCAAGTGGGTAAAAATTATATAGGCGTGTTTTCGTGATGGAAGTTGTTTTAAAAGATTTTGGAGAACCTGTCCTTGAAAATGACGTCAGTCTTAACAAAAGCTTGCGGTCAGGTTGCAGTGACATGGTACCAAGTTTGTCCACAGTTCATAAATGCCTTCAGGAACTAGGGTGCAGACAAGCTGTTTCGGGCAAATTTGACTAGTTTCTAAGGGACTGTAACCTTGAAATTACAGTCAAACCTGTCATAGTGGCCATCTCTATTAAGCAAGCAACCTGTCTTAAGCAAGCATGCATTTCGTTCCCGAAAAAGGCAAATGCATTAATATCCACCTGTAATAAGCAAGCGCCTGTCTTAAGCAAGCACATTTTGATCATCCCGGAGGTGCTTGCTCAACACAGATTTGACTGTATAAATTAGCAAAATCTACTGAATGTTTTGTTATGTTATATTTATATACAATATTAAACTAATTGCAAGTTGATTCACAATTTATTAATTTGCCAAAAAGATGTATTTTACTGAAATCTGACAGTATGGGGGTCTTTGACCTCGAAAGTGAGGCCAAGGTCACCAAAACCTAATCAGTTTGATAGGTTGCAACGTAATATTAATGTGTGCTTGACTACAAAGCATAAATTGATTCTGGAGACAGGGTGCAGACAAGCTGTTTCGGGTCAAAACATGGCAGTTTTGGGGAGTCTGTGACCTTGAAAATGAGTTCAAGGTCACAAAAACCTTACATAGTCTTTGATCGGTTGCAATAAACTTTGACTTCAATTCTTAAAATTGTTTAGGAAAATATATAGGGTGCAGTCAAGCCATTTTTGCTCGACATTTTCGAGAGCCTTTGAGACTTTAATCTATTTTGTACCAAATGGAATCTTTTGCCTTTAGTTATATTTAGTAGGAGTCAGGTTGTGTTATTTAAAATTTATTCAGAAACTGGTTGAACTTTTTGCAAACAGTGAAGGCTCTGATCAGACTGCTGCATCTGTTCTTGGTCTGCGCTGTTTGCCACTATCCCGTTTTATGTTGTTGTTGTTTTTTTTTACAAAAAGAGTTAAAAGAAGGCAATCTAAACCTTATCACTAGTTTCCTGAGTCCTTATGATGTTAATAAGAATCCATCCATCAGTTCAGGAGATTTAGTGCTTCAAACAGCCAATGCCGACTCAAATGCTAGCATCAGCGCAAACGGGGTCCAAAACAATAGTTGGAGGACATAAATTTGTTTTAACTTCAAACAGATTGTGGGTACGCGTGGGGCACATGGTCAAGGCAATTATAATGGGTATCCATAATCTATGTTTTGAGAAAGAAGAAATGTAGTATCTACTCCAGAAATCTCCACTTTTACAAATTTAAGGTTGGTTTAACAAGGGTCTTCATTGCTTGGACTTCTTTACGTGATTTTATTGATTTGGCTCAATATCGATGAAAAGTATCTGATTTACTTGTTGTTATTTTGTTTTGCTTTAGGTTTTACGTTCCTGACAACAATATGTAGGTCATTTTTGACATGCTGCTTCCAATTCTGTGGGACTTTTATCCCACGCTGAGACAAAATGACAGCATAAGCCATACTGCCCATAACAAACCAACAGGCTTTATATGCAGGGACAGTCCAACTCGCAACATTTTACCTGGGCAGCCCTACATCATAGTGTAGTTTATATTTTCTTGTCCTTTAGGATCATTGATTCCATTGTGGAATTTTGAAAATACTTGAGGGTCACTGATGAGGCCTAACTGACAGAAACTAGCTAGTCTGGCCCAGAAAACATGTACCCTTCATATTTTCCAGTTCTGTGGTATATTCCTTGCTTCCAAAAGATAACTCTTTTATAGAACATATTAAGACCTTCTAAGCGCTTTACCAGTACTCATGTGCGGTCGGTTTCAGCTCTGCATGGAAGCTCCAAGCAGTCCAATCTATTTCTCCAAGTCTCGATGAGTGTGGCCATGATAACCTATTAAGTTTTAAATACAAAGCTGTTTTCTTGTTTTAAGGGGAAAGGGAACACCTGACAGACTTGCCGCCATTCTTAAAGGAATCCAACTCTCGAGACTTTCTGTTTGCTTTTCTATAAACTCTGTCCCACTGAAAAAGGGGTTTACTCTTAAAGGAAAGAATTTGCTCCTCAGGAGCAAATTCTTTCCTTTGAGAGTTGATCCCTATTGACATGGAAGACAAAAATACTTTTGCAGGAATTGCCTCCCCTGAAGGTGTTCCCATTCCTCTTGCTAGTTATAAATATCATTCAGTTTTTACAGAATATGTTAACTACAGACATGTCAATAGAAACAAGTTAACGTTTATCCTGCTGAATAAGTAAATTTAGCCACACCCATTGCTGACTATCAACCAATAAAACTACTTGATATAATGTTTTCATTTCAAATTCACAAACTGCATGCCAAACAGTGTAGATCCTGATCAGATTGCTTCTTCAGAATTCATCTGATCTGGACCTACACAATTTGCAAAGGTAAGGATTGTTGGTTTCATCTGGAAGCATCAGACGTAAATTAGAAATTACTAATTGACATGCATTTATAATCATAATCAAACTAAATGAGTTGTATTAATCCATATATGACAATGAAATCTCCCATCTTTGAGGCGTCCAATTCCAATTATGGGGGTGCCAGTTTTGTGTTGGTAGCATAAGTTTTTGCAAAAATGTATGTACTTTGAGAAAACAGTGTAGACCCAGATCAGATGCCGCATTTTGCGGCGTCTGCTCTGGGTCTGTATTGTTTGCCGATGTCCCCAAACAGGACCGCTAGGCTTACATGTATACGGGTTTATTTAGACTTAACATAATTTTTTAGCTCGCCTTACGAAAGTAAGGGGGAGCTATTGCCATACCCCCGGGCGTCCGGCGTCAGCGTCAGCGTCCGCATTTGGTTAAAGTTTACCTGCAAGCTCTTATATGTGATGTTTTACAACTTTATTTTGAATATATAATTAATAATTGCTAAAAAAACAATATTTAACATTATCATTGTACTTCACTTTACAGGTTTTTAGGCTTAAATTGGACTTTTTGAGAAGTTAATATTTTCCTCTGTATTACCTCCCTTACTTCTCTATGTTAAAGTTTACCTGCAAGCTGCGTGAGTTCAAATCCCGGGGGAGGAACGTTTTTTTTTTTTTTTTTCTTTTTAAAAACATAGCGGGGTCTGGGGCTCAAGGTCAAGGGCACTGTGGCTATTTTTAGAAAAACATTGTCATCGCTCTAGCGCCTTCATTTATTGATGGATTTTAATATAACTTCACTGAAATGTTTTGGGGGAGGAACGTTTTTTTTTTTTTTTTTTTTTTTCTTTTTAAAAACATAGCGGGGTCTGGGGCTCAAGGTCAAGGTCACTGTGGCTATTTTTAGAAAAATATTGTCATCGCTCTAGCGCCTTCATTTATTGATGGATTTTAATATAACTTCACTGAAATGTTTGGTATAAGGATATCTCGAGTGACTTTGACTTTCAGGGTCTGGGGCCTAAGGTCAAGGTCACTACTTTCAGGGTCACGGGGGCAAGGTCACTGTGGCTATTTTTAGAAAAAAACATTGTCATTGTTCTTGCACCTTAATCTATTGATGGATTTTAATATAACTTCACTCAAATGTTGGGTATGATGATATCTCTAGCAAGTTCGACTTTCAGGTTCCGGGGCTGAAGCCTGAAGGTCAATGTCACTGTGGCTATTTTTAGAAAAAACTTTGTGATCGCTCTAGTGCCTACATTTATGGATGGATTTTGATATAACTTCACAAAAATGTTGGCAATGATGATATCTTGAGCGAGTTCGACTTTCAGGGTCTGGGGCTGAAGGTCAAGGTCACTGTGGCTATTTTTAGAAAAACTTTGTCATCGCTCTTGCGCCTTCATTTATTGATGGATTTTAATATACCTTGACACAAATGTTTGGTATGATGATATCTTGAGTGACTTTGACTTTCCGGGTCAGGGGCTGAAGGTCAAGGTCACTGTGGCTATTTTTTAGAAAAACTTGATCATTGCTCCAGTGTCCAGATTTATTGATGGATTTTAAGATAACTTCATACAAATGTTGGGTATGAAGTTCAACTTTCGGGGTCTGGGGCTCAAAGTCAAGGTCACTGTGGCTATTTTTAGAAAAACTTTGTCATCACTCTTAAGTACCTACATTTATTGATGGATATAATGTAATTTTACACAAATGCTAGGCTAGGCTTTTTTTAAATTTGTCTTGCTCGAAGGTATTTGTATCATCTGTGATGCCTTGTTATTACTTGGTAGTTTGTAGAATTTTTTTTATCAAATATAGATTTTTTTTTCATTTTTTTTTTCCAGTAGAAAGGCTTGAAAACAGGATGATTAGGGGTACATTTTGGTTCTCTTTCATTTGCTGCAGTCTATTGGGCTGTTTTACAGAAGAAAACTTTTTTGATAACTTGCCCTCATCCATCTTAGGCCCCCAAAGGCGAGCTATGTTGTCTTCTGACAACTCTTGTTAACTGTTGCACTAATAAACTAGGTTGTTTAATCCTTTCTGTACCAAGTGGATTCTTCCACCTTATATATAGCACAAGTCCATTTCAAAATTTAGGGAGGATAGGTTGAGTTTTCTTCAAAATTTATTTTGAAAATGACTGAACTTTTAGCAAACAGTGGATGCCCTGATCAGACGCCATGTTCTGCGGCGTTTGATCTGGGCCTGCACTGTTTGCCAGGGTACCCCTTTTGGGGTTTCCAGTACTGAATGGGTTAAAAACGTCCAGGTGATCAGGGAGCCATGGGTTTGAACCCAGTCATGTTTTGCAACAAAATTTACATGGATATTGCTAACGCAGTATTTTTTACGTTTTTTTTTTTTCATTATTTGCTGATTCAGGAAGGGCACCTGTCACTTTCTCCTGAGAGAAAGTGTTCTATACTGTTGTATCTGCTAATGTAAAACCATACCCCACAAAAAGATTGTTAGGTATACTGACCTCCTCAAAATGATCTTAATAGTGTTGACTGGGACAGTATACTCCAAACCAGATAACCACAACATTGAACTGTTTATGGGCCACTGCACGACAAAACCTGCAATAAGTGTCAAGCAAAACAAGAGGCCCATGGGCCACTATGCTCACCAGAGCTCAGGTGCGCACTGCCCATTGGCAGCCATGTATTTTACCATGGTATCGTTTTATTCTACCAATTATAAAGTCTCCCAAATGAACCCCTATATCCAAATGAGCACCAATCTGGACTCAGTATCTGAAACATTAGGCCTTTTATGAAATAGAGGGTGTAGGGCATGGACCAAATGGAGCCCTGGTTGGTATCACTAAATGCATCTTATCGTAAGGAACAAGAATACATACGGTGTAGCAGTGGGGATCTGTATGCAGGAGATATAAGGCCTCTCAAGCGGTGGAAGGGTTGGGGCATGCCCTGTTGATCCCAGGAAAGCTCAAGATTGATGTCCCTAAGTGTCTTATCATAAGGACCAAGAATGTATGTTTATGGGTGGGAATCAGTATGACGCCCTTCTATGAAGTGGAGAGGAGAGAAATGGCCCCTGGGGACACCCAAGCTGGTGTGCTATTGATAATGAACAAGAACATATATGATAATGGGGTGGGGATATGAATGGTTTCTGAAATAAACGGCATTTTAAAGTGCAGGGGCGGGGCACAGTGCCTTACGCAAAAAGTGACCCCTAGGTTAATGTGACTGAACAAGTCTTATCATAAGGAACAAGAATATTATAGTTTATGGATGGGGATCTGAATGATTTCTGAGATATACAGCTGTTAATGAAGTTGGCCCGGGCACCCCAGATGACTCCAAAGCTAGTGTTATTTGAATGCGTCTTATCATAAGGAAGATGAATATATATGGTTTAGGGGTGGGGCTCTGAACAATTGCTGAGATATATGGCCTTTTGTGAAGTGGTGGGGGTGGGGCAAGGCCCTGGCTGGACCTGGGAGACCTCCAGGTTGGTGTCAATAATGTGTCTTATCATAAGGAATAACAATATATATGTAGGACTCAGATCGTGGGTTGGTCCCTGATCGTGGGCCGATTTCCAAATCGTGGGCGGATTTCATCACGGGGGCCAGTTGTGACAATGTTATTCCACAACGAGGGCCGATTCACATGCTGAGCTGTTTATCGTATCACACCAGTGTTGACAACTCGCCGTTTTTGCTGTCTACCGGTCGTGTCAATCGTTACATTTGAGCACTCCATTACATTAATATGTAGTACGTGTTAACTATGCTGGGCGACTTAAGTGTCACGACTGCTTCGCGTGGAGCTTGGTAGCTCAGTGGACTTGCCGTTGATGACAGAAGCCCCTTTGTTCGATTCCCGGCAGCGGTAATAAAAATGTGGTGTCTGAACATACTCCATTGACATCATTTGCAGGCATGAATGCCAAAAAGTACATTGTCCTTCAGATCAGGAGGTTAACGTTAACCGGAGACCCTCTGCAGGGAGAAACATCCTCTGTGCTGGTTAAAGATCCCTACTGTAATTACATGATTGCCGTGCAGACTTCCAGTGGAATTCGTTTCACTGACCCTTCCAAGGCGGTTCTTCTGTCGCGGTTCATTTTTTGTTGTGGTTTGTCTTTGAGTGTTTGTATCGCTTATATTATTTTGTTTTGTATAGCCAATTGACCATTTTGTGGGAAAGTAACTGTCCTTTTGGCTTTCCGCTATTGATGATTCCATTGGGGTCTGTTGTTTCATGTTTGGGTTTCTTTCCCATTGGTGTCTCTGATGAGAACTATGGGTTAATTGTATCGATTCCTGACCATTACCTTCACTTCTATTTTTCATCCTACATCTGAGTCTATTTTTCATCCTACATCTGAGTGTATGTAATGACACCTGCGCGTATAAATAGTCATAGTCGCAGTATAAGTATAAAGAATAGAAAAGAAAAGAAAGAAACAATACAAATACAATAGCTTGACAGAGGAATTTACCTCAGTCTTAAACAATATTCGGCTGATGATATACATTTCTACTCAAGGCTTCGTAGATTATGTCAGGTCTTCTGTGATAGGTTGAGCTTTGAAACAGTATTTCGAATTGGGATCATTTTTACTAAGCCTTCTAGCTGAAACTCTGCGACGCCGGCTCCATTTTGTTCATTTGTTTTTAAATTAACGTTTTGTGACGTCATATTTAAGTGTCACGTTAGCGGGAAACGTAAGCCTAATACAAAGATAGAAATCGGCCAACAATTTGGGGGAAAACATTATCGGCCCTCGTTTAGCTATACAATTGGCCGACAATTTGGAATTTGGCCCACGATCTGGGACAGGCCCTCGATCTGAGTCCTACATATATAGTTCAGATGTGGGGATCTGTAAGGTTTCCGAGATATTGGGTCTTTCATGAAATGAAGGGGTGGGGCACGACCCTGGCACATCCAGGGGGATCCCAAGGTTAGTGTCACTCAATGCAGCTTATCATAAGAAACAATAATATATAAGGTGGGGCGGAGATCTGAAGTGTTTCTGAGATATATGGCCTTTTGTGAAGTGGGGGGGGGGGGGGTGGAGCAAGGCCCCGGTGCACCGTGGAAGACCCCAAAATTGTTGTCAATGAATGCGTCTCTTCATAAGGAACAATAATATTTATGATTTAGGGGTGGGGATCTGTAAGGTTTTCAAGATTTTGGGCCTTTTATGGAAAGCAGCCGGTGGGGCATGACGTCGGCACATCCCGGGGGACCCCAAGGTTGGTGTCCCAGAATGCGTCTTATCATAAGGAACAAGAATACATATGTTTTGGGGTGGGGATCTAAATGGTTTCTGAGTTGTATGGCCTTTCATGAAGTGGAGGGGGTGGGTCATGGCCTCGGCACAACCTGGGGGACCCCCATGTGGGCATAAAAGCATATGGCTGAGAGACATTTACTGAAGGAATATTTCTATGAAAGTTTTGTCAAAATATCTGCAGTGACTTGGCAGCAAATGCCATTTTTCAATTTTCCCCATTGTAAGTCTATTGAAAATCTAAGTTGCCATAGCAACCAAACTAAAAGAGCCGAATTTCATAAAAAACACAAAACCTGAAAAGGCAAATATGGTGAATACTTCCAAAAACTCTCAGCCTCAAAGAGCTTACGATTTCTGAGGAAATGATTTTTGAAGTATTTTTTCTTTCTTTTTTTTTTTGGTTTCCATGGCAACCAATAGAAATTAGCAGTAGGCCTAAAATCATATGGCAGATTGTAGATTGCCTAAGGAACATTTCTATGACAGTTTTGTCAAATTGTCTCCAGAGGCTTGGCAGTAAATGCCATTTTTCAATTTTCCCCATTATAAGGTCTATGGAACCTCTTAAGTTGCCGTAGCAACCAAACTAATGAGCTGATTTTCATAAAAAACACACATATTCAATTCCCCAGCCAAAGTATGCTACAGATGAAATTTGGGTTGAATCCGCCCAGTGGCTTCAGAGGAGATGTTGTTTAAAAGTGCTGACGCCAGAAGACAATGGTGCAGACGACAAGGGACAACTGCCTACCCTATAAGCTCCCCCGCAGAGCCTTCGGCTCTGGTGAGCTAAAAACAAAAAGAACTCAGATCAGCCTGTGCATCAGTGCAGCCCTGATCACATGAGCTGCACTATGCAATTTTAAGAGATGAGTGAAAACTCCTGACATAATGGGTGGATGTGGAGGCTAAGCGGAGTCTTTGCTAGTCTAAAGCTTTGTTGTGCCTGACTCAAAGGATTTCTGTTTGTTTGAATTGAGGTTTAACATCATCAACACTATTGAGGTCATTTTGGAGATGTTGCTTCCAATTTTGTGGAACTTTTAGCCGACACCGAGATGAAATGACATCTCGAGCCGTGTCACCTAAAGAAACCAATAGGGTTTATATAGGCATGGTCGGTCAGACTCGCACCACTTGGCCTTCTAAGCAGTTTATTAGCTAGAACTTGTGTGGTCGGTCTCAGCTCTGCATGGAAGCACCATGCTGCCCCATCTATTTCTCCTACCCTCGATGGGCAGAGATTAGAAGCCTCCGTGGTGCAGTGGTTATGCTTCTCGCCTTGTAAACCAAGGGTCGCAGGATCGATCCCGGGCTTCTCCAGACTTTCGGATGAGTCTTTAAACCGAGGTCCCGTCTCCATATGACCTTAGCTGTTGACGAGACGTAAAGCTCACTCACTCGATGGGCAAAGGCCCAAAACAAAGGATATACAATCGAACTTCAATGGCTCGAACACCTTTGGGACCACAAAAATCTGTTCGTGACCGGGGTAGTTCGAGCCACTGATGGAGACTTCCATGATGCATAACGTGGATAATTTTGGACATCTTTTTGGTGTTCTGTAATATAAATATATGTTGCGTGTACTCATTAGAATCACCTCATTGAGGCGAGTGAGTGAGTGAGTTTTAGTTTTACGTCCCACCAACAGCTAAGGTCATACGGAGATGGGATCTCGGTTTAAAGACTCATCCGAAAGTCTGGAGAAGCCCGGGATCGATCCTGCGAACCCTGGTTTACAAGGCGAGTGGCATAACCACTGCACTACGGAGGCTTCTCCTCATTGAGGCGATTCTAATGAGTACACACATCATACATTTGCAAGATAAAAGGCAAAAATATCCAAACTTTCCCCTTACTATTTCTTATGTAGAGAAATTCCCTAAGGACTCAAGAATGGGTTCGACTCTGCCGTGGTTAACGAGTCATCAGCGTTCGAGCCATCGAAGTTCTACTGAACTTACATGTTTAGAATTTGATATCCTATTCTTTTCTCTTTTCAAAAAACGCCTCATTCAGGCCTCATATTTTTCAGGCATTTGCAGGATTTCAGGCTTTTAGAGCTTGACTTTTTCTTAATGTCATGCTTTTAGCTTTTTGATTTTTCTTCTTATATTCTGTTTAAAATGACTATTTAACCCTTATCCTGCTGAAAAAAAAAGTTTTTAGCCACACTCATTTCCGACTTTATTTGATATAACGTATTTCTTCAGTTCACAAACTGCATTACAGTGTAGATCCTGATCAGATGGCTTCTTCAGAAGCCATCTGATCCGGATCTGCACTGTTTGCAAAGGTAGGTGTTGTCGTGATCAGAAGGGTAAGGGTTAAAGGCTGTAAAATCGGGTATTTCAGGCATGGAAAAGCCTGGTCCGTATGAGGCCTGCTCTTTCTGCAGGCATTGGAGAGTGAAAGTGGATAAACTGTACATGTACTTGTAAAGATTTACACTTTCATCCCTGTTCCTAGACTGGCCTTTGGGACATGTCCATTATAGATTTTGATTTTAATTCTAACACAGCGCGCCTATATAGGCAATGGAAAATAACTGTGTTTTATTCTGCAACAAATCACAGCTCGGAAGAGCGTGACGAGTGACGTCATTAAAATTCCCAATTTATGAAGTCACTAGTCGATTTCCTTGACGTTAGACGGTGTAACGTCATTTTCTCGCATCGAAAACGTAAGAAAAGGATTTAAATGCATGTGTTTCAGTCGATAATTTTAGCGGGATTTCTTATAACAATGGCGAAAGGTTGTGAGATTTTGAAGGAAACAACAACATTATTGCCGATTTTCAGCGTGTTTGAATGGAAATAGATCAGCTCTTGTCTGTGATTTGTTGAGTAATAAATCACAGTTTGGAAGTCAGTTGTAAGTAGACAAATCACGCGCGCTACGCGCGCATGATTTGTCTACTTTACAACTGACCTCCAAACTGTGATTTATTACTCAACAAATCACAGCTAGAGCTGATCTATTTCTTAATCATAATCAATAGCAGGATGACAAACTGTGTAGCTCTTGATGTGTCGGCTCCATATGAGCCATCTCGTCTGAGCCTACCCTTTTCACATAGGTATTTTTATACCTACAGTAGAACTTCAATGGCTCGAACACCTTTGGGACCATGCAAATCTGTTCGAGACTGGGGTAGTTCGAGCTACTGAGGGTTACAGCCATGAAGCATAACAGCCTTAATTTTGGGACAACTTTTCGGTGTTCTATAGCAAAAATTGTGTGCTGTGTGCACATTAGAATCGCCTCATAGAGGCGATTCTAATGAGTACACACAGCTTACATTTACAAGAGAATAGGAAAAAAAAAATCCTTAATTACCCTCCCTTTTTCTTATATGGAGAAATTCCCTCGGGACTCAAGAATGTGTTCGACTCAGCCATGGTAAACGAGCCATCGGTGTTTGAGCCATCGAAGTTTTACTGTATAGTTAGAAATGGGTGTGGCAAAATTGATTCACTCAGCAGTGCAAGGGTTAATGACTCTACAGTATGGTGTTACCACGATGATTTCTGATATTGCACGACCCGCAGAAAAAGCAACCGACTGAAGTCGGTTTTTTCTAAGAGTGCCCTAAAATCACCGTGTCATTCTGTCATTCTGTCAGTCTGTCATTCTGTCAGTCTGTCATTCTGTCTGTCCGTCCGTAACCTGTTTGTGAAAATTGGTGATAGTGACTTAACCGCTTGGAATATTTAAACAATTTTTGGCATACTGATAGATATCAATGAGATCTAACCAATGAACTTGCGAAATATTACATTCCATTTAGTATAGCCTCGCCGAGGCGAAAAATGTGAAAATTTTCGAACATTTTTGAACTGCTTCTCCTCGGAAACCGTTGGGCCGATTGAAGTCAAATTTCATATGGAGCCTCTATGGGATGGGGGAAACCAAAATTTGCTCATGGGGTCAAGGTCACATGACCAAAATGGCCGCCAAGCCATATATGGTTTGTCTGTCTGTCCGTCCGTAACCCGTAAGTGAAAATTGGTGATAGTGACTTAACCGCTTGGAATATTTAAACAATTTTTGGCATACTGATAGATATCAATGAGATCTAACACATGAACTTGCGAAATATTACATTCCATTTAGTATAGCCTCGCCGAGGCGAAAAATGTGAAAACTTTCGAACTGCTTCTCCTCGGAAACCGTTGGACCGATTGAAGTCAAATTTCATATGGAGCCTCTATGGGATTGGGAAACCAAAATTTGCTCATGGGGTCCAGGTCACATGACCAAAATGGCCGCCAAGCCATATATGGTAAAAACCCTTCAAAAATAGTCTTCTCCAGAACCACTGGGCAGATTTCCACGAAACTTGATAAATAGCATCTGGGATGTAGGCCTATCATAAATTGCTAAAATGGTGACCCTGGGTTGACCTTGACCTTCTTTGGGTCCGTCCGGAACCCGTTTGTGAAAACTGGTGATAGTGACTTAACCGCTTGGAATATTTAAACAATTTTTTGCATACTGATAGATATCAATGAGATCTGACCAATGAACTTACGAAATATTACATTCCATTTAGTATAGCCTCGCCGAGGCGAAAAATGTGAAAATTTTCGAACATTTTTGAACTGCTTCTCCTCGGAAACCGTTGGGCCGATTGAAGTCAAATTTCATATGGAGCCTCTATGGGATGGGGGAAACCAAAATTTGCTCATGGGGTCAAGGTCACATGACCAAAATGGCCGCCAAGTCATATATGGTTTGTCTGTCTGTCCGTCCGTAACCCGTTTGTGAAAATTGGTGATAGTGACTTAACCGCTTGGAATATTTAAACAATTTTTGGCATACTGATAGATAGCAATGAGATCTAACCAATGAACTTGCGAAATATTACATTCCATTTAGTATAGCTTCGCCGAGGCGAAAAATGTGAAAATTTTCGAACTGCTTCTCCTCGGAAACCGTTGGGCCGATTGAAATCAAATTTCATATGGAGCCTCTATGGGATGGGGGAAACCAAAAATTGCTCATGGGGTCCAGGACACATGACCAAAATGGCTGCCAAGCCATATATGGTCTGTCTATCTGTCCGTCCGTAACCCGTTTGTGAAAATTGGTGATAGTGACTTAACCCCTTGGAATATTTAAACAATTTTTGGCATACTGATAAATATCAATGAGATCTTATCAATTGACTTGCGAAATATTACATTCCATTTAGTACAGCCTCGCCAAGGCGAATAATGTGAAAATTTTCGAACTGCTTCTCCTCAGAAATCGTTGGGTATTGAAGTCAAATTTCATATGGAGCCTCTACGGGATGGGAGAAACCAAAATTTCCTCATGGGGGTCCAGGTCACATGACCAAAATGGCCGCCAAGCAATATTTGGTAAAAACCCTTCAAAAATAGTATTCTCCAGAACCACTGTGCAGATTTCCACGAAACTTGATAAATAGCATCTGGAACGTAGGCCCATCATAAATTGCTAAAATGGTGACCCTGGGTTGACCTTGACCTTCTTTGTGCCTAGGTCAAACTTTGACACATATGCTTTTGTGTTGGATTTTATCCTGCAAACGATTCAGAATACAGTACTAAAGTATAAGATATATTTTTGCTCCTTACGATAAGGCGCATTTATTGGGGGAACCGTTTTATGTCCAGGTCACATGACCAAAATGGCCGCCATACCCATATATGGTAACACTCATAAAGCTAAAAGCATCCGACGGGTCGTGCACTTCAGCTGAAGCACTGGTTTCTCACAAAAATCACCTTGTTTCACCCATTTTGTATTGGAAACCCCAAAACGGGTAATTCGCAAACAGTGCATGCCCAGAACAGACCCTGTGTTCTGAACAGGGCCTACACTGTTTGCAAAAAGTTCAGCCATTTTCCAAATAAAGTTTGAAGAAAACACAACCCCTAAATTTTGAAATGGACTCCTGCTATATATAAGGGGGGAGATTCTATATGGCACAAAAGGGTTAAAAGAAAAAAGAGACAAAAAAGAAACATTCTGCAGTAAAATGTCAATGGACCAAACACTGATGTTTGCTTAACATTGTTGTTTCGAACTTGCGCTTCAGTCCCTAGACAATTCTCCTCCTAGCCCCAGTATTTTTTTTTTTGGTTAGGGTTTTATGGCCCTTTCAAGATTATTTCACTTATTTTGAGCCGATCATTAACCCTTTACCACTCAGAAAATTATCCAATACAGCATCTTAACAGAACACTGATATAGGTAAATCAATAACCAATAGTCCATATCTGGCTGATAGGCCTGACAGTCTTATCTGAACAGAGATATTGGCATTTTTGTGTGATTTTCACCCTTATGTTACAAAAATGATTATTTTAGTATTTTCTGTACATTTGACAATATTTATGTAAATGTAAAGTTTCTAGGAAATTAAATTTTCTTTCCAATGGTACTAAATATATTATAGTTTCTCTTTGCGTTTTGAAAATATGAAGTGTCAAAGT
Organism: Lucinisca nassula; assembly: GCA_963580285.1. Classification (NCBI taxonomy): domain Eukaryota; kingdom Metazoa; phylum Mollusca; class Bivalvia; order Lucinida; family Lucinidae; genus Lucinisca; species Lucinisca nassula. Next base: position 53,153,953 of record OY757014.1, on the reverse strand, counting down.
AAGCAAAATATTTTCGTTAGCAAAAATTTCTGTTTTGGGTTGGTCAGAGAAAGTATTTTTAACCACCATAGCCCCAGAAAAGAGGGGGTGTCCACGTATTATTTTTCTTATTTCCGCGAAAAAAACGTATTTGTAGGTAATCATTAGGGCATGTCACTGAGGGTCTTCCAACAAGTTTCCATAACATACTTTTTATGCAGAAATAAGATCATGTTCATAAGTCTGTGAAATGAACATCTATCTGAACCCGGTATACATTATTTTACTTATTTCTGCACCAAGACCAAGGTTGTGGGTACTCGTTAGAACTGCCTCAATCGGCACCCACGACCTATGTTCTGAGTATAAATAAGAAAAATATAAAAGTTTTCAATGGAAAAGTAGCCATTTTGGAGAAATTAAAGAATGTGCTATGACACATGGGTGTGTTTTGTTTATGAAAAAATCAGTACTTTTGCATAAGATTAAAATAACTATTACAGCCTATCTATCCTTTTTTGAACCCCCATCCCCAACTTTACCTTTTTTTTTTTTTTAATAAATGTATCAACCAGCCCATAGCCAGCTCACCCCAAAGAGCCGTCTCTGTATTTTTTTATTTTTTTTATAAATAAGATTTGTTTGTTTGATTAGAGGTATAACATCCCCATCAACACTATTTAGGACATTTTGGAGATATTGCTTCCAATTTGGTGGTACTTTTACCCAACACTGAGGTGGAATGACATCTGATGCGCATGGTCATTGTACAGCGTCTGGTCTGGGTCTGTCCATCGCATGTGCTGTCTACAACCCTGTAGACCCTGATCAGACGCCTTATAATATTTGTCTTGGCTCTGATACCGATCTGCACTGTTTGTACCTTTGTGTTCTGTCTATTGTCATACAGACTAACGGGTGGATGACGTCAGGTTGATAGCTACTGGTCTGGGTCTGTGCCGTCTACAATCCTGTAAACCCTGATCGGATGCCTTATAATAATTTTCTGGGCTCTGATCCCGAACTGCGCTGTTTGCACCTTTGTGTTCCGTCTATAGTTATACACACAGACGGGTGGATGATGCCAGGCTGATCGCTATATCCCCCGAACATGTTCAGACTAGGGATAAAAAACACCACCGTCGGCAATGAGTCCCTGATCAGACGCCGCATTACCTTTGTGCAGCGTCTTGTCCGGGTCTGCGCCGACCCATATGCCGTCTACAAACCTGTAGACCCTCATCAGACGCCGTTTAATAATTGTTAAAGTCTGATTCGAATCTGCATTGCTTGCATCTGTCTGTTGTGTCTACGGACGGACGGACATGTGAACGGACGCCAGACTCAATTTTGTTTGCGGACGGACGGACGCCAGGCTGATTGTTATATCCCCGAACCTATTTGGTCAGGGGATAAAAAATAAAACGCACCGGCGGCGGTCAGAACATGATCAGACGTCGCATGGTCTGTGTCGTCGCATATGCCATCTTCAAACCTGTAGACCCTATCCAGACGCCTTATAATCATTGTATGGCGTCTGATTCAAATCTGCACTGTTTGCACCTTTGTGTTCTGTCTATTGTTATACAGACGGTTGAGTGGATGACGCCAGGCTGATCGCTATATCCCCCGAACATGTTCAGACTAGGGATAAAAACACCACCGTCGGCAATTAGTCCCTGATCAGACGCCGCATTATTGTTGTGTAGCGTCTTGTCCGGGTCTGCGCCGACCCATATGCCGTCTACAAACCTGTAGACCCTCATCAGACGCCGTTTAATAATTGTACAGGTCTGATTCTTATCTGCATTCCTTGCATCTGTCTGTTGTGTCTACGGACGAACGGACGGACATGTGAACGGACGCCAGACTCATAATTTTGTTTGCGGACGGACGGACGGACGGACGCCAGGCTGATAGTTATATCCCCGAACCTATTTGGTCAGGGGATAAAAATAAAACGCACCGGCGGCGGTCAGACCACGATCAGACGCCGCATGATCATTGTACAGCGTCTGGTCTGGGTCTGTGCCGTCGTATATCCCGTCTACAAACTTGTAGACCCTATCCAGACGCCGTATAATAATTGTATGGCGTCTGATTCAAATCTGCACTGTTTGCACCTTTGTGTTCTGTCTTTTGTTATACAGACGGTTGGGTGAATGACGCCACGCTGATCGCTATATCCCCCGAACCTGTTCAGACTAGGGTTAAAAAAAACACACCACCGTTGGCGATAAGACCCTGATCAGACGCCGCGTCGTTGCGCAACGTCTTGTCCGGGTCTGCGCCGTCTCAGATACCGTCTACATACATGTAGACCATCATCAGACGCCGTTTAATAATTGTACATCTGATCCGGATCTGCATTGTTTTCATGTCTATTGCGTCTACGGACGGACGTTTGAACGAACGCCAGGCTCCGAACCTGTTCAGACTAGGGATAAAAAACAACACCGTCGCCGATAAGACCCTGATCAGACGCCGCATAACCGTTGCGCAGCGTCTTGTCACTCATAATTTTGTGTCTACGAACGGGCGAATGAACGGACGCCAGGATCCGAACCTGTTTAGACTAGGGATAAAAACACCACCGTCGCCGATAAGACCCTGATCAGACGCCGCATAACCGTTGCGCAGCGTCTTGTCTGGGTCTGCGCCGTCTCAGATGCCTTCTACAAACATGCTGACCCTCATCAGACGCCGTTCAATAATAGTACGGCGTCTGATCCGAGTCTGCATTGTTTGCATCTGTCTGTTGTGTCTACGGACGGACGGACATTTGGACGGTCGCTATATCCTCGAAACCTATTCGGTCGCGGAAAATAAAATAAAATGAACCGTCGGCGGTTGGAGCTGAATCAGACGTCGCGGCAATAATTGTGGAGGGTCTGATCCGGGTGCCGTAGCATTATAAGGTCCAAAAACCTGAAGACCCTGATCAGGTGCCGCTTAATAATTGCATCTGTTTGTCTGTTAACGTGTCGGTGGTGAAACCCTGATCAGACGTCGCATATTTTTTTTTTTAGAAATTAATATTCATTAAAGGGGCTGAAACTATTGACCAATGAAAGGCCTTCTACCCATCTGTGGGTTTTATTGCCCTTCCGATGACCACCTGGGTACACTTTTGGGTACTGTTACGTAATTTATTGCGGCTAAATGCTCGGCACGCTCCGGGTGGCATCCGCTGTATAAACATTCCTAGGGTATCATAATCCCCAATTAACTAATTATCTTGAACCATAAATCCCTTGAATCTAACTGATTATACAGCGCTAATTGTCTCTACCTAAATCATGCAAATCATGCGCGACCGACACACAAATATTGCGTCATTCAGTAACTCAACCCAGTACTCCCACCCTGGTGGAATCCAGATTGTAGGAAAGCCATAAATCAACGCGAGCAAGCGAGGAAGAAATACTTGAAAAATAGAACTTCCGAGCTTAAGAATAACTACAATAAAACTAAGGCACACGCTAGAACCACCCTACAAATAGCACAAAAACAAGGGTGGCAAGAAATAGTCAACAAACTTAACCATAAGACCACTAGTAAGAAAATGTGGTCTACTTTTAATAAATTTTGGGGTAAACCTACTGAAAAGATAAACTGTCTCAAAATTAACGGCCAGACCATAACTAATGATAGAGAGAAAGCAGACGCCCTTGCCAACCACTACCATAATATGTCAAAAACCTCCAACCAAGATCCTGCCTTCCAAACAATAAAAGAGACCGAGGAGAGAACCTTCAACCAATCTCTCCCTGACCTCTTCAACGATGACCGAAGAAGTAGTAACCTGAACTGCGACTTCACCCTATTTGAACTTAATGAGGCTCTGCAGAGTAAACGCAGCACAGCTCCAGGAGCGGACAAAATTCATTATGAAATGCTGAAACAGCTCCCACCAGATAGCAAACAAAAACTCTTAGACCTCATAAACACTTCCTGGCGTAGAGGAGAAGTCCCCACACAATGGAAACTAGCCACAACAATCCCAATAAAAAAACCACTCAAGGATAAGCTGGATCCACAATCATATCGACCCATCTCCCTCACCTCATGCACATGTAAAACTATGGAAACCATGATCGCCAAACGCCTCTCCAACTATCTAGAAGCTAATAATATCATCTCAGACAACCAATCAGGCTTCAGGCCTAACAGATCCACAACTGATCAACTTGTCCGACTGGAATCAGAAATAAACATGGCTTTCATGGAACACAAAATCCTAGTAGCGGTAGCCCTCGATCTTGAAAAGGCCTTTGACCTCATGTGGTCAACCGGCACCATAACCAAACTAAAGGAATACGGAATAAGCGGAAACATGCTAAAGTGGATCCATAGCTTTCTCAAGGATAGAAAAATTCAAACCCGAGTTGGGGACAATACCTCAGAGGAACTAATCCTGGAAAACGGCTGCCCCCAAGGCTCAGTACTAAGTCCCATACTCTTTAACGTAATTGTTAACACCCTTCACGAGGCCCTGAAACCACATAATAATATAGGCCTGTCACAGTTTGCCGATGATAGTGCGGTGTGGGGGAAACGCTCTACTCTAGAACTGGCGGTCAAAGACCTACAATCAGTTCTAAGAGAAATCGAAACCTGGGCACTAAGATGGGGATTCAAAGTGTCAAACCTAAAGACTAAAGCAATCATATTCAGCAAACGACGAAATCTGAAGACCACTCAAAACAAACTATACCTCTTTGGTAGGGAAATAGAATGGGCCCAGAACATCAAATTTCTGGGCATGATCCTCGACAAACATCTGACTTGGAGAGATCACATTAAAGATCTCAAAGAAAGATGTGAAAAAGACCTGAACCTACTACGAGTAGTGTCAGGTACCACCTTTGGAGCTGATAAAAAGACACTCCTGATCCTATACAAAGCCCTTATTCTTAGTAAGCTAGACTATGGAGCCCAGGCTTACAACTCCGCGTCAGAGAATATCCTTAAAACTCTGAATATCATTCAAAACCACGCCCTCAGGATAGCAACAAGAGCATACCGATCTACCCCAATCAACGCACTAGAGGTAGAATGTGGACTTAAACCACTACATCTACGAAGGGAAGAACTCATACTAAAATACTGGGCTAGATCCTCCCCACTTGGCAAATCCCTCCCAGTGAATGATCTATTAACAGATCATGGTTGCTATTCATGTAGGAGAGCCAAGAACTACAACCCATATTGTACTAAAGTTCGTGCCCTCCTGAAAGAGCACAACATACCCGATAAGATCCAGGCACCCAAGTACAGATCCAAATGGGATCTCAAACACAACACACCCTCCTGTTACCTCCGTCAGGTCCTGGGGAGGAAAGAAGAAAATACAAATGAATACATGAAAAATAAAAGCCTCTCTTATGTTCGCACCAGCCATGCTGGGAAAACTCTAATCTACACAGATGGCAGTAAGGACCCCACAACAGGAAAAACCGGCGCCGCATTCGTTGTCCCAGAGAGAAATCTTCATGTACCGATTAAAACAAACCAACACCTCTCAGTATTCACAACTGAACTGATTGCCATTCACTGGGCCATCTCCTGGGCCATCACAGTTAAGACACCCAAAGCCACAGTACTCACGGACAGCCTTAGCGCTATCCAGGCCCTACAGTCAGGAAAATCTAAAACACGACCTGACCAAATTGACTCAATCCTGTCTAAACTAGATAAGGCAAAAAGAGAAGGGCAAGACATTGATATCGACTGGATCCCATCCCACGTCGGCATCCCCGTAATGAGGCGGCTGACGAAACAGCCAGATTAGCACTAGATATAGGTATTAAAGATTATACTCTCCCTTCAAAACGGGAGATCTATACAATCATAGACACCGCCATAACGAGAAAATGGCAAGCTCTATGGGATAGAAACCCAACCAACACCGGGAGGCATTACCAACTCCTCCAGCCCACAGTAGGTAAATCTGCCCACCAATTTAGCAACAACAGAAAATTAGACGTGGTAATTTCCCGTTTGAGATTTAACCATAACGGCCTAAATGCCAACCTCACTCAACTAGGAAACACAACGGGTCTATGCAGAAAATGCGATAACTATGAACTAGAAACAACACAACACATCTTGTTTGAATGTGTAACAAACGCCCATGCACGAGAAGAGATAAAATCTGAAATGTTCAAATTAGGATATGAATCGGTACACCTACAAGATCTCCTCGCTCCCCCCGAAAAACACTGCTCGGCCATAGCCGAGGTGGTTAAGAAATTCCTTAAAGACACAAATTACTGGGAAGTAATATAAGAAAAACAGCTTTTGTTACCCACACACCGCGCTTAGGCAACCATCACCTACCGTCAATCTGCACTTGGACCTGAGACGGGGGCGTCAAAGCGAGACACTGTGGTTGCGGCTCATTTGCTTTGCACTTATGGGTGCCCCGCCGAGGCTAACCCCCGTCAAAGGACAAACCAATGACCCTCCCATACCTTCAACATCATAACAGACCACGGGCAAGGGTGCATCATAAGAAAATCCCATAGCCCGAAAACTCCCACGGACATGCTTGAACCTGCAGCGACAAGCCGATTCGGGACACTGTGGTTGCGGCTCATGTGCTTTGCACTTATGAGTGTTCCGATGAGGTAACATGCCGCGGCAGGACAGGCAGCCCCCATGGGAAGGTAATTCTTCACAATAACCGCGCCACCCGTTAACTTGGTTTTGAACAAGTTACCCTAAGAGCCGGACCGTGCCTTTGTGGGGGGACCCCCGTCACAATCCCGGCCCGCCCTGTGCACAGAATGGGAAGCCAAAATATGTGACGGATGGCGGGGTCATATTAGCACAAGCACAATATGCACTTATGACTTTTGTTTGTATTACAGGTACAGGTGGGACCCCGGGGGACAAGAAACTGGACACAACTACACTGATCCGAGCGCACACATGGGGTCCCAAAGCACTAATCCGACTTTTCTATTTCAGGAACGAGAGGAGGCTCGACGGAGCCCGTCAGGACAACATCCTGAGGGCACCTGGGAGAAAGCCCGTACTGGGCTCCCCCTAGGTACCAACAGAATGAAGTCCCCTGAAGTAGGCAAAGCGAAGGCATAAATACTGCCAGAACAGAGCATGCAAACGGGGACAGGTCACACGCTAAATATCTTTATAGGCGGGGCAACGGCAATATCCACCATTTGCTAGGTATTTGGAAATAGGAAGTCCCTTAAAAATGCCTTTTGGAAGACCATTCAAAAATAAAAATTAGCGGGATTGCAAAACGGCTGATTAGCCTCATCACTGCCTTTCCCAAACAAACACATACCTCCAAACACATCACGAAGACACACCTGTCCAATTTTGAACCCCACTTGCATAGGCAGGTCTCCGTGATGAGAGCACGGGTACTAGGACTTTTTGCAATAGCCGGAATTGGCTGGTCTATTAGTCACCCATCCTGGCTCACTTTAGATGCCTGTTCAAAATTCAAAAATTTCATGCGTTATCACCCTTTAACAAGCATCGTGACCGAAGGTGTTTTCTTTGCCATGTCAGGGGTGGAGGCAGAGAATAATGGAAGCCAGAACTGATAATGTATGTTAGCTTTTTTCCTCGGCCAGACATTCGAAAACAGGGCTGTGCTCTGACACATTTGGCAGTCGAAATTGGCAACACGTCATCACATACTAGAGCCCGTCTTTGGTCTGATTCCTGCACTCAAAATTCTAAAATCGCTATAGAACTGTGTTTCTTAGGACAAACGCTGTACCTTGGGTGCGATTTGTGCCTTCCTCCGATTAAGAGTTCAGTATATTCCCATTGGTCAGCTGACACCTGTCGAATTGACAAGTGCCAGCACATTGGAGGCCCTGGGAAGAGCAGTTCATAAACTAATCCCATTTAGCGAGATGGGGGTAGCCCCTATGTGCTTTTAGCGCCCGGTTACCTTACAAAATCTATCAAGTCAAGTCAACTCAACCCAGTAATTTTCCATTACGGTTAGGCAGGGTCATCGTGATTCAGTAGAAGAAACCCCTGGTGTTTTTGGTTGTAAATTACACAAAAACTTTGTATAGAAACATATTTGTTTTTTTCGCAAATATTGTTGGCAAAAGACCAAACTTAACATTAATAAACATCCGGCGTTTTTATATTTAGGAAAAAGGTAAAAATGACGCGATTGATTTTGAGACACGGGGAAACACGTATTTGTTCAAATGGCCGATATACGGGAAAATACGGATCGGAGTGGTAATGGATAGAGACGTAAATATACGGGTCGGTGTGGTAATGGATAGATACGGCGAAACACGGGTCTGAGTGGTAAAGGGTTAATCAGAGGTGGGCGAAAACGAGTATCTGGAGAAAAAACAAGAGGCCCATGGGCCACTATGCTCACCAGAGCTCAGGTAGGCACTGCCCAATGGCAGCCATGTATTTTAACATGATATCATTTTAATCTGCCAAATGAACCCCAATATCCAAATGAGGACCCATGTGGACTCAGTATATGAAACATTAGGCCTTTTATGAAGTAGAGGGGGTGGGGCATGGACCCAATGGAGCCCTGGTTGGTATCACTAAATGTGTCTTACCACAAGGAACAAGAAGATATATGGTTTAACAGTGGGGATCTATATGGCCAGAGATATAAGGCCTCTTAAACAGTGGAGGGGTTGGAGCATCCAGCCGGCCATGTCGATCCCAGGAAAGCCCAAGATTGTTGTCCCTAAATGTGTCTTATCGTAAGTTCCAAGTATATATATGGTTAAGGGGTGGGAATCTGAACGGTTTCCGAAATAAGATACCCTTTTATGAAGTGGAAAGGAGAGGAATGGCCCCTGTGGACACCCCTGTGAAAGACTCATCATAAGCCGGATAACAAACCAATAACCCTGGGGCCAGTTGTTCAAAACTAACGATATGGTTAGTTAACGTATCGTTAAAACTTTGATCATTAAATATGGCAAATATGCTGATTTTTTTTTTGCTGAAAAAAATGTGAGCAGCTTTTGCTGCTCACATTTTTTCAGCAAAAATACCAAAATTTACGATATTGTACTTGCTAGAAGAGTTAACAATATGACCACTAACGAGCTCGTTAAGCTAACGATGCTTTGAACAACTGGCCCCTGGTGTATAGAGTGAGTAGCATAACTGCTACCAGTGCACCAAAGAAGCTTCTCATCACATGAAACAAATTAGTAAAATGAACATCCCTCTAACCCCCTCTTTATATAGAGAACACTTGGTTTACGGGGTACACATTATTTGTCTTATTTCTGCTCAAAGACATAGGCAGTTCTATCAAGCACCCACAACCTATGTTTTCAGTATAAATAAGAAAAATATTGGGGATTTTCATCTGAAAAGTAGCCATTTTGGAGATAAAAAAATGCACTATGTTGTATGGGTGTGTTATCATAATGTGTAAGAGGGGCAATTTGGCATATCAAGGAATAATTTTCTTTATTTGTTGACAGAAATATTATCAATGAGGTGATTCTAACAGGAATACATAACATATGGTTTAACAGAGAAATAAGAATAATTGTATTACCCAAATGCAATTATTTTCCATTTACCCCATCATCATGAAAACAAGCCTATATAATTTTGACCCCCTTGAACCTCACTTTTATATAGTAAAACTGGAGTTCACAGGGGTAAACCTTATTTTTCTTATTTCTGCTCTAAAATATAGATTGTGAGTCTCGTTAGAACTGCCTCGAACGAGAACCCTCAATCTATATTTTGAGCAGAAATAGAAAAATATCACATTTTTTTTCAGCTTAAAATTTTCCTTTTTTCGGTTGTACAATTTACAATGTATTTGTATAGGCGTGTTTTCATTATGAAGAGAAACAAACTATTGCCCTCTCTTGCTCTTTTTTGCTGAATTGCAATGTTACTGCAAAGTTGATGGGAAACTAGACTTGTTTTCTGAGAAAACAGATGTCCCCCCACCACATAACCCTTTCAAAACAAGCTTAATTTAACAACTCCACTGTGACCTTGAAAATGAGGTCAAGGTCACGAAAACCAAATCAGTTCTTCATTCTGACCAAATGTAATGTCAATGCAATTTTGATTAAAATCCGACCAGTAGTTAATGAGATATATTGCACACAACCTAAATTTGAACTATTTAGCATGGCTGTGACCTTTCAAGGTCAAGGTCACAAAAACACATCAGTTCTTCAACCTGTCCCAATGTTATATCCATGTAAATTTGATTAAAATCCATCAAATAGTTCATGACATATACTGCACACAACCTAACTTATTTAGCATGACAATGACTTTAAAAATGAGGTCAAGTCCAAAACCTAAGTTCTTCATCCTGTCCCAATGTTATATCCATGCAAATTTGATTAAAATCTACACAGTAGTTCATGAGATATACTGCATACGACCTTAATATGGCCTAAACATGACCTATTTAGCATGCCTATGACCTTGAAAATAAGGTCAAGGTCACCAAATCCTAATCAGTTTTTCATCCTATCCCAATGTTATATCCATGTAAATTTGATTAAAATCCATCCATTATTTCACGAGATATAATGCACCCAACCTAATTTGACGTATTTTGCACAGCTGTGACCTTGAAAATAAGGTCAAGGTCACCAAAACCTAATCAGTTCTTCATTCTGTCCCAATGTTGTATCCATGCAAATTTGATTAAAATCCACCCAGCATTTAATGAAGTATGCTGCATATAAGAAGTGTCACACCAATGCATGTGCCATGAACGGGATCCGCACCGAAAACAAAGTCCCCCTCCCCTTCGGTGGTCGGACATATCTTGCATGCAAGGAAGTGTCACGCCGATGCATATGCATACGCATATTGGATCCCCACAAAAAACAATGTCTCCCTCCCCTTCGGTGGGGAACATAATAATCACAATTCAAATAAATAATGATCATAAAATATGGCACTTAAATGTGCATTTCATTTCTTCGTTTTTGTCTTCTTTTTACTGTCTTTAGAAGCACTTGTGCTTGTCTTTGCTTTCTTTGGCTGTGCATATTTTGCTTCTAACTGGTCAAAGAATGTCCCCATCTGTGCCTCTCGACTATTCTGTCTCTTCTGAATCATGGCCTTTAATGAGTCATCAACTTGTAGGCCTAGCTCCTGTTTCAGCTCTTCAGCCTCAGCGGCCTCTTTTTCAGCCTAAAACATACATATCAAAATGAAAATTGCAAAATCTTTACAGGAAGCAACGTAACAATAGATTGATTGAAAGGTTTAACGTCCCCGTCAACACTGAATAGGTCATTTTGGAGACGTTGCTTCCAATTTTGTGGGACTTTTACCCGACATTGAGATGAAATGACATCTCAAGCCCTGTCGCCCAATGAAACCAATAGGGTTTATAAGCATGGCGAATCCAACTCGCACTGCTTTGCCTGGGCAGGCTTAGATCCTCTAAGCAGTATACCAGTACCCGTGTGCGGTCTGTTTCAGCTATGGTGGAAGTATCATGCAGCCCATCTATTTCTTCAAGCCCTGATGGGCGGGAGCCGCAAGCAATGTAACAAATCTGGAACAAGCTGTTCAAAGCATTGTTATCTTAACAAAACAGAAGTGAAGGCAATGATCAGGAATCAATACAATTAACCCGCAGCTCCCATCAGAGACACCAAGGGAAAGAAACACAAACATGAAACAACTAGACCCTAATGGCAACATCACTAGCGGAAAGCCAAAAGGACAGTTACTTTCCCACAAAATGGCCAGTTGGCTATCTCAAGCAAAATAATACTAGAGCGAGCAGTCAATGGCAAGCCATCGAAAATCCCCACGCTTTTGCCACATAGCAGACGTGACCTTTTGACCCCTTGAGATGGCCCCTTTGGGTGGAGCCAACTGTAACGTCCCTCTTGCACACCCTCACCATGAAAGGAAGTCATGTGGCAAATATGGTTGCATTCCGGCCAGTGGTTAAGGAGGAGATAGCGTGACGGACAGAGACGTTCACAATATCCCCCAATGTTTTCTTTAAAAGCGTGGGGATAATAAGTGATTCAAAAACTCAAAGACAAGCCATAACAAAAATAAACCACAACAGGAGAACCATTAATGGTGACCAATGTAAAGAAATCCAACTGTTAAGATGACTTTCCAGAATTTCAGTGGAATTTGTTTCACTGACAGGAGAACCGTTAATGTGACAATGACCATTCCAAGGTGGTTCTTCTGTCGTGGTTTATTTTTGTTATGGCTTGTCTTTGAGTGTGTGTATCGCTTACATTATTTTGTTTTGGATAGCCAATTGGCCACTTTGTGGGAAATTAACTGTCCTTTTGGCTTTTGATGTTTCCATTAGGGTCTAGTTGTTTCATGTTTGTGTTTCTTTTCCTTTGGTGTCTCTGATGGGAGCTGTGGGTTAACTATATCAATTCCTGATCATTGCCTTCTCGTCTATTTTTCAAAAAGTGGTCTTATTAGCAGGGTGGTCCAAATAATGCCCACAAATTCTACCAATTCACCTAGCTTATTCAAAGCAACACACTAACTTAACTAGAGCTCACAGGGGATCTGACTACAGCCCCACTGCAGTGCTATTATAGGAGAAAGACCCTTAGTGTTTAAATATTTGAAATCAGGCTTACCAGGTACATCAATGTAGGACATGGTAACATGCCATATCTCCACTTGGCCACTGTTCTTCCATTACACCTTCCTTACTTTAGATACCAAGTGTGGTACATGTATTTCATTGAGGTAGGCCCACTAACATGAAAGTTATTGAACAATTTTGAAATTTTTCAAGAATGTCAAAATTTGAAAACCTATCTTGAAACATGACTCTTGACCTCTATTCTGGTATACACAACACATACAGTCATTGTCCATGTTTGTGTGAACTTTCACCTTTCTAGCTTGTATAGTTCCTGAGATACCTGTTACGAAAATTTTCAAGATCAAGAATGGCAAAATAAGAGTTATGGACCCTTGACCCCTACTCGAGTATACATGATACATCAGGGATGTGATTGGACTACTTCTCCAGGAGAGTAAAACCTATAGAAAGCAGAGGAAACCCCTGTACCCCCTTCAGAAAATAATGTTTCTAAGAAATAGCCTTCTATTTTTTGGAAAAATGGAGTCAAAAAGAGGAATTCCTCTGAAAAGAGGAAGAATCATATTCCTGTACATCCGGTCACTGTCCATGTTTATACAAACTTTAAGCCTTCTAGCTTTCTTAGCTCCTGAGAAATCAGTTACTGAAATTTTCTAGAATAGCACTATTGAAAAACCTATCAAGGGTCATAACTCCAAAAGTTATGGGCCCTTGGCGACTATTCTGCTACTACAACTTCCTTACCTGTGGCTTATTTTTTGTTTGTTTGTTTGATTTGAGGTTTAACGACCCCTTCAACACTGTAAAGGTCATTTTGGAGACATTGCTTCCAATTATGTGGGACTTTTACCCAACACTGAGATGAAATGACATCTCAAGCCCTGTCGCCCAATGAAACCAATAGGGTTTATAAGCATGGATGGGTCGGCGCGCACTGCTTTGCCTGGGCAAGCTTAGATACTCTTAGCGGTTTACCAGTACTCGTGTGCGGTCGGTTTCAGCTCTGTGTGGAAGCATCATGCAGCCCATCTATTTCTTCAAGCCCCGATGGGCGGGGGCCACCAAATGTGGTGTAAGGTGCATTGAAGTAGGACCACAAACATAACACTTATTAAGCATCATGCATCTTTAAATTTTGAAAAACCTACCAAGGGACATAACTCCAAGACTTATGGGCCCTTTGACCCTTTTCTGTGACTACACCTTTCTTACCCTAGAGACCAAGTGAGCCCCGCCAAGCGAATTTGTGTCTTCGAGCATTCCGTCATGACAAATTTAAACTGCGCATTCCCAGCCATTCAGAGGGGCAAGGGATATGGCTTTCTGTCTGAAGGTTCCTCTTGATTCACTGCTTATATGAGCGAGCAGCGAAGGTTCTGGCGAGACTGCGTGGATGCGCAGGCTCACCTGAACCTTCGCTGCTCGCATAGGCGATAAGTACCGAAATCGCTTGACGGGACCCAAGTGTAACATAAGTTTCAATGAAGAAGGACTACAAACATAAAAGTTATCGAGCAAAATGCATTTTAATTTTGCAGACACAGGACCACAGACTAACAGGACATGGCAACTCCAGTACAGCCCCAATTTTTCAAAGCGGGGCTATAACAAGCTGGTTAGTGGTCAACATGGTACAGTAGAACTTCGATGGCTCAAACACCGATGGCTCGTTTACCATGGATGTGTCGAACCCATTCTTGAGCCCCTAGTGAAATCCTCTACATAAGAAATAGTGGGGGATAATTAATTAGACTTTAGTCTTTTATCTTGCAAATGTATGCTGTGTGTACTCATTAGAATCGCCTCCATGAGGCGATTCTAATGAGTACACACAGCATACATATTCATTATAGAACACCGAAAAGATGTCTAAAAGTATCTCGTTATGCCTCCTGACAGTAACCTCAGTGGCTCGAACTACCCCTGTCTCGAACAGATTTTCGAGGTCCCAAAGGTGTTCGAGCCATTGAAGTTCGACTGTATTAAACTCCAAAGTATTCTTACAGGTACAATACCTAATGGTGTATTTGCTCAAGAATGTGATTAGTTTTTGCATTCGCAATAGCTACTCAAAATGCAAAAGCTACTCACATGTTAAGCAAAGATGTGTTTTTCTACCATATAAAATGAGCAAAGTTGCTGAACATGACAACCCCTACCTTTGCAGCACATTGTAGATCCAGATCAGATGGCTTCTGCTGATCAGTATCTACAGTTTGTCATGCAGTTTGTGAAATGAACAAATGCAGTATATCGAGTAATTTGATAGGTTGATAGTCAGCCATGGGTGTGCCTAAATCAATTTATTCAGCAGGACAATGGTTAATGCTTTGTTTACTAGTCATTGTTTGTGTTTAACAACCAGGCACTAATTGTCCCTCTTTGTCAATAGAGGACCAGGGGCCAGTTGTTCAAAACTAACGACGTTGTTAGTTAATGTATCGTTAAATCTTTGATCATTAAATATGGCAAATATGTTGAAATTTTTGCTGAAAAAATGTGAGCAGCTTTTGCATTCGCAAAAGCTGCTCACATTTTTTCAGCAAAAATACCCAAATTTTAAATGTTAAACTTGCTAGAACACTTAACAATATGACCACTATTGAGCTCGTTAAGCTAACGATGCTTTGAACAACTGGGCCCAGAATGTGATTAGCAATGGAGAGACTCGTCCACTATGTCAGTAGGGGTCCATAGTACTAGGAATGGAGAGATAACAAAGATAATCAAAGGATAATTGTCTTTATTTTTTGTTTGAAACGTATGTTGTCGGTACTTGTTAGAATCGCCTTGTCAAGCGTTTCGCTTGTTTTCAAATCCTGTCATTGCAATTTGTACATGTACTGTTGTAACTTGCCTATCTATTTAAAATGAATAAATATTGTTTAAACCAAGTACCCACATTAAAAGGTTTATGCCCTTCATCATAGTGTAGTTTATATGTTCTTGTCCTTTGGGATCATTGATTCCATTGTGGAGTTTTGAAAATATCTGAAGGTCAATGATGAGGCCTAATTAGCTGAAACTAGCTAGTCTGCCCCAGAAATACTTGTACATTCCATATTTTTCTGTTCTGTGGTGTATTCTTTGCTTCCAAAGGATAACCCTTTTTTTACAGAACTTATTTAAAGTCACTACAGCTGGTGAAAAGAGAATGTGTGGCAGCTGTAAAAAGTCTCCCTGCCCTCCATCATAGTGTAGTTTGTATTTTCTTGTCCTTTGGGATCAATGATTCCATTGTGGAGCTTTGAACATATCCGAGGGTCACTGATGTGGTCTAATTGGCCGAAACTAGTTAGTCTAGCACAGAAATACTTGTACACTCCATACTGCAGTATATTCTTCTAAAGAATAACCCTTTTATGGGACATATTTAATGAAGAAGTATGAAACATTATCCCAAAATTATCCTCTTTACCCATTCTGATAGCAGTTGTTTAAAACTAATTATGTCATTAGTTAGTGTATCATTTAAACTTCAATCATTTAATATAGCAAATATGCTAATATATTTGCTGAACTAGAAATGTGTCCAGACGACACAGATGCCCCCGCCCAGCGCCCCACCTCACCCCGAAAATCCATGTTGCAACAACAGCTGCCATCAGACAGCATAGCTCTACTGCAAAAGTGTCCTTCCTATAGATGGGGATATTGCTGATTAAATCTTTGGACAAAAAACTATCAGCATACCCAATTTGAACCCAATTTATTAAATAGTTTGGAAAATATGAGCTCTAAGAAACTTTAACATTCAAAATTTTCTCAGTCTGTGAACTTGACCTTGAGATCATGGGCGGGGTCGGTGGTATAGCTGAATGAGACTTGGGACCTGTATCTATCATCATTCCAAATATTAAGCCAATCTATAAATATGAGCCCTAAAACTTTAAAACTAAGTCTGTGACCTTGACCTTGAGGTCAGGGGTGGAGGTATACACAACTTTGGACCTGTAACTATCATCATACCAAATATGAAGCAAATCTATAAGGCTTGGTGCATACGAGCTCTTAATAAAGTTTACATAAAAAATTTCTTTGTCTGTGACCTTGACCTTTAGGGCACATGAATCTGTGGGGGTATTGGACCAGTATCAATCATCATACCAAATATAAACTTAATTCATCATACGATTTGGAAAATATAAACTCTTAAAATATCAAATCAAAAATATCTTAAGTCTGTGACCTTGCCCTTGAGCTCATGGGCATGGGTGGGGTATCGCTGAATAAAATGGACAGGTATTTAACATCATACCAAATATAAACTCAATCCATCATACGATTTGGAAAATATCAACTCTTAAAATATCTAATTAAAAAATTTCTAAGTCTGTGACCTTGACCTTGAAGCCATAGGCATGAGTGGGGGTATTGTCAAATAAACATTTGGACCTGTATCACCATAGCAAATATAAGCCAAATCCATAATATGGTTTGGAAAATTTGAGCTCTTTAACATTAAAATTGTCTAAGTCTGTAACCTTGACGTCATGGGCATGGGTGGGGGTATTGCTGAATAAAAAATTGTACCTATATCTATCAACATATGAACCAAAGCCATCATAAAAGTTCAGGTTCTACAAGGTACAAATACCTTAACTGGAGTCTTTAGCATGGAAAATTTCTTAAGTCCATGACCTTGACCTTTAGGTCATGGGCATGGGTGGGGGTATCACTGAATAAAACTTTGGACCTATATCTATGATCAACCCAAATATGAACCAATTCCATCACATGGTTTGGGAAATATGAGTTCTAATATATTCAGGTCTACCTGTTACAAAAACCTTAACCTGAGTCTTTAACATTGAAAATTTCTAAGTGTGTGACCTTGACCTTGAGGTCACTAGCATGGGTGGGGGTATTGCTTAATAAAACTTTGGACCTATATCTATCATCATACCAAAGATAAACCAGTTCCATCAAATGGTTAGGAAAATATGAGTTCTAAAAGTTCAGACTCTACCTGTTACAAAAACCTTAACCTGAGGTTACAGGATCACGTACGTACGTACACACACACATACAGACGAACGTACACATGTACGCACATACAGAAAACCGAAAAACTATATGCCCCCGGCATCATGATGACGCAGGGGTTTAAAAGGTGAGCAGCTATTGCAAATGCAAAAGCTGCTCAATTTTTTTCAGAAAAAAAAATAACACTATATTAGCTATTGTACTTACTGGGTTATTTAACAATTTGACCACTAACAAGCTGGTTAAGCTTACAATGCTTTGACCAACCAACCCCTGAGCTGTAGCTCTCGAAGATCCCTTTTCAAATGAAGCATGACATACAAAGAAGTACAAAAAGCTGTCTTCCTTGAAACAATAGGTGAAGATATCAAAGACATATTCTCGCACCTGCCCATCAGGGCTTTGAGAAATAGATTAGGGTGCATGGTGCTTCCACCCAGAGCTGAAACTGACCACTAAATGGGGTACTGGTGAAGCATTTAGAAGGACTAAGCCTGCCCAGGAACAGTGGTGCGAGTCAGTCGGTCCAATGCATACATGCCTTTTGGTTTCATTGGGCAGCCGAGCTTGAGGAGTCATGTCAACTCAATGTTTGGTAAAAGTCCCATAAAACGGGAAGTAGCATCTCCAAAATGACCTAAATAGTGTCAATGGGGATGTTAAACCTCAAATCAATAAATCAATCGAAGACATATTCATAAGTTTGTTAACACCATTCACACCATCTCTCAGCCCCCGCCCATAGGGGCTTGAAGAAATATATGGGCTGCACGATGCTTCCACGGAGAGCTGAATCCGGCCCGCACATTAGTAGTGGTAAACAGCTTAGAGGATCTAAGCCTGTCCAGGAACCGCGGTGCGAGGCGGACCGTCCATGCTAATAAACCATATTGGTTTCATTGGGTGACAGGGCTTGAGATGTCATTTCATCTCAATGCCGGGTAAAAGTCCCACAAAATTGGAAGCAACGTCTCCAAAATGACCTTTACAGTGTTAAGGGGGACGTTAAACACCTAATCAAACAAACAAATCACACCATCTCTACTGGAGACAATTTGCATGAGATGTCAAGTCCTGTTTTCTGGGAAAAATAACAAAAATGTAAAATTTAGCTGAATCCGGCCGGCACACTAGTACTGGTAAACCAATTAGAGGATCTAAGCCTGTCCAGGAACCGCGGTGTGAAGCGGACCGTCCATGCTAATAAACCCTATTGGTTTCATTGGGCGACAGGGCTTGAGATGTCATTTCATCTCAATGCCGGGTAAAAGTCCAACAAAATTGGAAGCAACGTCTCCAAAATGACCTTTACAGTGTTGACAGGGACGTTTAACCTCAAATCAAACAAACAAATGATCCTCAGTGGATCAAGTTACCCATTCTCAAACACATTTTCTTAGGTGTTTGAGCCAGTGAAGTTTGACTGTATATTTTTCAGTTAATTTAATGCTCTGCATGCTGGGTATTTTTCAACAGCAGACAACATTTTGAAATATTTGTTTTTAATTTTCCCAGAAAACAGGATTTGACATCTCATGCAAATTGTCTCCGACAATTTGCATGAAATGTCAAGTCCTGTTTTGTGAGAAAAATAAAACCAATTTGTCGTCTGCTGAGTTAGAATAGAGAGTGGTAAAGATTAACACCGTCAGACATTGCTTACCTCTCTTTTCCGTTTCACTTTTGACTTTTTGGTTTCCTTACTGAAAGCTGGAAAGTCAGGTACAGTGTTCTTCTTGATCCAGCCTTTGATTATCTTGGTGTATCTCGGCTCATCCTCGATGGTGGAGCACATTATGCTGTTGAGTATCTCAGTCATGTCACCTTCACACTCTATATAGGCTGTCTGTAAGTCATCTAATTCTTCTTTTGATCCTTCATAAACCATACACATTATGAGCACACATACATAGAGAATACCCGGTTCGTGTCTTTTGATATCAAGTTTATCAGGCAAGGCTTCGAGAACGCTTGTAGAACATGCGTTCTCGAAGCCGAGCCTGATAAACTTGATATCAAATGACACAAATCTGATATTCTATTTATCAGTTTTTCCCCTTCTACACACTTAAACTAAAAATTTACGACCAGTTATTGATGATCATCAATGCATCCGAGCATTCTAGCGGTGGATATATTTAGTATCAGCTGACCATATTTTCCTATGATATTTTTCAGGTCATTTTTCCCAGTTACAATAACATTTTTGTCATTTTTCCAGTAGTCCTGTTCATTCGTAAAAGTGCAATGTCACGTTGACGTGATAAAGCTCTCTTGTCCTGAGATAGCATATCTTTATCAGGTCAGTGCGTTACAATGCAATATATATTGGGGGTAACTGATAAATCTAGATGTCGCACACATACATCAAGATGTGATTTTTTTGTTTTCATTTTACGGCCCTTTCAAGATTATTTCACTCATATCGAGCTGATCATTATTCAGGTGGGGAAAAACCGGAGTACCTGTAGAAAAACCTCCCGACCTTCCATCGCAGAACTTGGCGTCTCACATGTGACTCAAGCCAGACTCGAACCCACAATGGTGAGAGAACTTATGATTAAGAGTTGGCACTCTTATCCACTAGGCCACGAAGGCCCGTCACACAGATATGATATATACATGTTATGAATAAGGTAAATTGATCATCGGTGTTGCATCACATGCATGGCTCTCAATATATAGAATGACCAATAAGCAGATTTTTCTTCAAAACCAATAAAAAGTCTGCATGACTATACAGCACGAACCAAAATTGGTCTTATCGACCAACACTGATAGGCGAAGCAAAGCAGTGAAATTATGCTATTAAGACCAGGTAAAATTTAGACTAATTCTGCATTTAGTAAATTATTTACAGTTATTCTTTCTTTGACTTCCAGTGAGAGACCACCTTTGGGACTGCTCAAAAGTGGTCTAAAAGACCACTTTTGAACAGTCCCAAAGGTGGTCTTATTACAGGAATTTTACTGCACATTGCACATTGAGTGATATCTATTTATGTTATATACCGTAATGATCCTAAGTATTGGGACAAATAGGCATAGGCAAAAAGTGCAGATCAGAATGCCCCTGAAGAGCAGTCTCATCAGGGTCTACACTGTTTGCTATTCCCGCCCCCGCCCATAGGGGCTTGAAGAAATATATTGGCTGCATGATGCTTCCACACAGAGCTGAATCCGGCCCGCACACTTGTACTGGTAAACCGCTTAGAGGATCTAAGCCTGTCCAGGAACCATGGTGCGAGGCGGACCGTCCATACTAATAAACCCTATTGGTTTCATTGGGCGGGAGGGCTTGAGATGTCATTTTATCTCAATGTCGGGTAAAAGTCCCACAAAATTGGAAGCAACGTCCCCAAAATGACCTTTACAGCATTGACGGGGACGTTAAACCTCAAATCAAACATAACTGTTTGATATTCCATCTGTACCTTTTTGACTCTGCAATTAACCCTTGTCCTGCTGAGCCCGGATATGCCTTATCTTTGAAACAATGAAGATCCAGATCAGATGGCTTCTGAAGAAGCCATCTGATCAGGATCTTCATTGTTTGCCATCCAGTTTATGCATTTGTTGCAATAATTTGAATCAAGTAATCTGATTGGCTGATAATCAGTAGTGGGTGTGATCTATTTAAATATTCAGCAGAACAAGGGTTAAGTAATTGTAACATGCATCCACAGCTTATTTTGGCAAGAAATAAGGAGTAATACCTTGTCCTTGACAAACCAACCTATCTTGAGCATAATCCTAGAAGAGCCAGTAACAATAAATTGAAGTATATTTTTCTTATTCATCATGTTAACAAATCCATGTAATGAACACCCCTCTAAACCCTTCTTTGTATAGAGAAATCTGGGGTTTTCAGGGGTACATATTAATTTTCGTATTTCTGCCACAAGACATAGGTTGTAGGTACTTGTTAGAACCCCCTCAATGAGGCGGTTCTGACGAGCACCCATAACCTATGTTTGGAGTACTAATCAGAAAAATATCACATTTTCGTCGGAAAAGTCACCATTTTGGAGATATGAAAGAACGGACTATGTTGCATGGATGTTTGGTCGTAATGTCTCCAATGTTGTGGATACTTGTTAAAAAGACAAAATAGGTGACTGATTAAGGAATTAGGGATTATGGAAATTGTGCATAAACTACCCTTGACAATCCATGTTTATATTGGAGTTTAACGGCCCAATCAACACTATTTATGTCATTTTTGAGCTGGTCGGTTTACCTATCCAAACTTTTCCTAGGCAGGCTTATACGTATAAGCTGTTAACCACTACAGTGCACATTCTTTCGCCAGAAACTGACAGCTGCCCTTCTTGAATCAGCAATAGGGAGAGAATGACCGTAGAAAAGATATCATGATCAATTTCCAAGAAAGAATGTTGCCAACCCCGGTAGGTTTCGAACCCGCCTCCTCCTGATCACCAGTCAGTTGGGTATCCAACTGAGCTACTGCTTATCCCGCTGAATATATTAAACCTCACCCAAGCTGTCAGACAATCAGATTACAGGATCTGTCATACTCATTCAATTTACAAACTACATGACACTGCCCCACTCCACCCAGGTGTAAATGGGTAGCAGTGGTGTAAAAGCCACTGCCTCTCTCGCATGCATTTGAAAACACATGGAATTAGTGTTCGAGAGCGATTCAATAAGCTTGAAGCATTCATCGTAATCGATACGGGCCTCCGTGGCCTAGTGGATAAGAGCGCTGACTCTTAGTCATTAGGTCTCTCACCGCCATAGGTTCGAGCCTCGCTCGGGCCACGTGTGAGACGCCAAGTTCTGCAACGGAAGGTTAGGTGGTTTTTCTCCGGGTACTCCGGTTTTCGCCCACCTCTGATTAACGATCGGCTCGATATGAGTGAAATAATCTTGAAAGGGCCGTAAAACCCAAACCAAAAAAAAAAAAAATTCATCGTAATCGAACTAAAAATAAATTAGTATAAACTAATGACCATAGAAATGATTTCATGATTAATCTGCACGAAAGAATGTTGCCTGCCCAGGCAGATATTGAATCTCGTGACCTGATCAATCCCAACTGAGCTCCGCGGCTGGTATTTTGCAAAGCAGGGCCAAAGTCCAAAGGTAATGACACATTGGTTCTGCAGATTTTCAACAGATCTTTGTCACATATTGAGTATGACATCCATTTTGGTCATGTGACCCAGACCAAGGGAACAAACTATCCCTCTGGTGTTTTTTCTTTACTGCTTACCAAGAAAACACTAAAGGCGTAAGTTTTGAGACCTCTATCATTCATATCATAATGGTACCTACCTTTATAATTATTCTCAAAGTCTTTAAGATCTTCTGTGGTGACTTTTCTAAACAACAGTCGCCAATATGCTGTCCAATCCCTGTCTTGGGGGATAGCATCATCCTCTTCATCAATCTCTCCTATAAGATCAATAGCGACATTTATGGGCATGCTTATATTGAAACCAAACTAATACAAGGTTCTTTTTACTTGCAAACTTTTTAGAAATATTTCTTTCAAACTCTGATCTGGGTCCACAGTGTTTGCAAAAATGACTTTTAAAGTAACCGGCAGACTACAATTGTTGTGATTGACATTTTATGGAATAAAGGTAGCATTTTGGTGATGAGAAAAACTTGGCCAAACAATATCATGATACCTGCATTTAAAATGAAAAGTTTATTTGTACCTGTTTGCCCCCGCCCATAGGGGCTTGAAGAAATATATGGGCTGCATGATGCTTCCACGCAGAGCTGAATCCAGCCCGCACACTAGTACTGGTAAACCGCTTAGAGGATCTAAGCCTGTCAAAGAACCTCGGTGCGAGGCGGACCGTCCATGCTAATAAACCCTATTGGTTTCATTGAGCGACAGGGCTTGAGATGTCATTTCATCTCAAGGTCGGGTAAAAGTCCCACAAAATTGGAAGCAACGTCTCCAAAATGACCTTTACAGTGTTGACGGGGACGCTAAACCTCAAATCCAACAAAATCCAACATTATTTGTACCTGTATTTATCAACGAAAAGTACACAGGTATCATTGTTGGTCTAAAGTCTAAGCAAAAACATTGATTTTTCTGATAAGCTGTTTTGATTGGTCACATATATAGGTGTCATTTACTAATCATGGTCGAGTTGTTCAAATCATAGTTAGCTTAACAAGCTCGTTAGTGGTCAAATTGTTAACTGTTCTTAGGAAGTAAGTACAATACCTAATACTTTGGTATTTTTGCTGAAAATATGTGAGCAGCTTTTGCATTTGCAAAAGCTGCTCACATTTTTTCAGCAAAAATATAAGCATATTTGCCATATTTAATGATCAAAGTTTCAATGATACGTTAACTATCGACGCCGTTAGTTTTGAACAACTGGCCCCAGATGATTTCACTGGGGAATAAAATTATTTTTAGGATCAAATTCTGCACAGTTAAATAAGACAATCCATTCAAAGGGAGACAAATGCCTCCTTTCATACCAGTTTCATCATACACCGCTCTTTTCTCTTTGTCTGATAATACACAGTAAACTTTCCCTAGAGTCTGGAACTTCACGGTTGCCTCTTCTTTCTCATCTTCTGGTACCCGGTCTGGATGAACTCTGAGAGAGACTTTGTGATAGCCTTTCTTTACTGAATTGAGAGAAAAAAAGAATGAAACCAGACATTATAAGAATCTTACAGGGATACAGACTAAGCATTTTGCTTCTGCCATAAATCCAAATAATAGGCATTCCAATTCAAAACTTAGGTGCCCAGGCAAAAATTTAGGTGCCTTGGGTTATTGGGCTCCTGTTAATCTGTATCCCTGTCTTACATGGGTGATTAGAGTGGATAGAAGTATCTGTCCCTAGGGTCACTGTCTGGCATCACATGGCTTGCCAAGTGATGCCGGACAGTGATCCTGAGGGATGGATGTTTCTATCTAACTCTCACACCCACGTAAGGTTCTTTTTCTTGCATACATGTACTATTCGTTTCAAGGGATCAGATTATGAACCAACAGACATTCCAAAGAAAAACATCACTGACGAACTATAATGCAATGTTATCAGTCTGACAAATGGAATCCGGGATGTTCAGT
This sequence comes from Lucinisca nassula, assembly GCA_963580285.1. Taxonomy (NCBI): domain Eukaryota; kingdom Metazoa; phylum Mollusca; class Bivalvia; order Lucinida; family Lucinidae; genus Lucinisca; species Lucinisca nassula. The sequence continues at coordinate 53,129,325 of OY757014.1, read as the reverse complement.
TCCCAGGCCGTCAGAGGGACAGGTGTTGGTCTGACAAATGGAATCCGGGATGTTCAGTTCCCAGTCCGTCAGAGGGACAGGTGTTGGTCGACATCATGAATGATCATGGCTTGGAACAGGTTGTTGACTTCCCTACTCGAGATAGAAACACTTTGGATTTGATTCTTACAACTTTGCCAGGACAGTTTGGGGATATTCAATCCCCGGACAAACTAAGTGATCATGATATTGTCTCTGGATTTTTGAAAATCTTCATACCACCTATAAAGAAACCTCGTAGAAAGGTGTACTTATATCAAAAGGGTGACTATGAAACTATGAGGAAGGATGCCCTAAAATTTGCAAGAGAGAAATACTTTAATGGTCATTCAGACGCTCGGTCTGTCCAGGAGAACTTTGATTTGATAAAGTCTTTCATTCAAGCTTCGTCCGAAAATCATATCCCCTCCAAAACTAGCAGGTCTGTATCTTCAATTCCTTGGATCACACCAGAAATAAGAAGAAAAATTCGGAGGAGAAATAAGATTCATGCTAAGGCAAAAAAGTCGGGAAGTGGTAAACTCAGAGCAAAATTTGAAAACTTGAGACGAGAAATTAAAAATGACATCAAAAATCAGCATGATCAGTATGTAAATAACTTGGTAGGTGATGTAAAGGCGAATCCCAGAGACTTCTACAGATATATCAATAGCCAGAAGAAAGATAGGCAAGGTATCCCACCCCTTAATAAAAGAGGAGGGAACGGGGTCGCTGAATCGGACTCTGAAAGGGCAGAGGAATTGGTTGGTCAATTCAATGATGCATTTAATAAAACTGAGTTCAACGAGGTTCCATTGACTGGAAGATCGGCCCCTTTCATGGAAAATATTGTTGTATCCTCTGCGGGAGTGATCAAATTACTTAAAGGCTTGAACCCTTCTAAAGCTTTAGGGCCTGATGAGCTTCATCCTAGAGTCCTGAAGGAACTAGCAAACGAGTTAGGTCCAGTTTTTGCTCATCTTTTCCAACAATCTCTCGATACGGGTGAAATTCCCAAAGAATGGCTCCTAGCGAACATCTGTCCACTTTTCAAAAAAGGGGACAGGGCTCTTGCTCGTAATTATCGCCCGGTGTCACTGACCTGTGTTCTATGTAAATTGCTTGAACACATAGTCTGCTCAAACATCATGGCCCACTTGGATGAACATAAACTTTTGTCAGACAGACAACATGCATTTAGGAAAAGGCATAGTTGCGAAACTCAGTTGAGCACGGTTATTAATGATTGGGCAAAAATCCTGGACAAAGGGGGGCAGGTGGACACATTTATTCTAGACTTTGAGAAGGCTTTTGACACCCCTCCTCATGAACTACTTAAATCCAAATTATTTGGCTATGGAATTGGTGGGAAGACTCTTAAATGGATAGATTCCTTCCTTTGCTACAGAAAACAGCGTGTTGTTGTTAATGGTGAATCTTCAGTATGGGCGCCAGTTTTGTCTGGAGTCCCACAAGGGACCGTTCTTGGTCCTCTATTGTTCTCCCTGTACATCAATGATATTTCCACTGATATTGACTCAGAAATAAGACTGTTCGCAGATGACTGTGTTTGTTACCGGGAAATTAGAGATACAGATGACTCACTGAAACTTCAGGCTGACATAGATAGATTAGGATGTTGGGCCAGAAAATGGGGCATGAGATTTCAACCAGTTAAATGCAATATTATGCAGATAACAAGGAAGAGATCTAATAAAGTTGAGGCTTCTTACACCTTAGAGGGAACGGTCCTCGAAAATGTGAATTCCATTAAATACCTTGGTGTGACAATCACTCACGATTTGAGATGGAATACACACATTAGCAATATGTGTACAAAGGCGAATAGAACACTTGGTTTCCTGAGGCGAAATCTTCATCAGTGTCCTCAGGATGTGAAAGAAACAGCATACAGGGGACTTGTTCGCCCAATCTTGGAATATGGTAGTTGCATCTGGGACCCAAGCGGAGTGGTCCTAAATGAAGAAATTGAAAAAGTTCAGAATAGAGCTGCTAGATTTGTAACTGGAAATTATTGCTTTGAAACTGGGAGCATGACTGGAATTCTAGGAAAATTAAAATGGGAGTCTCTAAAGAAAAGGAGAAGAGACAGTAGGCTCATACTCTTATACAAAGGTCTAAAGGGTGCTGCCAGCATTCCAACAGATGACCTTGTTCCCCCAGCTAGGCATTGTAGAAAACACCATTCAATGACGTTTCAGACCCTTACTGCAAGAACGGATATTTATAAAGAATCGTTTTTCCCGCGAACCATTAGAGATTGGAATGCCCTTCCCGATTCTATTATTTTGACGGCTGAAGGTGCTGAGGATTGTGTAGCTAAGTTTACATCTTTGGTTAGAGCTAGGGACTAACTTCCCATATCACAGGTCCTGGTGTATGAATGTCATTTGACGTGTCACCAGTAACAATTCTGATTCTGATTCAGTCGTATTGGGCGGGTCCAGGGCTCGAGAAAGTGCCGGTTTTCCGGTTCTGGACCGAATTTGGCCTCCATAAACCGATTTTGTCTTCAGAAGAAATAAAAAAATCGGTCCGTAACTATATAACATTTTTAAAAAAAATCGGTTCGAAAATTTTCGCTAAGTCATTATGTTGTAAAAACAAGCTGACCGTTTGCCACTGATAATCCAAGCATGTATTCAAAACGCCTGCAGCATAAGGTGTTAGACCGGTTCATTATCTAACTAGGTGAAAATTGGACAAGTCCACGTCGGGTTCTTTGATCTTATCGCAGCGCAATTTGACCTGTGTGTCAAAATTATTAATCCATGAAAACTGGCCTGAGGCGTTATCGGCAAGCTGGCAAGGTGAGAAAATAAGGTCAATAAATGCAGGACATACGCTAGTTTGTTTAGACAAGTCATTAATTTATGGCTTACTATAGAACCGGTATTTGAATATATTTTTTTTTTCACAGGGCGCAATTTTCAATACACACCTGTCATGTCTGAACATTGCGTGTTATGCCTTCGAGGGAAAATGCCCGGTATTTGGGAAAACCGAAAACAAACTTTTACCGGAAATAACCGAAAACAAATTCTCATGACCGAAAACAAACTATATCACCAATTATACCATGATTATTGTACATTTAGACATATACATGTTTAAATGACATGTAAATAGATAATATGGCCAAGTTTGGGGGAATAATTTGAAATAATAACGATTTTATTGCCTTTTTTAAATACAATTTTCAGAGATGGAGGGATCTACACTGCTTGTACTAACTGTTTGTCTGTAGTTTGTGATCTAAATGAATATATTATACATAGTAACTAGATCGTTTGATAGTCAGAAATGTTTGTGAATAAAACAATTTATTTAGCAGGATTCTGCTTAACCCTTGTCCTGCTGAGCCCGGATATGTTTTTTTCCAAACAATGAAGATCCAGATCAGATGGCTTATCAGGATCTACATTGTTTGCCCTTCAGATTGTGAATTTGTTGCAATAATTTGCATCAAGTAATCTGATTGGTTGATAATCGGTAGTGGGTGTGGCAGATTAAAATACTCAGCAGGACAAGGGTTAAGAAATTTAGTCAAAATGGTTCATCTGGCTGGCCATCAGGTGGTCCCAGGTTAGCTAACTGCCCAACCAGTTACCTCAGGATCAGCAGGGTACGGCTTTAGAAATTTTGTATAACAAGATAAAATTCATATATTATAACTAATAAAAAGTAGCCCCTGCCCATCGGGGCTTGAAGAAATAGATGGGCTACATAATGCTTCTACGCAGAGCTGAAACCGACCCGCACACGGGTACTGGTGAACCGGTTAGAGGATCTAAGCCTACGCAGGCAATACTGCGTGAGTCACTCCGTCCATTCTTATAAACCCTATTGGTTTCATTGGGCGCCTGGGCTTGAGATGCCATTTCATCTCAATGTCGGGTAAAAGTCCCACAGAATCGGAAGCATCGTTTCCAAAATGACCTTTACAGTGTTGACGGGGACGTTAAATCTTAGATTAAACAAACAAACAATAACCAATAAAATGATTGTTTGGAGATATGAAAGTATGCACTCTTTTCCACTGATGTGTTACTTAAAGTTTAAAAGGCCAGTCAACACTATTTAGGTCATATCAAGGGAGTCAATTACTGAATCACATTTTCCTGGATAGGCTTAGCCACATATACTGTTAATTAGTCCAGTGCAGATTATTTCATTATAAAATTGATAACTGCCCTTCTTGGAGTGTCACACTTGAAAGGATTTAATGATCAATCTTCATGAAAAGATGTTCCTAGCAGGGCCGTTATAAAATCATTGACCTGATGACCAGTGAGACGCGCATCCGAAGGATATACTCGACATATTGTTTTTATATACAAAATTTCTAAAGCCGTATCCTACTGAATAAATTAATTTAGTCACACACATTCCTGACTATCAAAGTACAAGCTATAATATATTCATTTAAATCAAAAACAACATGGCAAGCAGTAAGTACAAGCAGTGTAGATCCTGATGTTACTTGCTTGGCATTTACCTAACCTGGGACCACCTGATGACTAGCCAGTTAAACCATTTTTGATTAAATTTCTTAAGCAGAATCCTGCTGAATAAATTGTTTTAGTCACAAACATTTCTGACTTTCAAACAATCGAGTCACTTAGTATAATGTATTCATTTAGACCACAAACAACAAGGCAAACAGTTAGTACAAGCAATGTAGGTCCCGGTCCATGTATGAAAATTATATAAAAAATGCAAAAAATGCAAAAAAATCGTTATTATTTCAAATTATTCTCCAAAACTTGGCCATATTATCTGTTTACATAGCATTTTAACATGTATATGTCTGAATGTACAATAATCATGGTATAATTGGTGATATAGTTTGTTTTCTGTTATTTCCGGTAAAAGTTTGTTTTCGGTTTTCCCAAATACCCGAAAATGCCTTATTTCACCCATTCTAAACGATATTTTTATTTAAGAATACGCTCCATTGAAACCAATAACATAAACCACTTCATTTGTAGACAAAGCAATTTGTTTCAGGCTTGTGTAATCGTTAAATATGTATTTATATTCTTTTAAACACGGTTCGGCCATGTAAGATTTTCAATGACTCTCGTTCGGCCATGTTTTGTTTCGAGAGTAAAGAAATGTTTTTCGATTTTTTAACCCGTTCAAAACAATTTTTTTAGAAATACGCTCTATTAAAATCAATCACTTAAAACAGTTGTGTGGGTTACGTCCTTGACTGCATTAATGTGTATTGTGTAAACGGAAACCGTATGACGTCATTTTCCGACCACATTGCTGCACGTTGTCGCCATTTGTAAACAAAGCAATTTGGGCAAAATAAAATGCGTGAAATAAGAGAAATATTTTAAAGGTTTTAAAAAGGGGGAAAAAATATAGTGACCATCGAACTGGTCTTTTACTGCCCCACGTCGGTTGTTTCCCTTTAGCGGTCTTCAGGTTCTGAGTGACCCGGATATTGGGAAAATGAAAGTAGATGAAATCTGGCGTAGAAAATGAAAGTAGATCTATGAAATCTGAACGATGTGAGCAATAATTGCTGTTTATAATCGAGATACTGGTGCTCATATCGGTTGACAAGTGTAAGAGCAACATTGGTATGTCATTCGTTACGCTAATTACACATTTTGAAATTGAAAATCGCCAATTGAGTTTACGGAAATTTCCGAAACCGATCGGCAATTTCCGTAATTTTTTGGCGAAATCTGGCTGGACCGATTTGGATTCTTCAGTTTCTCGAGCCCTGGGCGGGTCAATTCGGCCTAAATTTGTACTTGGGGTCATTTTGGCCTATTTCGCTGGGTTGTTTCGGCCCGGGTTGCTTCGGCCAGATTTTTTTTTCAGCAGAGTACCTGATGAATATTAATTATTTTATGTATTTAGCATATTTTTACATGGCCTTTCACATTAGCCATGTTTATGATAGCCCAAATAAAGAATTTTAAAAGTTTGTTTCATAGCCATGTAAACTTCCACGAAGCGGTGTGAGTAGGATTTTCATTTAATTGGTGTATTCTTTGCTTCCAAAGGATCCAACTATTCAGATCTTATTTATCTTCACTCCAGCTGGTGTCGTGCCATTTGGCGGCCGTAAAATGTCATCCGTACATCATCATAATGTAGATTATATTTTCTGGTCCTTCGGATCATTCAGTACATTTAGAATAATTTTGAAAATAGAGTACTGCTTTAGCAGGTGCTAGATGGTGGCCAGTGTTGCACATTTCAGTACAGTTCATGAACAGATTCAATAAAACTGCATCTGCTTTTTTCGTTAATTTGGTGTATTCTTTGCTTCCAAAGGATCTAACTATTCAGAACTTATTTGATAATTGTCTGAAAACAACTTTTCTACAATTATATGGGCCCTGTCAAGCGATTTTGGTACTTATCGCCTATGCGAGCAGCAAAGTTTCAGGCGAGCCTGCGCATCCGCGCAGTCTCGCCAGAACCTTCGCTGCTCACTCATACAAGCAGTGAATCAAGAGGAAACTTCAGACAGAAAGCCATATCCCTGGCCCCGCTGAATGGCTGGGCATGAGAAGTTAAAATTTGTCATGACGGAATGCTGGAAGACACAAATTCGCTTGGCGGGGCTCATATATAAAATTGTATATCGGATAACAATCACACAGCAGGCACACGGTGCTAGGGCAATGTCAAATCAACATCTGTTATTCTGTACAATGTCTTGACGCTGCATCGACATAGATGTGGTGTATGAATGTCATTTGACGTGTCACCAGTAACAATTCCGATTCTGATGTGATGTTGCATAAACCTCAAAACTGAAGTTGCACAGACATTGATGTGACTTCTTTGTCACATGCAATGCACAATAATTTTTTTTTACTCCTTTGACAATGGTTATGAACGATTACAAAGATAAGTGACGGGATGTTGTCTCTGAGCCATGTGAGCACCTGATATACATTGATTGCTGACATTTAAAAGACTTCCTTGAAGCTAAAGCATATCAATCATAACATATTTTGATATTTTTACGTTAACATAATTCACCTCCAAAAATAAAGACCCTTGAATTTAATGCGTGTTTTCACACCTAATTAAGTCATGCACCTGCACTCAGTTAATCACCAATAGACGAAAAGAAAGATATTAGACAACTCCAGCGAAATTGATTAACGGGTGAATGATTAACAGATCATTAACGTGTGACGATTCAATTTACTACTTAAAAAGCCAATAACTTACAGTGCGAAATAAATAAATAACACCTTGGATGACATTGTGACTGCAGATGGTTAATATCTATGAAAAATCTGAGAATCTGATTACGACTGCGCAGGATGATCTGATTCTTTCCTGATGGAAAATCAACATGCAAACTTGGATCAACATACGCATCTATTCATTTATATAATGCAGCGAAGTTATCGCATTTATCTCCTTGTATGTCGCTGTGGATGTAGAAAGTTGGTGCAAGTCTCAAAGATTTTGGAGGTTTGTGCAATCCTCAAAGATTATGAGCAAGCATGCGATGGTCCACTTCTTCACATGCCACATACAGACATGCACAATTTAAGATATGATGTGCATCCATTCTATTCTATAAGATATTTTCTTGACAGCTATGTGGATGCGATCTGCAAATACTGACCATACTGCCCTGATCTGCAGGCTGATTAGTTTTCTCTAGCATTGCAATGGCATGCAGTTTCAGACGAGCATACGAAAAATTCTCTGGGTATCCCTGTGACTGCAGTCAGATGTTAATTGTCATGTTGATAGATTCATAACATCTGTTTGCTTAACAAACAAAGAATCGTGCAATGCATTGAATATGTGTTGACTGATAAGTTTTTGTAATTTGCAAAAAAAAAGGCAAATCTGCTCCAACAACTTTATATGATCAGCCTGCACTTGTCGTTTTGATCAGTCTTTGCTGTTCAAAGGAGCCCTCTATGGCTTCTGAGCTATTTAAAATGGAAAAAGCTAGGTAGCAATAGCACAGACGGATCTCGGATATGCAGTATTACAATACAATGGAGCGTGATAGCTCAGTGGTTCATCATTTGCAAGGATGAATCGGAGCGTGATAGCTCAGTGGTTAGTGCACTTGCCTCTGATGCTAGAGGTTCCGGGTTCGATCCCCGGCAGCAGCGATTAAATTTCGGTGTCCGAACATGCTCCATTGGCATCATTTGCAGGAATGAATGTCATAAAGTGCACGTCCTTCGGATCGGGACGTTAACTGGAGGCCCCCTGTGCAGGGAGAACCATCCCCTGTGTAGGTTAAAGATCCCTACCGTAATTACATGACTACTGCGTAGGCTTTCATCCTGCAAAACCTAAAGTGTATGTAATATACACCTGCCGTAATGGTCAAATGTGACCGACGCAGTATCAGAAGATAGATAGGATGAATGTCAAAAAGTGCACCGTCCTTTGGATTGGGACGTTAACTGAAGGCCCACTGTGCAGGGGGAACCATCCCCTGTGCAGGTTAAAGAACCCTACCATAATTACGTGAGGGTGCATACATTTACCGGAAAGTTCCAAAATACCGGAAAGCAAACCAAAATACCGGAAAGCACATATAAATACAAAAAAGCACTTTGTACTGTTTTTTTTCTGCGGAGGAACATGTTAAAATGAAATTTTGGCCTATGTATTATTATTTATATTGATAATTTTACCTAAAAAAACTTTATATTTATACCCAATTCCCTAGGGTATTGTCAGAACGACATGCAAGTTTCAAGAATTACACGCTGCTTTCTATATTTATATTCATATACTGTAGCAGCCGTTTGAGAGTGTTATGTGCAGTTTAAAGAACTTGAACCAGATCGTTCGGAATACATTGGTTAAATAATGTCGTCTTGACGTTAGTTCAACATCACACTGGTAAAGGCAAGCGCGCAGGGTAAGGAACAAACACACAGGATAAGGAGATTTTTTCGATTAGAATAAGCAAGAAAATGGCAGATTCGGCATCACATGTGCAGGTTTGTTGTTGTTCTAGATCTCGTGTTATGGTTACTTATCAACACGGCTGCTCACATTAGCTTCACGTTATTCACGAATTTATCTTCGATGGTCCGAATTCGACAGGTACAGCCAGTCAAACGGAGAACCGGACACAGCTAAGCTACTCAACAACAAAATCATGTCCTTATAAGTCCGGTATGTAAAAAAAAAAAAAAATTCTAATTGATTTTAATTAAAATCTTCTTTAAAATGTTCCTTCCACAAACATTACTGAAAACAAACCCAAAACAATAAATTGTCAATTTGAACTTGGCAGTAAAATAACCTGGCCAACTTGTCCTACCCAATATTTTTTGCTCGCCAAATTGTCCTTGGCCGAATTGTCCTAGGTCAAATCGTTCCGGCCACATCGTCCTAGATTCATAGTGGGGTGGGGATGTATTATATTGCTAGAACCAGAGCATTGCACATGCCAAGACAAGGCACACAAACTTTGAACGTTTCCTAAAGGTCACAACTAGTGCTTTAAACTATTTTGGACTAATTATTAATATCGGAAAAGCTTATCTGAGATGGAAATTTACTAGAGCTGCGACCATACAACTACCATTTTCACCGGACAATTGTGTGTCTTATCATATGCGTTGTACCCATTTCCTTGCCCGTGAGTGGTGTATTGAAAATGGAACTATGATTTCTCACTGTGGGCCTTCCAATTTCCATTTTTCCTTAAATCGTACTTGCAACAGTCTGATTTATCATGACAACAAAAAAGTGCATGCCATCTTCCCAGAAGAGCGTTTCATGTAAAATAATGAAATTTCGTGGTTGAGTAGCTCCACTGTGTCCGGTTCTCCGTTTGCCTGGCTGTAACTGTCGAATTTGGACCAATGAAGATAAATTTGTGAATAATGTGTGTCTTTGGTGAAGCTAATGTGAGCAGCCGTATTGATTAGTAAACATAACACGAGACCCAGAATTACTACAAACCTGCACATGTGATGCCGATTCCGCCATTTTCTTGCTTATCCCGATCGGAAAAATTTCCATATCCTGTGTGTTTGTTCCTTACCCTGCGCGCTTGCCTTTACCAGCGTGAACATAGGGTGTCTATTCGGAGTTCACCACCAAGTCACCATGTAAGGTTTACCAGGGTTTCCATTGCTAGAGCTGGGGAAGTGTCTCTGACTAAATACGGCGTATAACACGTCTGTTCACATGAAGATTTAGCTGTTTAGCGGCAGGTGGGGGCTATATAGCCCTTTCAAGATTTTCACATATATCGAGTCGATCGTTTGGGCTGGCAAAAATTGGAGATCCAGGAGAAAATCGGAAAGAACTTGTCTTTCACACATGTTTTTTGAGCGGGATGCGAACCACCAATTAAGCGATTGGAACTCATGCTATACATAAGGTGGAAGATTCCATTTGGTACAAAAAGGGGTTAAAGGACAGTAGTTCTCATCTAGGTGGCAGCATTCCACATCAAGAACATACCCATCTTCAAATAAACCATATGATTCCTTTTGGTAGTTCTACAAAGAGGCATGGTCATGCTGATTAAACAAGTTATTACATAATTGTAAATGTCAAAGACAGATATAGCCTTTAGATGCTTGAACAGTTTCAGGATTGGGCTACAAGACGTTATCGTTTTTTCCCCCTGTTAAGAATTCTATCTGGGTCTACCTCTATACATAGTCCCTCTGCTTCTCTGCACAAATCTATTAATTCTAGTTTTCCTTTGTCAAAATATATTACACCACTATCTTTAAAATACATCTGTAATTATTTTAAAGATTGACTGACAAAATAATTGTCACCTATCATTAATTAACAAGACAAATAATAACAATAATGTACACACAGCAATATTTTATCAATGAAATACAAACACTGGGTTCAGAGCCAGAGCAAAGTTTGTACCTAGCACAGCTGTTTGGAAACCTGACACCTCAGCTGAAACCATTTACCGGATAAGACCTATTAAAGTGATGTTACATGCATTATAGAAGCAGTATTTACCTTTATTATATTGGAAATGCAGTGAAAAAAAATCTAATTTTATCAAGTGTTTTATTCTGTTGCAAAGATAGTTCTTTGAATAAAGTATAAAAATCAGGAAGAATGAACGACATACTTACAAATTACTAAAATCGCAAGTTATAAGTCCAGAGAGCAACCATAATTGTCCCAGATATGTTATAGAAGCGTAAGCGAATTTCGCCAATAATCGAATTTCGCCAATTGTACATAAGATCGGTATTTTCGTGTGCGTGACGTCACAGGACATTACCAACTCAGGGAATCCTAAGGTCAAGTTTACCGCTATCCGTCACTCATGTCAAACTGAGAAGAAATGCCAATCCGACAGTTAATACATAATTTCCTACCTGTAGCAATGTATTTCCCGCCATTTTGCTATGCCATTTCATATCTCACATTTTTATTTTATTTCTCACGAGATTTGTAAGCTGCCAAAACAATCGCTGGTGTCTGTTTACATTTTGACCTTTCTAGTATGGAACTGACATATCCGTATTTTAGTATTGGGGCTCTCAAAGGGGAAATTAATGCTTCAACTATTTGGGGGTTCTTATCGATGTTTAATGGAACACTGTAAATTTTCACAAGAGTTTTGAATGTAGGAGTGCATTTAATTATTTGCTCTTAATTGTACCTTGTCACCTTTGGCCAAAATAATAAATATGTGTCAAAGTATGTACTTTCTTCTCTTCTTTTACTTTTTTTTTAAGTTACCTCCTGCATAGGGAACACCTGGTATTTGGGGGCTTGAATTTTACTCCAAACTTTTAATGACAACAAAGATGGTGGAATTCCATTGATATTAACATGCAGTGATTCATTTTGAAATTTGATAGTATGAGTCCTGGGGACTCACATATTTGTAAACAATGAGTCCCACTGTGACATTGACCGAGCGAAGCGAGGGAATTTGCTAGGGGGGTCGGGGGCATGCTCCCCCGGAAAAATTTCAAATTCTAGACTCAATTTCCTGCATTCTGGTGATAGTTTGATAGCTAATTTTACTGCTCTGAAATGCTGTTTTTCTTACATGTAATTTGTTTTTCAGAGACAAACAAACACCATACAATGTTGACTAGGAAAAATATGATTCCTTTCTTTCTTTGATTCCGTCGCATCATCGGAGGGTTTTGCCGAAGACGTAGGTGACTCAGATGTTTTCTCTATCGCTTTCTCCGATGATTGGGACTGGGTGAAAAAACCTGTGATATTTTTTTGACCGATTTCGATCTTTGATTTCTTTTTCGGTGGCATCTTGATCATCGTTGTTGTACATCCGGGGACTTTATAAACAATACGCCTAAATTAATTAAAACGTTGCATCGATTGGCCGAACAAATATAGCCCGTCAGGGCTTCCATTAACTCCCAAATTCAGGAAGTCCCGGACTTCCTACCCTTGAAATCTGGAAGTCCCACTGGAAAATTCAGGAAGTCCCAATTTTGAAGCAAGGTGTTTGCGGATCGTAAAATTGTTTTGATGAAGAAATATATATTATTTAATCTTTGAATCTCTTGTTTGCATTTTTAGTCACATGTATATCTTTTTAGATGGCTAGAAAAGTGTGGATTGGTAAACTGACAAGCTCAAAAATGACTTGAATAGTGTTGACTGGGCCGTTAAACTCAAAAATACTCATAACTATGTGACATACCTGCGGTCAGTACAGTGCAGAGGAGTGCATACAAAAAAGAAAAATATTTTTGCTTGGCCTGTATAAATTATATAACTTTCCAAGTACCCCCCCCCCCCCCCAAAATAAAAATGAATAAATAAAAAGTAAAGAAAACAATCGCATTTCCCATCCCCATATATGCCTAGTGGCCCATTTTTTGGTCATTAACAAACCGTGTAGACCCAGATTAGACGCCACAGAATATAGCATCTGATCTGTCTACACTGTTTGTAAAACTTAACACAAATAAAATAAAACAAATCTGACACCCACTGTCATATATGGATTACGAAATTAAAAAAAAAAAATACTTTTGTAAAAGATTTTTGCCAAACTTTGCAAAACATACGCTTCGAGTCTTCATTGTACTCAACACTCGGAATTACAGGCAGAAACACGTGCAACTTTGGTCAATTGGAGCAGACTTAGACGAGTCAGCGGTATTTAATTTTTTTTTTTTTTTTTTTTTTTGCTTTTTGGCTAACAGACAGATATGACTGTAGCTCTGACCCTGACGAACCGGCCTGGTCACATTCGCCGGTTTGACGTATTTTCAGGGCGCCAAAATCAAAAAGCGATCGCGACAACATTTTGGGATTTTATAAATTATTTTCGTCATTTCACTTTGTGAACACCTGCTATTTAATCAAGAAAAAATGCGTATCTATCTTTGAAAATATTGTCACACTTTGCATCGCTAATGATAATCTCACTACCAAACACCTAAATTACGATCCGTTTTAATTTAAACAGTAACAAGTTTACAGGATTAAAAACCAATTATCGTCAATGAGATAATTAGTTTATCCTCAACTACTAATCCGTTTAATTATATGCAAACACCGAGCAATCAACTCGACACGTTTTTCACACACCGATGACGATCAAAGGTATGCCGACGCACGTGATTCTGACTGTCAATATAATACCGCGCAGGCAGAAAATGGGACGTCCTTAGTACTCAATAAACACAGAAAGCGGTTTCAGCTAAGAAGGCGGAGCAAACTTTTTACAAATCGCTAAAAGTGGGCGGGTTTATACGTCTCGGTAAAGATTTTTGGCCGTACAGAAAAATTTTCGGGAGTCCGCGGGACGCCTTTGATGTTTAATCTCCGTTTTTAGTCCAGCTTTCGAAAGCTGTCAAGCGAAAGATACAACAAAGTAATTTGAAATTCTATGCGTCCTCATGATGCGTATCTTTCAGAACAATGCGTCCTTTGTCAAATCTATGCGTCAAAGACGCGGGACGCGCGGCAAAATGAATCACTGAACATGATGATATTTTTTACATAATTTGACAAAAATGAATAGGTATCTGTTACATTCTGTTTGTCTTGCAAACCAAAGTTGCTCATATCACTCATGAAACACATTTCTAGTCTGATAAAGTTGAAAGCGGATAATTTTACCCCCTCGGGTGCCCCTTTCATCAGGATTTCAAAAGTTGGCGAAATTCGCTTACTATTTTTCAAGATGGCGGATTTTGAGTGGTCTGAAATAGCGAAGGTTTTGATGATAGACATCGCTATTTTAATGCCGTAAAAGCTTCCCTTGTGTTGGATCAGGTCAGTATTTTTTGATGAAAGGGTTTTCTATCAGATAAATATGGGTTCATGCATACCGCACCAGTGTTTACGGTTACGTTGGCGAAATTCGATTACCCCAGTATATATATTGCATTTAAATACAATTTTCTAATGTTTTCCCGTATATATATAAGTGCATTTTGGTATTTATATGTGCTTTCCGGTATTTTGGTTTGCTTTCCGGTATTTTGGTGCTTTCCGGTAAATGTATGCACCGATTACGTGATTACTGGGTCGACATTCTTCCTGCAAAACCAGTAGTGTATGTAATGTACACCTGCGGTAATGGTCAAATGTGACCGACGCATTATCAGTAGAAAGAAAGTAACAATTATGAGAAAAAAATCGGGCCGAAACGACCCAACAATTCGGCCGAAACGTCCCACCCCCAAAATTGGGCCGAAACTACTCAGGCCGAAACGACTCCTGACCGAAACTAATCCGAGTCTTCTCTGACGTTCTAAAAGCCTTTTTTATTTTCTGATTTGGCGGCTTTAACGTCAGAGGAACACCTATAGTGAAAACTCCAATACTGGATGTCTAAGCAGCAAGGCAGAGTTTCCAGTGATTTCTGAACTGATTTTGCCATAACATGAAAGCCTATGATAAGTGATCGATTGATAAAACATTAATGATCACCTTGAATCGCCGAAACAAGTTTACTGACGTTTGAAGGCAGTATTTCTGACCAAGTTTTCTGTCGAGTCATAAAAAAACTTATCAAGACACCATTTTGTTTGGTTTGACCGTTTGTGTATGTAAATATGTGACGTCATGTTGGTGTAAACATAAAATTTTACCACCGATATATTACCCGGGTAAAAGATGTTGGAGGACGAATGCAACTCCTCCTTTCTTTCTTTCTTTCTTTCTTTCTTTTCTTTCTACTGATACTGCGATCCGTCACATTTTGCCATTACTCGCAGGTGCACATTACATACACTGCAGGTTTTGCAGGATTAAAGCCTACACAGTATTCATGTAATTAGGGTAGGGTTATTTAACCTGCACAGTGCACAGGGGCCTCCAGTTAACGTCCCGATCCGAAGGACGGTGCACTTTAAGACATTCATCCCTGCAAATGATGCCAAAGGAGCGTGTTCGGACACCGAAATTTTATCGCCGCTGCAGGGGATAGAACCCGGGACCTCTAGCATCAGAGGCAAGTGCACTAACCACTGAGCTATCACGCTCCAGTTTGGAGGAGAAAAAAATCGACTTCCCCATAAAAGAAAAACAACTGGAGATAAATGACCGTGTACTTCAAGGAACTGACACATTTGTGGTGTTACCTACCGACTATGGCAAGACCATTTGTTAATTTATATCATGGATTTCGCCAATGCCTTTGACATGGTACATGTACCTCACAGGAGGCTGTTTGTATAAATTGGATTACTATGGGATAAGAGGATCTACACTCAGATAGTTTGGCTTATGGCCCTCTAGGCGCTCACAACAAGTTGTACTTGGGTGGCAAAGCATCTGACCCAATCCCTGTTCTATCTGGTCTCCCCCAAGGCTCGGTTCTCAGACCGGTCCTTTTCTTTTGTATTCGGATAACATCAGATCATCTGTTCGTTTATTTGCTGATAATTGTTTTGTAGAGGAATATATATACTCTTTCTGAGTGCCTTATCTTACAAGATGACCAGCACGTTTTTTGGGGCGCGATTGGCAGATGAAGTTCAGTGTGGCAAGATGTCACTCAAAGAGGGTGTCTTGGCACTTAAATTCGGCTACTCATTACACCAGCATACATGGGAGCAGGTTCAATCCGCTAAATACCTTGGTCTCATCATCACTGACGATCTCGATTGGGGTCAGTATGTGTCTGAGATAACATCCAAAGCAACTTGGACTTTATGATTTCTAAGATGTAATTTGGCTTTTGCTTCAAGGCAGACAAGGGATGTTGCATACAAAACATTGGTTCGACCTCAACTTGAGTATGCATCACATGTTTGGCACCTCCATCAGATACAATAGGTTTAAAATGTCCGGTGGACGGTTGCTCTATGACGGAACAAAAGTTGTGTGGGTGATATGCTTGATGAGTTGGAATGGCCATCGCTGGAGACCCGTCATGAGCTGTCCATTTTAAACTTCTAGCCCAACCCACAGCGTTCACCTTTCTACCCACTTTTATAAGATACACTCTGATACAGTGTCTCTTAATAAAGATAACTACCTGGCCCGTGTGACTAGTTCAACTCAAACAAGAGCATCAAAATTAAACAACTGTCAATATCGTAGGTACCCGGCCTAGAGTGATGCCCTGAAGAATTCCTTCTTCCATAGAACTATTCGTCCGTAGAGTAGTCTTCCCTCCTATGTGGTAGATGCCAAAACTACAGAGGCGTTCAAAGGCCGTACGGTATAGATTGGGACTCAGCCACAACAATCACTAGGAATGTCAATGGTTTCAAAATAACATCGGCTTTTTTTTCATATAGGATACAGTGTTAAAATGACATTCGCGACGAAAGTAAGGGCGAGGATTGTGGCCACGTAAAATCGATTTAAGCCCCCCAGTGGAAATCTTTCCACTGACCATTCCAAGGCGGTTCTGTGGCGATTTATTTATGTTGTTTGTTACTTACTGTGTGTATCACTTGTGTCTTTTATTTTGGATGGCCATATGGCCATTTTGTGGGAAAGTAACTGTCCTTATGGCCTTCCTTTGTTTAGGTTTCCATTATGGTTTGGTCGCTTAATGTTTGTGTTTCTTTCCCTTTGGTGTCTTTGGTAGGTGGAGTAAGTTAATTGTATCGATTCCTGATCTTTATTTTACTTCTACTATTCACTTTCTGTTTTATTAAGATTAAAATGAATACATATTCTTTGTTCTCTAGGTCAAGTGTTTTGGTTTATTAATTAAATACTTAACCTGAAGTAAAAGATAGCTTTTGCTTCTGATGCGCGAGGATAGAACACATAGTTTTTTTTCGAAGGATGCTCCCGTCTGCTTAGTGTTGTTTGTAATTTTGTGGCAATATAGGAAACAGGCTTGGGAATTTTTCGGAACTTCTCCTTGGCTTCGCTGAGCTGTTCCCTTTTTACATCCACTGATCTAATTGACCTACATGTAGTACAGGACTCTCATATGAGGACCTCTTTACCTGGCGTCAAAGAAATCGCGAAGTTCTTGCTAAGAGTGGAGGCAATACTCGGTCCATTCTTGAATCTCCCTTCTATTAAATGAGATTTGCTTAAAACCTTTTTTATTTAACTTCGTAAGGCAGAAGAACAACACCCGAAGTTCATTTTTATCTGTTCCTTGAGCATATACTATATTAGTCATATTAACAAGCACCTAGCCTTTGAGAGCATTCTTGCTGACAGTCAACATGGTTTCCGCAGTCAAAGGTCTTGTGAAACCCAATTTAACAAATTTTGCCATGACATTTTTAACAATCTGGATGCGTCCATAATAACCGTGGCCACAAATAGACTGGTTTTATTATCATGAATTTTGCCAATGTCTTTGACAAGGTACCATACAGAAGGCTATTCTACAAACTGGAATATTGTGGGATAAGAGGATCCACAAAGAGGTAGATTAGCTCATGGCGCACAAAAAAAAAGTTGCACTTGATGGCCAAGCGCCGCTGTTTTATCTGGTGTCCCACAAGGTTCGGTACTTGGACATGTCCTTTTTTAGTATTCATAATTCTAATGCACTCGCGTATGTAACGCGACGTCTGATTCTATAACGTCGAACATTTGCGACGGTATATTCTGCGATATAATGTCAGAAACCAGAAGTCATCAAGAAACGTTTTTGACTGGCTGGTATTTGGGTTTATGCAGATCGCAGTGCTTGCCATTTTGTGCAAGTAGGACATTTTTTTAACAAATCAAATGAATAAATGCATTAGAGTGGTGATAACTGTATTGAAAATTGTCATTTGTGGAGGTAAATCGTCGGTTTTACGATCGCAAATTACGTTTTACGGCTCCGCTAGCGCGTAAAACTTAATTTTCGACCGTAAAACCACCGATTTACCTCCCCAAATGACAATTTTCAGATCAGAATTGTTACTGGTGACACGTCAAATGACATTCATACACCCGGACCTACAGGTGATATGGAAAGTTAGTCCCCAGCTCTAAGCAAAGAGGTAAACTTAGCTACACATTCCTCAGCACCTTCAGCTGTCAAAATAATCAAATCGGGAAGGGCATTCCAATCTCTAATGGTTCCGGGGAAGAACACTTCTTTATAAAGGTCAGCTCTTGCAGTAAGGGTCTGAAACGTCAATGAATGGTGCTTTCTACAGCGACTAGCTCTGCCCCCGCCCATAGGGGCTTGAAGAAATATATGGGCTGCACGATGCTTCCACGTAGAGCTGAATCCGGCCCGCACACTAGTACTGGTAAACCGCTTAGAGGATCTAAGCCTGTCCAGGAACAGCGGTGTGAGGCGGAACGCCCATGCTAATAAACCCTATTGGTTTCATTGGCAGACAGGGCTTGAGATGTCTTTTCATCTCAATGCCGGGTAACAGTCCCACAAAATTGGAAGCAACGTCTCCAAAATGACCTTTACAGTGTTGATGGGGACGTTAAACCTCAAATCAAACAAAAACAAACAGTGACAAGCTGGGGAAACAAGGCCAACTGTTGGAATATTGACAGCACCCTTTAGACGTTTGTATAAGAATATAAGCCTACTGTCTCTTCTCCTTTTCTTGTGAGACCCCCATTTTTAATGTTCATGGAAATTCAGTCATGCGTTTCAAAGCATTAATTGCTTGTTACAAATCTAGCAGCTCTGTTCTGAACGTTTTCAATTTCTTCATTAAGGGCCATTCCACTTGGGTCCCAGATGCAACTCCATATTCCAAGACTGGGCAAACAAGTCCCTTATATGCTGTCTCCTTCACATCCTGAGGACACTGGTGAAGATTTCGCCTCAGGAAACCAAGTGTTCTATTCGCCTGAGTACACATGTTGCTAATGTGTCAAATCATAAGATCATCTCAAATCGTGTGTGATTGTCACACCAAGTCACATTTTAGAGGACCGTTCCTTCTAAAGTGTATGAAGCCTCAATTTTATTTGTTCTCTTCCTAGTTATCTTCATAACACTGCATTTAACAGGCTGAAATCTCATGCCCCATTTTTGTGCCCAACATCCTGATCTATCTATATCCTTCTGAAGTTTCATTAAGTCCTCTGCAGCTCTGATTTCCCAATAGCAAACACAGTCGTCTGCGAACAGTCTTATTTCTGACTCAATGTCAGTGGAAATATTATTAATGTACAAGGAGAATAGCAGCGGACCAAGAACAGTCCCCTGTGGAACCCCAGATAAACTGGCGCCTATACTGAAGAGTCACCATTATCAAAAACACGCTGTTTTCTGTAGCAAAGGAAGGAATCTATCCATTTGAGATTCTTCCTCCCAATTCCATTACCAAATAATTTGGATTTAAGTAGTTCATGAGGAAGGGTGTCAAAAGCCTTATCGAAGTCCTAAATTAATGTGTCTACCCGTGCCCCCACCCCCCCCCCCCCTTGTCCAAGATTTTTACCCAATCATTAATAACCGTGCTCAGCTGAGTTCCGCAACTATGCCTTTTCCTAAATGCATTTTGTCTGTCTGACAAAGGTTTATGCTCATCCAAGTAGGCCATGATGTTGGAGCAGGGGACTATGTGTTCAAGCAATTTACATAGAACACAAGTCAGTGACACTGGCGCGATAATTACGAGCAAGAGCCCTGTCTTCATTTTTGAAAAGTGGACAGATGTTCGCCAGGAGCCATTCTTTTGGGATTTCAGCCGTATCGAGAGATTGTTGGAAAAGATGAGCAAAAACTGGACCTAACTCATTTGCTAGTTCCTTCAGAACTCTAGGATGAAGCTCACCAGGTCCTAAAGCTTTAGACGGGTTCAAAACAGAAATAGAGGCAATGCTCAGGAATTGATACAATTAACCCACAGCTCCCATCAGAGACACCAAAGGGAAAGAAACACAAACATGAAGCAACATACTCCAACGGAAACACCAACAGCGGAAAGCCAAAAGGACAGTTACTTTCCGACAAAATGGCCAATAGGCTATCCAAAATAAAATAATATAAGCGAAACAAACACCCAAAGACAAACCATTACAAAAACAAACCGCGACAGAAGAACTGCCTTGGAACGGTCAGCGGAAACGAATTCCACTGGGGGGGGGGGGGGGTTTGGAGTTGGAGTGGACATCCCTTGATGCCCGTCGTGAGCAGTCCTCTTTAACCTTCTTTTATATATATATATTATCTCTGGATAAAGATAAATACTTGACCCCTGTGACAGCTTCAACTCAAACGACGGCAAAAAAGCAAATAACACAATATCGTAGGTACCTGGCCTATAGTGATGCCCTTAAGCATTCATTTTTCCCAGAACTATTCCTCAGTGGAATAGTCCTCTCTCGTCTGCGGTAGATGCCAAGTCCGCAGAGGAGTTCAAAGATCGGGACTCAGAGGTATGCATTTTAGTATACTTCTGTTAATCAGATTGTAAATAGTTTTAAGGACTCATCCAGGGTCCTCCTCTTTTTAAGCTAAATTCTAAATTTAACCACCAACCCAACTCAGGTAATGGCCAAATGTGACCGACATAGTATATAAAGTAGAGATAGATGAAATATTCCCGCCATCTGTCAAATTCGGTCGAATTCGGTCGGTATAAATTCTTACCTCTACACCGCTTACGTGTTTCATTGCATGACCTTTAACTCCCAGAGTTCAAGTTTGTAAACAAATGTGGCGATTTTTTTCAAACGATCAGATTCAAGTGAGGAGGAATACTTTTTGTAAGCAAGGAATCTTTAGGTAATTAATTACAATAGTGCAAAAATATGTATTGAAGAGGCCTGTGTTAGGAAAATCACACAAATTAATATATAAACGCACCCAGCCGGGGTTGAAAGAGTCTACACTCTTCCGATCCTTGGAAGGATCGGCAAAATTGGAGTTTTCAAGCGTGGAATTTCTCTGGCTGTAGGTCACTACAGCCAGAGATCTCGGGTTAGACCGAAACGTGCCGTGACCACCGTCAGATGCTGCCAAAATGTTTTACCCTCAGACTCTGTAGCGGTATTTTTTACACCAAGAAGATGATATAGATTATCAGTTTCAAAATATTTCCGGCAGTTTTCCAGGAGTCCGGGCATTTTAAAGAATTTTATTTCGCGGTAATCTTCTTTTATGAAGAGCAGCAGGAAGCTACGAGTTACCGCAATTATATCGAAAATGCCGGACTCCATAGCAAAGTACCGGAACAACCGTCCTTATTTGGTGAGTCGTTTCGCCCCTG
This sequence comes from Lucinisca nassula, assembly GCA_963580285.1. NCBI lineage: Eukaryota > Metazoa > Mollusca > Bivalvia > Lucinida > Lucinidae > Lucinisca > Lucinisca nassula. The sequence continues at coordinate 53,107,714 of OY757014.1, read as the reverse complement.
AGTCGTTTCGCCTATGGGATACAACTTTCAAAGGGATACAACTTCCAGGCGTTCCTATTCGCTTTTCTGTAAACTCTACCCCATAGAAATAGGGGTCTACTCTTAAAGGAAAGAATTTGTTCCTAAAGCAAATTCTTTCCTTTAAGACAGCACCTCTATTGGCATGGGGAGGTGGAGGGGGGATACTTTTGCAGGCGTTGCCTCACTTGAAGGTATATCCATTCCCCTTAAGCGCTTGTCTGGTGGGGTTTTCTAATTCTCCTGGTGCAAAGGGTGGGCTACGGGCTACACCTTGTGACTGTACACATGTGGCTTTCATCGAATTTTATGCTCCGCCACTCAAAAGTGTCGGGGTGTTATGTTATACCCTCCGAACTGTGAGTGTCCGTCCGTCCGTCCGTTCGTCCGTCAGTGCCTCATAGTTTCGTGTCCTGATACCATTTGAGATATTATAACGAAACTTCACAGAGGTAGAGCACAATGAGATGAAATTCAGAGCATATGACCCGTAAATCTGATTTTCCTTCTCATCGAGTGACGGACAACCTATTGATGCAAGCCAAACAAAAGACCATAACCATGCGCCTTCGAGAGCTGATGTTGAGGTATAGATAAAATGTTCTATATCCCTATAACAAGTTTGAAACTGATCGCTCATTTGTCAATTTCGATTTTTTGACTAATTTTGATTTAGTTGGGACATATTTCCATGAACCCTGTTTGGCATTTTTTCCCTTCTTTTCCTTTTATAGGCCAACAAAGTCCTTTGTGGGGTGAAAGCAGCTGCACTTTCTCATGCCACAACGTCCGGTATCATCAACAGAGAAGTATCGCAGACATTACATACTGCTGCTCAGGGTGCTCTTCCTAAAGAATCTTCAGTGCGCCGCACGATTCAAAGAGAACGGCGCAGAAATCAGCCCCTCTTCCAAAAAGTGCTTCGGAAATAAATAGTGAGGGCAAATGGAGAGAAAGGGTTTTGATATGCTCAACGGCTCAGAATCTGTATCATTTGTCTTGCTCAAAAGCATGGTACGGTGACGGGACACATCACGAAAACACGCCTATATAATTTTGACCCCCTTGAACCCCACTTTTATATAGAAAAACTGGGGTTTCCGGGGGTATACCTTATTTTTCTTATTTCTGCTCTAAAATATAGATTGTGGGTACTCGTTAGAACCGCCTCATCGACGTATTTGTTCGATTCTCGGAAAGGCACATCCAAATATTTGGAAATTTTTTAGAATTTCTTAAAGGGGAGCAGTCAAATACCGAGTTGAGGAAGCAAGCTCTTCTCCGTGTAGAATCTCTGTCCAAAAAATCCAACAAAGTAGAAGTAAAACAAAGATTAGGAATTGATACAATTAACTTACTCCACCCATAAAAGACACCGAAGGGAAAGAAATACAAACATTAAGCGACCAGACCATAATGGAAACCTAAACAAAGGAAGGCCATAAGGACAGTTACTTTCCCACAAAATGGCCATAAGGCCATCCAAAACCAAAAGTCACAAGTGATACAAACAGTAAGTAACAGACAACAACATAAATAAATCGCCACAGAAGAGCCGCCTTGGAACGGTCAGTGGAAGATTTCCACTGGGGGGGGGGCTTAAATCGATTTTACGTGGCCACAATCCTCGCCCTTACTTCCGTCGCGATTTAGACAAATAATTTGTTCAGTCCGCATGAAGGCCTCCTAACTCATCAGTGCAACATCTCCGTGAACACAAAAATCAAAGAACCACAGAGGTGAGACAACGGTGAGGACTCGACAGCAAGAAACCACTGAAATGCTGGAGCAAAAGAAAACCAACAGTTAGACTCCGATGAGCCCGACCAGAGACAGAGCATCAGGCACCAACCAACATTATCTCTCTAATTTTCAATAAGTCTTTACGTTGGTGCCGTCATAGAATCTGAGGCCTGACCCACCGGCGTGCAATTAAAGAGGGAAGCAAAGTTGCCAACCGTGATTGGGTTAACTACCATGCATGCAGTCTGTCGTATAATATCCATGTTGTACCCAATCTTTTTTATATCGAAGAATGATTTTACGAAATTGGGTGCTGAAGTCATTGCGGTTATATATTTTTCTGAATTTATGTACTAAGTCACCATAAAATTCGGGTTCCGATAGACCTTGTTGCAGAAGAGATTTAAGTCCAATATTGAATTTTGAAATTAAATCAGAATGGCGTCTATAAAATTTTGAAAAGGCTTTGCGTAGTTTATGGTACCGATAACCCTGATTAAGGAGTTTAGCCGTTAATAATTTATTACGAGTGTTGAAGTCAGTTACATGACTACACACTCTAGCAAATCGAATTAATTGCGAAATATAAACGCCATAGGATGGCGCACGAGGAACATCACAATCCAAAAAAGGAAAATTTACAATCTCAAAATCAAAGTCATCGCGTTTATCATAAATTTTGCAAGAAACAAATCCATCTACAATAGATAGATGTAAATCCAAAAACGGGGCCTCGGTATCAGAAGAATTTGCTTTATTTAACTGAAGTTCTAGGGGGTAAATCTGACTGATCAAACCATCAAAATAGGTATTATCAATATTTAATAAATCATCTAAATATCTAGAAGTAGAGCTAAAAGCTTCAATAATTTCAGATTGGTTATCAATGGAAAGCGACAAAATGAAGTCTCTTTCATAACAATACAAGAACAGATCAGCCACAAGAGGTGCGCAATTAGTACCCATCGGAATACCCACAATTTGTCTAAATAACTTAGTACCGAATCTAATATAAATATTGTCAAGTAGAAAGGTGAGGGCATCACACACTTTCTGACATGACCAAAGTGTATAATTCGTATGCTCTTTAGAAGTGAAAAATGCATTTCTGACATTACATGCAAGATAGAGAGAATCTTCTCTGTGAAAAGCCCATTCAATTAAATCATTAAGCTTTTCTTTTATAAGATTATGAGGAAGTGTAGTGTAAAGAGTGGAAAAATCGTAGGTAGACAGACTAGAAGCACGAAAATGTCTCGATTTCAATTTATTTAAAACCTCATTCGATTTTTTTATAGACCAAAACAGATTTCTTCCTGATCTTTCAAAGACTTTATCACAATATTTAATTACATGCGTTTTAATAGCAGTAAGACAGGAAGTTAATAATTTAGAAAGTTCAGTGGTAGTGCAAGAGCTAGAATTTGCAATAAACCGTGCTTTGTAAGGTTTTTTATGAAGTTTTGGTAACCAGTATAGCGTAGGAAGCTTGTCTTGGCCTTCGTTAACACACACAGCAAACTTGGTGGCTAAAAGACAAACATGTTTATCTACTATAGCTCTCTCTTCAGCTAAAGGCTGAAGTTCATAGGCCTTAGTACCACCAAGCTCCTGCTTAAGCGTGTTAACATAGTGGAGCCGTCACACAACGACGACGTTGTTAGCGGCCTTGTCTGCAGGGGCAAAACAAACTTCTTATGAAATTCTTGAATACCTAGTTTAAGATGACGTAATGACGTCTTGGGCTTAGGAGGTAATAAGTTAGTATTTTGAGAATAGAAAGAAATGCGTTTATTCACTAGTTTTAAAATGCTAAGTTTCCAGTCTTTAAGGGCTTTATGCTCAACATACTCTCGCTTACACCATCGATTACCGAATTCATTCAAGGAAGCAGCGATTTCATCTCTACATTTACTGAAATCAATTTTAGAAGGAAACCGATATTTCGGTCCTTTAGAAATTATATTCCTTATCCATAAATCGTGAGAAAAAAATCCAGAAAATTGTCTCAGAGTTCCAAATGAGAACAAATAACGGACATACATGTATGGACTATCTGGAGAGGTTGGCACATAACTTAATATATTAAATGAAGCAGTATTACTGTGCCTTAAACTATTGATCGATAATCAACTGTCCGCTACCTAAAAATTCCCGAGATACGTTTACAATAAGATAAAAATGTATTGTTGTCGAAAAATGGATAGAATAAAATTTTCGATATTTCTGAACTTTTTCGATGTTATTTCGATCTTTTTTCGATGTTTTATCGATGTTTTATTTCTATATTTTGTCTTTCTATGTTTTGTCTTTTCTATGTTTTTGCCTTTCTATGTTTTGTCGTTCTATGTTTCGTCATAGATCCTTTGAACCCTTTGAACATAGAACATAGCAATTTCTATCATAGTTTCGCTTCCGCTCCATAATTTTGATATCATTTGAGATATTTTCACGAAACTTCACAGATATGTAGTACATCATGAGACGACACGCCGGACATATGAACCGTAACCATAACCATATGGAACGTGATAGCTCAGTGGTTAGTGCACTTGCCTCTGATGCTAGAGGTCCCGAGTTCGATCCCCGGCAGCGGTTATAAAATTTCGGTGTCCGAATACGCTCCATTGGCATCATTTGCAGAGTAGAAGTAAAACAAAGATCAGGAATCGATACAATTAACTTACTCCACCCATCAAAGACACCAAAGGGAAAGAAACACAAACATGAAGCGACCAGACCATAATGGAAACCTAAACAAAGGAAGGCCATAAGGACAGTTACTTTCCCACAAAATGGCCAATTGCAAATGACCATCCAAAATAAAAAGACACAAGTGATTCACACAGTAAGTAACAAACAACAACATAAATAAACCGCCACAGAAGAACCGCATTGGAAAGGTCAGTGGAAAGAATTCCACTGGGGGCTTTCATCGATTCTACATGGCCATAATCCTCGCCCTTACCTCTGTCGTGGTATACACTAATTTTGTTCAGTCCGCATGAAGGCTTCCTAACACATCAGTGTAACATCTCTGAGAACATACAAATAAAAAACCTGCAGAGATGAAACAAGGTTGAGTACTCGACATCATACAACAACAGAATTGCTGGAGCAAATGAAAACCAACAGTTAGATGTCATAAAGTGCACAGTTCTTCGGATCGGGACGTTAACTGGAGGCCCCCTGTGCAGGGAGAACCATCCCCTGTGCAGGTTAAAGATCCCTACCGTAATTACACGATTACTGTGTAGGCTTTCATCCTGCAAACCTGGAGTGTGTGTAATGTACACCTGCGGTAATGGTCAAATATGACCTGCGGTAATGGTCAAATAGTAACTCTAATTTTCATACTTTTGGAGTCATTGCCCTTTGAACGTTGAACGTAGCTGTTTCTATCATAGGTTCGTGTTCGCTCCATAACTGTGATACCAGTTGAGATATTTTCACGAAAGATAAGACAACATGAAAAACATATGAACCTCCACTCTGATTTTCCTACTTTTGGAGCTATTGTCCTTTGAACATTGGACATAGCCATTTCTATCATGTACTTGTGTCCACTCCATAACTCTGACATCCTTAAAGATATTTTCATGAAACTTCACCCAAATGTGGAGCAGCATAAGACGACGTGCAGAATATATGAACCTTAACTCTGCATGGTTGCCTACTTTTGGGGTTATTGTCCTTTGAACATTGAACATAGCAATTTCTATCTTGTACTCATGTCTGCTCTGAAATATGAAAACTGAGATATTTTAATGAAATCTCTCACAAATGAAAAACACAACACTATGAGACAACGTGCACAAGAACTGTGACTCTGTTTAACCTATTTCTGGAGTTTTGGCCATTTGAAATAGTAAATATTGAAAATAGCCATTTCTGCCAATAGTTTACTCGTTTTGCTGTGTAAGTTGGAAACCATTTCAGATATTTTGATAATACTTCACACAAATGTAAAGCATGATGAGTTGAGGTCCAGAACACAAGAACCGTAACTCAGGCTAATATACTTCTGGAGTTATGGTCCTTTGAACATTGGATAATTTATTTCTGTAATATATTTGTGTCTGCTCTATCACTTGAAAATCGTTTCAGACATTTTGTTTTTGTAAAATGCAAGTGTACATCAACATGGTATCTTTTGCAGAACACAAGAACCATAACTCTGAATTTCAGAGGCACCATCCTTTGCAAATTTTACTTAGAGAACCTCGTCATTCCCTTGTGCCCTTTCTGAAACTTTTTTATTTAAAAAAAAAAAAAAAAACAGTTTCAGAGATTTTCTTGCAGCCTTGCAAAAATTAAAAAAAGTAACATAAAATGTAACTTGAAGAATACAAGCTTAGGTAAGTTTTTAGTTATGGTTCTTTGAAGGTAATGGTTCCTTTGACATATTTGTATCTGCTCTCTAAACAAGGAAATGTTTTGAGATATTTTCCTTAAACTTCACACGAAGGCAAAGCACAACGAGGCATTACGAAAACACACCTATACAAATGCATTGCCAATTTTTTGGGCCAAAAATTAGAAATTTTAAAATGATGAAATTGTGATATTTTTCTTATTTCTGCTCAAAACATAGATTGCGGGGACTCGATAGAACCGCCTCGACGAGGCGGTTCTATCGAGTACCCACAATCTATGTTTTTGAGCAGAAATAAGAAAAATAATTTATACCCCTTTAAACCCCAGTTTTACTATATAAAAGTGGGGTTCAAGGGGGTCAAATTTGTATAGGCGTGTTTTCGTGATGGATTCTGCAGAAAATGATAAGTCTAATTCTGGTTTGCTTTCTTTAGGAGCTATATGACCCTTTGTACTTTGAAAATAGTCATCTCAGTCGTGTATTCAAGTCAACTCTATTTAGGAAAAGACTAATGCACATTCACTTTGAATTCCTTTTTGACAGTGTTATGGTTCTTGCTTGATGTATGTGTAGTGGTTGGGCATGGCGCTTTTATTCATTTAAGATTTTCTTTTTATGGAGCAAATTGTTTCTATAATGATGACACTGACAAAGAAATGATGTCTTTTAACATAGCAGTAAAAATTACAATGTACCTGTTTACAAGTAGTTAAGTTAAGCAACACCATGACAAAATACATTTATGGTCGCTATCATTAACCCATATGTGACAATGGAATCTTCCACCTCATAAGTTAAGAGTGGTCCATTTCCAATTATAGGGGTGACATTTTTGTTTTGTTTGTGGTAAATTTTACAACAAGAGGACCATGATGGTCCTATATCGCTCACCTGAGCAAATAGTTTTACATTCTTAATACTGAAGTTTCACAAGCTAGATTGCTTTACGACTTTTTATAAAATTTTATGTTCAAGAATTTAACCCCAGCGTTATTATTTGAATATGTAACTAAATGTAGCTATGAACAAAATACCAATGGCCTGGCTTTCTGGTCATAGACAGGAAGATTTTTTTAAGGTTTTCCTATCTTGGTCTATGCAAATAAGTGACCACAGCGGTATTATTTGAACAATCTTAGTACAGGTCCACTAGACGAAGCTACAAACCAAATATCAGGGTCTTCTGGTTTTAGAACAGAATGTTTTTAATGTTTTCGCAGTATAGGTCTGTGTAAAACAAGTGACACCAGAGCTATAATTTGAACAGCTTTAGTAGATATCCACTATATAGATGTAGCTAAGTACCAAATATCAAAGGCCAGGGTCTTCTTGTTTCAGACAAGAAGATTTTAAAAGGTTTTCCCTAGAATGTATTATGGAAAAGATGTGGGCCTCTGGGTTGGAAAATGCTTTGGCCCCAGGGCTATAATTTATAATTTGAATAATCTTGGCAGTGTACCAAACATCAAATGCCTCAGCCTTCTGGTTTCTCACAAATAGATTTTTAAAGGTTTTCCCTGTATAAGTTTATATAAAACACAGTGCGGGCCCCTGGGCGGGGCCATCTTTGACCACAGGGATATAATTTGCGCAATCTTCGTAGATGTTACTAAACACATATCATGGCCACGGCCTTCTGGTTTCTGGTTTCAGACAAGCCTCCCTTATATTGCACGACGCGTTCTGCGTCGTCTGATCGGGGTCTCAACTGTTTGTCAATGTCCCCAAAAAGGAAAGCTTTACAATAAATCAGAACAAAGCAAATTTTTTAACATGTTGATCAACATTTTTGTTAGCTGTATACGATCTAGTAAAAACACTAATTCAATTTATCTGCTATGCCGCAGACAGGTGTTCTCATCGGCTGGCTTATATGTTATTTTTGCGGAAAGCTGCTCACACTTTTGCAGCAAAACTATTAGCATATTTGTCATATTTTAAAGTTTTAACTATATGTTAGCTAACGAAGTCGTTAGTTTTGAAAAAATGGAACCTGAACATATGTTACGTTTATTTTTATGCCCAGAAATTATACAACTCGACAGAAAGATATTATACTATCGTAAGGGTAGGTAACTCGTTTGTTTGATTTGCGGTTTAATCTTGAAGGTCATTTTGGAGACATTGCTTCCAATTTCGTGGGACGTTTACCCGACATTGAAATGAAAGCAACAATCCCTTAACCCATATATGCCTAGCGGCCCTTTTTGGGGACATTGTCAAGCATTCCAGACCCAGATCAGACGCCTCAAAACGCGACGTCTGATCTGGGTCTATATACGGGTTTATTTCCAGCTTCTATAAAGGTTTTTGCTTTGGGGCAAGAAATACACAAAAGAAATGAAACTGTCTAGTAATAGCCCAGTGGTGAGCGCACGTGCGTCTGATGCCAGTCAAAAGGTGCGCCATCCTTCTGGGCGTTAACTTGGGGTCCCCTATGCAGGGAGAGTCATCCCCTCTGCAGGCTAAAGACTCATACCGCTATTACATGAATATTGTGTAGGAATGTATGTTATGTACACCTACGAGTAATGATCAAATGAGACCGATCGCAGTATAAGCAGAAAGAACGAAAGAACAAAATCTGGGCCAGTTTAGCTAGTTTCGGCATATTAGGCCTCGTCAGTCCAATATATTCAATGTTCTGAAAAAAAAATCTTTTGGGAGCGAGAACTTCAGCACTGAATTGAAAACCATGAACTGTACAACATTTTTCTGGGCCATACCAATTAGGCATCATCAGTGGCCCTCAAATATTTTCTAAATTTCTCAGCAAAGTCGATGACCCTAAAGGACTAGAAAATATATGGGCAGGGAGGCCAATTTAGACTACAGTAAAATTCCGCTATTAAGACCACCTAAAATTAAGACTAATTCTGCTTCAAAAACCTTATATAGTAGGCTTCAGTTATTCTTTCTTTATTTCTTCTGCGTATACAGTGTCCTCTAGTCAGAGACCATCTTTGGGACTGTTCAAAAGTGAACAGTCCCAAAGATTGTCTTAATATAGGAATTGCACTGTACTATATTCAATTGAAATTACTGTCAAACCCGATTTAAACTACTATATTCTTTAACCCAGTTAGTACCACATGGAATCTTCCGCCTTATATATGGCAGGAGTTCACTTCAAAGTTTAGGGGTGTCAGGTTGTGTTTTCTTCAAAATTAATTAGGAAAATGGCTGAACTTTTAGCAAACAGTGGAGGCCCTGATCAGACGCCGCGTTCTGCGGCGTCTGATCTTGGCCTGCACTGTTTGCCAAGGTACCCCTTTAGGGGTTTCCGGTACTAAATGGGTTAAGCATGATTTAAACTACCAACCAGATGCAAAATTTGCCTGACGCTACACAAAGTTCTCAAACAATCGCACCATCAGCACTGTCAGTGCTTTGATTTCAAACAGAACGGGACAGGACGGGACCCATTACGATAATACATCTGTGCAATATAGCGATGGCTTTCATATCTCCAAAACCTGATATGTATTGGTGAAATTTTATGATATTTTTTTTTGGCCAAACATAGTTGTCGGTACTCGTCAGAACTGCCTGTGGCGGTTTACCCTCAACATTTGTCGTCGAGCAGAAATAAGAAAACAAATGTGTACCCCTGTAAACCGGGTTGACACGTTTACAGGGGTGTTCATTACACGCTTGTTAACATGATGGGGACGTAGTTACGGGAAAGGCCCATCCCTTACGAAAACACGCCTATACAAATACATTGCAAATTTTATCGCCGAAAAAGGTAAATTTTTGGGAAGAAAAATTGTGATATTTTTCTTATTTCTGCTCAAAATATAGATTGTGGGTACACGTTAGAACCGACTCATCGAGGCGGTTCTAACGAGTACCCACAATCTATATTTTAGAGCAGAAATAAGAAAAATAAGGGTTACCCCTGCAAACCCCAGTTTTGTTATATAAAAGTGGGGTTCGAGGGGGTCAAAATTATATAGGCCTGTTTTCGTGATGCCTTCCCGCAATTTAAAATGGCGGGGCATAAAACCCATACCTAGCGTAGAACAGGTGCGGAAAAATGGAATCACTGGACGTAGGCTGACATAATGATAATAGTGAACCCTACTTTAGCTCAGTAAAGGACGAAATATACAGGAAAAAAACTAATTTACGTAGAAAGACATGGTGTATGTATAGTCCATGTAGTTCTGCGACTAGTGAGACGAAAGAACAGGATTTTTCGCATCTTGTTAACGTCAGACGAACAAAATAAATCCCTCATCGGCAAATACGCTCTAAAATTTAAATCCTTTGTGTACCATCATGAAAACACGCCTATATAACTTTGACCCCTTAAACCCCACTTTTATATAGTAAAACTGGAGTTTAGAGGGTGAAACATTATTTTTTTTCTTATTTCTGCTAAACAAACATAGCTTGTAGTACTTGTTAGAACCGCCGCACCGAAACAAGATTAGTCGCAAATGCGCCGAGTCTAGAAAAGGGTACGATTTGTTTTGTTTGCGTTGAGGTTTAACGTCCCCGTCAACATTATTAAGGTCATTATGGAGACGTTGCTTCCGAGTTTGTGGGACTTTTACCCGACATTGAGATGAAATGACATCTCAAACCCTGCCGCCCATTGAAACCGCTAGGGTGTTTAGAACGGTCCGACACTCATCAATTTTCCTGGGCAGGCTTAGACCTAAACTCTTTACCAATACTCAAGTTCGGTCGGTTTCAGCTCTGCGCGGAAGCACCGTGCACTCCAATCTATTTCTCCAGGCCCCGATGGGCGGGGGCGCAGAAAGGTGTACGAGGGCTGATTGATATGTTGTGAGCCTCGTATTGAAGAAGGTATGAAGAGATGTTCTTTTTAAGTCCTACTATTCCCTGACTATACAGGGCCGTGTACCCAGGAACTGATCTCATTTGGTCAGTTTATATCGACGAGGTAGCAATCTAAAGTAAACAAGACAAGCAGCTTTTGCAAAATGGACACAATTGGTGAAAGAGCAGTGATTCAATATTTGCATAAAAAAGAATCAGCTCCTATGGACATCCATAACAATATGTTGGCAACACTAGGGAAAGATGCCCCTTTATATTCTACAGTGAAAAGGTGGGTGGCGGAATTTCAGCGCGGCAGACAGAGCCTTGGGGATGGCCTCCGTCCTGGAAGGCCTGTCAATGTTGCAACCCTGGAAATGGTCAATATAGTCCATTATATTGATATGACTGACAGATAGTTACAGAAAGATATATATCCAGCAGAGTTGGCATTTCACAGGAAAGGCTACATTCCATTCTGACACAGGATCTTGCAATGAGAAAGCTTTCGGCCCGATGGTACCAAGACTTCTGACAGTTGATCAGAAGCACACCAGGCGCACATTATCGCGTGCTAATCGTAACATTTTTTAGGAAGAGCCTGCCAACTTTCTCCAGAGATTTACCACTATGAATGAAACACGGGTCCATCATTTTACTCCAGAGGCCAAACAACAATCGAAACAGTGGAAACACCCCCGTTAAAGAAGCGTCGGGGTATTGAGATCGCCTCTGTCCGTCCGTCTATCCGGGCCCCCGTGGCCTAGTGGTAAGAGCGCTGACTCTTAATCATTAGGTCTCTCACCGTTGTCGGTTCGAGCCTCGCTGGGTTCACATGTGAGACGCCAAGTTCTGCAACGGAAGGCCAGGTGTGTTTTCGCCAGGTTCACAGTTTTCGCCCACCTCTGAGTAACGATGAAATAAGTGAAATAACGTTAATAGGGCCGTAAAACCAAAACAAATAAATAATAACAAAAAATTAAATAAAAAAAAATAATTTCAATTTATTTGTTTGTTTGATTTGAGGTTTAACGTCCCCGTCAACACTGTAAATGTCACTTTGGAGACGTTGCTTCCAATTTTGTGGGACTTTTACCCGACATTGAGATGAAATGACATCTCAAGCCCTGTAGCCCAATGAAACCAAAAGGGTTTATTAACATGGACGGTCCACCTCGCACCGCGGTTCCTGGACAGGCTTAGATCCTCTGAGCGGTTTACCAGTACTAGTGTGCGGGCCGGATTTAGCTCTGCGTGGAAGCATCATATGCAGCCCATATTTTCAATTTAACTTCCTTGGCCTGCGATATTCACGTGGACAATAGTGAATATATCCCATATTCATTTTTGGGTAATTGACAAATAGTCGAATCAAAAAGGCGCCTAACGCATTTTTCACTCCAAAAGTGGATCAATCAGTTTGCAAACACGAGATAAACTGGTAATCAACGATCGATGCTGAGACTGACATTACAGAAATGTTATGACAATATAAAACATTTTATTGAACCAGATGGTATTCGAAACCTTCGGCTAGATTACGTTACAAAGGCAATGCAAAGAACCCCATTTCAAAGCACACAACCCACTTAATACAGGGATAACTGGGTATCCAAAGATTATTGCCACTAGAGAACAATAACTCTGGGTGCATATTTGAATCATCTCGGCTTGTTTAAGAGAGCATAAAAATTATCCATGTTTCGAGGATAACGAAAAGTAAACATATCACACTTTTTATCGGAATAATGATATCCATCTGCTGCACATGTGCATTCATCTAATAGGATCGATCGCCATGTTACTCATTAAGGTAACACTCCCGTGTGACAAAGTGTAACCTTTCATGTCTCCAAAACGGTTATTTTCTGATGAAAACTGATATTTTTCTTATTTTTACTCTTAACAAAGGTTGAGGGTGCTCGTTATAACTGCCTCATTGAGGCGGTTCTAACGAGTACCCACAACCTATGTCTAGGGACAGAAATAAGAAAAATAATGCACATCCCTGTAAACCCCAGTTTTTTTCAATATAAAGTGGGGTGTAGAGGGGTATTCATTACACGGACTTGTTAACGTGATGTGATGGACCACAAAGTAGCCTTGCGCGATACGTTTTTTTTTCGAAGAGGTTCTCTGATGAAAATTGGTGGTACTTTTCATTTTTTTTTAATTAGATTATCGGTGCTCGCTAGAACGTCACTGTATATTTTGGACTAATTATATACCGTGGAAATATGTTCTAGGAAGGGTTATCCTTTGGAAGCAATTCTGGACCAGACTAGCTAGTTTCGGCCAATTAGGCCTCATCAGTGACCCTCAAATATTTTCAAAATTCAACAAAGGAATCAATGATCCCAAAGGACAAGAAAATACAAACTACACTATGAAAGCCTTCTTTGCTCAGTAATGTATAATCCTTGTAACTGCCGCTTCTTTGTTAACATCACGATAACCATTTAAGTCCGTGAAACGAAGACCACTCTAAACCCCACTTTATATAGAGAAATGTGGGGTTTATAGGGATATACATTATCGGCCTTAATTAAGCCGAAAAACATAGATTGTTGGTGCTCATTAGAACCGCCTCATTGAGGCGGTTCTAACGAGCACCAACAATCTATCTTGAAAGCAGAAATAAGCAAGATGTTTCAACTGTTACCTAATATTTGTCATTTCTGACACCATGTTGGACACCATTATTTCGCATGGACATGTTTTCTCAGTGATAACATTTGGCTTACAGGGCTTTAATTATTTGTTACCTGTGATGGGTACCAGTGTACATTGATGTAATAAACTATTAGATTTTATCATGATAATATCCGTTGGAATAACTTCTAGATTATACAAATACCAAGTGCACATGTTTTCATAGATTTACGGTGCTTAACTATTAGCTGCTCAGATATGCATGCGAGGGACGTTCATTTAATATTGACATTTGGGTTCTACAGGGCTCGTTATTAATCCTAATGCATTTCATTTACGAGGGTTGAAGACACTTCGAAGTATTCTTTCTTGACGGAAACACACTTCTCAAGTCTCGAAATCCATTCTGCAAATGCAGAGAAGTATGCCTTTTCAGGTCTACCCTGATTGCACTATCAAGTGCACTATGGGATTCATAACGACGAACAGAAAGCGTTTTCTTTAGTAAAGGAAACGAGAAAATGTCCCAGGGACTGAGGTCTGGCTAATAAGATGGATGAGAGAGCTGAACTTTATTTTCTTGCACACCAGATAAGGAAATCTATATTTTTAGCTTGGGTTAGAAATTCTGTTCTAACCCTTGTGCTCTTACCCAAAATAGAATATTCTTGCGTGTTTGATAAATACACCGGTTGAATACAACCTCATATGCGACGTCGTTAAGGTTGACGTCACATCACGTTACGTGACGTCACCAAACATTCCTGTAGTCTCATCACAATATGGCAGACGTCGGTAACCGAAGTGACTTCAGCATTAAAAATTCGTGCTAAGAAATGGAAGTTATGCAAGAAAAAGAATCCAATATTGCAAGCCTCGTGATGCCGGACAGTGTCCCTCGGGACGGATTTTTCCATCCACCCCTCACATCCACATAAGTTTCTTATATTCTTTAGTAAAGTAAACGGGAAAATGTCCCAGGGACTAAGGTCTGGCGAATAAGATGGATGTGAGAGCTGAACTACATTTCCCTCTTGTCAAGAACACACTTGTGAGCAGGTGCATTGTCCTCTTAAACCAGTTGCCGGTCCACGTTTTTTGATAGTGTGCCTTACTTTTGACATAAAATGTACCTGCGATTGTACTGGAATATAAACAATGGGTCCATTGCAATTGAAAAATACCGCATACAAAACTTTTGCAGCGCTTTTAATTCTTTTGACAATGACACGGCCTTGCTTGGTCTTTTCGCAGCCAATGCGTGTTACTGATACTTCTTTGCGGCTCCAAACAAGAAACTCGGGTTTCATCACCTGTAAACAGCTCCGAATTCTACGTTTTTCCAAATGTGTGTACTTTGCAGAAAGATTTGTCACCGTTTTACACGGGTGGCCTTATGTTCCATCGTGCACAAACCTTTCTAAGTTTCAACTCCTGAGTAAAAAAGCTTATAAACTGCCCACACTATCAGCGATTTCTTTCACCGCGACAATGCGTCTTGTTTGACCATAACTGCAACAGCAGCAACATCAGCTTTTGTAGCAGCTTTTTCAGGTCAGCTTTACCACTTTTAAAATTTGTAAACGAGACCTGAAAATTATAACAGAAGTCCCCTGTTTCTGACACAGTCCACTATATATTTGTGAAACTGAAACATTCTGACCAACGCGACCTTTAGTGTGGGCCCTAATTGCACGACCCGCAGAAAAAGCAACCGACTGAAGTCGGTTGATTTTCTAAGGTGCCCTAAAATCACTGTGTCATTCTGTCATTCGGTCAATCGGTCATTCTGTCAGTCTGTCAGTCTGTCTGTCCGCCCGTAACCCGTTTGTGAAAATTGGTGATAGTGACTTAACCGCTTGGAATATTTAAACAATTTTGGCATACTGATAGATATCAATAAGATCTAACCAATGAACTTGCGAAATATTACATTCCATTTAGTATAAACCTCGCCGAGGCGAAAAATGTGAAAATTTTCGAACTGCTTCTCCTCGGAAACCGTTGGGCCGATTGAAGTCAATTTTCATATGGAGCCTCTATGGGATTTGGGAAACCAAAATTTACTCAAAAGGGTCCAGGTCACATGACCAAAATGGCCGCCAAGCCATATATGGTCTGTCTGTCTGTCCGTCCGTAACCCGTTTGTGAAAATTGGTGATAGTGACTTAACCGCTTGGAATATTTAAACAATTTTTGGCATACTGATAGATATCAATGAGATCTAACCAATGAACTTGCGAAATATTACATTCCATTAAGTATAGCCTCGCCGAGGCGAAAAATGTGAAAATTTTCGAACTGCTTCTCCTCGGAAACCGTTGGGCCGATTGAAGTCAAATTTCATATGGAGCCTCTATGGGATGGGGGAAACCAAAATTTGCTCATAGGGTCCAGGTCACATGACCAAAATGGCCGCCAAGTCATATATGGTAAAAACCCTTCAAAAATAGTCTTCTCCAGAACCAGTTGGCAGATTTCCACGAAACTTGATAATTAGCATCTGGGACGTAGGCCCATCATAAATTGCTAAAATGGTGACCCTGGGTTGACCTTGACCTTCTTTGTGCCTAGGTCAAACTTTGACACATGTGCTTTTGTATTGGAAAAGTGAGAATGCATTTTATCCTGCAAACGATTCAGAATACAGTACTAAAGTATAAGATATATTTTTGCTCCTTACGATAAGGCGCATTTATTGGGGGAACCATTTTAATCCAAGTCACATGACCAAAATGGCCGCCATACCCATATATGGTAACACCCATAAAGCTAAAAGCATCCGGCGGGTCGTGCACTTCAGCTGAAGCACTGGTTTCAAACCTTGTTTAATTTTTCATATATGACTGAACCAACTTGAACTTTCAATAACTTGTTATTCACCCGCTGAAGGCGGCGGACATATAGAGCTTACACTGTGCTTATGTATGTATGTATGTATGTATGTATGTATGTATGTATGTATGTATGTATGTATGTATGTATGTATGTATGTATGTATGTATGTATGTATGTATGTATGTATGTATGTATGTATGTGGTGTGTGTGTGTGTGTGTGTGTTTGTGCGTGCGTGCGTGCGTGTGTGCGTGCGTGCGTGCGTGTGTGTGCGTGCGTGCGTGCAAATCGTGTCCGGTCAATAACTTTCTTATTCTTAGTTGGATTTTGAAATTACTTGGCAGAAATGTTAATCTTCAAGACACAATATATATGTCGTGCGAAAGACCAAGGTCAGGTCAAGGTCACACATAGTTGTCAAAGGTCAAACAGTGTCTTTTTTCTTGACAAGTTCAATAACTTTCTTATTCCTGGATGGATTTTGAAATTACTTGGCAGAAATGTTAACCGCCATGAGATGATGTGTCGCGTGCAAGCCATAGGTCGGTACCTCCAAGGTCAAGGTCATGCATAGAGGTCAAAGTCCAACAAGTGTCCGGTCAATATTTTTTTCTGGATGGACCTTTTAAAGTTACTTTGCAGAAATGTTCATTAGACGGTGTATCGCGCGCAAGATCCAGGTCCGAACCTCCAATGTCAAGGTCATACTAAAAGGTCAAAGGTAAAATAAATCGTCTTTTTTCGTGTCCGATCAATAACTTTCTTATTCTTAAATGGATATTGAAATTACTTGGCAGAAATGTTAATCATTATGAGATGATGTGTCGAATCAGTCGAATTATGGATATCCATAATTCGAATAATGGATATCCCTACATCAAATAATGGATATGTATAACTCAATTTATGGATATCCATAATTCAGATCGATTTATGAATATCCATAATTCGAATTATGGATATCATTTATTCGAATTATGGATATCCATAATTCGGTCCATTTATGGGTATCCATAATTCGATTTATGAATATCCATCATTCGTCTTGGCAAATAAATACAATACATAATGAATGAAACCAAAGGATTTTGCGGTGAATTATGGATATCCATAATTCAGCCCGATTTATAGATATCCATAATTCGAATAATGGATATCCATAAATCAGCGGAATAATGGATAGCCATATTTTGATTTATTGATATCCATAATTGGAATTAGGGATATCTATTATATGGAATAAATAGTAAAACGGCACCCCATACAAATGTCAAGGTCATATTTAGAGGTCAAAGGTAAAATGAGGGCCTTTTTTTTCGTGTCCGGTCAATTATTTTTTATTCTTTGATGGATTTTGAAGTAACTTGGCAGAATTGTTAACCATCATGAGATATTGTGTCGCGTACAAGACTCCGTCGGTACCTCCAAGGACAAGGTCATATTTAGAGGTCAAGGGTCAAATAAAGGTTATTTTATTTGTGTTTGGTCAATAACTTATTTATTATTAGATGGATTTTGAAATCACTTGGCAGAAGTGCTATCAATCATGAGACGATGAGTCGCAAGATCAAGTGCATACTTAGAGGTCAAACAAGTTTATTTTTTGGTGTCCAGTCTTAATTCTGGATGGATTTTTTAAAAATTACTTGGCAGAAGTGTTAACCATCATTAGACAATGTATTGCGCACAAGACCCAGGTCAGTATCTCTAAGGCCAAGGTCATACTTTGAGGTTAAGGGTCAAAGGTTTTCTTTCTTCGTGTCCGGTCAATAACTTTCTATTTCCAGAATGGTTTTTGAAATGTCTTGGCACAAATGTTAGACATCATGCAATGATGTGTCATGCGCAAGACTCAGATTGGTGTCTCTAAGGACAAGGTCATACTTAAAGGTCAAAGGTAAAAAGGATCATTTTCCTGTTCAGTCAGTAACAGTCTTATTCCACCATAGATTTTGAAATTACATGTGTGTGTGTGTGTGTGTGTGTGTGTGTGTGTGTGTGTGTGTGTGTGTGTGTGTGTGTGTGTGCGGGGGGGGGGGGCGCATTCGTGTCCTATGGATATGATTCTATTGAAAGGCTGAATAGATTAGACCGATATTTCATCCTTTTATAGAAAATCACGGTTCTAACGAGCACCCACAATCTATGTTTAGGGTATAAATTAGAAAAATATCACTAATTTTCATCGAAGAACTTGCCAGTAATGAAAGAACGAATGAATTATCATAATACCCTTCTTCCCTTCCAAAAATGCAAAGCCTTAAGGGGAATGGGAACACCTGGCAGATTTTTCGGCCATTTTTCAAAGGGAGACAACTTTTGGGACTTCCCGTTCGCTTTTCTATAAGCCCTGTCCCACCGAAAAAGGGGTCTACTCTTAAAGGAAAGAATTTGCTCCTCATTTCCTTTAAGAGTTGACCCCTATTGACATGGGAGACAGAAATACTTTTGCAGGAGTTGCCTCCCCTGAAGGTGCTCCCATTCCCCTTAAGGGGATTTTCATTTTTTTTTTTTTTTCCTTTTTCAAGATTCTTTTACGTACTTCGAGCCGATCGTTCTTCAGACGTAGGCGATAATCGGGGTGCCGAAAACCCGAAAAAATACCTGACCTTCCGTTACAGAACTTGACGTCTCTCATGTGACTCAAGCGGGACTCGAACCCACAGCGGTAAGAAAGCAAATGATAAACAGACAGGTCTTCTACCCACTAGGCCACGGAGGCCCTTCTAGACCCACTTCTGGAAAAAGACAATTTTCTTCCTAGTACTGGTAAACCGCTTAGAAGGTCTAAGTCTGCCCAGGCAAAGTTGTGCGAGTCGGCCCGTCCCTGCATATAAACCCTATTGGTTTCTTGTTTTGTTTGATTTGAGGTTTACGTCCCCGTAAACACTATATGGGCCATTTTGGAGACGTTGCTTCCAATTTTGTTGGATTTTACCCGACATTGAGATGAAATGACATGGGCGACAGGCAACGTCTCCCAAATGACATAAATAGGGTTGATGGGGACATTAAACATCAATCAATCAATCAATCAATCAATCAATCAATCAATCAAACAAACAAACAAACAAACAAACAAACAACACACACACACACACACACACACACACACACACACACACACACACACACAAACAATCAATCAATCAATCAATCAATCAATCAATCAATCAATCAATCTCCACTGTAAGTGTATCCACTCCTGGCCCCTTGAAAGACCAGGGAAAAGACACAGACAAAGTTACCTGAGAATTTTCCTGTATACCATAATATTAGGTACAGTTATTGCGAGTCATATCGATCCTGTGCCGTTTTAATGTGTAGGAAATTTATTCATGAAAATCCTATAGGAAAATGCGCTCAGCGCAGACATGAAAATCACGCTGACATATGGCGGGAAAAACTAACCGGCGCTGAAGTATCGACCGTTACTGAGCCATTACCGTGGATGAGTAGCATTCTCTGACATTAAAGAAATGTCTAGAGACTCGGAAAAAAGGATATCACAGGATGTACATTTCAAAGCTCCAAACAACCTGGTATTTTGTATTTGTTTCTAGAAATATACGCTATGGATATTTTTAATGTGTCTCGTCAAGGATGAAACATAATATACTTTTGGTGAGAACTTTACTTGAACATATATTTAAGCAAACATAGGATTAACCATCACGAAAATGCGCCTATATACTTTTGACCCCACTTTAAACCGCACTTTTATCTGGTAAAACTGGGGTTTATAGGGGTATACATTATTTTTCTAATTTCTGCTCAGAAACATAGATTGTGGGTACTCGTTAGATTCGCCTCGCCGCAATCTATGTTTTGAGCGGAATTTCGAAATATATATACTAATATATATAAAAAAATCAGAAAATTTTCGTTTTTAATATATTTGAATAGACGTGTCACGTTCGAAATGACGCACTCATGTGAGATTGTCAAATCTTTCATGGCTTCAAGCATTACGTTTTTTTTTTTTCTTTTCGATGAAAAATGATGATAGCTTTTGAAAACATAGAATGTGGGCGTTCGTTAGAACCACCTCAGTGGGGTGGTTCTAACAAGGACCCGTATCTGCAAACACACACTGTGGACTTTCGTTAGAACAACCTCAGTTAGGCGGTTCTAAAAAGCGCCAACATTCTTTGTCTTTTAAGCAAAATAAGAATAATTTTATCTCTATAAACCCAAGTTTTGTCTAGATAAAGTGGGGGCTTCCAGGGTGTACATTTCACACACCCGATGAACATCAAAAAAACGGAATATCTAGGCTGGATCTCATATTTCTATCGATGTTATATGCCATATTGGCGTTTTAGGAATATCACTTTATTACTTGTTCAATATGGTTATATGTACGGAAAATTGCTCTGAGGTTATTACGATCAACATTTCTCCGAAGACTTAAGAGAAAGAAATCTCGACCTAAACATCATCGATTAGAGCCATAAAGCTTCATTAACCCATTTCAGACTGGAAACCCCTAAACGGGTACCGTGGCAAACAGTGCAGGCCCAGATCAGACGCCGCAGTACGCGGCGTCTGATCAGGGCCTACACTGTTTGCTTAAAGTACACTCATTTTCCAAATCAATTTTGATGAAAACACAACCTGTCGCCCCTAAATGTTGAAATGGACGCCTGCCATATATAGGAGGAAGATTCCATTTGGTACTAAAAGGGTTAAATTATTAAGAATCTTCCATATACTGAGATTCTGTTTCTGCGAGATATCCATCAATGGAAAGTGAATGCATAACAAGCTGAGCATCGGATAATGTGAGAATTTTACGATATTTGTGCGGCAATGTCCTTCAAAATCCCAGCGGGTGCTCATTAGAATCGGGGTACTGGTTAGAATAGCCTCACCGGGGCGGGTCTAACAAGTAGCCAAAACATGTATTTTGAAGCAGGATTCAGAAAAATATATATCAACATTATCTCCAAAAGCTAGCCTTATTTGCCCCTCTGCCCGACACCGCCTATCAAGATCTTGACATCGGAATTACTGATAATAGATGTATTTGGAATTGTAAAGACAGTGACTGTTAGAATAGAATATTTGATCATTTTCTAGAGTCATCAATTACAATAACATCAGGATTTCAAGAGCAGCTACACATTCTGTACTTCATGTTTTTCAGAATCAATCAGTTGTTCTGAGACATTATTGATTTGTTCTCTTGTTAATTTCAATGTAAGGTGTTGTTAGGTCAGTCCACGCAATACTTTATCAAGATGTCAACGATGTCACTTTCAGACGTGAAATGCTTCGGTTAACCCATTCTATACAGGGAAACCCCGAACGAGAGAGTTGCAGCAGAAAAGACGCCCCCTGATCAGGGCGTGCACTTTTTGCAAACAAGTTTAGCCAATTTCTCATTACGATAACGAATCCATCACGGAAACACGCCTACATTATTTTGACCCCCTGAAACCCCAATTTATATAGTAAAATTGGGGTTTGTGGGGGTAAACCTTATTTTTCTTATTTCCGCTCTAAAATATAAATTAATGGGTACTCGTTCGAACCGCCTCGATGAGGCGGTTCTAACTTGTACCCTAAATCTATATTTTCAGCAGAAATAAGAAATATATCACATTTTTTATCTTAAAAATTTCACGTTTTGTCGATAAAATTTACAATGTATTAGTAAAGACGTGTTTTCGTAATGACTGTGAGAGCACTTTTTCATTTCTCTAAAGCGGTAACCCAGCAGGTACACGTCGCTAGGGCAACGGCAAATCAACGTCGGTGCAACGTCATGACATTTCACCGACGTTCGTTTGTTTGATTTGAGGTTTAACGTCCCCGTCAACACTTTATAGGTCATTTTGGAGACGTTGCTTCCAATTTTGTGGGATTGTTAACCGACATTGTGATGAAATGACATCTCAAGCCCTGTCGCTAAATGAAACCAAGGGTTTATAAGCATGGACGGTCCGACTCACACTGCTTGGCCTGTGAAGGCTTAGATCCTCTAAGCGGTTTATCAGTATTCATGTGCGGTCGGTTTCAGTTCTGGAAGCAAAATTGCCTATACAGTGTTGACGGGGACGTTAAACCTCATTACGAGAACACGCCTATATAATTTTGACCCCCTCATACCCCACTTTTATCTAGTAAAACTGGGGTTTAAGGGGGTATACATTATTTTTCTTATTTCTGCTCAAAACATAGATTGTGGGTACTCGATAGAACCGCCTCCTCGAGGCGGTTCTATCGAGTCCCCGCAATCTATGTTTTGGGCAGAAATAAGAAAAATATCACAATTTTTCATCTTAAAATTTGTAATCTTTGGCCAGAAAATTGGCAATGTATTTGTATAGGTGTGTTTTCGTAATGTCAAATCAAACAAACAGAATCAACCTATATAACTCAACCTGACAGTTCTTAATTTCGAAATGGACTCCGGCTGAAGATTCCATTCAGTACAAATGGGTTAGGCAAGGACAGAAAAATTGCATTGAAGCATTGCCGTAGACATATTAAGACCTATTGTCCAAGATTGCCGGATGCGATTTATTTTGTCTGGAAACAGACACCGTATTTTGTGCCATCTTTGCGATTTATAAATCAGTTGATATATTGTTGTTCTTAAAGTGTCACTATAATTAGGACTGTAGTCGATTAAAAGTGGTGCCCTGGGATTTTAGAATACACAAAGTGCAGAAATGTCTTCAAAAGCTGGAACCGTGAATTAGAAATGCACAAATCTATCATAGCAATATATAAGGTATTTTGTGATAATTGAATGATATTTTTGTCAATTCTCCATTGAACCTATGTTGTGAGGCGATTCTAATGAGCTCCCACAACATAGGTTTATATGGAGTGAGTGAGTTTTAGTTTTACGTCCCACCAACAGCTAAGGTCATACGGAGACGGGACCTCGGTTTAAAGACTCATCCGAAAGTCTGGAGAAGCAGGTTTATATGAAAAAAAAACAAACAAACAAGAGCTGTCACTATAGGTGACCAATGTCCCCCGTGGGAGCCAATTTCTGAGTTTTTGCAAAATTTCAAGGGGAGATAATTCAGCCAAAAATGACAACAGAGTTATGGCCCTTGGTCAGAATGTAGCCCTTGTGATGGTGAATAAGTGTGGGGCTAGGTCAAATACTTTTTAAGTTATGGTCAAGGTTAAAGTTTCTGTGACGGACAGACAGACAAACAAAAAACAAACAGGCAGAAAGACAGGGCAAATACTATATGCCCCCGAATCAAAGATTCTCGGGGGGTGGGGGGTGGGGGGTGGGGGGGGTGGGGGGCATAATAAGGAAAACTATCTTTCAGTTATCACAAAATACTTACCTTATTGTTGATATGTCTTTTTAACTTGCGCCATCAAGAACCGAGATTTTTGGATTGTTGTTTTGAAAAAAGAAGAAAAGTGAAGCTTATCATAACATATAAGTGGAAAATGATTTGACGCTTGAAACCAGTGATTTAAATATAAAATTTCAGCAATAATTAAAGACAGTGGATCGATGTTTTCTTTATAACGGTATAAGTAGACGTTTATTTTCATAAAACTTTCCAATAGTGGATTGAAAAAAGTACTAGAAGGTTTAACTCATATCATGCTGTTCACGACAACCCATATCTTTGGAAACAGTGTAGATCCAGATCAGATGGCTTCTGAAGAAGCCATCTGATCAGGATCTGCACTGTTTGACATTCAGTTTATGAATTTGTAGGAATAAATTACATGAAGAAATCTGATTGGTTGAAAGTCAGAAATGGGTGTGGCTTAACTGAATATTCAGCAAGAGAAGGGTTAACTATGGTAATAATAGACCATGTGTGGCGGATCGACCCGTGATATCTAGAGATTGAAAAAAAAAAAAAAAAAAACACCTTTAAAATAATCAGTTAGAAAATGAGAAGGACAGTGATTATCATGATGTTTGGGTTTTGGCACGGCGATTTTGGCATACGATGGGCCTTGTGAGAAATAAAAGATTTGTCTTCAAGTATAAACCAAATGCTGTGTTAAAAGTTCATTCTCAAAGACCACTGTTTCTTAGCGACAGTCATGCAGGGTGACGACACAAGGCCAGAGAAAGAGCTGCCGTCGGACAATGAATCTGCCCCAGTAGTCGAGTCAATACATTTAGATTTCCTGAAGGCCGCTAATTTCCCAGGAAAAAATCTCGATATTGAGTTTCTGGAAGATGACGAAACTATTGTTCTAAATGTGGGCGGAGTTAGGCACGAGACTCACATCAGTACGTTACGCAACGTACCCAATACGAGGCTTAGCAATCTTGCGGAACAGCACGCTTTCTCCAGTGAACCAAAGGACGTCTATTTCTTTGACAGACACCCGGCTGTATTCAATTCCATTATAGATTTCTACCGGACTGGTAAGTTTTAATTTTATAATATTTTACTGTACCGCTTGGGGCCGACCCCAAGTAATATTTACAAACACAGTTATACCGCTGTCATCCACGTGACTAAGTTGAATGCAAATCAAAGATCAAAGCACTGAGAATACTGATGGGTCGATTGTCTATGAGAGTAGATCAAAGAAATAGTCTTGTACTATGATTTAAACTGTTTCATTTAACCCCCAAATTCTGGTGTTTAAGCAAATAGTCTAGATCGTGATCAGGCGCCGCGTTCTGTGCCAAGCCAAACATATGTTTCCAAGATAACCAAATTATGCAACACTCTGACCTCACTGCGGCTATTTTCTATAAAAAGTTATTCCGGCAAGTCAATGATAGTCACATGGACTTTAGCACTGAAAAGCTTAGTGCTTTACGGTCGATTAACAATCGACTCAAATATAGCCGTGTTATTTGTTCCACTCTGTGTACATGAAGAGAGTTTTATCATATGACGTCGTTGATAAGCAGTGGATAACGTCGTGTAATAAAAATCGTATGACCACACGTGTAATAACAGTTTGGCGGGATTAAGTAACGTCATGGCGACGTCCATGTCAACAATGCATTTTTACGTAGTATGACCCATCTTCTTTCTTATGAATGTTTTCATTGCTCTTAAAGGAACTCATTTTTGATTTTTATTTGCCGGAAAATTGTCAAATTCAAAGGCGATAAAATCCTATTTAAAGTGGTCATATGATAAACAGAATCTTACACTCGTGGCCATTTCGTATGATATTTATGAAACTCGCCGAAGGCTCGTTTCATAAATATCATATGAAATGACCACTCGTGTAAGATCCTCTATATCTGTAACTGGACTTGAAACATATATTTGGTTTGGCAAACAGTGTAACCGAGATCAGCTGCCACAGAACGCGGCGTCTGATCAGGGTTTTCACCGTTTGCATTTTGTACAAGAACTTAAGGGTGTATTGAAACAGCCCAAGTCCCCGTCCAGCCTGCTCTCAGGGACAATCGGCCAGTCAGTGCTGTCAGTGCTTTGAATTATTTACCCTCAAACCCCTCTCACCCTTGAGTTTCT
This sequence comes from Lucinisca nassula, assembly GCA_963580285.1. Lineage (NCBI taxonomy): Eukaryota > Metazoa > Mollusca > Bivalvia > Lucinida > Lucinidae > Lucinisca > Lucinisca nassula. The sequence goes on along the minus strand of OY757014.1, from coordinate 53,081,846 downwards.
GGAGCGCCAAATTTCATCACTGACGCTGGGCACGTCCATTCTGCTAAATAGGGCGTATAGCTGAATGGTAAGCAATATATATCCCAACAAGATCACATCAGGATCTACACTGTTTGCATATGTATCTGAACTGGGCCGTGTAATGACTTATCTGTTGTAAACCTACTTTATAAAAAAACGGGACATACATGCGTATACATTATTTTCTTGCACACCAGATAAGGAAATCCGTGGTTTTAGCCTAGGAAAGAAAATCTGTTCTTACCCTGGTGTTCTTACCCGGGAAAGCTGCATAAGTATAATTGGTGAAGAATAAAACGTTAAATAAAGTAAAATGGATATTTTTGTGGTGTTGTGCCAGAAAAAGAATCTAATATAAGGTTCTGTTGCATCTCTCGGGATGATCGTGTTGAGTGGAACTGAGGCTACACCGAGCTTCCGCTCAGCACGGTCATCCCGAGGGTTGGAGCCGAGGTTCCGTTCTTATGCGTGAAACCTCAATTCAAACGAAAGACCTGACGTTTGTGTTTAATTTGCTTCCTTGGTTATTTCATTTACAACATGGTCGGTTTACACATCACGTGAACAAGTCCGTGAAATGAACACCCCCTTACACCCCACTTTGTATAGAACAAACTGGGGTTTACCGGGGTAAACATTATTTTTCTTATTTTTACTCCAAGACATAGGTTGTGGGTACTCGTTAGAACCGCCTCACTGAGGCGGTTCTAACGAGTACCCTCAACCTATGTTTAGAGCATTTATAAGAAAAATATCAAGGGTTTTCATCAGAAAAGTACCCATTTAGGAGATGTGAAAAATGCACTATGTCGCACGGGTGTGTTATCTTAATGACAGGATTCACGTGTTGGCACCCTGTCAACATTTCTGATTCTTATGGGAGATCACACATTGTGTGTGGGGTGGCGGGGGTGGGGGTTGGGATTTGGGTGGGTGTTAATCACATTAACAAGTTCGTATAATGAATATTCTTATCAACTCTGCATTATATAAAATAAATACACGACTGACTGACTGAACGGGTTTTTAAGGTAACCGGGCGCTATAAGCACATAGGGGCTACCCCTAGACCGTGTCCAGGATTAGTTTTCCCACTTTCTGAAAGGCTCTCGCATGGAGTTGTACACTAATTCCGGTGTACTCCTCTCGCCTCAGTCACGGTGCAATGAAGGTGAAAGTGGTCTGTAAGTTACCGTGGTTTTTGACAGAGTCTCCAAATAGTTGTGGGCTGTCAATCGCGGCTATGGAACCTGGTCAATTCCGACCTGCAAATCGTGTTCCATAGCCATTGCCCGTCTGGCCGTGGTAGAGGAGGAAGGCAAGGAGGCTAAGTTTTAGTGCTTCTGGGCTGCGAATCGCGGCAGTGGTCAGCGGAATACGAATCGTGCTGATCTGCCAGTGCCCTCCCCTTAGTAAAATAGAAGCACTGTAATTTTGAATTTTGAACGCCAGGTCGAAAGTGGGCATGAAGCAACAGAGAAATCAATGCCAATTTCGGCTGCAAATCGCGATTTCTCTGTTTCGCCCTATCAAACTAGGTCATTTTGTTCTCTCTTAGGGCCGCGTGATTGGCGTCGGACTGGCTATACATGAAGTAGCCTTGCAATACCCATGGTAAACAGGGTTTTCGGACATGCGGCCCTAGGTTCACGATCTCGGTTCGGTGCAGGTTTAGGAGGGATGCGCCCTCCTAAATAACACTCCCTCCGTCATCGCCGTATCTAGGAATAGCTTGTGGACCTTCCGGGTTTTCTTCTTGTTCAGGGGGTCTCTTCGGTGCGTTTTTCGATGGAGTTGTAGATGTGCTCGTCGTAGTACTTTAAGGTAGGTCCCTTGTAAATTAGGAAGAGGGGCGTATCTTTTGTCTTGAAGGCATATACGGCAAGGTCCACGTTGATCGTTTCGTTGGGTCTTTTCAGGCGGTGCAATTCTAGGATGGTGGAGGGGGAGTCGGAAGTAGCTGCCACCCAGGCTCTGCCCAGGTGATATTTCTCATGCCATGGTTGTTGTGGGTTGGGTGGCAGCTTCTCGAAGTCTTTTTCGACCGATGTCCAGATTCTTCCTCTTCTTATGGGTTGGGCTGGTGACGAGCGTCGTTGTGCTTTAGGCGGGGGTGGTCTCTCTGTGGGTGATGGAACGGTGGTCGCTGGCTGTGGACTTTCTTCTGGCTGGGGATGAGCTGGTGCTGGCGATGACGGCGTTGGCGGAGCGTCGGTTTCTGTATCGTTGGCGCTGGCTCGGCGCTGGCTGTTGTTTGCGGCCTCTGTTTCCTGGTGATGGTCGCAGTGGTTGTGGAGACTGTCTTGACAGCTGGAGGCGCTGCTTGTTGTAGTCTTGGTTGTTGGTTCCTTACTGTCTGCTTGGATCTGGCTGGAGCTGGAGTACTCAGATCCCAGCGTAGGCTGACAGTCACGCATTGGTGCTGAAGGCCTGTGGTCACTTCAGGCACCCCATGCAGTCGGCATGACTGCAAGAAAGCCACAAGTGGCTCTGGAAGTCGATATTCTTTCATCGAGACAGACATGCTGAGAGTTGATCTTGACGAGTGAAGAGCTGAGAAGCGAATGAATGATGAGTAAATACATGGTTTGTGCTTTTAATAATAAAATATAATCGGTGAGCCCAAGACAAATGTAGCGAGCTTCAGCGAGCCCCTATAAAATTGTCGCGGCAAGCCGGTTATATTTCATTATTAAAGACACTAATCATGTATTTAGTTTATACCGCAGTCCAAAAAATCATACGGTTTTGCAATAATTTAGCAAACAAGAAGCCCATGGACCAATACGCTCACCGGAGGTCACGTGTTTTACCATATACAGGCAAAGCGTCCATCTTGGTCATGTGACTACAATCCCACGAATAACATTCCATTGCCTCATACCAATGAGGTTCTTCATGTAATTTGGTTTCAGTAAGCCCAGCAGTTTTAGTGGACAAAGGTCAGAAAATGACCTTTGGTATTGATTTGTTTGTTTGTTTGATTTGAGGTTTAACGTCCCCGTCAACACTGTAAAGGTCATTTTGGTGACATTGCTTCCAATTTTGTGGGACTTTTACCCGACATTGAGATGAAATATCTGATGCCACAGGCTACAACAGAATAAAACAATCCACTGTTCTACCTTTTTTTCTATACAAATGTTTAAGTAATAAAATTTGACCTTGACGTAAAACAGGTCAAGGTTAACCAAAGGCCATCATTTGAAGAACTTGGTAGAACACAAGTCCCTTATTCTATATACCAAGTCTGAAGGTCAGTCATTGGGTTTACGGAGGAGAGTATTTTTAACTGTTTTTAACATTTAAGGGCACGGTGGCCGTATTGGTAATGTGACCCGGTGCTTACGAATAAACATCCATAGAGGCACCACGTGTAATTTTGGTTTCAAGCAACCCAAGGCACCACATGTAATTGTTATTACCCAACCCACCAATTTAAGTGGAGAAGAAAAAAGAAGTACTGAATCTGAGCCATCCAGGACAAAGGTTGGTAAATGACCTTGACCTTTGGAATGGATAAGCTTCCATTCAGCTGATTGCAAATATAATTTCAGATCACACAGGCTACTATGCAATCAGATAAATCCACAGTTTTGCCTTTTTGCCCATATTTGACCATGATGTAAAACCAAATGTCACCAATTGAACAAAGTTTCAAGGTCATCGGTCATTTGGTTCCTGAGAAGATTTTCAAAGGCTTTTACCATATATAGGCATGGCGGCCATATTGGTCATGTGACCCAGTCCAAACGACCAAACTTTCGTTCTCCCTTTCCAAAGAGGCTCCACATGTAATTTGGTTTCAATTGGCCAAGTAGTTTCAGAGGAGATGTCATTTGAAAATGTTGTCGACGCATCTATGGGCATGGCGGTCATATTGGTTATGTGACCCAGTCCTTACGAACACACTTTGTTCCTCCTTCCCATAGAGGCACACCAAGTAATTTGGCTTCACAGATTCACATATAATTTCTTTTCAATCAACCCAGCAGTTTAAGCGGAGAAGAAAATAAAAATACCGAATCTTAGCCATCAAGGACAAAGGTCAGTAAATGCCATTGACCTTTGGAATTGATAAGCTTCCATTCATCTGATTGCAAATATCATTTATGATGTCACAGACTACCACGCAATCAGAAAATTCCAGTTATATAAATGTCCAAGTGACTAAATTTGACCTTGACGTAGAATGGATCAAAGTCAACTAAAGGTCAACATTTATATAAACTTGGTAGGGCCGAAGTCTTTGATGCTACATACCAAGTTTCAAGGTCATCGGCCTTTTGGTTCCAGAGAAGAAGAGTTTTGAAGTCTTTTACTATATATGGGCATGACGGCCGTACTGATCCTGTGACCCAGTAATTACCAACAAACTTTCGCCCCCCCCCCTTCCCACAGAGGCTTCAAATGTAACTTGATTTCAATTGGCCAAGTAGTTTCATAGGAGATGTCGTTTGAAAATGTTGACGACGCAGATGCAGACGACGCGGGCGACGCAGACGACGACGGACCACTGTCTATTCTATAAGCTGCTACGGAGCTTCGGCTCTGGTGAGCTAAAAAAAAACCTGCTGACAGTGTGGCTTGTAAAACGACACTCAGTGCCTTGGCGCGCACATGAGACATGCCGTGACGTCAAGGAGTTCAACGTTTCTGACGTCACCGCGCCACACTGACGTCTGAAACAAGATGGTCGCTCGAATAAAGTTTATGTGCGCTTTACATTCGATATGACAATCTGCAAATAAAGAGCTTATTTTAGCTTTTGAAATTGTTATCGAGATTTAGACGCAAACACAGTAGCAGTGCGCATTTATTCAAACAGACATACGAAGGTAAGAATCTAGCTGAAATTTCTGAAAATTTATTTAAATAAATATAGCAATGGTAATAACTTGCAGTTTGAAAACGGTTGCATGCTATTGCTGATACTTGCAAATTAGGTACCTATACCCGAAACGTACATGTACATGTAGGTCCGGTCTATTAACGGTCACTATACGAATTATAGGTCAGTAGACCAGGGGCCAGTTGTTCAAAGCATCGTTAGCTTAACGAGCTCGTAAGTAGTCAAATTGTTAACTATTCCAGCAAGTTTAATACCTAAAGTTTTGTTATTTTTGCTGAAAAAAATGTGAGAAGCTGTTCACATTTTTTTAGCAAAAATATTAGTATTTTCCCCATACTGAATGATCAAAGTTTAAACGATACGTTAGCTAACGACGTCGTTAGTTTTGAACAACTGGCCCCTGGTATTATAGGTCACTACCGATAATAGCGTGCAGTTATTCGACCCCCCTTTATTAGGTTACTAGGATGGCTGATAGCGGTATAACAAGAAAATATATGACACAAAGTGCTATTTCAAGTGACTCGATTGTGATTGTATTGCACTATTTTGGAAAGGAACAGGCAATAGAATCTTATTATTCAACCGTTCAGTTACAAACTTATAACCTAGAATTATTTAGAAGCGGTTTACCAGTATTCATGTGTGGTCGGTTTCAGCTCTGCATGGAAAGATTATGCAGCACATTTTATTTCTGAAAACCCGATGGGCAGGGGCCCATGTAGTAGTAGTAGTAGTTTAATTATTTTCATAATCGTTTTCATTAATCATTATTATCAGTAGTAGTAGAAGTAGTATTTGTTGTTGTTGTCATTTTATTATTATTGTTATTATAATTATTATTATTATTATTATTATTATGTACATTCCTACAAACAATATTGGCTAGTTTTTATCAAATAGTGTTTTCATCACGTAAACATGCTCTTGTAGGGTCCTTATAAATCCGATTTTATGTTATTTACATCATTTTGACAATATCTCAACCAACAACCTTCAATTGAATTGTTAGAAAAATGCAATTTTTACAGTCCAGAAACACAGCATTATCCGATTATTATGAATGAATTGTAAATATGTTTTTTGTCCTTATGAACTTCATTTGAAGCAAATGAGAAACATAATAAAACGATATCTTGTGGACAGCTTTATATTTATTTTTGTGACTAAAGTGCTGATAGCAGTTTTACGTCTTCTAAGTGAGCATACCCACAGTCAGGGCACAGCAAAATGTACAAGTTGGTAAGTTTGAAACACAACTTCCCATACAAAGTGCCCACTAAGCTCCTTACGCAACCTTATAATATTCATCAACTGATCTTTTTTTATATGGTACTCGAGTATGTAAAATAATCAGAGTCAATTTTTATGCTATTAATCAAAATGTGATGCGCAACCTTTTCTTGCTGCATGTAAAACCTGCATGTTAGAATTGCTACTTGTATAAAAATGTGCAAGAATTGCCGTGTTGAAGTCTTAAACTCTGATATTATTGTCTACGCCCATGAGCGTAGACATTATAGAGATTGAGTTTAGCACGGAAGTACAGCCATTAGTTACCCACAGTGCAGGTTGACATTTCCATTCTTATGCAACACAACAAGTATAAGCTTTCACAAGAAGAAAAGAACATCCTATAGCAAGTGTACGCTTTCACACAAAAAGAGGCCGGCGCGTAGAGCTCTGGCACAGAATTGCTACATGTATTACATTTGTACAAGCCTATATCTGCTGTCATATTGTACAGGCTAATACAAAAAATATACATCTACAAACTCCCGACCACGACGGACCACTGCCTATCCTATAAGCTACTCAGCAGCCTTCGGCTCTGGTGAGCTAAAAAAATCATACCTCGCCGTTAGTAAACTTTTAGGTTTAATCTTCAACTAGTCTTCTATAAAGTCTAACTTCTCCAACAGTTTTCAAGCATTCAATTTGAAAGATGTCACAAGCATACATCACGAAAACACGCCTATATAATTTTGACCCCCTTGAACCCCACTTTTATATGTAAAGCTGGGGTTTCCGGGTGTATACCTTATTTTTCTTATTTCTGCTCTAAAATATAGATTGTGGGTACTCGTTAGAACCGCCCACAATCTATATTTGAAGCAGAAATAAGAAAAATATCACAATTTTTCATCATAAAATTTTCATTTTTTCGGTGACAAAGGTGGCAATGTATTTGTATAGGCGTGTGTGCGTAATGCACGTGCCTTTTTAAAGATGAAACAGTACTTTTTCACAATATTACAGCATTTTTAGACATTATATTTCAGTTGGCAGGATGGCAAATTAGAATATTGCCAAAGACAGTTAATTGTATAAAACATATTTCTGGGATTCACATTTAATATGTGCTAAGCGTAGACCTAGCTTTTTGTAAAAGCTATACTTGTTGACATATGAACAGTTTAGGCCAATCAACAGTTTCGAGTCACAAAAAGAAAATAGGGATTACCAGGATATAAACTATTTCCGTACTATGCTCGTCGAAAAAAAATAAAATAAAACCCTATTAGTTCAGCCACACTGTATATTTTAAATGAAGTGGCCATTGACAGTTAACTGGCAACAGCGGTTTTACTTTAAAATATGCTAATGAATTATTGTGATGTTCTCATTTATGCTGAAAACAGAGTTTGAGCACTCGTAAGACCGCCTTATCGGGGAGATGCTAACGAGGAACAACAGTCGATGTATTAGAGGAGGAATAAGACCTCTGTAAAATTAATAACCGGAATGAAATGATTCGGAAAGCCAACTGGAAAAAACGATTTTAACATAAGTTCTCTTTTGTAAGTTAACTGGCAATAGCGGTTTTACGTTAATATTGCTATTGCCAGTTAACTGGCAATAGCCATTTTAACGTAAAACCGATATTGCCAATTAACTTTTACGTAAAACCGCTATTGCCAGTTAACTGGCAACAGTCCTTTCCTATTTTAAATTATGCCACACTGTTGCACTGTATTTCCGGTAAAAAGAATTTCAGCTGAAAATGTTTTTTGAAAAGTTTGTTTTCTGATGGTTTTCGTTCCACCTATCGTTCTAGTTTACATGTCAACATCTAACGCATGTACTCGAATGTTGGGTTTATTTTTAACAACTTATCATAGATTTAATAAATGAATTGTTTGATTGTTTGCGAATTTTGATACACAGAAGAAAATTCATTTTCTGTCTCTCGCCGTTTAACATAGTGCATGTTCATATCTCCAAAACACGATTTCTTTTCTGACGAAAATTTGCGAGATTTTCGATAGTTCTACTTCAAACATAGGTTTAGGTGCTCGTTTTAACCGTCTCGTTGAGGCGGTTCTAACGAGTACCCACAACCTTTGTCTTGCAGCAGAAATAAGATAAAATACTGGTTTCCCTATAAACTTCTGGGGCGAGTTGTTCAAAACTAACGACATCGTTAGTTAACGTATCGTAAAAACTTTGTTCATTTGTTTATGGCAAATATTCGCAAAAGCTCCTCACATATTTTTCAGCAAAAATACGAAAATTGTGAATATTAAACTTGCTAGAACAGTTAACAATATGACCACTAATGAGCTCGTTTAGCTAACGATGCTTTGAACAACTGGCCCCTGTTTTCTCCATAAAAAGGGGGTTTAATGGGGTGTGTGTGTGGGGGGGGGGGGGGTCATTACATGGACCATGATGTGTTATTGTCGTTCATTATACTTACATGCAAATAACCCTGCTAGCATTCTACATAAATCTACAGCGGGCCGTTAGCGGCCCGTCAGCTACCCTGACGGGCCGCTTACGGCCCACTGTAGATTTATGCAGAATGCTTACTGGGAAATCCTATAGACCCACTAAACGCTTGGTCGTCCAGGGCCCAGTTATTCAAAATAGAAGTGAAGGCAATGTTCAGGAATCGATACAGTTAAATCGATTTTACGCAGCCGCAATCCTCGTCTTTGATTCTGTCGCGATTTAGACAAATAATTTGTTCAGTCCGCATGAAGGCTTCCTGAGCTTGGCTAGCTTAACGAGCGTGTTAACTGATCTATACAATGGTAGTTATGCTGCAGCGGTCAGATATTGCGTAACTAAACGAAATTTAGTGTCACAGAAACCTTACTGATAATAAATAGTTATCAGTATGGATAGAAGCATCCGTGGTGTAGTGGATAAGTTACTCGCCTCATAAACCAGGGGTCGTGGGTTCGATCTCGGGCTTCTCCAGACCTTCGGATGAGTCTTTAATTTAACACCGAAGATCTGTCTCGGTATGACCATAGCTGTTGGTGGGACGTAAAACACTAACAGACTCACTCATTCGCCAGTGTGACTAATAGGTGATGGGCAAGACTCTGCAAGCAAAGCACATTCTCAGTTTGTTAACTAACGACATGATTAATGAAACAAAAAACTGTCCGCAGATATCCAATAATTTAAAAAAAATATTAAATTTCAACTTGCCATAAAATGACCTTTATTCAAGAGTTATTTTACTATGTAATTATAGCAACTGTATACTTTTGGTTTTTATAATTACACGTTATTGTTTCAGCGGTATCACTGGCAATTTTAACCCAAATTTGTAAAACCGACTTTTCTCTTTGATAACATTCTGGGTTGATTATTTATTATCTTTGTAAGGAGAGCTATTTGTAAAACCATGAGCAGAGTCTACAATGTTTGCTTGGAATACAGAAATTTAAGTGTTAAGGGGGATGGGAACACCTGGCAAGTTTTTCCGCCATTTTTTAACGGGAGATAACTTTCGGGACTTCCTGTTCGCTTTAAAAAGGGGTCTACTCTTAAAGGAAAGACGGAGCAAATTCTTTCCTTTAAGAGTTGACCCCTATTGACATGGGAGAGAAAAATACTTTTGCATGATTTGCCTCCCCTGAAGATGTTCCTATTCCCCTTAAACGAAACAGTCTAAGTTTTCGTTCAGAGTCATTTTCCAGGTCTGCACCAACAGACAGTGCTTAGATACCAGATAAGGGTACATGTACCAGACATTTGCATATACAGTAAAATTCCGCAATTAAGACCACCTAAAAGTGGAAAGCCGCCCCCGCCCATAGGGGCTTGAAGAAATATATGGGCTGCACGATGCTTCCACGCAGAGCTGAATCCGGCCCGCACACTAGTACTGGTAAACCGCTTAGAGGATCTAAGCCTGCCCAGGAACCGCGGTGCGAGGCGGACCGTCCATGCTAATAAACCCTATTGATTTCATTGGGCGACAGGGCTTGAGATGTCATTTCATCTCAATGTCGGGTAAAAGTCCCACAAAATTGGAAGCAACGTCTCCAAAATGACCTTTACAGTGTTGACGGGGAAGTTAAACCTCAAATCAAACAAAACAAACAAAAGTGGAGATAATTCTGCTTTAAAAAACTTATTTAGAACGTTTCAGTTGTTCTTTCAGTCAGACAAAGCGGTGCGAGCCGGACCGTCCATGTTTTCATTGGGCGACAGGACTTGAGATGCCATTTCATTTCAATGTCGGGTAAAAGCCCCACAAAATGGAAAGCAACGTCTCCAAAATGACCTATACAGTGTTGACGGGGACGTTAAACCTCAAATCAACAAACAATCAATGTTTGCACAATAAATTAGAATAATAACATGTTTTCTCCACTTATAACTACCATTTCCACAACTATGTTAGGAGGCATCTAAAGATAAAACTGTAGTTGAAAGGAGGGTGCCACAACTGCAGGTACAAAATATTAAATCAAAGCTGAATCAACATTGGAACATTGATTGATTATTTTGGGTTTAACGACATGTCAACCGTTGTGGGTAATTTTGTATCGTGTCCCAGAGAAAGGGAAAAAAGAGATAGACATCACGCAAACATGCCTATATAATTGTGCCTCCCTTAAACCCCACTTTTTTATTGTAAAATTGGGGTTTACAGGGGTATACATTATTTTTCTTATTTCTTCTCAAAAACATAGATTGTGGGTTCTCGTTAGAACCGCCTCGCCGAGGCGGTTCTAACGAGTACCCACAGTCTATATTTTGAGCAGAAATATTAAAGATATCAGGAATTGTATCTGAGAAAAAAAAATCAGTTTGGGTGATAAAATTTTTCCAATATATTTGAATAGGTGTGTTTTCCTAATAAGTGATAGTAAATAAGCTGAAAATGTGGAACAGAGAAAGAGGAAATTGAATGAGAATGTATAAACAGAAGAAACAACAACTGTCCCTCTTTATCTTACCACCTGCAAAAACAATATGATTTGCCCAACTGCAAACCAATATCAGTTGGACGCCCCAGTGACATCCTTCCTTTGCCTCACCACCCCCCCCCCTTTAGCGCTGAAGCAAACAGGAGAAAAGTTGAAACATATACAGTGAAACTTTAATAACTACAGTCAAACTTCAATGGCTCGAACACCTTTGGGACCTCGAAAATCTGTTCGAGACAGGGGTAGTTCGAGCTACAGAGGGTTACTGCAAGGAGGCTTAACGAGGTACTTTTTGACATATTTTCGGTGTCCTGTAGTGAAAATGTATGCTGTGTGTACTCATTAGAATCGCCTCATCGAGCCGATTCTAATGAGTACACACAGCATACATTTGCAAGATAAAAGACGAAAGTTTCCAAAATTACCTCGCACCAATTCTTATTTAGAGGACTTCGCTAGGGACTCAAGAACGGGTTCGACTCAGCCATGGTAACCGAGCCATCGGTGTTCGAGCCATCGAAGTTCTACTGTATAACTCGAATTGAAAAAAAGATAAGCTCTACTGTGCTTTGTTGAGTAATAAAACAACATGTTGGAGGTCAGTCGTTAAGAAGATCAAATCATGAACGCGTAGCGCGAGTGATTCGTCTACTTTGTGCTGACCTCCTAAATGTGATTCATTTCTCAACAATTCATATACTTGAGCAGTTCTATTTCGATTCTATATGTAGCACACTGAAAATCGGCAATAATGTTGTTTCCTTAAAAATGTGCCAATATTGCGCCATTTTTAGAAGAATCCCCGCCAAATTATTGACTGAGGCGCATGCATTTAAAACCTTTTAGTAGCGTTGAAGCGAGAAAATGACGTTGCACCGTCTTACATCAAAGATTCTAGGAGTGACGTCATAAAACCGCAATTTTTCGCGACATGCATGCTTTACCTCACCGTGATTTATTGCAGAATTAATCGCAGTTCCTTACCTTTGCCTATATAGGCGTGTTGTGTTAGGTTAAGCTCTAGCTGTGATTTGTTGATTAATAAATCCCAGTTTGGAAGTCAGTTGTAGATCAAATCACGGGCGCATAGCGCCTGACCGACAAAGTGTAATACCAGACTACAAACCGTTGGTATTTTCCTTATTTTTCCCTGGAAAACATGATTTGACATCGCATGCATATTTTCTCCAAAGCGTTGCATGATATGTCAAACCATGCTTTTTTTTGGAAAACTAACAATATTTCGAAATGTCGTCTGCCAAAAAATATCAAGCATGCAGAGCTTTAAAGATTTGGAATTTCACTTTCGTGAAATATACTGTCACTTTGCCCTCCGTTTACAGATATTATAATTATTTTTTGTTTTATTTATAGACCCCGTTCAATTTGATACTTGAAAAGGGAATTTGCCGCGTAAGCTTTTGCATCCGCGGTGTCTTATATTAGAACGTAAACTTATTCCAGGGAAGTAGGCAAACAGTATAGACCCAGATCAGACGCCACAAAATGTGGCGTCTGATCAGTGTCTACACGGTTTGCTAACAACGACTCCAGTGCTTGGAGCTATGTTAGAAATTACAAATGTACTGTCACTCGGTTGTGTTATCCTTAAAAAATAGAATAGCTCTGGCAGTGATTTGTTGAGTAATACATCACAGTTTAAAGATCAGGGGCCAGTTGTTCAAAACTAACGACGTCGTTAGTTAACGTATCGTTAAAATTTTGATCATTCAATATGGTGAAAATACTAATATTTTTGCTGAAAAAATGTGAGCAGCTTTTGCAAATGCAAAAGCTGCTCACATTTTTTCAGCAAAAATACCAAAATTTTAGATGTTGAACTTGCTAGAACAATTAACAATATGACCTCTAACGAGCTCGTTAAGCTAACGATGCTTTGAACAACTGGACCCAGTTCATGAATTTTCACAACATAGGTTTATATCGCGGGAAAACTGGCAAAACATTTCTTATAGCTAGCATAAAAATCAAAATACCCACTTCATCTGTTTTTGTGCGCGCGCGTGCGTGCGTGCGTGCGCGCGTGTGTGAGGGTGGGTGGGGGTGTGGGGGCTTTAACATCATAACATCATAACTTATGCAATCCCGTTCCCAACTCGACAGTATGTCGTGACAACAACATGTAATGTAACATTACGAAAAGACGCCCGTGCGAAATAGTGCATTGTTTCATATCTCAAAAATGGCTTCTTACTGAAGAAAAGCTGTGTTAATTTTCTTATTTAAACTACAAACATAGGTTGTAGGTGCTCGTTAGAACTGCCTCACTGAATTTCTAACGAGCACCCACAACCTATGTTTTGGAGCAGAAATATGCTAGAATTATGTTTACCCCGTGGTGTTTAGGGGCTGTTCATTTCAGAGACTCGTTCACGTGTTGAACAACAATGTATGATATCAATTAACCTTATTCTACTAGACTCAACAACCCCTTCCTTTGCAAAAAATGTAGATCCAGTTCAGATGGCTTCTTGAAACCCTGATCAGGATCTACATTGTCATGCAGTTTGTGAATTGAAAAAATACAATATATCATGTAATTCGATTGGTGGATAGTCAGAAAAGGATGTGGCCAAATTAATTTATTCAGCGGGATAAAAATCATTGTTGTAGACGCAACAGCATATGGCTTTAGAGAGAAGGAAACTAGTAATGTCGAACACAGTATATTTGAACAATAGGTTCATCCTTCTCCAAAATAGAATGTGAACGGAATCCGAAGTCCAGCCGACCGTCATGCAACAAAAGATGGTACCAACGTTGTCAAAATTAAAGAGACAACAAAATTTTGCCTGCGCCAAACGAAGACTCAGATCAGCCTGCGCATCCGTGCAGTCTGGTCGGAGTCTTCGTTGTGCGCTGTAAGGATAGCGTAGGGTCCAATGCTCCTTCATGCAGCAAGAGAAGTCTCTGGTTAGACTATATGGATGCGCAGGCTGATCTGTGTCTTCGATAGGCGCACATGTCTTATTTTAGGGTTTGTCGTGCGCTGGCTCAAATGATGCTGTCCGTCGTTTAATATTTATGGTATATCCAAATTTGTTTTTGTTTTTTTGTTCACCTGGCAATAGTTTATCTGAACTGTACAGATAAAAAATTCTGTTACGCAATATATGTTTGAATAGATATAGATTTCAGAAGTGTTTTCAAAGGTGTGTGGCGTTTAGAAATACTGATTATGAACTGCTTTGCATTATTTATGACACCAATAGTGTAAGCGATACCGGAACGCTCAGGAGTTTCAACATAACAACAAAGTCGTGTGAACAAATTGCGCAGAACCGAGGAAAGTGGCCAGGCTTTATCAGAAGGGATGTTGGGAATATTAGGCAAAAAGAATCAGCGAAACCGAGAAGCAATGTCCTCAGCGCTAAGACAGTTTACAGACGTGTGACAATACCGTCCAAGCAAGGAAAAATCAAAGTCACCCATCATTGCATCAAGATATAATGTTCGAAACTAAATGGGTGAATAATTAAAATATCATCCAAATATAGAAAGTAGATTCATCGGCTTATGTACCTTTAAGAAAAAAGGACAACATGAAAGTGTATCCATAAAAAATAAATAAATAAAATAAAACATCTGCAACAAGAGGTGCACAGTTCGTGCCCGCCGAATTTCTACTTTCGTGCACATATTATTTATATTCTAACACAGCGCACCTATATATGCAGTGGAAAGAAACTGTGATTTATTGTGCAACAAATCATTGGGCTAAAGAGCGTGTCAAGTGACGTCATTGAAAGTATCTGTTTTAATGACGTCCGTATATGTTTTGATGTGGAAAGGAAGAGCGTGCCCAGTGACGTCATAAAAATATATTATTTGACGTTTGACGGTGTAACGTTTTTTTTCACGAACCAGAAACGTTACAAAAATCGAAATGCATGTGTTAAAGTCAATAGTATCGGGGGCGGGTTGGGATTTCAACTTACAATGGCGAAGTTTGGGAGAATTTGAAGGAAACATATTAAGGTTTGATGGCCATGTGTAAGTGGACTTACAGTGGTTTCTTGCTGTCGAGTGTTCACCGTTGTTTCATCTCTGTGGTTGTTTGATTTTTGCGTTCTCGGAGATGTTGCGCTTATGAATTAGGAGGTCTTCATGCGGACTGAAATTATTTGTCTAAATCGCGACGGAAGTAAGGGCGAGGATTGCAGCTGCGTAAAATCGATTTCAGCCCTCCAGTGGAATTCGTTTCACTTACCGTTCCAAGGCGGTTCTTCTGTCGCGGTTTATTTTTGTTATGGTTTGTCTTTGAGTGAGTGTTTCGCTTATTTTATTTTGTTTTGGATAGCCAGTTGGCCATTTAGTGGGAAAGTAACTGTCCTTTTGGCTTTCCGCTATTGTTGTTTTCATTGGGTCTAGTTGTTTCATGTTTGTGTTCCTTTCCCTTTGGTGTCACGGTTAATTGTATCGATTCCTCATCATTGCCTCCACTTCCATTTTACATCGGAACTACAATATGATTGATGACTCAACACAAATAACGGCTGGGGCTGATCTGTTTCTTAAACCAAATTCATTTAAATGTTATCCAGTAAAAAGGAAAGAGCTTCGCCAACCTTTTGACATGTACAAAGTAAATAATGTTTATTGTCAATAAGTATTTCTGCCATTGCAAGCAAAATAAAATGATAATATCAAAAATAGAATAAAGGTCAATAATCAGGAAATGTACATGTATATGTTACCAGAAAATACATACAGAGACCGGTCCTTCTCTCCCTTCCACCGATTCAAGAAGGGCAGTTGTCAGTTTCTGGCGAAAGAATGTGCACTGTACTGGTTAACCGCGTACGTATACGCATGCCCAGAAAATTGTGGATAGGTAAACTGACCGGCTAAAAAAATGATCTAAATTGTGTTGACTTGGGCCGTTAAACTCCAATACATACAAACAAACAAACAAACATACAGCAACAATAATAAACCACAACAGAAAGATCAGTAAAACTTTACTGGTTGGTGGTTGGGGATAAATCGCTTTTACAGCTATACATCTCACCCTTATTTCAGTCCTGGTTTCCACACAGGAAATTTATTTAGTCCACATGAAGGGTTCGTTAACCATAGTGTAGTTTATATTTTACTTTTGGTCCTTTGAGATCAGCGTGAATATTCTGAGAAATCATAAATGAATTATTGGTTTAGACTCATATTCTAGACAAGTTTTTCATTTTTTGGACCCCAATTTGATTTATATCAGTCTTTGTATCGACTGCCTGTTCGAAATTTGCAAAATTGCAGTATGTTTCCTCTGGCTTTCTTTGCCGGAATATTACAGGGTCACTGATGAGGCTTTATTAGCCGAAACTACGTAGTATGACCCATCTTCTTTCTTATGAATGTTTTCATTGCTCTTAAAGGAACTCATTTTTGATTTTTATTTCTCACGCATTCTCAAATGAATTGGGATTTTAGCCGTTTAAAAAGTCAAATTATGAAGTTACTTAGATTCAGTCATCGATATGTTCAAAATAAAGTACTAACATGTACCTATTCTCAGTTAAAATGCCTTGATCAAGAAATCAAAAGTTATTTCACCCCAACAGCTAGAAATATGTCGGTATTTTGATAAATTTTGATTGTGCGAAATGTACGCTACAATCTACTTGTTCGTTGCCCCCGTCTACAACATCACAAAAATCAAGAGACCGCAGCTCGCAATGACAGAAACTTACGACCGGGTTATTAAGCGGGAACAAAATTGAACATATGGTCATATATATGGTAAAGAAATGAATAGCCATTTAGAATAAAATTCGGGGTTGGTTAGAGAATACAGAAAAAGAAATAGTTTTCTGAAAACATACAACTTTCGTTTTGCTTTAAGAGAAACACATAATAGCTAGATCACTTACGACTATTGCATTTGAACAGGAATTGAGTGGTAAATAAGGAACACAAGTAATATTACTTTAGATAAACGATCAACATAAGCAAAAGGTTTTTTTAATTATATGTAAAAAGTCGCGGACATTACAGTGATTTTGTTTCTATAAGTCAATTAGTTTACTAACGCGATAAACTAACAATATAGCTGTTAGTGTGATTTTCATTCATATTTTGGATCTAACTAATGTAACAGTGCATGTTCAGTCATATGCTTTTAAAACATGGTGTCGCTATTACGCAAAAAGCCTCGGTATATACTTTTATGCATAAAAAATGCTCTCCTGACAGATGAACTGCTTTCTTAAGGCAGCCGAAACATTAAAAGACATATTTATCACATATTAACACACAGCAACTGCATGGCCTTATGTTCTCAATAATCAAGTATCTAAAATTAATAATGCAACCGCGAGAATACAGTATCGAACATTACAGTGCATTCCAGAGTAATATTTGTCTATACAAAAGTCTTCAAAGTGTAACCAATTCTACCATCTGGAAGAAAGTAGCACGTTTTGTGAAGTTTGTAAAAACGTTCTCAGAAATGTAAACAAATGCATGTCTGTAAATGATAGCTATATTGGTCTCGGACATTACCATACACGGTAAAGGGACATGCTATGCCACTTTACCATTTCTACCTGTAAAATTGAAAATGAATCTATTATTGTATTTGTTGTATCTAGGAACATAATCAAGAGTAAACCAGCATACCCTAAAATATACACATTTATTTTAGGTGGGGATGTTCGATACAATTTGTAATGTTCGATACAATAATGTTAGTAACATAAACTGCACTTACAATGTTTTTAACATTCAAAATATGCATTTGGAAATACAAATTTGAGAGTTGAAGTGCCTTCCTAACAGTGCGCATTTTATATCGAAAATGTTCATTCTGGCAAATAAAATTTGGGAAAGGGTTATAAGCTATGGGACTCAAATCCAAAATCGAAAATAAGTAATAAATTTGGAATCAATATTGTTACCATTTGCAGCTATTGGTAGAAATGTAGCAAACATGTATATCACTAAACGTGTTCATTTTACACAGCTAAGGTTGCACAATTCAAAATTGTTCATTTATTTGCAGTAATTATCCCTGGACGGTCAACATAGCAAACCTGTCATGTTCGATACCAAATGTAGCGGACATTTCATCGCATACATCCACTGCTTATTGTAATAGAATAATGATCTTGCAAGCGTGCAAATGTTGTTCGTTAATAATGATGTTTGGTGGCATATTCCTAATTGAACAATATTAATTGTGACAAATAATATTGGAAAAAGATAAAAAGTTTCTATGCAGGTATTTAAAAACAAAATATGACTCCTGTTTTCCCTTAACTGTGGTATTGTCTGCCGACTCCCTTACCCATCAAACACCGGAAAAGGCAACCATGTCGTCTGCAGATACTTTCTACTACGTAATCTGGTAACGGAAAACTGTGCCACGTGCGAGCAATGTGATCAAGCTGTTAGACTAACAATTTTCGGTATTGAACATTACAGGTCTCGAACATTACAAAACACTGGAAATGAGGGAATTTCAACATCAAAATATTATTTTCGTTCCAGATGATGTATTTGTGTTAGTCACACATTGCGGGAGTTTAACTCAATCTAGCATTTTTTTGTCCATACATACGTAATAAGCCTGGTATAATGATCGCGAACATTACATGCATTTTTGCAACAAATACATGCACATTTTTGCATGGCAAGTATTTTTCATTTCCTATTGTACAGGTAACATCAAACAACCTTATATGCTTAATATAATATAGAATCTCTATTAGGTCATGTTTCCGTGTATAAAAACCTAAACGTTGTTTTGAAATAACAAGAAGAAAAACGTTGTCTCGTACCTTACAATGTTTAATTAAATTTCGGCGACAAGCATTATCGGGGAAAAATACATAGTAAGACTCCATGTGGTCCTGCTAATGGTACTTATTTCCCTACCCAGAATACGTAGAATTTATGGAAATCACCTAACCCTTTCCTTACTAGTGGAATTTCAAATTTGTAAGTGCGCAAACAAAGAGAATTCGAAAAGCGACAGTCTCGAACATTACAAAACCAGGTTTTCCCGTGGCTCATTTTCCCTGAAAAGGTACTTTTCTCCAGGAGGTTTATCATGATATCTTCGGGACCTGTTGTTCTGTCATATAAACGTATGCATTGGTTAAAAATGACTGCTTGATTTCAGAAAATATACGGCGACTGCAATATCCCAATTCATTTGGGACTGAGTGTTCTACCTCATCAGTGCAACATCCCTGCATTACGAAAACATGCCTATACAAATACATTGTAACCTTTATCGACGAAAAAAATGAAAATTATAAGACGAAAAATTGTGACATTTTTCTTTTTTCTGCTCAACATATCGAGGCGGTTCTAACGAGTACCCACAATCTATATTTTAGAGCAGAAATAAGAAAAATAAGGTTTACCCCTGTAAAACCCCAGTTTTAAAAGTGGAGTTCAAGGGGGTCAAAATTATATGGACGTATTTTCGTGATGAAAACATACAAATCAAACAAATTCAGAGACACTCGATAACTGAAATGCTGATGCAGCTAAAGAAAACCGATCAGAGATAAGTATCATGTACTTAGCGGTTGACATAAAAGTCGCCATAGAGTCTCACCCGATCCGCCGAAGTGCAAAAAGGCCATTCTAAAAATCGATTTTTGTTATCGTTGGATGAGACAGAGTTGTGTAAAGTCTAGAAAAAAACTGTGTGCTGACCAAGAAAATAGATTAAAACCTTTTGCTATCAGTTTTCTTATTTACGTTTGCCAGGCCAAACTAAGTTGTCTCATATTGTTTGTAACGTAACGCATTCTCTGTTCTTTATTTATTCATATTTTTATCTTATTCAAGCATATTTATGTTTTCGACTGTCACCAGGGAATTTATAATTCATGCATGCACACAACCTAAATTAATACGCATCGGGGCCACGTGTACCATGGAAAGGTCCAGCTCTACCTACCATGGTGTCTGGTGTCTATGAAATTTCACAAGATTACATATAGTGTAGACTCTGAACAGACATACGTTCTGAGGCGTCTATTCAGGGTCTCTACTAGTAGTATTGGCCATTGTTCCTTATTCAAGGACGCTAAAAGTACATCGGTAAACATGATATATTTGGTAAAACCATTGCCATCAGTTGCAAAATCTCTGATGTTAATGGGAATGGGAACACCTTCATGGGAGGCAAATTTTGCAAAAGTAGTTTTGTCTCCCATGCCAATAGGGGTCCTCAGGAGCAAATTCTTTCCTTTAAGAGTAGACCCTATTTTTAGTGGGACAGGGCTTATAGAAAAGCGAACAGGAAGTGCCGAAACTTGCCTCCCTTTGAAAAATGGCGGAAAATCCTGCCAAGTCTTCCCATTCCTCTTAAGTGTATTTTTTGTTGTTTTTGCAGGCGAACTTCACGTGCCTTTAGAAGTTTGTGGTGCTGTTGTGAAACGTGAACTTGATTTCTGGCAGATAAATGAAAACCATATCAAGTCATGTTGTTGGAGAACCTATAGGTCTTATATCGAAAATAAAAGGATACTCGATTCGTTTAATCGAAGCATATTGCGTGAGCATATGAAAGTAAACCTTGACGAGCTACAAGGCTGGAAAAAGTTTCAGATGAAAGTATGGCTTATTTTGGAGTATCCAAGGACATCCAGGGTGGCGATGGTGAGTAGCATGTTGTCTGTTCATTTTGATATGTTTGTTTAAGAAATTGATCAGCTCTAACTTTGATTTGTTGAGTAATAAATCAGTTTTGCGGTCAGTTGTAAAGTAGAAAAATCATGAGCGCGTAGCGCGCGTGATTTGTCTACTTACAACTGACCAACAAACTGTGATTTATTACTCAACAAATCACAAACTAGAGCTGATCTATTTCGATTCAAACAGGCTGAAAATCGGCAATAATACTGTTGTTACCTTCAAAATCTCACAACTTTTCGCCATTGTTAGAAGAAATCCCGCTAAAATTGTCGACTGAAACACATGCATTTATATCCTATTCTAACGTTTTCGATGCGAGAAAAGGATGTTACGCCGTCTAACGTCAAGGAAATCGACTAGTGACGTCATAAATTGGCAGTTTTTAATGACGTCACTCGTCACGCTCTTCCTTGCCGTGATTTGTTGTAGAATAAAAACAGTTATTTTCCATCGCCTATATAGGCGCGCCGTGTTAGAATTTAAAACAGATATATTATGTCATTAAATATCTTTCATTAAGTATCTTTTTTGTTCGGGTGTCCATTTCTAAGCCCTCTTTTGCAGAGTATTCTCGAATGCGTTGGCGTCGTAAACTGAATATTGTGATCCATAATCAGTATCCATAGCGTTTGACAGTAATTTCATTCTAAGCCTGTCTGATTGCTTTTCCATTATTTGAGGAAATATTACATCGAGAAAAATATGAATAATATTGCACGCAATATAGCAGACTATATGACACGCTAATGACCTGTTGTCGGCTATAAAATAATAGGGAACGACATAATTTGTTTCACATACAAGGTCGCACAGCAGGGAAGCATTAATGGCAGATTATAGATGGTACAGAAACACGGACATATAAAATAAAGTCTTACATGTAGGATAAGTGGATGCATCCCTCTCACCCACATTCTCTCTTTCACAGGCGCGTGGAAACACAAACAGGGTCGCGCGCGCGCGCGCGCGCGAGAGAGAGAGAGAGAGAGAGAGAGAGAGAGAGAGAGAGAGAGAGAGAGAGAGAGAGAGAGACATTGTGGCTTCATTTCTGTGAGAAAGAGGTTCGAAGCCTCAAGTTACTTGCAACTTTATGAAATGAAAACTATATAAAAGTGGTGTTTAAAGTGCATACATCATAGCTCCAGATAAAAAGGGGATAATGGGGACAGCTTCGGGATAACTTTACACTGCGGCCTCGTTATAACACGGTTAATTATAATGCGTTTTTTGGTTATAACACGGTTGGAAGATAGATCCCGACAATGTATAGATTACTTTGAAACATGACGTAGTAACTGTAAGAATATTAAGATTATATAGGAGAATGACCATGAATGGACATGTTCATCACGAAAACACGCCTGTTATAATTTTATCACACTTGAACCCCACTTGTATATACATGTTGTAAAACTGAAGTTTAAAGGGGTAAACCTTATTTTCTTATTTCTGCTCTAAAATCTATATTGCGCGGAAAAAATTGCACTGTATTTGTATAGGCGTGTTTTCGTACTGTCTATATAATCCATATTTTCTTGGATATACAGGGCAGATTAACTTTAACGATTTCTGCTTTGGATCTCAACAAAAGTGTTATACGTAAAGAGATCATTACGATAACACACCCGTACGGCATAGTGCATTTTTGACATCTCCAAAATGGCTACTTTTCTGATGAAAATCCGAGATATTTTTCTTATTTATACTGCAAACATAGGTTGTGGGGGCTCGTTAGAACCGCCTCACGAGTATCCACAACCTATGTCTTGGAGCAGAGATAAGGTAACTAATGTTACCCCCCCCCCCCCCGTGAAACCCAGTTTCTCTTTACAGAGTGGGGCTTAGGGGGGGGGTGTTCATTTCACGGACTTGTTCACGTGATGTTGTGCTGTATTTCTAATGTCTCCATAAAACATATGTTATGAGTTCTTTGTTAACAACAATGACATTTTATGATTTGGATTGATGATTGATTGATTGGTGATTGATTACTTGATTGATTGATATTTCACGGCGCATCAGCATAAATTAGGATCAGTAGGAAATTGTAAAAGGTTTAAATATGAAATATTCATTTTGAATGGATGGGCTTATTGTATATGTAAAAATACTTGAAATACCAAGTTTAAAAATTATATTTTTGTGCGAAGATTGCCGCTATAAGGAAATAATATTAATATTAAAAGGGTAAACATTTTGAAAATTTGTTTGTTTGATTGGAGGTTTAACGTCCCCGTCAACACTGTAAAGGTCATTTTGGAGACGTTGCTTCCAATTTTGTGGGACTTTCGCCCGACATTGAGATGAAATGACATCTCAACCCCTGCCGCCCAATGAAACCAATAGGGTTTATAAGCATGGACGGTCCGACGCGCACCGCTTTGATGGGCTGGCTTAGATCCCCTAAGCGGTTTACCAGTACTCGTGTGTGGGTCGGTTTCAGCTCTGCGTGGAAGCATCATGCAGCCCATCTATTTCTTCAAGCCCCGATGGGCGGGGCCGCAAACATTTTGAAAAGGATATGTTCAATGGCGAAGGGAGCATCGCAAGAAATGCACTCTGGTTGTTCCTTCATTTTCTTGGTTTGATGTAAATTTGTGATGTTTTTTATTTCTTCTTCCAAAATTAGATTGCTTTTGTTGTTTGCTGTAATAAAGTCTTAGTTTATGTCTTTCAGCAGAATAAGAAAAAAGAACAAAAACACACACACAAAAAAAAAAAGACGAAAAAAAAAAAAGACGAAAAAAAAATGAACTTGTGAGCGAGCCCCACTTTTCCGCTTATAGACTGGGGTTTGCAAAGGTATTCATTACACGCAATTGTAGACGTTTCAATACAATATAATTGGTAATCTTTATTAATCATTTCAATGCACTGATTACGAAAACACGCCTATTCAAATATATTGATAAAATTTAATCACCCAAAAAATGAATTTTTTTCAGATAAAAATCCTGATATTTTTCATATTGCTGCTCAAAACATGGATTGTGGGTAGTCGTTAGGACCGGTTTTGCTCCAAATATAGATTGTGGGCACTCGTTAGAACCGCCTCATCGAGGCGGTTCTAACGAGTACCCACAATCTATGTTTCTGAGCAGAAATAAGAAAAATATTACATACCCATTTAAACCCCAGTTGTACTATGTAAAAGTGTGGTTGAAGGGGTCAAAATTATATAGGCGTGTTCTCGTGATGGACAACCCGTGACTGAATTACCAAAACACTCCTATTCAAATATGTACAAACTTTTACCACAAAAAAAAAAAAAAAAAAAATATGAAAATTTCAGATTAAACATCTGATAGTTTTCATATTTTTGCTACAAAAGTAGACTGTGGGTACTTGTTGGAACCGCCTCGCCCAGGCAGTTCTAACTAGAATCCACAATCTATGTTTTTTAGCAGAAATAAGCAAAATAATGTTTAACGGGATAGCTAGTTGGCCATTTTTCGGGAAAGTAACTGTCCTTTTGGCTTTCCGCTATTGATGTTTCCGTTAGGGCCTAGTTATTATTTCCCCTTGGTGTCACTGCTGGGAGATATGGGTTAATTGTATCGATTCCTGATCATTGCCTTCACTTCCATTTTACTTTATAAAAGAGTGGTTTAAGGGGGTCAAAATTATATAGTCGTGTTTTCGTGATGGACTAAATTAAATATACCATAGTGAGGCTACTTTCAGAGTGAGACCGTAGCAGAAAATCTATGATCATTCTTTCTTTCTTTATTCATTTATCTCAGGTTTACAATGTAAACAACATGAGCACGATAAACAATTTTTAAGAATAACGCATTGCGGCACACGTGCAAAGTGATAATGCTTTCCATTTTGGTCACTTGGGAACGATTCTCCAAGACACCAAACTTCCAATCTACGGATATACAGTGTCCAAGTGAATCGTTCAGTCTTGTTACATGGTCTTTGTCTTCACCGTTGCGAGAAAAGCCCAATAATATGCATTCTGTGAATTTCAAAATCTTTGTAAGGGGGACGGGGGTACAACCTGCGACCGATCGGGCCAGCCGTCAAAACAATTCTCTTTCTCAACCCACACATTGGTTATGCGGTTCTTTGATCATTCGAGGTGCTACATGCGTGATACCGATAGATCTAAACAACATAGAAATCAAAACAAATATCGACCATTGTTCCATTATGCTAATTAACTGATTGGCCTGCGGGTACGTGTTAATTAGAAATTTCAATTACTCTTTATCTAGCGAAAATCAACCACAAAGCTCCACATAAGTCGCCTGGTACGGTCCTAAATCTGTATTGACATTGTCTAATCGACATCAGTTCGCAATCATGCATTTTATGTTTACTGATTGGGAAATTAAAAACAAAATGTTACCCGAAAAAAGCTGGAAACTCTGAAAACGCGGGAATTATTTGTAATTTATTTCATTTAGTGTAAGTGTTACTAAAATAGTACCTTTAAGCAAACTGTGTAGATACAGACTGGACGCCGCAGCTGGGTGTGTGCTTCTTGCCAAAGTCCTTTTTATGGGATACTAGGCTCTAAATGGATTATCGTCAAAATTTCGAGCCAATCATATATTGTTTTAATGATGACCCTTGATAACCTTTAACTTTTTTTTGACAAAGGTCAACTGGTTCCAGCGTAAAGGCTTACTGAGAATAAGAATTTAATTTTATGTAATATTGGTTGGTGCCTTTTGGTCTGTCCCTGGTCGGGCCCATCGGAGTCTGTTGGTTGTCTTTTGCCCGATCATTTAATTGGTTCCTTGCTGTCGTGTCCTTACCGTTGTTTCATCTCTATAGTTGTGTGATTTTTGTGTTCTCCGAGTTGTTGCTCTGATGAGTAAATGAAACTGCATGAATATTCAAGGTCAAGGTCCTTGACCTTAGCCCAACGTCATTCAGATATAGAGGATCTTGCAAGAGTGCTCATGTATTTTGAATTTATTAAACGAGTTGAGGAAAAGGGATAAAATGCGAGGCTTTGCCGAGCATTTTATCCCTTTTCCTCAACGAGTTTAATAAATTCAATAATACACGAGCACGAATGCAAGATTCTATTTATCATATGACATTTAAAACGCATTTTATTCACGATTGTTTACAGAAATGTCAATTTTCCGCCATTAGTAAACGCGACGCCGTTGAGAACGTCGTACATGTAACGTTACGGGACGTATCTAGCTAATTTGCATATTTAATCCACTAGTGGATTATTGAAAATATTACATGGCGTTATTACACTCTCAGACGCGACGTCATATGATAAATAAAAATTAAAACATGTTTTTTTTTTCTTTCTCTCAGAAACCACTTGCTCATATGTAACCAAAATAAAAGTGAAGGTAATGATCAGGAATCGATACAATTGACCCACACGTCCCATCATTTTGCACCAGGGTCTAATGAGGACACATGTGCTTTTGTATGGGAAGTTTTTTTGGAGTATTTGAGTTTTACGTCTCACCAACAGCTAAGGTCATACTGAGACGGGACCTCGGTTTAAAGACTCATCCGAAAGTCTGGAGAAGCCCGGGATCGATCCTGCGAACTCTGGTTTACAAGGCGAGAAGCATAACCACTACACCACGGAGGCTTCTAAATTTTGTATGGGAAAAAAGTGGAAATTAATGATATTTCGAAAAGAGTCATTGTCCGTAAATCAGGGTGGTATATGCACTCAACTTAACGAGTTAATCATAGACCTTGGTCCAGGATCCCTCCTCAGATATCAAAATAAACTTAAAAAAAAACAACAAAAAAAAACAGTGTGGCAAATTTAATCCAAATTTCATATGAAAAAATAGAAGTGAAGGCAATGATCAGGAATCGATACAATTTCCTAACACCTCCCATCCAAGAAATCAAAGGGAAAGCAACACAGCTATAAAATAACTTCACTTTTAGTGACAGCTTAACAAGCGGTGTGCCCAAAAGGTCAGTTACTTTTCCACGAAATGGCTAAACGGCTATCTAAAATAAAAATATATTAGCAATACATACATGCAGAGACGAACTATAACAATAATGAACCACAACAGAAGGGTGAATAAAAAGTTTTATTGGGGGCTTTAATCGAATTTATTGCTTGGAGGACAGAAATTTGTTCAAATGATATAAGCCACATGGCCAAGATTGCTACCATCGTAAAACCCTTTAATCAAAGCACTGATAGTTCTGGTAGGGCGATTGGATAGCGAGGTATAGTGCAATCTTTCATACCTCCAAAACAGCATTTTTTAGAAGAAAATTTCCATTGATGTTACCTGGCACAATTGTTTACAAGACTGAAACGGCGTGCCATATGCAAGAACCACAACTCTGGGTGCCATAATGTTTTAATTATCTCCCCTTCCAATAAAATAGAATGACTACCCTGTGATGGCCATGTCTCCAATACCCTTTGAGACATGTTGATGGTAGCTGGCAAACTTGTTCACAAGCCTAAGACGTGATGTCATGCGCAATAACCACAACTCTGGGTGACATGGCTTTTTTAGTTATCTTCCCTTCCAATAAAATATAGTGACTGCCTTGTGATGGCCTTACCTCCAGTACCCTTTGAGATATATTGATGGTACCTGGCACAGTTGTTCACAAGGCTGAGGCGGTTTGTCATGCGCAAGAACCGCAATTCTGGGTACCGTGGTTTTTTAGCTATCTCCCTATGAGGTTAACAGGCGTGCCGTGTGCAAGAGCCACGACTCTGGGTGCCCTGGGTTTTTAGTTATCTCCCCTGAGAATATAACTTTGTGATGACCATAAGTACAATACCCTTTGAAATATAATGATGGTTACTTGGCGCAATTGTTCACAATGCAGAGATGGTGTGTCATGCGCAAGAACCACAACTCTGGGTGTCATGGTTTTGGTTTTTGAGTTATCTTCCCTTTCAGTAAAATAGAATCACTACCTTTTGATTGCCATATCTCCAATACTCTGATATATATTGTTGGTATTTGGTACAGTTGTACATGAGGTTTAGCAGGTGTGTCTTGTGCAATAACCACGACTCTGGGTGCCCTGGTTTTTGAGTTATCTCCCCTGACAATATTACTTTGTTATGGCCAGAATTCCAATACCCTTTGAGATATGTTGATTGTATTTGGCACAATTGTATACAAGGTTGAGACGGCATGTCCTGACTACTAACCATAACTCTGGATGATATGGTATTTGAGTTATCTCCCCTTCCAATATAACAGTATGACCACATTGTGATCACCATATCTCCAATACCCCTTGAGACATATTGCTGGTACTTGGTACATATGTACATGAAGTGAAGCAGGCGTGTCCTTCGCAAGAACCACAATTCTGAGTGCCCTGGTCTTTTAAGCTATCTCCCTTGACAATATAAATCTAGTGATGGTCATAACTCCAATGTCCTTTGAGATATATTGCTGGTTCTTGCCACAATTGTGTATACAAGGGTGAAAAGGCATTTCATGTGCAGGAACCACAACTCAGGATACCAGTACTTTGTGCATTGGAGATCTTGGATCTTCATCATGTTGAGAAGCGATCGTTAGTGTCATTAGGTGAAGATAAACTCAATAAACAATATATGTACAAAATCCTGCAGATTCTGCAGCAATATACTGTGGGCTGACTGGTGCATTTTATTTCTGGTGCACTTTTTATTAAGGAACAATCTTCTGAAGGCCATATTGGCTTTTGGATTTGCCATCTCTTCTGATGGCTATTTTTCTTATTTCTGATGAAGACTCCGTGGTTCAGTGGATACGCTACTCACCTTGTAAACCAGGGGTCGCAGGACCGATCCCGGGCTTCTCCAGACTTTTCGATGAGTCTTTAAACCGAGGTCCCGTCTCCGTATGAACTGAGCTGTTGGTGGGACGTAAAACTCAAACACTCACTCACTTTTATTTCTGATCCAAGACAAAGGTTGTGAATACTCGTTAGAACCGTCAACAAGGCAGTTTTCAAGAGCACCCACAACCTATGTTTGGAGTACATTTAAGAAAAAAAACTCAAAGAAAAGTAAACGTTTTAGAGATACTATGTCGCTCGGACGTGTTATCGTCATGGCGACCAGGAAAGATACAAACTGGCCAGCTCAGCTACACAGGCTACAAATATATAGAAACTAGAGGTGTCGTTCTATACAGCCAGCGAACATATGGACCGGGATACAGCATTTCCTACAATTTAGATGTGCGCCCAGCGAAGACTGAGATCAGCCTGCGCATCCGCGCAGTCTGATCAAAGTCTTCGTTGTGCGCTCGGGATATCTAAGGGCCCAATGCTTCTTCAATCACCAAGAGAAGTCTCTGACCAGACTGTATGGATGCGCAGGCTGATCGATTCTTCGCTGAGGCGCACATGTAAATTGTAGGAAATGCTGTGTCCCAGCTCGTATGCGATGATCATTCTGTGTGGATACCCAGATTAATATGCACTTTTGTTGTTTGCAAATGGCAGAAACAGGCTTCCTAGTGAGGTCTCTATGATTATGTGCTCTGCTAATGATATAGTAAAATTTCTATAATTAGACCACCTTTGAGACTGTTCAAAACTGGTCTTTAAGACCACTTTTGAACAGTCCTAAAGGTAGTCTCTTTATAGAAGCCACTGAGTGCAGAACACACGCAGAAAGAATCACTGAAACTTTTTTAAATAAGCTTTTTAAAGAAAAATTCGTCATAATTTTAGGTGGTCTTAATAGCGGAATTTCACTGTATTTACGTTATTTGTTATATCCAAAACGGAAATCATTTTCAATTTATATTGGTTATAGGGGGCCTTAAGATGCCATGTTTCTGACAGAAGTCATTCGTTTTATGATGGGCGGGCAATTTCTCCTAAATATGAATCTCCATATGAATGCTGATTTTGTATTCACATTACAAGTGCATTTATCGACGATCTCCGTGGCCTAAAGGATAAGAGCGCTGACTCTTAAGGTCACAAGTAAGACGTCAAGTTCTGCAACGGAAGGTCGGGCGTTTTTCTCCGGGTACTCCGGTTTTCGCCCACCTCCGATTAACGATCGGCTTGATATGAATGAAATAATCTTGAATGGGCCGTAAAACCAAAGGGGAAAATAGCTGATATAATTAGGAAAACGTGCTTATGTGGGATAAAGCTGCTTTTATTACTTGATGGAACAATGTAGCAAAACATGAGCAGCATAAGGTCCAAAATCTTAAGAAACTAGGGCAACTTGCACCTACAATTAATCAATTGATTAGAAATGTAAGTTAATACTTTGTTTACTTCCAAGTCACGTTTCTAATAATTTCACTAATTTATTTTATCAAAAACTAATTAAGTTGTTTACTTTTAAGTTACATTTACAAATTAAAAAGAGATTAAATAATTATTTTGTTTATACTAAAGTCATGTTCTATGAAATTACTTGATTAACATCAAACAGTAATTGATGAAAGGGTGTGTTTTAATTTCACAGTAATTGATTTTTAATAGTTTTTGGGTGGGTTTTAATTTCACAGTAATTAACTTTTAATACATTTTGGGTGTGTTTTAATTAACTCATTTACATAGTGGGTTATTCGGTTAAGTGGGTGACCAACCTTGTGAGTCATGGAACACTATATAAGCAGGTTGCTCTAGGTTCAAGTGGGTAGTTCTTTAGTACTTCTTTGATAGATGTTTAGAAGTTTTGTCGAAAACAATAAAATATACAAACATTAAACTACTCCAGACTTTGGAAAACGTTTTGTCTTTCCTTTTATATTATACCCCTTAATGTTATACTGAGGAGGGTGTATAAACTTTTGGTGCCGTGACCAGGATATTAATTAAAACAAATTAGTAAAGACGTCAAAAATAAAAAAAAATAAAAAGTCAAAAATAAAAATGGGACGTTATAAAATCGAACGGGTTGATACGTTGGAACATCGAAGTATTGAAGTGGAATAAAAGAAGACAAGGGGACAATCAAATTTGTTTAAGAGCCAGAAAACTATACTGGGACTAATACCAATCAAATACACTATACGATGACACGAGTTTTCGACCAGGAACTGAACCTTGTTACTGATGACACTAACAGTCTTTCAGTGGAGCAGGACTAGCTATTTTAAACAATGTTTGGTGGCGTTTATAATAGTTTCACCAGCTGGGACAGTCTAACACCATCCACATTTTCTGGGATAGTCTAACACCAGTACCTTATTGGACATTTGTACATCGTTAATCTTCTGGGATATATTTGCATCATTTACCTTCTGGGACAGTCTGATAAGCAACAATCTGTAAACAACGAGGTGGAAAAGACAACTTCTTCGAGATTGTGCATCCAGATTGACTTTACCAGTGTTATTAACATTTATGTGTTCTGAATAACCGAAAAGTGGACTTTTAAAACGCAGGGTAAGTGAATTTTGTATTCTTCTTTCTGAACCACTAAAATGGCTGATCAGGATATTGGGGCAGTATTTAATAATTTAGCCACTCAAATGGCTAATGTTTCATCTGCAGTTGGGGCACAGGGGATTGCTCAGGTTGTAACACCTTTCAATGGTGACTCCAAAGAATTTAAAGCATGGATAAAATCAATTGAAAAATATGCTATTTTAACTGGGGTAGGTGCTGACCGCATTAAAATGATAGCTTATCAATCAAGTCGAGGGGCTGTAAGTGACTTTATTCAGAGATATTTGCATGACCATCCAACAAATAATTGGGATCAATTGAAAGCAGAGTTAAGTGGTAGATTTGCTGAAATTACTGACCCTCAACATGCCTTTACACTCTTGCGTAAAGTTAGGCAGAAACCTGATGAGAATGTGCAGCTTTATGCTGAAAGGCTCTTAGCTCTTGCAGAAGAGGCCTTGTTGATCCAACAGGCTGGCATACAGCCTATTCAAACTCAGTTAATAGGATTTTTTATTGACGGTCTAGCCTATGATTACTTGAAAATTAAAGTAATGCGTGACAATCCTGCAACATTGGCTGATGCAGTCAATATTGCCATGAATGAGCAAAACTTAAGGAGGAGGTTTGACCTGCGCAAAGGTCAACCAAATGAGACTTTTAATAAAAAAGTTGAACCCATGGAAGTAGACTATTATAGACCAGATAAAAGATGCTTTAACTGTCACAAAAAGGGACATCTGGCAGCCAGGTGCAAGGCTAAGCAGATAAACAGTGTCCAGAATGATAGACAGACTGACAGACGGTTTAGACTGCCGGGACAGTCCGACAGACCAAATAGACAAACTGACAAAAGGCAGGTAATTTGTTGGAAATGTGGCAAAAGAGGTCACTATAAAAGGGAATGTAGGGAGACAAGGCAATATAATGTTGCCGATAATCAGTCTAATAATCAGGAAAACTAAAACTCTCCTTTCATGAAGAAGCCAATGGAAGGGGAAACAAAATGCCAGTATACAAAATTGCATTAGCAGGTAATCCAAATTCTTGTATGATTAAAATAGGGAAAACTAATTTTAGAACACTTGTTGATTCAGGAGCAGAGGTGTCATTAATGCATCAAAGCGTTTTTCAAAATCTAAAAGACAAACCTCAATTAATTCGGAAAAAGGTGCACTTACAATCAGTAAATGGAAATTCTCTGAAAGTTATTGGTTGCACTGATATCAACTTTGAGATGAGAGGATTAAAGATGTCTCAAAGATTTTATATTGTAAAAGATTTGAATAGAAATTTTATTTTAGGTAGGGATTGGTTAACAGAAAATGGGGTTCGTTTATATTTTGATCTTGGTTGTTTAAGGGTAGGAAAAACATATGTACCCCTTGAAGAGGATATCCATATTGCTTCCATTGTCAGGCTTGCACGTACAGCCGTTTTAAAACCGCAGACAACAAATATTTGTTCTGGTAATATAAAATATATATCTGAACTAAATGAAACCAAATTATATGAAATTTCATCAATCGAAAATGGTTATATTGGAACAGAACCAGGTCTGATGGTAGCAAATACTGTTGTTAAACCAAATAAACAAAGGAAGTTTCCTGTCATGATTGTAAACAATACTAACAGAACCCTTAAACTTAGAAAGGGCTGTGTTATTGGAAAAGCCGAATTGGTGTATGAGCAAAATATGGTTAGTGTTAAAGATAAAATACAAGCAACTAAAAGATGTACAAATCAAACAGATAATGTCAGTGAAGTTAATGCACCTGATAAACATAAACCGACTATAACAAAATTACTCAAGAAAAATCAAGACTTATTTGCTGCGAAAGATTCTGATTTGGGGCATACTGACACTGTAAAGATGAAAATAAATACTGGAGATAATTCTCCAATCAAATTAAGGCCCTATAGAACACCACTGAATAATAGAATAATTGTTGATCAAGCAATTGATGAGATGATAGAAGCTAAGATCATTTCAAGATCTAAGTCCCCATGGAGCTTCCCAGTTGTAATTGTTGACAAAAAGGATGGTTCCAAAAGATTTTGTGTTGACTTTAGAAAACTAAACAAAATTACAAAAATGAACTCTTATCCACTCCCACTGATTGATGTTATGCTTGCTTTATTAGGAAATGCTAAATATTTCACATCATTAGATTTAAAAAGTGGCTACTGGCAAGTGTTAATGGAGGAAGAGGACAAAGAAAAAACTGCTTTTGCTTGTCATAGGGGATTATTTGAATTTAATGTAATGCCTTTTGGTTTATCAAATGCACCAGCAGTATTTCAAGAGCTCATGTCAATTGTTCTACAAGATCTTGATAAATTTGCAGTTGCATATTTAGATGATATTTTGATTTATTCCTCATCTTTAAATGATCATTTAAGTCACATTCAGCAAGTCTTTGATCGATTGCGACAACATGGCCTTAAATTAAAGTTAAAAAAATGTCATTTCTTACAAGCTGAAACTAATTATTTAGGATTTATCATAAACCAGAATGGAATAAAACCTGATCCTAAGAAAGTAGAAGCAATAGCATCGGTGTCTGCGCCTACAAGTGTACGGGAAGTACGGGGTTTTATTGGTATGTGTAGTTATTACAGAAGATTTATTCCTAATTTCTCTGAAATAGCTAAACCTATAATAGCCTTGACCAAGAAGTATTCAAAATTTAAATGGACTGACGATTGTCAGAGAGCATTCAAATATTTAAAGGATAGTTTGACAGTGATACCTCATTTGGCATATCCAGATGTAAATAAACCATATACGTTATACACAGATGCTAGTCAATCATGCATCGGTGCCTGTCTCACGCAGCCATGCTGTGAAGGAGAAGAGGTAATTCCTGGTATCAAGACAGAAAAACCGATTTATTATCTATCTCATAAGCTAAGTGATACTCAAACAAGATGGTCTACTATCGAAAAGGAGGCTTTTGCTATTCACTATGCTCTACAAAAACTTGATCACTTTTTGCATAATGCCGAATTTACAATCCGAACAGATCACAAGCCATTAAAATATATTTTAGAGGCTCCAATGCAAAACAAAAAGATCCAACTTTGGGCTCTTGGTTTATCTGGTTATAACTGCAAAGTGGAATATATATCTGGACCAGAAAACACTTGTGCTGATTTACTTTCTAGACTTCCAGATGATCAGAAAAACTCAAAGTCAGAGACTGACAATGAGCCCGACATAAATGACAATATTTATGAAATAAATGTTTTCAATTCAAATAGATTTGATACAAGAGAATATGCCAGTTGCTCTGTGGCAGATGAAAATCACAAAGGAAAACCAAGTGTCGATATTCCAGATTTGAATATCACTGTTGAGCAAGATAACGATGAAGAAATAGTAGAAATAAAGACAAATTTGTCTAATGGTAAATCAACCAAAGGGACAGAAAAGAACTATATTGTCATTGACCAGGTACTATATTACATTTCCAACCCGAATGATGAACCCACTTTGAGATTATATATCCCTGAGCACTTAAGGGATAGGGTTGTGAAACAGTACCATGATGACAATGGACATATGGGCATTGATAAAACTTTTGATGCCATCCGTCAAAAGTATTTTTGGCCAAATCTATATAAAAACCTCTATGAATACATATCAAGTTGTGTCACATGTCAAACACGTAGTATGAAGAAAATAAAACCAAGTTTACAAGAAACAGATATTCCACCTTATCCATTTGCAAAAATAGGATTAGATCTGTCAGGGCCATACCCTACAACAATGTCAGGAAACAAATACATTATTGGTTTCATTGATCTATATAGTGGTTGGCCTGAAGCTTTTGCTGTACCAGATAAAAGTGCAGAGAACATAGCACATTTGATAATTGAAGAAATCTTTCCTAGGTTTGGGGCTCCTTTACAGATCATATCAGATAACGGCACTGAAAATGTAAATAAAACTGTAAAACAGGTCCTTGAAGCATTAAATATACATCATGTAACAACTTCGTTTTATCATCCACAAGGAAATGCTAAAATCGAAAGATTTCATAGAACTTTACATGACATATTAGCTAAGAAATTGAAAGATAACACAAATACTTGGGACATGTATCTCAATCAAACCTTAGCTGCAATTCGCTTTAATATCAATGAGTCATCCCACTTTAGTCCATTCTTCCTGTTGTACAACAGAGATGTGGTGTTACCCATTGATAATCTTCTAAAACCACGTAAAAAGTACCATGGCGAGGAAATGCATAAAATAGCACTTGAACAACAACATAAAGCATTCACATTAGTTCACCGAAATCTAAAACAGGCAAAGAAAAGGCAAGCAAAATATGCTGACAGAGGTAGTAAAGATATTAAATTTGAAGTAGGGGATCCTGTTTATTACAAAAACCATTCAAAGAAAAGTAAACTTGACAATAATTGGAAACCATACTACCGTGTTATCAAAATCCAGTCCCCAACATCATGTGTGATACGAAATCAACTTGATGGAACAATTGTAAAAGTTCATGTGGAACACTTAAGAAAAGCAAATTTAGATAATTGGGAAATTCCCAAGGATAACCTAGGTAAGCTATCTAGAAAAGCTACCTATGTTGTCCCACCAGAAAGTAGTAGTACAGACAGTGAAGATTCAGATGACACAGAATCAAAGAATGCCCTTGCAAAACTTGCAAGGAAATACAGAAAGGAAAATGACAATTCAGAGGAAGAGGATAATATACCTCTTATGGAATTATCCAAACGACTTAAACAAAAGAGGTTCTCTGAAACTGATGCAGAAGACACTTCTGACACTGAATTAATGAAACAAGACATTCAGTCGCCTGAATCTCTGAGTGAGGTTTCGGATGATGCAATGTCTGTCAATGAAACAAGTTATAAGCCAAAACGACTTAAAGTAGGTCGAAGAAATAAAATGAAACTACTGTTGCGATCTATAGCTGGCATTTTATAAAGGCTTCATGGGTACCCATAGTATAAATAATGATAGGTGTATGTGTATATATATTTTCAGGACTAACGGTGACATAAGGAAATGTATTGTTCTATCTTGCTACTCCTCTTGGGCTGGACATATGCATTACATATGCATGAAAATGTCATATTTAACCAGGTTAATGAGATAGTATTGACAAAATCTAAGTGGCTTATGACCATAGTTGTTGACCTCGATTCATATCAGAACTTTCTAGACAAACTGTCGACTGACATCGAC
The DNA here is from genome assembly GCA_963580285.1 of Lucinisca nassula. Classification (NCBI taxonomy): domain Eukaryota; kingdom Metazoa; phylum Mollusca; class Bivalvia; order Lucinida; family Lucinidae; genus Lucinisca; species Lucinisca nassula. The sequence continues at coordinate 53,045,551 of OY757014.1, read as the reverse complement.
GACGCAAGCGCATTAGCTGAAATAGTAATTAAACGGTACACAAAAGATGGTCATGATAATTATAAAGCTACCTTTAAATCTCTTCACAATGAAGTGCTTGCATTAAAGACGACCTTTGACAGTATCATGGACAGTTATACTGATTTTAGATCCTTAAGGAATAAAAGATCTATTCTTCCGTTGGGAGGGGAAATTTTAAATTTTTTATTTGGCACTGTGTCTCAGGACCAGATTGATGTTATTCAAAGAAATATCAACCACCTTTCAGCTAATCAACAAAACATTGTTCATGTTCTAAAAGAAAGTATTTCACTTTTGAACTCTTCCAGAATGGAAATTGCTGTTAATAGACACTCAATTAATGACATTCTTTCCACGCTGTCAGATATTGATATTAAAATAAATAATGTTACTGAAGCCATTGAAAAGCGATTTGTTGAAATGGAAAATTTCATAAAAATGTATTTACAACTTGACCTGATAACTGAAGAACTAAAACAGGTAACTCAAAGAGCACTTTGGACACTGCAGCATCTAAAATTAAAATTGAACATGCTGTCAAGTGAAAGGCTTTCACCTTCGGTAATTGCTCCTGCAATGCTGAGGAAAATTCTTCTTGAAATAGAAAACAAGTTGCCACGGTCATTAAGGTTGCCAGATAATCCAAATAAAACCTTATGGAAATATTACAAGTATTTGACTTGCAGTACAATAGTTAGGGATAAACAGATACTCATTGTAGTGTCAATCCCATTATTGGACTTGAGCAGTACATATGAAGTTTTTAATGTTCATAACTTACCGCTTCCTTTTATGAACCAAACGAAGGGAGTAATCCAATCGACAGAGATGACTGCACAGCTTGAAATAGAAGCTAATTATATTGCTTTTAATGTTGAAAGAACAAAGTACATTTTACTTGATAAGTTTGAGACTCACCACTGCTCTAATCCTTGGCTAAACTATTGTCAAATTCAGAGTCCAATATACCCTGTTAGTCTAAATAGACTATGTGTGGTCTCACTATTTTTGAAACATGATACTAACATAAAACAATACTGTAGAACTAAAGTTCATTTCAGGTCACATCTCCCTGTTGCGCAATTTATTGGTCATGGGAAATGGGCTGTAGCCACAAGCAAACTTCTTAAATTCTCCATCGTATGTCAAAATACTAGCAAAAGTATGTCAAAAATACAAATAGAACCTCCTCTTGGTATTATATATTTGAATACATTCTGTTTAGCCGCAAATAGGCATCTCTCACTAACTTCACCTTTCGATGGAAGGAGTCAATACTATATACATGATAAATTTCTTGACCTGATTGGATCACATGTTAATGTGTCTGGATTGCATCTCTGGGAGCCCTTTCATAACTCTCTTTCAAATATTACAAAGATTAACATCCCTAAGGAATTTGAGGAAATAAAATACATGCCTATGAATAGGCTTATTCAAAGGCTGCAATCAGTAAATATGGTTCCAACTGAGAGCAAAGGGTGGTCAACTTGGGTCTATCTATTTATTGGAGTCATCAGTGTTATAATCTTTGGAATAATAATAGTTATTTATCATAAATATTCTGATCAAATCAAAACGTACTGGTTAGCCATTGGAGGTGGTAACGAAGGGAAGAACACGAAACGATCTTTGCCCAGTTCCTGTGAGTTGGCGGTGGAAGAATCCACAAGTATGAATAGTACTAATCGGAAGGTTTATCCGACGCCAAAGAAAAAAGAAGAACATACAACTACAGAAGAAAGAACACATACAATAGACATTTTAAGTATAAAATAGGAAAAAAACGTGAATAATAAAGACTAGAAACTGTTGTTTTTATTGTATATAGAGTTTGTCACTATAAGTGTGTATTTTTGTGTTTGTTTATTGGTGTTATGTAAATTTATTCATGTTCCTAGATTAGTTTGATTACACTGATTGAGTTTAAATTAAATCAATTAAAATTAGCATAAAACCAGGCAATTTAGAATAATTACTTAATTTAATTTAATGATAATTTGGGACATTAATACAATATAAGAGAATACTTATAAAAAAAAGCTTAGCAGTTTCAAAAAGCATTTTGACTAGTAGTGTAATATTATTAAAGAAAGAAAAAAAAAAAAAAAAAAAAAAACATGGAGGAAATTATATGCAGTGAAATAAGGAAAAATATTGTAGAAGTGTCAAATAGATCTAGTGACAGAGAACATAGATGTCCAACAGGGAAATTTTGCATAATCGCGTTAATAAGACATTTTGATAGAGCCTATAGGGATTTATTCGATAAAACAAGACAGCCAAACTTAGAGCCTTTATTTTTCGGACTATTGTATTGTTATTTCAGAAACCAGGGAATGTCCCATGAAAATTCGTTAAAAGAATCTAATGTTGCAGAGCTAAATAATAAAATGGGAAAAATTGGGACATATTTAAGGACATTCCAGAAACTTTGGAATGAATTTATTGAGGGGGCGAAAAAACTGTCATTAGGAAAGTCAGCCAGTAATCCAATAATTATAGAGGACAGCGATGACAGTGACTATAATGAGTCCGATATGGAGGATACCACTGGCGGGGTTAGAATTTAAGTTGAATGATAATTGTTATTAAAGGTAAATATTACTCTATTATTTCCTCCATGGTAGCATGTGTAGTATCATGTGTAGTTATGTAATTTTGTGCCATATGCTGCTGCTGTTCATTGTATTTTACATTTAGGTTTTGCTAGAATCTTTTAGAATTTTAGCTTATAGTTAAAATTCTTAAGGATGGAAGCAGTGTAGCAAAACATGAGCAGCATAAGGTCCAAAATCTTAAGAAACTAGGGCAACTTGCACCTACAATTAATCAATTGATTAGAAATGTAAGTTAATACTTTGTTTACTTCCAAGTCACGTTTCTAATAATTTCACTAATTTATTTTATCAAAAACTAATTAAGTTGTTTACTTTTAAGTTACATTTACAAATTAAAAAGAGATTAAATAATTATTTTGTTTATACTAAAGTCATGTTCTATGAAATTACTTGATTAACATCAAACAGGAATTGATGAAAGGGTGTGTTTTAATTTCACAGTAATTGATTTTTAATAGTTTTTGGGTGGGTTTTAATTTCACAGTAATTAACTTTTAATACATTTTGGGTGTGTTTTAATTAACTCATTTACATAGTGGGTTATTCGGTTAAGTGGGTGACCAACCTTGTGAGTCATGGAACACTATATAAGCAGGTTGCTCTAGGTTCAAGTGGGTAGTTCTTTAGTACTTCTTTGATAGATGTTTAGAAGTTTTGTCGAAAACAATAAAATATACAAACATTAAACTACTCCAGACTTTGGAAAACGTTTTGTCTTTCCTTTTATATTATACCCCTTAATGTTATAACAAACTGCCTGGAAAAAAGTGGTATTCTTATCACCCACAGTCCGTGTTAGGAGCAAAAATAAGAAAACGATAGCATCCCTGGTACCATTACGATAACACACCCATGCTACATAGTGCAATTTTTATATCTCAAAAATGGCTACTTTTCTGACGAAAATATGTGATATTTTTCTTATTTATACAGCAAACATAGGTTGTGGGTACTTTTTAGAACCGCCTCAATGAGGCGGTTCTAACGAGTACCCACAACCTATGTCTTGGAGCAGAAATAAGAAAAATATTGTTTACCCCCGTAAACCCCAGTTTTCTCTATATAAAGTGGGGTGTAAGGGGGTGTTCATTTCACGGACTTGTTCACGTGATGACTCCACTTTGTCAAAAGTAGGGATCCAATAAGAATGATCACTCATCACATAAACTCAAGGGTATGTAATGCTCGTTACCGGATTATGCAGAGAAAAGTGTACACTTTATTTGTTTGTTTTCCAGTTTCCCTGTGTCGCGGGTCGTCAGCTGCTGGGGTCCCAGGGAACGAATCCATGCTGGCACGGTGAATAGGGTGACCACCGCTCGGCTCCAGCACCGTGTACACTTTACGAAAACACGCCTATACAAATACATTGTAAACTTTACCGCCGAAAAAACGCAAATTTTAAGAATTTAAAATTGTGGTAATTTTCTTATTTCTGTTCAAAATATAGTTAGAACCGAGGCGGCTCTAACGAGTACCCACCATCTATATTTTGAGCAGAAATAAGAAAAATGAGGTAAACCCTTGTAAACCCCTGTTACTATATAAAAGTGGGGTTCAAGGGGTCAACATTATATATGCGTGTTTTCGTGATTGGAATATTTTTCTTTTCCTTTGGAATCATTGATTCCATTGTGGAAAATATGTTAGGGTCACTGATGCGGCCTAATTTGCCGAAACTAGCTAGTCTGGCCCAGAAAACATGTACACTTCATATGTTCCAGTTCTGTGGTGTATTCCTTGCTTCCAAAGAATAACCCTTTTATAGAACATATTTGATAAATAACTTCGCTCAATATAGTGCATTTTTCACATCTCCAAAATGGCTACCTCTCTGGTGAAATCCGTGATATTTTTCTATTTTTACCGCAGGTTCTACCGAGTTCCAACCATTCGTTCAAATAGAAATTGTCATTATTTAAACAATAACAAAATTATAGAGAAGCAGATTTGAAAACCGCAATTATATCGGCTTGATTATCTTTTCAAATAGTCAGCATGAAAAAAAAAAAAAATGATTGATTGATTGATTGATTGATTAATTTGAGGTTTAACGTCCCCGTCAACACTGTATAGTTCACTTTGGAGACGTTGCTTCTAGTTTTGTGTGATTTCACCCGACATTGAAATGAAATGACCTCTCAAGTCCTGTTTCCCAATAGAACCAAAAGGGTTGATAAACATTGCCGGTCCGACTCGCACCGCCTTGCCTGGGCAGGCTTAGATCGGTTTACCAGTATTTGTATGCGGTCGGTTTCAGCTCTGCGTGTAAGCATAACGCAGCCCGTCTATTTTGTCAAGCCCCGATGGGCGGGGACCGATAAAAATGCAAAAGGACAGGGGCATATTGTGTACCAATGGAAATGCCAGCCACTTGTATATATAATTTAAAACAAACTTTCATTTAAATAATATCCTAATAAAAAAAAAAAAAAGGAGCCGGCCTCGGTAGCTCAGTCAGATGCGCGTCTTCATTTCGTGGATATTGATCATGAAATCTTTTCTACGGTCATTCTCTCCCTTCCGCTGATCCAAGAAGGGCAGCCGAAAGAATGTGCACTGTACTGGTTAACCGCTTACGTATAAACCTGGCCGCTTACGTAAAAGCCTGCCCAGGAAAGGTGTGAGTAGGTAAACTGACCGGCTCAAAAATGACATAAAACAAAGAAACAAAAAAAAAAAAAAAAAAAAAGAAACAGCTTCGCTGTCACCCACCAGAATGTTGGAAATTACTACGTTTGTTGCACGAACGAGGGCTGATTGATATGTCGTGAGCCTCATATTGAAGGATTTGAATTTTGTCGGACATATTGTATTATTTTACAACATAACCCCCTTCAGTATCTATAGACTTTTGCGAGCGGTGTTTAAGGGCCTCGATGGCACTTTTATAGAACTCCTTTTCTTGGCTGTTAAAATGTCATCCACTGCATATATGACGTCATCATCGGACAGAAAGTGGGTGCCTGAAATAGCCGTTTTCAATTTTGGAAATAGATGAAAGTTTGATGGAGCGAGATCAGATGGTAAAGGCGGATGCTCAATCTATTTAAATCCACAATCATGAATGGCAGCCATGGCAATGACAGACTTGTGAACAGAAGTATTGTCCTGATGGAACAACACACCTTTAGTGAGCTTTCCGCTGCCCTTAAGTTTAATATATTCCCGTTACTGCGCCAGAAGTGAAGCATAGTATGTGCCGTTGACTGTTTGTCCCCTTTGGAGATAATCTATCAACCAGAATACCATCTGCATCTGCACTGTACCCTTCCCAGCTGATGGAACAAAAACCGAGGCCATACACTGTATCCTTCCGAGCTGATGGAACAGCTTTTGCTTTCGTTGGTGGGGTGAGCTAGTGTGCTTCCATTGTTTCGATTGTTGTTTGGCCTCTGGGGTAAAATGATAGACCAATGTTTCATCCATAGTGACAAATCTCTGCATCTTCCTCAAAAAGGTTAAGATTAGCATGCAATAATGTGCGCCTGGTGTGTTTCAGATCAACTGTCAGAAGTCTTGTTACCCATTGGGCCGATAGTTTTCTCATTGCAAGATCCTCTGTCAGAATGGAATGTACTCTTTCCTGTGAAATGCCAACTCTACTGCCTGTATATCGTTCTGTGACTCGCCTGTCATTCATAACAATATCATGGACTTTATTGACCATTTCTAGGGTTGAAACATTGACATGCCTTCCAGGACGGGATCATCCTCAAGGCTTTGTCTGCCACACCTAAATTCCCCACCATCCTTTTCACTGTAGCATATGAAGAGGCATCTTTCTCTAGTGTTGCTACCATATAATTATGGATATCCTTAGGTGTTTAATAGAAGCGAAGGCAATGATCATGAACCCACAGCTCCCATCCATCAGAGACACCGAGGGGAAAGAAGCACACACATGAAACAACTAGACCGTAATGGAAACATCAATAGCGGAAAGCCAAAAAGACAGTTACTTTCCCACAAAATGGCCAATTGGCTATCCTTTTACCTTTTTACTAAATCTTTAAACATTTTATGCATATATTGAATCACTGCTCTTTCACCGATTTTGTGCCTTTGGCAAAAGCTGCATGGCTTGTTTCCTCGTCTATATAAACAGTCCAAAATAGACCAGTCCTTGGGAACACTGTCCTATATAACCAGAGAACAGTAGGACTTAAAAAGACCATCCCTGCGTACCTCCTTTAATACGATGCTCACAACATATCAACCAGCCCTCGTATTTGTTAACGTGATTTTACATGCACAGTTTTGCATGAACCGTCGTTAGTTACATAATGTGATTTGGTTACTTTGTTTGATATTCAACACCGTCAAGTAAACCTATTGTTGAGAATAAGCAGACTGGTGCTCACCCCTAACAACGTTATTTGTCGGAAGATAATTTTGTACGATGTTGCAAGGCTTAATTACGGTTTGATTGCTGCTGCTTCATGGTCCAACTAGGAAAAGTGTGGGATTGGCCTTTTAAAGTCAAGCCAAAATCAATATTTAACCCATTTAGTATATATAGAGCAGAAATAAGAAACATGGTTTACCTCTGTAAACCCAAGTTTTATTATATAAAAGTGAGGTTTATATAGGCGTGTTTTCGTGATGATTATTTTACTGTGTGTAATTACATGCAATTTACCCCAGAAAATAATAACTGAACCAGGGCACAGCACTCCATGCAATTTACGTGTGCCCAGCAAAGAATCACACCAGCGTGCGCATCCTAGACATCTCTTGCTGCATGAAGAAGCATTGGATCTTTCGCACAACGTAGACTCTGATCAGAAAAAGTACCTAAGGGTTTTAAGTAGTATTCCCACAACCGGCATGATTGGCAGTAAATAGCAGCAATTGCCAATTAAGCATGTGTGTGAAGTACCCGAAAAAAAAAAAAAAAAAAAAAAAAAAGATTTTTCACCGAAATCGATACATTTTCGCTAGTGAAAAAAATCAATAATTAAAGTATTTTGTTTTTTTTTTCTTCTCCGCTTCTTTTGTAAACAATATGAAGTGTTTGTTAATTGCGCATCAGTCACATGTAGTAAAAAAATATTAAACAAAAAATAACAAATCAAAAACAGTAAATATATAAATTAGACAAAATAAAAATAAATTTATTTCAGCTTTAAATCTCATTAACAAAAATGTTTTCAGCAGCCCACTTTGAGATTCGTCTTAAACCAGCTAAAACCCGGAAATTTCCGATTAAATCCGATAATCGCGTAATATGAGAACCGATAGCTATAAATAGATACAATGAGGAGAGACGGCTCAAAGCATTGAAAATGGCAAGAAAACAACATGAAAATGACCAACTTTCTTTTTATTTGATACTCAATCATTTGATACTGTTGGAAAGAAAAAACGTTTTTCTTCTAGAATTTTTAATCACATTCTTAACAACATATTTTATAATTTTACTATTAGAGAATAAAAACAGACACCCTCGTGAGTTTTTGCTAATTTTCTATTGAAGTAAACGCGAGGTTCACGAGACGAAGGGTCCTATTTTCATTTCAAAATTGGCCCGTTTAAATTTTATTTAAAAATATAAAATTATAATCAAAATTAAGACAAAGGATTGAATTTTTATTATTTTTTAATCACATTTTCGCTATCTAGCCTAGTATTTTTATATCATGTCTTAGATTCACATGTCCTATTAATTTCTGTAGAATTTGTTGCGCGGTTTAAATCTGACACAGGTAATAGGCGGATTACAATTGTCCCACATGGTTAGAATTTAAAACAGATATATTATGTCATTAAGTATCTTTCATTAAGTATCTTTTTGTGCGGAGGTCCATTTCTAAGCCCTCTTTTGCAGAGTATTCTCGAATGCGTTGGCGTCGTAAACTGAATATTGTGATCCATAATCAGTATCCATAGCGTTTGACAGTAATTTCATTCTAAGCCTGTCTGATTGCTTTTCCATTATTTGAGGAAACATTACATCGAGAAAAATATGAATAATATTGCACGCAATATAGCAGACTATATGACACGCTAATGACCTGTTGTCGGCTATAAAATAATAGGGAACGACATAATTTGTTTCGCATACAAGGTCGCACAGCAGCGAGGCATTAACAGCAGATTATAGATGGGACAGAAACACGGACATAAAATAAAGTCTTACAAACAGGATGGACGCCTCTGTCTCAACCCATTTCTCTCTTTCGCATGTGCGTGAAAATATAAACAGGGTTGCGAAGAGAGAGAGAGAGAGAGAGAGAGAGAGAGAGAGAGAGAGAGAGAGAGAGAGAGAGAGAGAGAGAGAGAGAGAGAGAGAGAGAGATTGCGGCTTTATTTCTGTGAGATAGAGATTCGAAGCATCAAGTTACTTGCAACATTATGTAATGAAAAACTAAACAAAAGTGGGGTTTAAAGAACATACATCATAGCTCCAGATAAAAAGGGGTTAATGGGGACAGTTTTGGTATAACTTTACACTGAAGCCTCGTTAAAACACAGTTTATTATAACACGGTTTTGGTTATAACACGGTTGGAAGATGGATCCCGACAATGTTCAGAATTACTTTGAAACATGACCTAGTAACTGCAAGAATATAAAGATTATATAGAAAAATGACCATGAATGGACATGTTCATCACGAAAACACGCCTATTATAACTTTGTTACACTTGAAACTCACATTTATATACATGTTGTAAAACTGAAGTTTACAGGGGTAAATCTTATTTTCTTATTTCTGCTCTAAAATCTATATTTTTAGCAGAAATAAGAAAAATATCGCAATTTTTATTCTTAAAATTTTTGTGTTTTTTTTCCGCTGTAATATTTACACTGTATTTGTATAGGCGTGTTTGCGTAATGTCTATATAATCCATATTTTTTGTTCGGATATGCAGGGCAGATTAACTTAAACGATTTCTGCTTTGGATCACAATAAAAGCGTTATAAGAAATCATTACGATAACAAACCCGCGCGACATAGTGCATTTTTCAAATCTCCAAAATGGCTATTTACAGAGTGGGGTTTAGAGGGGGGTGGGGGGGTGGTCATTTCACGGACTTGTTCACGTGATGTTGTGCTGTATTTCTAATGTCTCCATAAAACATATGTTATGAGTTCTTTGTTAACAAATATGACGTTATATGATTTGGATTGATAATTGATTGACTGATGATTGATTGCTTGATTAATTGATCTTTCACGACGCATCAGCACAAAGTAGGCCATATCGCTTCCAACGAAAATAAGAGGACAGCTACAGATAGAGATAACGTTAAAGAAAAAAGGATCAGTAGGAAATTGTAAAAGGTTAAATCTGAAATATTCAAAGTTAGTGGAATTGCATTGCATATATAAAAATAGGTGAAATACCAAGTTTAAAAATTATATTTTTGTGCGAAGACTGCCGCTATAAGGAAATAATAATAATAGTAAACATTTTGAAAATGTGTTTGTTTGATTGGAGGTTTAACGTCCCCGTCAACACTGTAAAAGTCATTTTGGAGACGTTGCTTCCAATTTTGTGGGACTTTTACCCGACATTGAGATGAAATGACATCTCAACCCTGCCGCCCAATGAAACCAATAGGGTTTATAAGATTGGACGGTCCGACGCGCACCGCTTTGCCTGGACAGGCTTAGCTCCTCTAAGCGGTTTACCAGTACTCGTGTGTGGGTCGGTTTCAGCTCTGCGTGGAAGCATCATGCAGCCCATATATTTCTTCAAGCCCCGATTGACGGTAGCCGCAAACATTGTGAAAAGGATATGTTCAATGGCGAAGGGAGCGTCGCAAGAAATGCACTCTGGTTGTTCCTTCTTTTCTTGTTTTGATGTAAATTTGTGATGTTTTTATTTCTTCTTCCAAAAGTAGATTGTTTATGGACTGGGGTTTGCAAAGGTATTCATTACACGCAATTGTAGACGTTTCCGTTCAAGATAATTGGTAATCTTTATTAATCATTTGGATGCACTGATTACGAAAACACGCCTATTCAGATATATTGATAAAATTTAATCACCCAAAAAAATGAAAATTTTCAGATAAAAATCGTGATATTTTTCATATATCTGCTCAAAACATGGATTGTGGGTACTCGTTAGAACCGGTTTTGCTCCAAATATAGATTGCGGGCACTCGTTAGAACCGCCTCGATGAGGCCGTTCTAACGAGTGCCCACAATCTATATTTGGAGCAAAACCGGTTCTAACGAGTACCCACAATCTATGTTTCTGAGCAGAAATAAGAAAAATATTACATACCCCTTTAAATCCCAGTTGTACTATATAAAATTGGGGTTGAACGGGTCAAAATTATATAGGAGTGTTCTCGTGATGGACAACCCGGGACTGCATTAATAAAACACTCCTCTTCAAATATGTCCAAACTTTTACCACAAAAAAAATGAAAATTTTCAGATTAAACATCTGATAGTTTTCATATTTTTGCTACAAATATAAACTGTGGGTACTTGTTGGAACCTCCTCGCCCAGGCGGTTCTAACTAGAACCAACAATCTATGTTTTTGAGCAGAAATAAGCAAAACAATGTTTAACGGGATAGCTAGTTGGCCATTTTTCGGGAAAGTAACCGTCCATTTGGCTTTCCGCTATTGATGTTTCCATTAGGGTCTAGTTATTTCATGTTTGTGTTTCTTTCCCTTTGGTGTCACTGCTGGGAGATGTTGGTTAATTGTATCGATTCCTGAATATTGCCTTCACTTCTATTTTACTGTATAAAAGCGTGGTTTAAGGGGGTCAAAATTATATAGGCGTGTTTTCGTGATGGACTAAATTAAATACACCATAGTGAGGCTACTTTAAGAGTTAGACCGTAGCAGAAAATTTATGATCATTGGTTGTGCTGTTCTCTGATCATTCGAGGTGCTACATGCGTGATACCGATAGATCTAAACAACAGAGAAATCAAAACAAATATCGACCATTGTCCCATTCTGCTAATTAACTGATTGGCCTGCGGGTACGTGTTAATTAGAAATTTCAATTACTCTTTATCTAGCGAAAATCAACCACAAAGCTCCACATAAGTCGCCTGGTACGGTCCTAAATCTGTATTGACATTGCCTAATCTACGTCAGTTCGCATTCATGCATTTTATCCTAATGATTTGAAAATTAAAAATAAAATGTTACCCGGAATAAGCTGGAAACTCTGAAAACGCGGGAATTAATTGTAATATGTTTTATTCATTTTAAGTTTTACTATAAATATTACCTTTAAGCAAACTGTGTAGATACAGATTGGACGCCGCAGCTGGATGTGTGCTCCTTGCCAATGTCCTTTTTAGGGGATACTATAGGCTCACAATGGGCTATTGTGAAGCACTGAGCCAATTATATATTGTTTAAATGATGGCCCTTGATAACCTTGGCCTGTTGGGACAACCATCAACTTTGGTAGTATGGGAAACAATGAAAATTTTGTAGTATGGGAAAAAGTTAAAACCGTGTATTTTTCGGAAACGATTGCAGCCTGTGGTCTAAACATACAGTAGAACTTCGATGGCTCGAACACCGATGGCTCGTTTACCATGAATGAGTCGAACACATTCTTGAGTCCCTAGCAAAATCCTCTACATAAGAAATAATGGGGGATAATTCAGAAGATTTTAGTCTTTTATCTTGCAAATGTATGCTGTGTGTACTCATTAGAATCGCCTCGATGAGGCGATTCTAATGAGTACACACCGCATACATATTCATTATAGAACACCGCAAAGATGTCAAAAAGTATCTCGTTATGTCTCCTGGCAGTAACTCTCAGTGGCTCGAACTACCCCTGTCTCGAACAGATTTTCGAGGTCCCAAAGGTGTTCGAGCCATTGAAGTTCGACTGTATGTAGATGTTGTTAGCTGAATGTGTAAATGAAACTGCATGAATATTCAAGGTCAAGGTCCTTGACCTTAGCCCAACGTCATTCAGATATATATGGAAATGAAAAAATGGTTTTCTCAGAAACCACTTGCCCGTTTGTAACCAAAATAGAAGTGAAGGCAATTATCAGGAATCGATTCAATTAACCCACAGCTCCCATCAGAGACACCAAAGGGAAAGAAAAACATACACGAAATAACTAGACCCTAATGGAAACCTCAATAACGGAGACCACAAAATGACCAATTGGCTATCCAAAAATAAAACGATATAAGCGACACACACATTCAAAGACAAATTATATCAAAAATAAACCGCGACAGAAGAACCGCCTTGTATTTCACTGGTGTGTGTGTGGGGGCGGGGGAGGGGGTGGGGACGGGGGGCTTAAATCGATTTTACGCGGCCGCAATCTCCGCCCTTACTTCTGACGCGATTTAGACAAATAAATTGTCCATTCCGCATGAAGGTTTTCTAACTCACCAGTGCAACATCTCCACAAATCTAATAGTCACAGAGATGAAACAACGGTGAGGACTCGACATAAAAAAAAAACAAAAAAAAAACACTTAATTGGAGCAAAAGAAAACCAACAGTTAAACTTCGATGGGCCCGACCAGAGACGGGGCATCAGATACCCACCAATATTACAAAAATAAATTTTAATTTCAAGTAAGCCATTACGCTGGAACCGTCATAAAATCTGAGGACTGACCCAGCGGTTTGCAATTAAAGAGGGGAGCAAAGTTATCAACCATGATTGGGTTAACTACCATGCACGCAGTCTGTCGTGTATCATTTATGTTGTAGACCATCCTTTTATATTATATGAAATCGTTTCGGAATAGGGAAATAAAACTTAATTATGAGTTTGGTAACATGACCAATGTGACCACCATGCCCATATATGGTAAAAAATTTCATTTATGAGTTCTAATTCATCATAATTTGTTCAAATGATGACTCTGTCTTGACCTTGAGCCAATTTATGTCAAGGTCAAATGTGGTTGCATCTGCTTTTATATGCGAAAAAGTGGAACATATTTATTTTTCGGAAACGACGAGTATTGTGGCCTGTGTAAAGGTGTCTGATGAAATCAACTTAATAAGTAACAAAGGTCACCTTGACCTTTGGCGAAGATCATACAGATATCAAAATTAAAAATAATAATTCATTAAAAACATGCTGGGCAAATTGATGTCAAATTTCATATGAAGCTTTTTTGGCTGTAAGTGACATAACCTTCATATTTCATATGTGCCTTCCTTGTCACAAGACCTCTCCAGAGGACCATAAGTTTTGACCTTGTGACATTGATCTTGACCAACTTTTAAAAAACTTAAACATTGGCTATACCTTTTTATTGGTTAGTGACAGGGTTTTCATATTTCACATCCGTATTGCTTATGGCAAGATCTTTCAATTGGAACCCTTTTTTTTACCGTAACCTTGACGCTGAACAGGAACATCTTGTTAATGTTATAGTTCGTCTTTTTCATTTGTGTTTTGCTAATATCTTATTAATTTGGGTAGCCTTTTGACCATTTTGTGGAAAATTAACTACCCTTTGTCTTTCCGCCTGTGATGTTTCCATTCCAGTGATGTTAATTTATGTTCGTATTTCCTTCCTTTTGATGTCTTGGAAAGGAGGTGTGAGGTAATTGTATCGATTCCTGATCATTGCCTTCAGTTCTTTTTTTGTCCAGGTCACATGACAAAGATGGCCGTCACGACCATTTATGCGGCACAAAGTCTTCTCTTGAACCAGTGTGTCAATTGCCTTGAAACAATGACTGTATCGCTGTGGTAATTTATTCAAATGATGAGTCTGAGTTGACCTAGGCTCATTTCACACCACGGTCTAATGAGGTCATATGTGCTTTTGTATGGGAAGAAAGTGGAAATTAATAATTTTTCGAAAAGCATCATTGCCCGTATTTTTAAAGATGATATATACAATCAGCTAAACGAGTTAATCATTGACCTTGGTCCAGGATCTCTCAGATATCAAAATAAACTTATAAAAAAGAAGAAAAAAAGAAATAAAATATCCAATACCCTTTGAGACATATTGATGGTACTGGGTACAGATGTAAATGAGGTAAAGAAGGCGTGTCATGCACAAGAACCACAATTCTGGGTTTCATGTTTTTTAGTAGTTCCCCTGTCAATATAACCTTCTGATGGCCATAACTCCATTACCCTTTGAGATATTTTGCTGGTACTTGCAACAATTGTATACATGGTTGAAAACGCATTTCATGTGCAAGAACTATAACTCAGTATACCAGTACTTTGTACATTGGAAATCTTGGATCTACATCATGTTGAGAAGCGATCCTTAGGTGAAGTTAAACTCAATAAACACTACATATACACAATCTTGCAGATGTCACAGCAATATACTGTTGGCTTAATAGTGTATTTTAATTCTGGTGCACTTTCTATTTGTGAACAATCTTCTAAAGGCCATATTGGCTTTTGGTCGGGGGATTTGCCATCTCTTCTGATGGCTATTTTTCTTATTTCTGATCCAAGACATAGGTTGTGGGTACTCATTAAAGAGCACGCACAATTTGTGTTTTGAGTACATTTTTTCGCAGATTTTCATATTTTGGAGATTTAAAATAATTAGAGATTATCACATGGGATTTTGGTTATCGCCCGATGTATCAACCCGAGACCCCATTATCTGCCCGAAGGCTTTAGCCTGAGGGCAGATAATGGTCGAGGGTTGATACAGAGGGCGATAATCAAAACCCCGTGTTATAATTTGTTTACCACATATTCAGATCCTATTCTTACTGTGTTTGACGTTCATAAATTGAGAAAAAAATGTGATAAAAAGCGTAATTCAAGCAAAAAAGCGCGTAACGTCACGCCTAGCTATTCGCGTTACGTCATGTAATTGGCAACGTCACAATAACGTCATGAGTGGGCTGATAACCGCTGTCCGTTCAAAATACACTGTTTCCGGTTATCAGACCGGGCGGGCTGATAACCGGAAATGGAAACAAGCATTATCACACATGCAAAACATGGGTTATCATGTTAAATATAGTACTGAATAAGTGATAATGTATTATATCGCACGGACGTGTTATCGTATTTGCGACCAGGAAAGACACAAACAAGCCAGCTCAGCTACACCGACTACCAATATATAGAAACTAGAGGTGTCGTTCTATACAAACAGCTAACAAATATGGACCGGGGTACAGCATTTCCTACAGTTTACATGTGCGCCCAGCGAAGACTCAGATAAGCCTGCGCATACGCGCAGTCTGATCAGAGTCTTCGTTGTGTGCTCGAAGGGTAGCTAAGGCCCCAATGCTCCTTCAATCAGCCGGAGAAGTCTCTGACCAGACAATATTGATGCGCAGGCTGATCTGATTCTTCGCTGGGCGCACATGTTATTTGTTGGAAATGCTGTGCCCCGGCTCATATGTGATGATCAGATTGCGTGGATACCCAGACTAATCTGCACTTGAAACAGGCTCCCTAGTGAGGCCGCTTTGATTATGTGCTCTGATTATGATATTAGGTTATTTGTTATATCCAAAACGGAAATCATTTTCAATTTATATTGGTTCTAGTGGGGCCTTAAGAAGCCATGTTTCTGACAGAAGTCATTCGTTTTATGATAGAGTGGGAAATTTCTCCTATATGTTTTAGCTGCATAAATGCTGATTTCGTATTTACGTTACCAGTGCATTTATCGACCTCCGTGGCCTAAAGGATTAGAGCGCTGACTCTTTATTCTTCCTGGCTCGGGTCACAAGTAAGACGTTAAGGTCAGGTATTTTTCCCCGCGTACGCCGGTTTTCGCCCACCTCTCATTAACGATCGGCTCGATATGAGTGAAATAATCTTGAAAGGGCCGTAAAACCAAAACCTTCGTATTACCCACAGCCCGTGTTAGTACCAAAAAGAAGAAAACGATACCATCCCCGGTAAAATCCACTTTGTCAAAAGTAGGGGTCATTAGAATGATCATTCATCACGTAAACTCATTGGTATTAACAATGGTATGCAATGCTCGTTTTCAGAGTATACATAGAAAAATGTACACATTACGGCAATACGCCTATACAAATACATTGTAAACTTTACCGCCGAAAAAACAAAAAAATAAGACTAAATATTTTGATACTTTTCTTATTTCTGCTCAAAATATAGATTGTGGGTACTCGTAAGGACCGCCTCGATGAGGCGGTTCTAACGATTGCCCACAATCTATATTTTGTGCTCGAGGCGGTCCTAACGAGTGCCCACAATCTATATTTCGAGCAGAAATAAGAAAATTAAGGCTTGTAAACCCCTGTTTTACTATATAAATGTGGGGTTTAAGGGATCAAAATTATATAGGCGTGATGGGGATAAATATTATTTTCCTGAAAAAAAAAAGTGTGGGTACTCGTTAGAATCCCCTTTGATAACACACACTTTATATTTGGCGCATAAATGACTCTGAGAAAACTGGTATACATATCCATCTGAAAAATGCATATATATCTACGGAACCCGGGAAGGGACATTTCTGTTCCAATATCTAGCAGAACAGAATTTATAACAATAAAATTAGCGTGGAGTGGAAAACAAAAAATATGTCGTTTAAACGATATAATATTAAGTAAAATTAGAATGGAACAGAAAACGAAAATATGTCGTTTAAACGACATATTTCTTGTTTTCTGTTCCACTCTGAAAAAGTAGCGTGGAATTTAAAACAATAGAATTAGAATGGAACAGAAAACAGAAATATGTCGTTTAAACGACATATTTCTTGTTTTCCATTCCACTCTGAAAAAAGTAGCGTGGAATTTAAAACAATAAAGATGTCGTTTTAACGACATAATCTTGGCCTTTTCATTGGTTAAAGATGTCGTTTTATCAACATAATATGTCGTTAAAACGATATAATCCTAGCCTTTCATTGGTTGGTCATATCACACGGTAATCATGGCGATTATTTCCAGGCGCGACACACTCGTCAATGAAAGGCTAGGATTATATCGTTTTAACGACATATTATGTTGATAAAACGACATCTTTAACCAATGAAAATGCCAAGATTATGTCGATAAAACGACATCTTTATTATTTTAAATTCCACGCTACTTTTTCAGAGTGGAATGGAAAACGACATATTTTCGTTTTCTGTTCCATTCTAATTTTATTGTTTTAAATTCCACGCTACTTTTTCAGAGTGGAACAGAAAACAAGAAATATGTCGTTTAAACGACATATTTTCGTTTTGTGTTCCATTCTAATTTTATTGTTTTAAATTCCACCCTACTTTTTCAGAGTGGAAAAGAAAACAAGAAATATGTCGTTTGAACGACACATTATATCGTTTAAACGACATATTTTTTGTTTTCCACTCCACGCTAATTTTATTGTTTTAAATTCTGTTCTGCTAGAAACTGGAACAGAAATGTTCCTTCCCGGGTTCCGTATATATCGCACGGATATGTTAGCGTACTGGCATAGATCGGTTATTATGATGTTCCTACACTTTATTGTAGACCCAATTTGTGTTTGATAAAAAACATAACACACCCGCTCAACATAGTGTATTTATCACATCTCCAAAATGGCTACTTTTATGATGAAATCCGTGATATTTTTCTTATTTTTACCGCAAGCATACGTTGTGGGTACTCATTGAGAAGGTTCTACCGAGTTGCAACCATTCGTTCAAATAGAAATTGTCGTTATTTAAACAACAACAAAATTATCGAGAAGCAGATTTGAAAACCGCAATTATATCTGCTTGTTTCAAATAATCATCATGAAAAAAGAAAAAAGAAGAAAAAAAAAAAAATGCAAAATTTGATTGATTGATTGATTTGAGGTTTAAGGTCCTCGTCAACACTGTATAGGTCACTTTGGAGACGTTGTTTCCAAGTTTGTGTGACTTTTACCCGACATTGAGATGAAATGACATCTCAAGTCCTGTCGCCCAATAGAACCAATAGGGTTTATAAGCATGGCCGGCCCGAGTCGCACCGCCTAGCCTGGATAGGCTTAGATCCTCTAAGCGGTTTACCAGTACTTGTATGCGGTCGGTTTCAGCTCTGCGTGGAAGCATCATGCAGCCCGTCTATTTCTTCAAGCCCCGATGGGCGGGGGCCGATAAAAATGCAAAAGGACATGGTCATATTGTGTACGCATGGAAATGCCAGCCACTTGTATATGTAATTTAAAACAAACTTTCATATAAATAATATCCTAGCGGCCTCGGTAGCTCAGCCGGATGCGCGTCTGACTTTCGTGGATACTGATCATGAAATCTTTTCTATGGTCATTCTCATCCTTCCGCTGATTCAAGAGGGGCAGTTGTCGGTTTCTTCCGAAAGAATGTGCACTGTACTGGTTAACCGTTTACGTATAAGCCTGGCCGCTTACGTATAAGCTTGCCCAGGAAAGGTGCGGATAGGTAAACTGACCGGCTCAAACATTACATAAAACAAACAAAGAAACAACAACAAAAAAAAAAAAAAAAAAGAAACAGCTTCGCAGTCACCCACTAGAATGTTAGATACTACAATGTTTGTTGCACGTACTAGAGTTGATTGATATGTCATGAGCCTCAAAGTGAAGGATTTGAATTGTGTCGGATATATTGTATTATTTTTCAACATAATCCCCTTCAGTATCTATACGCTTTTGCCAACGGTGTTTAAGGGCCTCAATGTTACTTTTATAGAACTCCTTTTCGTGGCTGTTAAAAAGTCATCCACTGCATATATGACGTCATCAGGCTGCATGATGCTTCCACGCAGAGCTGAACCGACCCGTACATGAGTACTGGTAAACCGCATAGAGGATCTAAGCCTGCCCAGGCAAAGCGTTGCGAGTCTGACCGTCCATGCCTATAAAACCTATTGGTTTCATTGGGCAGCGGGGCTTGAGATGTCATTTCATCTCAATGTCGGGTAAAAGTCACACATAATTGGTAGCAACGTCTCCAAAATAACCTTTACAGTGTTGACGGGGACGTTAAACCTTAAGTCAAACAAACAATATGACGTTATCATCGGACTTAAAGTGGGCGCCTTATATAGCCGTTTTCAGTTTTGGAAATAGATGACAGTTTGATGGACCGAGATCAGATGAATAAGGCGGATGCTCGATCTATTTAAATCCACAATCCTGAATGGCAGCCATAGCAATGACAGACCTTTGAACAGGAGTATTGTCCTGATGGAACAACACACCTTTAGTGAGATTTCCGCGGCGTTTAAGCTTAAAATTTTCCCATAACTGCGCCAAAAGTGAAGCATAGTATGTGCCATTGATTGTTTGTCCCCTTTGGAGATAATATATCAGCCAGAATACCATCTGCATCACAGAAAACCGAGACCATACACTGTACCCTTCCCAGCTGATGGAACAGTCTTTGCCTTCGTTGGTGGGGGTGGGCCAGGGTGCTTCCATTGTTTCGATTGTTGTTTGGCCCCTTGGCTAAAATGATGGACCAATGTTTCATCAATAGTGACAAAACTCTGCATCGGACTCAAAATGGTTAAAATTAGCACGCAGTTATGTGCCCCTGGTGTGTTTCTGATCAACTGTCAGAAGTCTTGGTAGCCATCGGGCCGAAAGCTTTCTCATTGCAAAACCCTCTGTCAGAATGGAATGTACTCTTTCCTGTGAAATGCCAACTCTATTGGCTATATATCTTTCTGTGATGCGCCTGTCTGTCATATCATGGACTTTATAGACCATTTCTGGGGTTGAAACATTGACATACCTTCCAGGACGGGGTTATCCTCAAGGCTTTGTCTGCCACACCTAAATTCCCCACCCACCTTTTTACTGTAGCATAGGAAGAGGCATCTTTCCCTAGTGTTGCTACCATATAATTATGGATATCCTTAAGGTGTTTAATAGAAGTGAAGGCAGTGATCATGAACCCACAGCTCCCATCAGAGACACCAAGGGAAAAGAAGCACAAACATGAAACAACTAGACCCTAATGGAAACTTCAATAGCGGAAAGCCAAAAGGACAGTTACTTTCCCACAAAATGGCCAGTTGGCTATCCTTTTACCTTTTTTACTTAATCTTTAAACCTTTTTCATAAAAGTATTGAATCACTGCTCTTCCACCGATTTTGTGCATTTTGCAAAAGCTGCATAGCTTGTTTCCTCGTCGATATAAACAGTCCAAAAATGACCAGTCCTTGGGAACACTGCCCTATATAGCCAGAGAATAGTAGGACTTAAACAGACCACCCCTGCGTACTTCCTTCAATACGATGCTCTCAACATATCAATTAGCCCTCGTTTTTATTAACGCGATTTTACATGCACCTTCGTTAGTTGCATATATGTAATTTGGTTACTTTGTTTGATATTCAACACCGTCAAGTAAACCTATTGTTGAGAATAAGCAGACTGGTGCTCACCCCTAAGAACGTTATTTGTCGGAGGATAATTTTGTATGATGTTGCAAGGCTTAATTACGGTTTGATTGCTGCTGCTCCATGGTCCAACAAGGAAAAGTGTGGGATTGGCCTTTTAATGTCAAGCAAAAATCAATATTTAACCCATTTAGTACCAGAAACCCCAAAACGGGTACCCTGGCAAACAGTGCAGGCCCAGATCAGACGCCGCAGAACGCGGCGTCTGATCAGGGCCTCCACTGTTTGCTAAAAGTTCAGCCATTTTCCAAATAAATTTTGATGAAAACACAACTTGACACCCCTGAATTTTGAAATGAACTCTTGCTATATATAAGGTGGAAGATTCCATTTGGTAAAAAGGGTTAATTAAAGCTTCTGCCTTTATTGTCTGTTAAGGAGTTTATTCTGATAAACGCCTAAGAAGTCTTTATTTGAACCCCAATAACCAGTGGTATCACATGAGCCCCGCCAAGCGAATTTGTGTCTTCGAGCATTGCGTCATGACAAATTTTAACTGCGCATGCCCAGCCATTCAGAGGGGCCAGGGATATGGCTTTCTGTCTGAAGGTTCATCTTGATGCACTGCTTGTATGAGCGAGCAGCGAAGGTTCTGGCGAGACTGCGCGGATGCGCAGGCTCGCCTGAACCTTCGCTGCTCGCAAAGAGGATAAGTACCAAAATCGCTTGATGGGGCCCACATCAGATTTACATAAGGGGCCATGTGTTTAAATCATTGTAAGCTTCACGAAATTGCTTACTTGCCATTGCATATAGTGTTATACATGTACAATCAAAGCGCCAAAAGGCACTGAAATGACAGATTCTGTGAAAAATTCAGATTTACTGTCTTAAGTGATAAGGACAATGGCGCCGGAGTGCTGATACAATATGCAAATGACTACCCAGCAGGCACACTCGCTAGGGCAACGTCAAATCAACGTCGATGCAACGTCATGACGTTGCACCGACGTTGATGTGACGTCCCTGCTGGGATAGTTGCCAGATTTATGACAACAAAAAGCGTAGACGCAACTTTCTTGTAAAAGCTTACACTTGTTGACTGAGATGTGTTTCGCGGCTCAGTCAAGAACCTGCCTTATGTCATGCGCTACAATAAAGGGAAACACTTTTTGTGCGATGTTTGAAGTTTTGCGGCATGTGACTAATTATTTATCACAACTTGTGCTTACATATTCAGTTATTCAGACCTGCAACAGAATTGGACAGTGATAACTGTTAGGAGTACATTATTGCTGGCTTGCTACCGTACGGTGAAGTTTCTAGCGTCACGTACTTCGCATTTAATTAGGTCATGTAAGTGTTAGAGTTTGTACCCTCTCAGCCCTTTATAGCGAAGTACAGATACCTACAGAGCCAAAAAGGGTATAACCCCGGTGGGTGAGATGGCTCATAATGATACATCGCATTCTGTTCTACATGGTTTGACACGCTGTTGACGACTGTTGACTAGACACCCAATTTATATGTGTAGAATGGACGCATACAAATTCAGTGACTGAAGAGTGAACTTAAGAAACTCGTGGGTGGAAGGGGTAAAATCTTAACCTGACCATTTTGAAATGTAGCAGAGGCCATTTTTTTTTCTCTTAAATTGCGACACAAACTTCATATTTCTTACGATTCATCTGCAGGCAGCTGATTCAAATGAAATCCAATCACTGAAAAATAAGTTAAAATGTAAATTCGTCTGCCCCATGTTTTGTATGGCGCTCTCTTAAGATAACTAACACGTTCATTGTTCGTTTTACGAAAGACATATGTCGTCTGATCTTTCATGGAACTTTCAACTACAGTTGTCGCCAAACCCGTCGCATGATGCAGCTGAATCGTAAGATAAAATCGTCAAGTCGTCTGCTTCAAAAGTTTGTATTACTCTTACAGGATATCTAATACGCTTGTACAATTTTGATAACTGCACCAAACCGGACTTCATTTTGTGCGGACTCATATTTCTATGGCTGTCAAAGCCGGAAGACCTGAAGCCTGAATTACTTTAAACGTGTAGCAGCGCAAGAATAGACAGATAGAATCTGTCATTATAAAAACGAAAAAAAATAGGCTTACAACCCCTTTTATGACAAATGGACTTGTCCAACATATAGCGATGGAGCACCAGCATACAAAGAGTTAAACTTTGGAAACAAAGAACACATTATAGGCAGGAATTAAAAAGTATCTTTTTCTTTTCGAACTCATAATCATGTAGTTCGTTAAATTTCGTTTGCTTTCCAGTGTATAAAACTCTGTGTTTAAAATACAGAAACGGGCTTAGAGGTCGCAGGAATTAAAGTAAAAATGCACTGTGAAGAAATATGGGGAAACATTCTACAGCCGCCATTCATATCTTAAGTTGCAGTATCTTCAGTGAAATGAAGAGAACTGTTGACATATTTTTGTTTCTTGTTGTTTGCTCAAAAACATAGATTGTAAGGACTTGTTAGAACCCACACACTCAGGCAGCCATGTCTGAACTAGAAAAAAAAATACCAAAAAGTGAACCACTTATCACTGAAATGAAGCAGCATAAGTCAGTTTCTTAATCAGCGCCTTTTGTCAAATTCTTTTCTTTCCTGCTTTAGCGTATTATGTTTTTTGGCCGGAAGCTTTAAAACATTACGATAACACACCCGTGCGACATAGTGCATTTTTTTCACATCTCCAAAATGGCTACTTTTCTCAGGAAAATCCGTGATATTTGTCTTATAAATACTGCAAACATAGGTTGTGGGTGCTCGTCAGAACCGCCTCATTGAGGCGGTTCTAACGAGTACCCACAACCTATGTCTTGGAGTAAAAATAAGAAAAATAATGTTTACCCCCGTAAACCCCAGTTTTCTCTATACAAAGTGGGGTGTAAGGGGGTGTTTATATCACAGAATTGTCTACGTGATGAAAATACCAAAAAGTGAACCACTTATCACTGAAATGAAGCAGCATAAGTCAGTTTCTTAATCAGCGCCTTTTGTCAGATTCTTTTCTTTCCTGCTTCAGCATAATTATGGCTTCTCCGTAAGCTTTAAAACGACAATGCACACCGGGTCAGGAAATCTGTATGTTCAGCCTGGAATCGAAATATGTTCTCAAGAATCAGAATTGAATTGAATTGTTACTGGTGACACGTCAAATGACATTCATACACCCCAGGAACATTTATACACCAGGTATAGTATGCGAAAAATAAAACGCTAAATAAAGTAAATTGGAAATTTTCGGTGTGCAAACAAAAAGAATATAATATGAGGTTCAGTTGTAGATGGGCGTTTCCAACCCTCGGGATGATCGTGCAATAGATTGGTGTTTCCAACCCTCGGGATGAGCAACGTCATCCTTCGGGTTGGAAACGCCCATATACAGCCTCGGTTCCGCTCAGCACGGTCATCCTCGGGTCGGAAGCGTCCATCTACAACAGAACCCTATATGAGATTCATATATTCATATACGTATATGTAGATGGCACATGTCCCCAGTTGTTCAAAGCTAACCATTATGCTATCAAGTCCGTGAAATGAGCACCGCCTAAACCCCACTTTATATTCACAAAACTAGGGTTTACAGTGTTATGTATTATTTTGTTTATTTTTGCTACACGGCAAAGGTTGTGGGTACTCTTTAGAACCGCCTCATTGAGGCAGTTCTAACGAGCACCTACAACCTATGTTCGGAGTAAAAATAAGAAAAATAACAGAAATTTTCATCGGAAAAGTAGTAATTTTTATCCCCCGACCGAATAGGTTCGGGGGATATAGCGATCAGCCTGGCGTCCGTCCGTCTGTCCGTCCGTCCGTAGACGCAACCTTGTGATGGCCATAACTCCTATACCCTTTGAGATTCATTGATAGTTTTTGGCACAATTGTTCACAAGGCTGAGACGGCGTGTCATGCGCAAGAACCAGAACTCTGGATGCCATACTTTTTAGTTATCTCCCCTTTTAATAAAATAGAATGACTACTTTGAGATGGCCATAACTCCAGTACCCTTTGAGATATATTGATGGTACCTGGCACAGTTGTTCACAAGGCTGAGACAGCGTGCCATGCACAAGAACCACAACTCTGGCTACCATGGTTTTTGAGCTATCTCCCCTTCCAATAAAATAGAGTGCATACCTTGTGATGGCCATAACTCCAATACCCTTTAAGATATATTGATGATACCTGGCACAGTTGTTCACACGGCCGAGACGGTGTGTCATGTACAAGAACCACAACTCCGGGTGCCATGTTTTTTGAGTTATCTCTCCTTCCAATAAAATAGAGGGACTACCT
Organism: Lucinisca nassula; assembly: GCA_963580285.1. NCBI lineage: Eukaryota > Metazoa > Mollusca > Bivalvia > Lucinida > Lucinidae > Lucinisca > Lucinisca nassula. The sequence goes on along the minus strand of OY757014.1, from coordinate 53,020,335 downwards.
TGTGATGGCCATAACTCCAATACCCTTTAAGATATATTGATGATACCTGGCACAGTTGTTCACAAGGCCGAGACGGTGTGTCATGCACAAGAACCACAACTCTGGCTGCCATGGTTTTTTAGTTATATCCCCTTCCAATAATATAGAATGACTACCTTGTGATGGTCACATCTTCAATACTCTTTGAGATATACTGATGGTACTTGGTACAGTTGTACATGAGGTTAAGCAGGTGTGTCACGTGCAAGAACCTCAACTCTGGGTGCCCTGGTTTTTTAATTATCTCCCCTGACAATATTACCTTATGATGGCCATAACTCCAATACCCTTTGAGATATATTGATGGTACTTGGCACAATTGTATGCAAGGTTGAGACGGCGCTTCATGCCTAAGAACCACAATTCTGGGTGCTATGATAAATATTTGAGTTATCTACCCTTCCAATATAACAGTATGACCAGCTTGTGATCTCCAACACCCTTTGAGACATATTGATGGTACTTTGTTCAGAAATGCATGAGCTTAAGCAGGCATGTCATGCGCAAGAACCACAGTTCTGAGTACCCTGGCTTTTTAGTTATCTCTCTTGAAGAATATTCTTGTGATGGCCATAACTGCATTACTTTTGTGATATATTGCTGGTTTAATTCTGGTGCACTTTCTATTGGTGAACAATCTTCTGAAGGCCATATTGGCTTTTGATCGGGGGATTTGCCATCTCTTCCGACGGCTTTTTTTGGAGAAATGAACGAATGCACCGAGTCACAAGGGTGTGGTTTCGTAATGGATGTCGTTTGTGTTGTTTTAAAGTTTGATTATTTAAGAGAAATAGGATCAGCTGGCAGATCTTTCCGCCATTTTGCAAAGGGAGACAACATTCGGGACTTCCTGTACGTTTTGCTGTTAGCCCTCGTCCATTGAAAAGGGGGTCTACTGTTGAAGGAAATGGTTTGTTCCTCAGGAGTAAATTATTTTCTTTAAGATTTGACCCCTATTGGCATGGGAGACAAAAATAATTTTGCATTAGTTGCCTCCCCTGAAGGTGTATCCATACCCCTTAATATGGCAAGGCACTAATATTTTAGCTGAAAAACTGTGAGCAGGTACTGCAAATGCAAAATCTACTAACGTTATGTTTTGCAGCAAAAATACCACTGCATTTGGTAGAATATTTCACTCTTACCACCAACAAACCCGTTGATTCAACGATGCCTTGAACACATGGACCAAAGTATTGCATTATAGTCAAAGCTTGGCTCACTTGTTTGTCGCTTAGGGTAATAGCTTGGGCTGCATGGTGCTTCTGCACAGTGCTGGAACCGACAGCACATTTGAGTACTGGAAAATCGCCTAGAAAGTCTAAGCATGTGCAGGAAAAGTTGTGCAAGTGGGATCGTCCCTTCCATTGGTCGCTAAGGCTCGAGATCTCTTTTCATCTCGGTGTGGGGTAAAACACCCACACACTCCAAAATGATCTGCATAGTGTTGACGGTGGTTTATAACTGTTGGCCAATGTCCCAGGACATGCGCCGAGTCAATGATGTACAATAAGCTTAACCCTTATCCTGCAATTCACGACAACCCCTACTTTTGCAAACAGTGTAGTTCCTGACCAGATGGTTTCTGAAGAAGCAATTTGATCAGGATCTACACTGTTATTATTTGTTAGAGGTTTTACGTCCAGACCAAACGCAACAGGCGGTGCCTGTGATCAGGGTCTACATTGTTTGCATATAGTACAGGAATTTAAGGGTCCCTGCTCAGGACCACGTTTTCAGGCTACACTCAGAGACAATCGACGGACTGTTCTAGTTAAACCGATAAATAAATGCTGAAGTGTCCCTCAACACGCGATGCAAGTATTCTTCTTTCTCTGAGAAAATGGAGAGCAAATTGGAGACAGCAATCAGTTCGTCTGTTAATAGGAGTACCGTGACATTAATGTGGTATGGATACACCTTCAGAGGAGGCGACCCTCCCAAAATATGTTTAACTTTTTTCTGAATAGGACTCTATTCTTAAAGAAACGGATTTGATCCTGCTAGGCACAATTTTGTTTGTATTGGAGTTTAACGGCCCAGTCAACACTATTTATGTCATTTTTGAGCCGGCCAGTTTACCTAACCACGCTTTCCTGGGCTGGCTTATACGTAAGCGGTTAACCAGTATAGCGCACATTCTTTCGCCAGAAACTGACAACTGCCCTTCTTGAATCAGCATAAGGGAGAGAACGACCATAGAAAATATTTGATGATCAGTCTCCACGAAAGAATGTTGCCGACCCCGGCAGGTATCGAACCCGCGTCCTGCTGATCGCCAGTCAGACGCGCATCCGACTGAAAAGCATTGAGAGTACTGGTGAGTCGATTGTCTCTGCATGTAGGCCGAAGAAACAGTCCTGGACTGTGATTTAAACTGTTTGATTTAACCCTAGAATTCCGGAATTTAAGCAAAACGTGTAGTTTTTTATCAGACGCCGCATTCAGTGGCGTCTGGTCTGGGTCTACATTGGTTGTCAAGCCCAACCTATGATTCCAAGATAACCCTCTTACGCAACACACTGACCTCAGCCACTGCGTTTTTTTTCTATAAACTAGAAATGTGTCAATACAACACAAATGCCCCGTCCAGGGACCTACCTCACCCCTCCCCCCATCACCTTAAGGTCATGAGGCAGGGGCAGAGTTATGGCTGAATGATACTTTTGACATGAATCTATCATCATTCCAAATATATGTAGCAAATCCATCACATGGTTCAAGAAATATGAGCTGTCAAAAATATAATATAAAAATTTCTATGTCTATGACCTTGACCTTCAGTTAAGGGGTGGGGGTATGGCTCAATGAAACTTTGAACCTACAACTATTGTCATACCAAATATGAAGCAAATCCATTACAGAGTTTGGAAAATATAAGCTATTAACATACTTAATTTTGAAAATTTCTATGTCTGCGACCTTGCCCTTGAAGTCAAAGGCATGAGTGGGGTATTACTGAATAAATCTTTGGACCTGCATCTATCATTAAACCAAATATGAACCAAATGAATCATAAAGTTAAAGTTCAACGTGGTACAAATACCTTAACCTGAGTGTTAAACATTAAAAATTTCCAAGTCCGTGACCTTGACCTTGAGACCATGGGTAGGTGTGGGGTTATTGCTGGATAAAACTTTGGACCCATATCTATCAGCATACTAAATATAAACCACATCCATTGCATGGTTTGAAAAATATGAGCTTAAGTTCTACCCTGACCAAAAACCTTAACCTGAGTCTTAAACATTAAAAATTTCTAAGTCCGTGACATTGACCTTGAGACCATGGGTAGGTGTGGGGGTATTGCTGGATAAAACTTTGGACCGATATCTATCATCATACTAAATATAAATTACATCAATGGCATGGTTTGAAAAATATGAGCTTAAGTTCTACCCTGACCAAAAACCTTAACCTGAGTCTAACAGGATTACGTACGTACACACTATCGTACATTCGGACGCACGTACGCACGTACCCACGGACGCTCGTACGGAAAACCTAAAAACTATATGCCCCCGGCATCATACCATGCGGGGGCATAAAAATTATTCGATAAGTCAGTGAGTCACAGTGACTTTAGATAAATCACTGAAAATATTTTCTGCTTACGAGGACTGTTCAAATATGAATGCAACTAAGCACAGAAAAATGATTCCGTGATAGATTTCGATGAAAAATTTGTTTTGTCCCCTCAAAGTATTCCCCTTCAACAGATATACAAACTTTCAGTCTTCTGATCTAATCATTGAATGCATTTTGGTAGTCTTTTCGAGGTATACTATGAAAGCACTGGAATATTGCAGAACCGAGGTGTTTGCGCTGTACAGATTTTCGACCAGAAAGGTATTTTTTCAGCCGCGGGAACAAAAAAAGTCACACGGGGCAAGGTCAGGGGAATACGGGGGTGAGGGAGTTTAACAACCTTTTCCTGCTTCAGATAGTCTTGCACAATGAACGCCTTGTGCGATGAAGCATTGTCATGTAGCAATCTGACATTGGCCAAACCAGTTGCGGGTCTTCGTTCTTTGAAATATTTCTTCAATTTTCGAAGAACTTTATTCTTGTAAAACTTCGCAATTACAGATTTGCCTTTAGGCACAGCAACCTAAATAGCAGGCCCTGATTTGAAAAGAGTATGGCATACATTACCTTCTTGACGCTCATGGTCCGCTTTGCAATGCATGGTCTTTTGCAATACTTTGTTGCCCATATTTTGTTCTGAATCTTTCGTTTTGGTTCAAAAAAGTGAACCCATGTCTCGTCACCTGTGACGACATTAGCGAAAGACCGTGCATTGTAATTTAGAAACTTTTTAAGCAACTTCTTGGTGCACTGAACGCGTGTCTTTTTCTGCTCATCTGTCAACAGATTGGGAATCCATCAAGCACAGATCTTTCTCATTTTCAAATCCCGTTTCAGAATTGTATGAGCTGCTCCTAATGAGATGCCAACCATACTAGCTATTTGCCAAGTGGTGTATCGTGCATCGGTAGCAACTATTTCTTTCACTCTAGCAACCATCTTGGCAGATGTTGCTTTTTTCGGTCGACGATCATGTGGTGCATCTTCTGTTGAGCCTAGCCCACAGCTGAATTTCTTACACCAACGAAAAACTTTCGGAGAAGACATTTCATTATGCCCATAAACCTAACATATTTCACCAAAAATGTCTTTGCACCGTATACCAAGAATACGACCATTCTTAATATAAGACCGTATTTCAACGGCGTACTCTGACCTTCGTCCAACCATGTTTTGTATTAGTATACAAGAGTAGACAGTGTTTATCGGACGATATTCATGGCTAAATTGGACGGATTTTAACAGGTTTGGTATCAATGTATAGGTAAAATGTTTTTCTACGCTGTGATATTTATTTCCATGTGATATTCGCATTAGTGCATGAGAAAACGTTCTACTTGCATTCATATTTGAACAGTCCACGTAGTAACTTTGGGCCAGCCGACAATCGACCCAAATATAGCCGTGTTAGCGAAACAGTCGAAGTTCTCGTTCTTGACCAGTTTCCAAGCCTGCACTCAGAGACAATCGCCCAGTGTCGTCAGTGCTTTGAGCTATTTACCCTCAAACCCTCTCACCGTTGAGGGTGCACTCCTCCATCACTGAAGTCTACTAAATAGAGCGTCTATCTGAATGGTAAGCAATATATATCCCGATAAGATGGCTCAGAGCCATCACATCAGGATCATCACGGTTTGCATATTGTACATTCTATGTAGGAATACTGTCATATATTTCAAACATACATAGACATACCGTCATCTGTTTCAACTACTGAATTTTAATTTCGAAACAATTCCACCGCAGCCGGCTGAGCTAATTTGACTACACGCAACATGCTGACCTACATGTTACATAGATAAATTGCTATTAATAATCATAACATTGATTGATAAAATTAGTGCGATTATTTTCTATTAATAACAGAACCTTGGTTTCTCGAAATCAGTGATAGTTACGAGTCTGCCCTTTATAACTTTGACTTCAATGCTGGTAAGAGGGATAAACATTCATATTGTACAACGAAGGATCGTTGATTTCTCTTTTCAATGTGGTAAACATGATCAAACGATAGTATGCAACTGATAAAAAGGGCCATGATCGAATAAAATTATAACACGAAAAAATACCTAGAGGTATTTGGACGGGATTTCGAAAAACAAAAATGTTTAGTTGATGGCGCACGACGCCCCCCGCCCGCCTGCAACGCATTGCTGTTATAAGATCTTTGAAGAAAAACAAACGTTCAAAAGCGATCCTTTCTTTCTCTCTGATAAGCAATTGAAGTCCTATATTTAAGTCCTAAATGACATTGTTGGCCTCGGTAGCTCAGTTGGATGCACGTATGATTGGTGATCAGGTGGTCGCAGGTTCGGGCACATTCCTTCTTGAGTGAGTATTTGGGTTTTACGTCACACCAACAGCTAAAGTCATACGGAGACGGCACCACTCATCCGAAAAACTGTAGAAGCCCGCGATCGATCCTGCGATCCCTGGTGTACAAGGAGGCAAGAAGCATAACCTCTACCTCGCGGCGGCTTCACATTTTTTTTGTAAGGATTGATCATGAAATAGTTTTCTACGGTCATTTCCTTTCCGCTGATTCAAGAAGGGCAGTTGTCAGTTTCTGGTGGAAGAATGTGTCCTGTACTGGTTAACCGCTTTTGTATTATCCTACCCAGGAAAAGTGTGGTTCGGTAAAAAGACCGATTCGATATGACCAAAATAATATTGATCGGGCCGTTAAATCCCGACCAAACAAACAATACTCGAAAATGAAAGACAAAATGAACAGGCAAACAAACTCTATAAATGAGAATGATTCAATTACAGGAATCAATGACAGTTTGAATATGTTTATTGTTCCTTAATCGAGCAATTTAGATTTAAAGATTTGCCCATTGCATTATGAAGGGACTCTGTCATAAGATGACATTTGACACTGTTTGTTGAAATACCGTTACTGATGTTTTGCAAAACGTTAATGCGCACTAAAGTTAATATTAAAACTGGGATTTATGGCTTTAAATTCATATTAAGGGCATATCTGCAAACTCCTCTATCTAAGTTTCAAGCCATTCTGTACGGGTGGACTCTTCCATTGCTAAATGTTGGACAAGTCAATTTGTCATTTAAGAGATGTCTGGCCTATTTTCCCATTTTTAGCTCACCTGTCACGTAGTGACATGGTGAGCTTTTGTGATCACTTTTCGTCCGTCGTCCGTCGTCAGTGCGTGTGGGCGTGTGTGCGTGCGTAAACGTTTTCTTCAAATGACATCTCCTCCTAAACCACTGATCGGATTTTGACCAAACTTCACAGGAATGATCCTTAGGTGGTCCTCTTTCAAAGTTGTTCAAATGGTTCCTGTCCATCGCACATCTAGGTCACAGGAGCTAAAAATAGATTTTTTAAACGAAAACTTTAAAAATCTTCTCCTCTGAAACCGCAAGGCCCATATCTTTGATATTTGGTATGAAGCTTCATCTAGTGGACCTCTACCAAGATTGTTCAAATTATAGCCCTGGGGGCCAAAATGCCCCCGCCCCGGGGGCCTTTGGTTTTACATGGGCTTATATAGGGAAAATCATTAAAACATCTTCTTCTCTGAAACCACAAGGCCCAGGTCTTTAATATTTGGTGTGAAGCTTTACCTGGTAAACCTCTACTAAGATTGTTTAAATTATAGCCTTTGGGCCAAAACTGCCCCCGCCCCGGGGCCTTTGGTTTTCATAGGCTTATACAGGGAAAATCTTTAAAAATCTTCTTCTCTTAAACCGCAAGGCCCAGATCTTTGATATTTGGTGTGAAGCTTCATCTAGTGGACCTCTTTCAAGATTGTTCAAATTATAGCCCTGGGGGCAAAAATGCCCCCGCCCTGGGGGCCTATGGTTTTACATAGGCTTATATAGGTAAAATCATTAAAAAATCTTCTTCTCTGAAACCAGAAGGCCCAGGTCTTTAATATTTGTTGTGACGCTTTACCTGGTGGACCTCTACTAAGATTGTTCAAATTATAGCCTTTGGGCCAAAAATGCCCCCACCCGGGGGCCTTTGGTTTTACATAGGCTTATACAGGGAAAATCTTTAAAAATCTTCTTCTCTGAAACCGCAAAGCCCAGATCTTTGATATTTGGTGTGAAGCTTCATCTAGTGGACCTCTACCAAGATTGTTCAATTTATAGCACTGGGGGCCAAAATGCCCCCACCCCGGGGGCCTATGGTTTTACATAGGCTTATATAAGGAAAATCATTAAAACATCTTCTTCTCTGAAACCACAAGGCCCAGGTCTTTAATATTTGGTGTGAAGCTTTACCTGGTGGACCTTTACTAAGATTGTTCAAATTATAGCCTTTGGGCCAAAAATGCCCCCGCCCCGGGGGCCTTTGGTTTTACATAGGCTTATACAGGGAAAATCTTTAAAAATCTTCTTCTCTGAAACCGCAAGGCCCAGATCTTTGATATTTGGTGTGAAGCTCCATCTAGTGGACCTCTACCAAGATTGTTCAAATTATAGCCCTGGGGGCCAAAATGCCCCCGCCCCGGGGACCTATGGTTTTACATAGGCTTATATAGGGAAAATCATTAAAACATCTTCTTCTCTGAAACCACAAGGCCCAGGTCTTTAATATTTGGTGCGAAGCTTTACCTGGTGGACCTTTACTAAGATTGTTCAAATTATAGCATTTGGGCCAAAACTGCCCCCGCCCCGGGGGCCTTTGGTTTTACATAGGCTTATACAGGGAAAATCTTTAAAAATCTTCTTCTCTGGAACCGCAAAGCCCAGATCTTTGGTATTTGGTGTAAAGCTTCATCTAGTGGACCTCTTTCAAGATTGTTCAAATTATAGCCCTGGGGCCAAAAATGCTCCCACCCCGGGACCCTTTGGTTTTTCATAGGCTTATACAGGGAAAACCTTTAAAAATCTTCTTGCCTGAAACCAGAAGGCCCAGGTCTTTGATATTTGGTGTGAAGCTTCATCTAGTGGACCATTACCAAGTTTGTTCAAATTATAGCCTTTGGGACTAGAATGTACTGGAGACACTAATTCTCAGGTGAGCGATTCAGGTCTTTGATATTTGGTGTGAAGCTTCATCTAGTGGACCATTACCAAGTTTGTTCAAATTATAGCCTTTGGGACTGGAATGTACTGGAGACACTAATTCTCAGGTGAGCGATTCAGGGCCCTCTGGGCCCTCTTGTTATCCTATTTGGGCCCCGTCAAGCGATTTTGGTACTTATCGCCTATGGGAGCAGCGAAAGTTTGGGCGAGCCTGCGCATCCGCGCAGTCTCGCCAGAACCTTCGCTGCTCGCTAATACAAGCAGTGAATCAAGAGGAACCTGGCGTTATCTATTGTAACGGTTATGGATAAATACCACTTCTAAAGCCTTGCTGTAGGAGCCGGCTCTTTTAGCGACGCGGGTACCACGGTTAGTATCTGGATGGGTGACCGCGTAGCTTAACTTCGTGGACGACCCGGTACGCGCTACACTATAATACCCGTTACAAATAAGGCGTTAGACACACATACAAATAAAGCATTATTTGTACTGGTGCGATGCGTTTATTGACACCGCTAAAGCGTAAACCATTAATATTGAAAAAAAAATTTAATATTGAATTTATTGATCTGTATATGCCTGGGATCTGAACATGGGTCATTGGCAAACCGTGTAGACTAAACGAAACCGTTTCCGCTCAGGTGCTTTTTCCAGCCTGCACTCAGACACAGTCAATAACCCGTAGACCCCAGTTTTCTCTATATAAAATGGGGTATACGGGGTTTTCATTTCACGGACTTGTTGACGTGACGATTGTTTACATGATTGTACATGACCAATAAAGTTACACTACGAGCAATTCAGTGTATATGTACTTCTGTAAAATTTCCCTATTAAGACCACCTAAAATTAAGACTACGAGTCTTTAACATCTTATAGAGAAAGTGGCAGTTATTTTTTCCTTGTGTGTTCTGCACAGTGTTCCCTTATCAGGGACCACCTTTGGGTCTGTTCAAAAGTTGGCTAGTCCCAAAGGTGGTCTTAATATAGGAATTTTACTGTATATAATAAACATAGCGCAATGAATGGAAAGGGGCGCAAGTACAAGAAATCTGTTAAAATTGAATTGGTTAATTTTTGTACGCCCTAAATGGGTCATTAGCAAACGGTGTAGACCCAGATCAGACTCTGCAGAACTCTTTGCTTAAAGTATGAACATTAAACGAAACAACGTTCATGTTCATTGCCATTATGCGAGAATCCAACTTTTAGCGACCGCCGTGTCTGATATACCTGAAATAGTAAAGCGACGAGGGACACTTAAGTTTAAGTTTAAGTTTCATTAAAACCTCTGCAAATGAATGGAAATCAAGGTACTGCATTTATTCACAAATGTGCTGTTATTTTATTCATATCTCTAGGACAAAACTTTGCTACACCTTTTGCCGATTGTTATATGCGCCTATTCAAACAGTTAAATACATGTACATTACGAAAACACGCCTATACAAATACATTATAAACTATACCTCCTACAAAACGAAAATTTTAAGATGAAAAACTGTGATATTTGTCTTATTTCTGCTCAAAATATAGATTGTGGGTACTCCTCGAGGCGGTTTAATAGAGTACCCACACTCTATAGTTTAGAGCAGAAATAAGAAAAATAAGGTATTTATACCCTGTAAACCTCAGTTTTAATATATAAAAGTGGGGTTCAAGGGGGTCAAAATTATTTCGGCGTGTTTTCGTGATGTATAGTAAACGGGGGGTCTTTGAATTAAACTTAAAAATAAGCCATTAAAACAGGATATTAGGAAAGCTTTGCTGGAAGCAAAGTGTTGTTGTTAAAATGTGGAATAATTTGGTTTTATATGAAAGCTTATGTGTCGTTTTGGCTTATATTTAACAATGGTATTGCTTTTTGTCTGAAGTTCGGACAATTATGTTTCTTGATCGGCGTTGAATTTCACAGTTCCATATGGACTTTCACTAGGACAATCGACCTATCAGTGCCATCAGTGCTTTGATTTCTTTTTCTGTTTAAAATTCAATTTATCTTAGGGTGCAGACAAAGTACGACAACGGCCTGTCATCAAATAAATTTTATGCAATATCGCAGACATTTGGGACTTCTGTGCAGAATTCATTAACCCATTGTATGCGGGGAATCTGGGAAAATAGTGCATGCCCAGCCGTCTGATTAGGGCCTGTACTATTTGCTAACAGAATTTTCCATAAAAAAATAGAATAAAAACAAACAAACAAAAAATAGGCCTGACATCCTTATATGCGAAATGGAATTGTCCAAGATATAGCAATGGAAGAGTCAACTTGCACACAATGGGTTAAAGATGAGCTGTCGCCAATCTCCCGTTTGTGACAAAAAGAATCTTCAACCCATTTCAAACATTTGCCCGCCCGGTGTCTGGCTTCTTTTTCCTTGCTGAATGTATACAAAAGATCCTACAGTTATAGTAAACAGTGGCGACCCTGATCTTATACCGCGGTTTGCGGTTTGAATCCGTTTTTAAGGGCCTCAGTTTGCCCAACTTTGCTTTAAAGGGAATGGGAACATCTGACAAATTTTTCCACCATTTTTTCAAAGGAAGACAACTTTCGGGACTTCCTGTTCACTTTTGTATAAGCCCCGTCACACTGAAAAAGTGGTCTACTCTTAAAGGAAAGAATTTGCTCCTCGGGAGCAAATTCTTTACTTTAAGAGTTGACCTCTGTTGAATTGGGAGACAAAAATACATTTGCAGGAGTTGCCTCCCCTGAAGGTGTTCCGATTCCCCTTAAGGGTCAGTTGGATGCGTGATTAACCCTTCAAACGAACACTAATGCAAACTGTGTAGATCAGGATGAAATGGCTCAGCAATGCCATCTTATCAGAATCCACACTGCTTGCCATCCTGTTGAAATAGAATGGACGTGCCAAAAGTTAAAACAAGTGGACGAGTCCACTTCATAAACTCAGGGACGAAAGGGTAAGAACTGTCACACTGTCTAGGAATAATACAAATAAACAGATATTAAATACATTGTATTTGAGTAGCTAATTTGAAAACTAAACAGTCAAATAAAAATCTCTGATATGTTTTAAGCAGATCAAACAAATTCTGATATACATACATGTATGGAACCAGTGGATACTCGAAACCTGCCTCAAAAGATATTTTTGGGCCCCCGCCCATCGGGGCTTGAAGAAATATATGGGCTGCATGATTCTTCAACGCAGAGCTGAAACCTACCCGCACACGAGTACTGGTTAACCGCTTAGAGGATCTAAGCCTGCCCAGTCAAAGCGTTGCGCGTCGGCCCGTCCATGCTTATAAACCCTGCTGGTTTCATTCGGCGACAGGGCTTGAGATGTCATTTCATCTCAATGTCGGGTAAAAGTCCCACAAAATTGGAAGCAACGTCTCCAAAATGACATTTACAGTGTTGACGGGGACGTTAAACCTCGAATCAAACAAATAAAATCAAAAGATTTTTGAAAGTCTGTGGACGGTAGTTTTTAAATGCAGAGAGCGATAGTTTGCTTAGTTTGCATACAAGCACATGCTAATCTTCTGTGATCACACACGACATTTTACTGAATCTATGAACTGGCTGAAATTAATTGTTTGCTAAGCAGAAAGCAATATTTATTAAAGACTCAGAAATAAACTGAGAATGTCTTGAAGGCATCTTTTTGGAAATGGGACATTCTTTCATTGGCAATAAGTTTGACACTATTCAGATTAAAATTTGAGATATGCATCTTATTAATGTTTAGAATATAGATTGCCAGCAAAACGCATCCCTATGGGATTTAACCGTAAAATGAGATTTCAAGATGAAAACGTGTTATTCACGAAAACACGCCTATATAATTCTGACCCCTTTGAACCCCACTTTTATATAGTAAAACTGGGGTTTACAGCGATAAACATTATTTTTTCTTATTTCATTTTTCTTATTTCTGCTCGAAAATATTTATTGTGGGTACTCGTTAGAACCACCTCAATTAGGCGGTTCTAACGTGTATCCACAGTCTATATTTTGAGCAGAAATAAGAAAAATATCACAATTTTTCATCTTAAGTTGTTTTTTTTTTCGGCGGTAAAATATACAATGTATTTGTATATGCATGTTTTCCTAACTTTACCGAACTCTTAACCAAACAAGGATTGTTGGTGCTCGTTATAACCGTCTAGATAAGGAGTATCCAGATTCATGCTTTTGAACAATAATTAAATACTTGTTAACGCGATGTTGTTGGTCTTCATATAGTCGCCAGATCCTTTTACATTTTTTTTTCGTTTGGAAGGGACGCATTACCATAGCTTACAGAGTATGTTTTTGCTTCAGTCCCTTGGCCCAAAAGAAAGGATTAATAGCAGCAGGCCATTTCTAAATTTAGGGGTGTCAGGTTGTTTTTTTCTTCACAATCTATTTGGAAACTGGCTGAATGTTTTGCAAACAGTGTAGGCCCTGATCAGACGCCGCGTTCTGCGGCGTCTGATCTGGGCCTGCACTGTTTGCCAATGTACCCCTTTAGGGTTTCCCGCATACAATGGGTTAAAGAAAGAGAGAAATAGATAGAAAACTAGCACGAGTGAAGCCAGTTCAACCATAGTGCAGTTTTTATTTTACTTTTGGTCCTTTGAGATCAGCGTGAATATTCTGAGAAATCAGAAATAAATTATTGGTTTAGACTCATATTCTAGATAGGTTTTTAATTATTTGGACCCCATTTTGATTTATATCAGTCTTTGAATCGAATGCCTATTCGAAATTCGTAAAATTGCAGTATGTTTCCTCTGGCTTTCTTTGCCGGATTATTACAGGGTCACTGATGAGGCTTTATTAGCCGAAACTACGTAGTATGACCCATCTTCTTTCTTATGAATGTTTTCATTGCTCTTAAAGGAACTCATTTTTAATTTTTATTTGACCACATAAAACAACATAATTTTCCGTTTCGATTTCGTTTGTCTTGTTTTGCCTCCTTCCATTGGTGGTTTCTGTTGTTTTGAGCTTTTGTAAGGATAACTTACCTATAGGCACGTCCAAGCACTGCGTCACAACTCAGTTTTACTATTTGTCGGGACTTATCAGTGGTTGGCACAAACATGTTTCGCCGTTTATTGCCATTATAAATACGCTGTTTTATTCTGCGAACTGGTCGTTCATTTGGATTTGAAATGATACATTTTGCATGTACACTTTTATGTACGCGTTTTTTTTCCTCGTATTCTGAATTGGATAAAAACCAATTGCTAGCGCTTGAAATTGGAATTGGAACTTGGTATTGCAAAGATTGCAAAGCAGACTGTGGCCTATGCAGCGGTGATGTTCTGAATGAACATAAGGCCGTTCAGTGGGACCAGTGTGAAATGTGGATTCACACGGATTGCGCTTTCTTTTCAGATGCCGAGTATGGCAAACAGGTAAACTCGAGTTGTTCATGGATATGCCCGAAGTGCGAGGTTTTTAATTTTTCTGACTCGTTCTTCAGCGAACCTATAAAACTGGAAGGAAGAAATAAATTTGAACCTCTGTCTAAGGAAAAGGGAGTTAAATCTCCGACTATTCACACGAGAAAGCCGAATTTTGTAAAAGGTTTGAAACTTTGCAGTATTAACATTAACGGTTTAAGAGGAAAAATACTTGAACTTTTAGCTTTCCTTGATACTCACCAAACACATACTGTGGCTATTCAGGAAACAAAGATTGACAGTTCAATTATGACTTCGGAGCTTTTCCCTGAAACTTGCGATTACAGTGTCTACAGAAAAGATAGAAACACTCATGGCGGCGGGGTGATGTTTCTCGTTCACAGAGACATCTCTCATATGCCATTCATGGAACTGGAAAACGACTCAGAATCCGTCTGGGTTAAGGTTTTTGCAAACAAAACTTCCCACTTTATTGCAAGTTGGTATCGACCACCTAACGACACAGTCAAAAACTTCCAGTTATTTAAAGATCAGCTTGATCGCATTAAGTCTCAGATTAAGGGTAAAAAACTTCCCGCTGTACATGTCCTAGGTGACTTCAACTTCAGGGAGATTGTTTAGCCAGATAGGCTCAGCAAACAAGGCACGATGCTGAGCCCGTCAGAGGGACAGGTGTTGGTTGACATCATGAATGATCATGGCTTAGAACAGGTTGTTGACTTCCCTACTCGAGACAGGAACACTTTGAATTTGATTCTTACAACTTTGCCAGGACAGTGTGGGGATATTCAATCTCCGGACAAACTAAGTGATCATGATATTGTCTCTGGATTTTTGAAAATCTTCATACCACCTATAAAGAAACCTCTTAGAAAGGTGTACTTATATCAAAAGGGTGACTATGAAACTATGAGGAAGGATACCCTAAAATTTGCAAGAGAGAAATACTTTAATGGTCATTCAGGCGCTCGGTCTGTACAGGAGAACTTTGATTTGATAAAGTCTTTCATTCAAGCTCCGTTCGGAAATCATATCCCCTCCAAAACTAGCAATTCCTTGGATCACACCAGAAATAAGAAGAAAAATTCGGAGGAGAAATAAGATTCATGCTAAGTTGGGAAGTGGTAAACTCAGAGCAAATTTCAAAACTTGAAAAGAGGAAATAAAAATGACATCAAAAATTAGCATGATCTGTAAATAACTTGGTAGGTGATGTAAAGGCAAATCTCAGAGACTTCTACAGATATATCAATAGCCCATAGAAAGATAGGCAAGGCATCCCACCCCTTAATAAAAGAGGAGGGAACGGGGTCGCTGAATCGGACTCTGAAAGGGCAGAGGAATTGGTTGGTCAATTCAATGATGCATTTAATAAAACTGAGTTCAACGAGGATCCATTGACTGGAAGATCGGCCCCTTTCATGGAAAGTATTGTTGTATCCTCGGCAGGAGTGATCAAGTTACTTAAAGTCTTGAACCGTCTAAAGCTTTAGGGCCTGATGAGCTTCATCCTAGAGTCCTGAAGGAACTAGCAAACGAGTTATGTCCAGTTTTTGCTCATCTTTTTCAACAATCTCTCGATACAGGTGGAATTCCCAAAGAATGGCTCCTAGCGAACATCTGTCCACTTTTCAAACAAAGAGACAGGGCTCTTGCTCGTAATTATCGCCCGGTGTCACTGACCTGTGTTCCATGCAAATTGCTTGAACACATAGTCTGCTCAAACATCATGGCCAACTTGGATGAACATAAACTTTTGTCAGAGAGACAACATGCAATTAGGAAAAGGTATA
Organism: Lucinisca nassula; assembly: GCA_963580285.1. Lineage (NCBI taxonomy): Eukaryota > Metazoa > Mollusca > Bivalvia > Lucinida > Lucinidae > Lucinisca > Lucinisca nassula. The sequence goes on along the minus strand of OY757014.1, from coordinate 53,004,527 downwards.
GTTGCGAAACCCAGTTGAGCACTGTTATTAATAATGATTGGGCAAAAATCTTTGACAAAGGGGGTGGGGGGGGGGGGTGGGGGGGCAGGTGGACACATTTATTCTGGACTTCGAGAAGGCTTTTGACACCCCTCCTCATGTACTACTTAAATTCAAATTATTTGGTTATGGAATAGGAGGGAAGACTGTCAAATGGATAGATTCCTTCCTTTGCTACAAAAAACAGCGTGTTGTTGTTAATGGTGAATTTTCAGTATGGGCGCCAGTGTTATCTGGGGTCCACAAGGGGACTGTTCTTGGTCCGTTGCTATTCTCCCTGTACATCAATGATATTTCCACTGACATTGACTCGGAAATAAGACTGTTCGCAGATGACTGTGTTTGCTATCGGGAAATCAGAGATACTGAGGACTCAATGAACTTTCAGAAGGATATAGATAGATTAGGATGTTGGGCACGAAAATGGGGCATGAGATTTCAACCCGTTAAATGTAATATTATGCAGATAACTAGGAAAAGAATAAATAAAATTGAGGCTTCTTACATCTTAGAGGGAACGGTCCTCGAAAATGTGAATTCCATTAAATACCTTGGTGTGACAATCACTCACGATTTGAGATGGAATACACACATTAGCAACATGTGTACAAAGGCGAATAGAACACTTGGTTTCCTGAGGCGAAATCTTCATCAGTGTCCTCAGGATGTGAAAGAGACAGCATATAGGGGACTATGGTAGTTGCATCTGGGACCCAAGCGGAGTGGTCCTTAATGAAGAAATTGAAAAAGTTCAGAATAGAGCTGCTAGGTTTGTAACAGGAAATTACTGCTTTGAAACTGGGAGCATGACTTGAATTCTAGGAAAATTAAGATGGGAGTCTCTCAAGAAAAGGAGAAGAGACAGTAGGCTCATACTCTTATACAAAGGTATAAAGGGTGCTGCCAGCATTCCAACAGATGGCCTTGTTCCCCCAGCTAGGCACTGTATATAGAAAGCACCATTCAATGACGTTTCAGACCCTTACTGCAAGAACTAACATTTATAAAGAATCGTTCTTCCCCTGAACCATTAGAGATTGGAATGCCCTTCCCGATTCGATTATTTCGACGGCTGAAGGTGCTGAAGATTGTGTAGCTAAGTTTACCTCTTTGGTTAGAGCTAGGGACTAACTTCTCATATCACAGGTCCTGGTATATGAATGTCATTTGACGTGTCACAAGTAACAATTCTGATTCTGATAATAGCCATGTCAAACCTTGTAATTAATGAATGCTGGAAGATTTGGAGATGTTTTGACGATATTTACCTGTCATATTTAAGCAGATAACAAGGCGGGGCGGTCTTAATTTTTTATGATAAAAATGCGCAAAACGAATGGCTTAAAGAGGCTATTGCATGAATAAACTCCTAAATATATCTATTTACTCTTTTAAAGTGTAATTGGACAGATTTTATGTGACTATCAACTAAACAGGTTCGTAGATGGTAGTCAATCGGGAATGTAATGTCGCGCTTGCGCAATCATATGTAAACAAAGTCACATGTCAAAACATTGGATCCGTCAATATGAGATTATCATAAAGTGTCTTTCTTGTCTCGAAAAAAAAATCTGATAAAAGTGTCCGATTAAAGTGTGCGATATATGACTTATTTTTGCTTTAAACATAGATTTTCAGTGTTCATTAAGTTAAACTGTTTCTAACTAGTACCCACAATCTATATGCATTTCACAAAGGTATACTGTTTTAAACACAATATTCCCTTATAGATGGCGTTTGCAATAGTATTGATATGAATTATTAAGTTTGCAATATATACCTTTGACGTGTCCCGTGACCTATTGGTTGAGAGCGCCGACTCATAATCATTAAGTCTCTTACCGCTGTGCTTCGAGCTTCGCTCGGGTAACATATGAGACACCAAGTTCTGCAACGGAAGATCAGGTTTTTTTTCTCCGGATACTCTGGTTTCCACCCACCTCTGATTAACGATCGGCTCGGAACAAGTGAAATAATCTGGAAAGAGCCGTAAAAACAATACAAAAACAAAAAATCCTTTTTCACCCCACTTTATTTCGGAAATTGTGAGTTTTAAAATGCTCGAAATCAGAGTGTGTTAGAATCCGTTAGTGCCGCCTCGGTGAGCCCCGTCAGTATACATTTAAAACAGCGACAATGTCAAATTTGCATTTGAAAAAAGGACAGACACCACATTAACAAGTCCGTTGAATGAACACACTTCACTTGTCAACCCCAATTTACGAAGAGGAGGTGGGGTTTACATTGGGTGTATATTATTTTGCAGATTCTTGTTAAATATTATTCACTGTGGTTACTCGCTAGAACCGCATCAGTAAGGCAGCTCTACATATAACGTGCACCCACAATCTATGTTTGAAGCAGAAAAAAAAACGAAAGCAATACCACACTCCTTTATGTCAGAAAACACGTTTTGAAAGTCGATACTTGTATCAAGTTTCTATGTCAACGCAATTATATTTCCGTTACTGGGTCCAACCACAGCGCTTCCATTTCTTCGAACATACACTTAATTAAAAATAGTCTTAATACCAAACATGACAGTACTGGGATAAGGATGGAACTTCGGAAAAGTTCTAAATACTTAACATTCTTATTAACATTCTTATTATATTTTACAATTAAATTGGCACAGAAAGACGAGTTCTGAAAAGAACACAATACTCCGGGACTATTTTCCTACGCGCTTTCCGATGATATTTATATAACTTGTTTGAGACTTTACTCTTTCGTCCCTTAGTTTCTGAGCAGGACTCTTCTAGCTTTAAATGTATTCTTATAGAAAGGGATTTCTGATTAGTTCATTGATATGATGACAACAGTGTACATGAAGATTTTGGCGAAACTGCTCGCTATGTGCCGTCTTTCCTCGATCTAAATGGTTTGCATAGACACAATGTTTTTTTCACCTCGGGGTTTGCACCGGTATACATGGTTAAAAGGGTTAGTTCACTTGTGAACGACTAAGAACCCTTTACTAACCGACATCGAACATATATAGTTATTCACCTGATTTCGAGAGCTCTAATTACAAAATATGTGTTGTAAGCTATGGGTTTTAAATCAAGTCCCTTTGGTGTCTCTGATGGGTGTTGGGATTAATTGTATCGATTCCGGATTATTGCCTTCACTTTCATTTTCTTATTGGACTACTTTATAGCGGCGAATGCTATAGCGGCATATACATGTAGATAAGAAAATATTGTCGTTTTCTCGATGGTCCGCTGCACTAGCCACATGTATGTGTCACCCTATAGTATTCCAGAATGTAAAATGCCATTGTAGCGTACTGGGGCCAGTTGTTCAAAGTATCGTTAGCTTAGTGGTCATATTGTTAACTGTTCCAGCAAGTTTAATATTTAAATTTTTGGAATTTTTGCTGAACAAATGTGAGCAGCTTTTGCATTTGAAACAGCTGCTCACATTTTGTCAGCAAAAATATTTGTCTATTTTCCATATTTAATGATCAAAGTTTAGCGATACGTTAACTAACGACGTCGTTAGTTTTGAACAACAGGCCCCAGTTGTGTTACCGTAATGTCCTGTTCTCATTCCTTCATTACATGTACTTTAACATTCATTAAGAGCTCCCAAAAAATTGAAAGAGATGTCAAGTAAACTTGATTACCTTATTGATTTTGGTGTCAGTTTGATAAACTTACCCCAAACTGACAGCTGGAACCCAATTATATAGCTCTTAATAATGACAAAATTTTGTTTAAACAGCATAGGTCCAGATTAAGGTTATCACAATATAGATCCAGATGGGACGCATCTTTTTAAGAAGAGTATCTAAAATGTTCTGCGATGCCTTATTCTATATGGGCTGCATGGTGCTTCCACGTAGAGCTGAATCCGGCCCGCACACTAGTACTGGTAAACCGCGTAGAGGATCTAAGCCTGGCCAGGAACCGCGGTGCTAGGCGGACCGTCCATGCTAATAAACCCTATTGGTTTCATTGGGTGACAGGGCTTGAGATGTCATTTCATCTCAATGTCGGGTAAAAGTCCAACAAAATTGGAAGCAACGTCTCCAAAATGACCTTTACAGTGTTGACGGGGACGTTAAACCTCACATCAAACAAACAAACAAATGCCTTATTCATAAATGTAATTGTTAAGAACTGCCTTAAAAGAATGTTTTGTCACAGATTATACAGCATTTAAAAAGAATTGCAAACTAAGCAAATCGCTTCAGAAATTTGGCGCCAAAGGGGTTATTTAATGAGTTCTTTGCATGAGAAAGAAAAGACAAAGGCTGTTTTCAAGAACAAAACTTGGAGTAATTAACCAGCTGTCAGATTCCCATGTAATGATTATATTTATCTTTTATCAAACGAGGTAATGTGAGCCCCGTCGTGAAAAACACGTTTTCCTATTTGCGCACAACAAAGATGCAGGTGAGCCCTTCCATCCGCGCAGACTGATGCGCACATTTGTGGTCGTTTCTAGTACCATACCTCTAGTTTCTATACCCAAACATTCAACAGTCATATGAGTCTGTGCAGCTGGGTAAACTTGTGTCGAAAAAGCCAAAGACAGGTTTTCCCGTGAAAATTTTCATTTGTCGAACAGTATTTTACTGGAAATAAGATGTCGTATTTCAACAGTTTGGAACGGAATCGTTACGATAAAACATTGATCTATGTGCTACAATAACTTCTTTCGTTCATGCATCTGTAGAATGAGCATTTTACAAATTAAGCGATTTGATATTTTCCTTTTTTTCGCTCCAAACATCGATTGATGGGGCTCCTTATAACCACCTCATCGCGAGGGCCAATCTATGTTTCAAGCAAAGAATAAAGGAAATTATAATAAACGCTTATAAATCTCACTTTTGCCTTTATTTGTATATTTTGAAGATTTACAGCTCGGTCAACTTATCAAAGGCGGTTAACCAGGCGGTTACATTCTTCCACAAAAACAAAAAATATTACTGACCTTCTTGAAAGAATGACCGTAGAAAAGATTACACGATCAGTCTTGACCCAAGAATAATGCCGTTCCGGGACAAAAAAAGAACACTTTATATGAGTGAGTGTTAGAGTTTTACGTCCCACCAACAGCTAAGATCATACGGAGACGGGACCTCGGTTTAAAGACTCATCCGAAAGTCTGGAGAAGCCCGGGGTCGAACCTGCGATCCCTGGGCGAGTAGCGTAACCACTACACCACAGAGGCTTCTAGAACACTTTATATAAACTTTTGGGAATTACGGAAACACGCATATTCAAATAAATTGAAGATTTTACCACTAAAAATTGAAAAAAAAAAAGTCAGATAAAAAACTTTGACATTTTTTCGTATTTCTGCTCAAGACATAGATTGTCGGTACTCGTTAGAAACGCCTCAACGAGGCGGCTCTTACGACTACCTACGGTCTATGTCTTTGAGCTAAAATAAGAAAAATAGTATATAGACCCTATTAAGGTCATTGGGCGACAGGCTTTGAGTTGTCTTCATCTCAGTATCGGGTAAAAGACCCACAAAATTGGAAGAAATGTATCCAAAAATGACCTATAGAGTGTTGACGAGGACATTAAACCTCAAATCAAACCAAACCAAATGATTAAAGCTTAAACAAAACGTGGCTATTTTTTTTTTTTGGGGGGGGGGGGGGGGGTTGGGTTTTACGGCCCTTTCAAGATTATTTCACTCATATCGAGCCGATCGTTAATCAGAGGTGGGCGAAAACCGGAGTACCCGGAGAAAAACCACCTCACCTTCCGTTGCAGAACTTGGCGTCTCACACGTGGCCCGAGCGAGGCTCGAACCTACGGCGGTGAGAGACCTAATGACTAAGAGTCAGCGCTCTTATCCACTAGGCCACGGAGGCCCTGACATTAGTATTTTAGGAGTAGGTTATAGGTTGGGTTTGATGGATAGGTAAGATCTGGGCTCGGATACTTAGGTTAAGCTAGTCAGACCAGTAGGGTAAGGGATTGGGTTAGGTGATGTGAATTGGCGGACAGATTCTAAAAAAAAACTATAGAAACCTATAGTTGCACATAGCTCCGTTTTCTAAGATTCTAAAATTGACTGAACGGTCCTAAAGGAATTAGAATATAAAATGTATTGATCGCACAAAACTCGTGCTTTCCTTCCAACATAAAATTTTGTTTGACACGTAAGTAACATCATGAATTTTAATGGCCTTAGCCATTTCGCCTGGAAGCAAATTGATCCTTAGGGATGTTTCCAGTTAACCAAACAATCATAAATCTTTGATGTTTTCCGAAGAAAGTGTAAACTGCACAGAAAGGTCACATATAGTTTTGTAAGCGCGGCAGTTCGCTTCAAGATGATTTCTCTGTAAGAAATTCAGTGCCTCCTTAGATGTACATGTAGATACAGCAGATTTATTCACCTCGTATACCAACCTTCTAAGACTTTTATTACCTCAAACACGATTATACATACAGTAAAATTCCTATATTAAGACCACCTTTGGAACTGTTCAAAAGTGGTCTTAAAGACCACTTTTGAACAGTCCCAAAGGTGGTCTCTGAGCAGATGACATTGGTTGAAGAAAATGCAAAGAAAGAATTACTGAAACCTTCTAAATAAGCTTTTTACAGCAGAATTAGTCTTAATTTTAGGTGGTCTTAATAGCGGAATTTCACTGTATATACAAAATCAGGGGTGTGCAAGTTTATTCTGTACTGTATGCAGAAGTTGTGAACACTGATCAGACGCCACGTACTATAAACGGTTTGACAATGTCGCAGCACATACAATGAGTCACTGTTTTACAATAAGTTTTCTATTACACAGCACTACGACGTCAACGCGACAAAAATTACGATAACACACCCGTGTGACAGAGTGCATTTTTTTACATCTCAAAATGGTCTTTTTCCTGATGAAAATCAGTGATATTTTTCTTATAAATACTGTAAACATAGGTTGTAGGTGCTCGTTAGTACCGCCTCATTGAGGCGGTTCTAACGAGTACCCACAACCTATGTCGTGGAGCAAAAATATGAAAAATAGTGTATACCCCCGTAAACCCCAGTTTTCTCTATATAAAGTGGGGTATAGGGGGGTCTTCAGTTCACGGACTTGTTCACGTGATGAACGCGGCTGATTTCTAAACATAACCGTTACCTGGATTTCTTAACAATCAGTGGTAGTCACGTGGACATAAGCGCAAAGGGCTGCTGCGCTTAGTAAATAACGCGCCACAGACAAAATGCGTACCCCTTGTGGCTTATTTGATCTCAATCTGTTGTGAAAGAGACTTCATGCGAACTCAACAAATTATTTGTCTCTATCGCGACGAAAGTGAGAGCGAGGATGGCGTCCGCGTTAAAAGTTCGTTTAACTGACCGTTCCAAGGCGGTTCTTCTTTTGTCGCGGTTTATTTTTGTTATGTTTTGTCTTTGAGTGTGTGTATCGATATATCTTTTGTTTTGGAAAGCCAATTGGCCATTTTGTGGGAAAGTTACTGTCCTTTTGGCTTTCCGCTATTGATGTTTCCGTTAGGGTCTGTGTTTCTTTCCCTTTGATGTCTCTGATGGGAGCTGTGGGTTTATTGTATCGATTTCTTATCATTGCCTTCACTTCTACTTTTCATGATGTCTCTTTCTGGAGAAAAGCAATATGAGTTATTGAAGCTTGAAACTCGGCGTCTAGCTATACGGATGATTTATTAAATTTTGACATACTACTTCGATGACAATAAGCTCTTGTACCCCTACTGAACTGTCAAATTATTAACTTCATATTTTACTGCCATAAAAAAAACATGTGATTAAATACTGCGACTAAGTCTTTGAAAGATCTGGGAGGAATCTGTTTTGGTCTTTAAAAATTCTGATGACTTTTTTAAATTAATTCAAACCAAGTCTGTCTATTTATGATTGTTCACTCTTTACACTACACTTCCTCATAATCTTATAAAAGAAAAAACTAAATGATTTAAATTGAATTTACATTTCATAGGGAAGATTCTTGATATTTGGATGATTTATTAAATATTGACAATAACTATTTCGATGGTTTGATCAGTCAAATGTATGCCCCCACCAGAACTTCAGTTAAATAAAGCAAATTCTTCTGACACCGAGGCCCCCATCACGTGAACAAGTCCGTGAAATGAAGACCCCATAAACCCCACTTTATATTGAGAAAACTGGGGTTTACGGGGGTATTCATTATTTTTCTTATTTCTGCTCCAAGACATAGGTTGTGGGTACTCGTTAGAACCGCCTCAATGGGGCGGTTCTAACGAACACACACAACCTATGTTATGAGCATTTATACAGAAAAAATATCAAGGATTTTCATCAGAAAAGTAGCCATTTTGGAGATGTGAAAAATGCACTATATCGTACGGGTGAGTTATCGTAATGCGTTTTTGGACATCTATTGTAGAAGGAATTTGATGATCAACGCGTCGATTTTGATTTTGAGAGGGTAATTTTTCCTTTCTTGGATGGTGATGTTCTTCGTGCGGCATCCTAGGGCGTTTATATTTCGATTTGCCAGAGTGTCCAGTCAAGTATCTGACTTCAACACTCGTATTAAATTGTTAATTGCTAATCTTCTTAATCTGGGATATCGGTATCATAAACTACGCAAAGCGTTATCAAAATTTTATAGACGTCATTCCGATTTGATTTCAAAATTCAATGTTGGACTTAAATCTCTTCTGCAACAAGGTCTATTGGAACCCGAATTTTATGGTGACTTAGTGTATAGATTCAGAAAACATATACTTGCAATGACTTCAACACCCAATTTCGTAGAAATCATTCTTCGATATAAAAAGATTGGCTACAATATAAATGCCATACATAAATGTTATACGACAGACTGCGTGCATGGAAGCTAACCCAATCACGGTTGACAACTTTGCTTCCCCCGGTGGGTCAGGCCTCAGCTTCTATGACGGTTCCAGCGCAAAGGTTCACTGGGAGTTAGAGAGAATTTAATTTTATGTAATGTTTGTTTGTGCCTGATGCTCTGTTTCATAGGTTGTGGGTGCTCGTAAGAACCGCCTCATCTAACGAGTACCCACAACCTAGGTCTTGCAGCAGAAAAAGAAAAATAATGTATTTCCCAGTAAACCCCAGTTTTGCCATATAAATTGGGGTTTAGGGGGTGTTCATTTCACGGACTTGTTCACGTGATGCAAAGTTTGGTCGTTGGGTTGGGGTAGTAGAGGGTCAAGCCGGCTGTTAATAAAACGGACTCATCATCATGAAAACATGCATATATAATTTTGACCCCCGTAAACTCCACTTTTATGTAGTAAAACTGGTTTATAGGGGTATACATAATCTTTCTTTTTTCTGCATAAAAACTTTGATTGTGGGTGCTCGTTAGAACGATTCTTGCGAGAACTCAACAATCTATGCTTTGAGCAGTAATATCAAAACTGTCATAGCTTTTACCTGAACATTTTCGTTTGTTGGTGGTAAAAGTTTCAATAAATTTGAATAGGCGTGTTTTCGGAATGTGAAAATACTATACAGTAAAATTCCGCTATTAAGACCACCAAAAATGTAGACTAATTCTGCTTTAAAAAGCTTATTTAGTGGGTTGCAGGTATTCTTTCTGTGTGTTTTCTGCATACAGGGTCCACTGGTCAGAGACCACCTTTAGAACTGTTCAAAAGTGGTCTTAAGACCACTTTTGAACAGTTCCAAAGGTGGTCTTAATATAGGAATTTTACTGTATATGGAATTGTTTTCTTTGATTTAAATTGTTGCCCAGGATGACACACTCACAAGTAGGAGACTTCCATGCAAGCGAGCAGCCAACTTAATTGCTTTCAGGGGCGCAAAAGGTGTTTGAGACATCACTAGCGTTTATATTCGATTTCTGCATACACTAGCGTCGACAGAAACATGTAGATCGCCCCGACCATCGGGCTTGGAGAAATAGATGAGCAGGAGCGGAAACTGACCACACATGAGTACTTGTAAACCGATGAGAAGGACTAAGCCTGCCCAGGCAAACTGGTGTGAGTCAGACCGTCTAATGCATATAAGCCTTTGAGTTCATTTGGCAATAGGTCTTGAGATGTCATTTCATCTCAATGTCGGGTAAAAGTCCCACAAAATTGGTAGCAGTGTCTCCAAAATGACCTATACAGTGTTAACGGGGACGTTAAACCTCAAATTAAACCGCCAAATGAAACAAATAGAGTTTATATGCGTGAATTCACACAACTTTGCCTGGGCAGGCTTAGACCTTCTAATCGGTTTACCAGTACTCATGTGCGGTCGGTTGGAGCTCTGCGCGGAAACACTATACATTCCGGTTGATGTTGGTGTTTTTTCCCTTTGTTGTCTTGGAAGGAAGGTGTGAGGCAATTGTATAGATTCGTGATATTTGCGTTCGCTTCTATGTTTCATAGTGTGAGAGCCTTACGCAACATGCCTATACAAATACATTGTAAATTTTACCTTGCAAAAACAGGTGAAAAATTGTGATATTTTTCTTATTTCTGCTTGAAATATAGATTGCGGGTACAAGTTAGAACCGCCTCGGTGAGGCGGTTCTAACGAATATCAACAATCTATATTTTAGAGCAGAAATAAGAAAAATCACCGAGGCGGTTCTTACGTGTACCCACAATCCATATTTTAGAGCAAAAATCAGAAAAATAAGGTTTACCCCTGTAAACCCCAGTTTTACTATATAAAGGTGGGGTTCAAGGGGTTAAAAATTATATAGGCGTGTTTTCGTGATCGCTTGCATTAGTATCAATGACACCTTCTATTCAAGTATGTTTATATTTTTGTGCGCTTGATGAATTAAATTTCACTTTAACATCAAATTAATGAATTTAGACATTACATTAATTAAATATTACAGTGTGATCAACGAATGATTAATTTGTTCCATTGATATAATCAGGGATTCCCTTTTGAGTATTTAGTTCCAAGTAATTAGCTAAGCAAATATTTAATTTTCGTTTAATTTCAAATGTCTACTGAGTCACATTAAACGCATTTGTCTGTGGATAAAGATACACGAGAGAGCGCTTTTAAAGAGATTTTAAAGAGAGTTTAACAAAGGCATTTGCCATTAAGAGGAGCTTCAACAGCCGTAGAAGATGAAATACTTCGTCACACAAATAAACAGGACACTGGTATATCGTTAAAATAACACACCCGTGCGACAAAGTCCATTTTTCACAGCTCCAAAATGGCTACTATTCTGATGAAAATTCCGTGATATTTTTCTTATTTATACTGCGAACATAGGTTGTGTGTGCTCGTTAGAACTGCCTGAATCAGGCGGTTCAAACGAGTACCCACAACCTATGTCCTAGCGCAGAAGAAACAGGAAGTAATCCCCCTTAAACCTCAGTTTTGTCTATATGGAGTGGGGTTTAGGGGGTGTTCTTTTCACGGCTTTGTTATCGTGATGTGTATGGATCTAAAAAGAATTAATTACTTTTCAAATCGGAAAATAAAGGCATTTCATATTCGTAATTCTAACACAGCGCGCCTATATAGGCAATGGAAAATAACTGTGTTTTATTGGCAAGGAAGAGCGTGACGATTGACGTCATTAAAAACTGCGATTTTATGACGTCACTAGTCGATTTCCTTGACGTTAGAATAATAATAATAGCCCCGCCAAGCGAATTTGTGTCTTCGAGCATTCCGCCATGACAAATTTTAAATGCGCATGCCCAGCCATTCAGAGGGGCCAGGGATATGGCTATCTGTCTGAAGGTTCCTCTTGATTCACTGCTTGTATGAGCGAGCAGCGAAGGTTCTGGCGAGACTGCGCGGATGCGCAGGCTCGCCTGAAACCGGGCCATCGCTGCTCGCATAGGCGATAAGTACCAAAATCGCTTGACGGGGCCCACTGATGGTGTAACGTCATATTCTCGCATCGAAAACGTAAGAAAAGGATATAAATGCATGTGTTTCAGTCAATAAGTTTAGAGGGATTTCTTCTAACAATGGCGAAAAGTTGTGAGATTTTGAAGGAAACAACAGCATTATTGTCGATTTTTAGCCTGTTAGAATCGAAATAGATCAGCTCTAGTTTGTGATTTATTGGGTAATAAATCATAGTTTGTCGGTCAGTATTAAGTAGGCAAATCACGCGCGCTACGCGCTCGTGATTTGTCTACTTTACAACTGACCTCCAAACTGTGATTTATTAGTCAACAAATCACAGTTAGAGCTGATTTATTTCTTAATTAAAATTGTTCTTAAGTTGAAAGAAACAATTCTGAAGGTAGTAACAATATAGGAATTTTAAAGCAGTAACCAACTGATGATATCTATTTTACACATGTTCACAATTTTTCATTTTAAAATTTTAGTTTTTTTTCGGTGGTAAAGTTTACAATGTATTTGTATAGGCGTGTTTTCGTGATGGTATCAGATAAACTCCGTGGAATTAACAGCACAGAAAATTCTAAACGTTGACGTTAAATACCTGAGATGTCATTAATGAATATTTACATTTCCAGTGTAAAGCCGAATGTAAATAAGGCGTAACTATACCAAATTTAGTGACACATAGGCCTTTCTGATATTTAATCTTCATCAGTGTGTCTCAACCCCAAAGTTCTGAAACCGAAACGGATGATGGACAAGACCCGGCAAACACAGCACATCCCCCTCCGAGCACACACCGGCCGACGTAGCCCGTGAGACAGGTCAACTGCAGGCATCAGGCAAGAGACGCCCACCCGCGGACTTGAAGGCGTCTCCCACCGAGCCAACATCAGCAAACATGGCCCACACTCCACGGAAGCCCCGGGCATCAGGAAGGAGATGTCCAAAGTAGCGAGACTTGCAAAATTTAAAATATAACAAAAAGTGGCAACCAAATCCGCTAAGATACATGTCTCCCCTGACAAGTCAGTCTGAGTTTTAGAAAAAATAGAATTATATACTGCAAAAGTTAAAGATATAATATAGTTATTAAAATCAGTACCTGAGTACCGACGTCAACACCGCAGTATCAACCTCAGCACTAAGGAACTGATACTGGGCTGACGTGATACCCTTGGGGAAGACTGAATCATCCACCAGCAGAGATGCCGACCCAGTGGTTTCAATTAGGTCGTAACTATACCAAATTTAGTGACACATAGGCCTTTCTGATATTTAATCTTCATCAGTGTGTCTCAACCCCAAAGTTCTGAAACCGAAAAGGATGATGGACATGACCCGGCAAACACAGCACATCCCCCTCCGAGAAACCTATAGAAAACAATGTAGTTCATACTTCCATGAACGCATCTAGTCACATGATTTTAAGTGTAGTCAAGTGACGTCACTCTAATCTATGGCTCTCTACGGGCGTTGGGGTGGTCGATGCTGACCCGCTCTTTGTAGAAAAATAGTGTGTAAATGTTTTTCGGCTTTAAAAGTTTGCCCCAAAAGCATTTTTTCGCCAAGTGATGAGGGGCAAAGAATGTCAATATAAAAAATAAACTTAATTTCTGCTTTTCATGAAAGTATAAACGGCAGCGGGTCGATTGCAAAGTTTACATGAACCCCTTCTGGGTTTATTTAGTTCGCACGCAACCCACTGTGTTAATACTTTCATGAACAGCAGAAAAATAAAATATTTCTTAAATTACGCCAAATTCACACCGTATACTTCTTCGTGCTGTTATAGCGCATAAACTAACTCGGTAGTCAAGGACTTTTTTATGCTTCCCGAAGGGGGAGCCATATAGTCGCCGCTTTGTCCGTCCGTCCGACCGACCGTCCGTCACGCTCTATATCTCTAAAAGTATTAAAGGTATTTAAGTGAAACTTGATATACTGATAGAGGGCGATGAGGGAAATCGTAAAATACAAGAACCATAACCCTGTCACCAGTATTTATGGAGTTACTTCCCTTCTTAACCATTTCAATGAAAAGATTGTCCGGAGCATATCTCTGAAAGTATAGAAGGGATTTAAGTGAAACTTGATACATTGATAGATGGCCATCAGAGGAAGTGCATAGTGCAAGAACTGTAACTCTATCACAAGTAATTCCCTTTTTAGTTTTTGTTATATTAAGATTGTCCGGAGCATATCTCTAAAAGTTTTAAAGGTTATTTAGTGAAAATTGATACACTGATAGGGGGCTATGGGAGAAATCGCATAATGCAAGAAGCATAACCCTACCAACAGTATTTTCGGAGTTACTTCCCTTCTTAATTAGCGCACCACACAGTATTTAAGGTGCCCTGTAGCAATCTCCTTGTCAGTCAGTTTCAAATCTAAACCAGAACATTTAACCGGTTATAACTTCAAAAGTAATATCCCAACTCTCATGAAACTTCACACTCATACTAACAATCACAAGACCTACAATCTGACAAACCATATTGCTTTTGTCCATGTGTTTGTCACGCCTTAACCAAAAAACTTAACCTCGGCCATAACTTCAAAAGTATTTGCCCTACTCTCATGAAACTGCACACACTTACTATCACAAGACCTACATTCTGACAAAGGGCCATAACTATATTGCTTTTCGGTGTGTGTTTGTCAGGCCATAACCGAACAACTTAAACTCGGTCAAAATTTTAAAAGTATTTCTCCTACTCTCATGAAACTTCACACACACACTTACCATCACAAAACTTACATTCTGACAAAGGGCCATAATTATGTTGCTTATTTTCACTGAATTATCTCCCCTTTTTCAAAAAATATCTCCTGTTGTTTCATAACCATGGGTAATAGGGCTTTCATATTTCACATATGTATTCCTTGTGACATTCATCTTTGAAAATCACTTACTAGGGAACACAAAACTGAGTTTCTTTGTCTTATGGTTTAAGATTTGCATGCCCTTGCACGGAAGGAGCCTTACATTTCTCCTTATTTTTGCAGTCTTTGTTGAAAATCACTGACTAGGGAATTCTTAGACTTTAGGTTAAACCCATTTGGTACCGGAAACCCCAAAAGGGGTAAGTGACAAAAAGTGCAGGCCAAGATCAGACGCCACGAAACTCGTGTTTGTCACGCCTTAACCTGGCCCTACTCTTATGAAACTTCACACACATACTTACGATCACAAGACCTACATCCTGACAAAGGAGAATAACTTGTGTGTTTGTCACACCTAAACCAAAAACCTTAACCTCGGTGATAACTTCAAAAGCATTTGTCTACTCTCATGAAACATCACACACATAATTACCATCACAAGACCTACATCCTGACAAATTCCATTTGGGTGTGTGTTTGTCAGGCCATACCCAAACAACTTAAAACTCCGGTCAAAATTTTAAAAGTATTTGTTCTACTCCCATGAAACTTCACACACATACTTACATTACAAAAACCTACATTCTGACAAAGGGCCATTACTATATTGCTTATATTCACTAATCATCTCCCCTTTTTTTAAAAAAAAATATCTCCTGTTATTTCATAACCATGGGTGATAGGGCTTTCATGTTTCACATGTGTATTCCTTGTGACATTTTCCATTGAAAATCACTTTCTATGGAACACAAAATTGAGTTTCTTATCCTTATAATTTAAGATTTACAGGTCCTTGAAAGGAAGGGGCCTTCCATTTATCATTTTTTGCATTCTTTGTTGAAAATCACTACCTAGTTTCTTTATTTTTACTCCAAACATTAGCTGAAGGTACTCATTAGAACCTCCTCATTCAGGCGGTTCTAACGAGTACCCATAACCTTTGTCTTCAAACAAATCGTATCAAACTTCAAAGTGTATAGGATCATTTCACTAAAATAACCCTCCTACTACTACGCATCTTCGGGGAGCATCCCTCGGTTTCACCGATGCTCTTGTATCACCCTGTTGCAATCAGCAATACATATGTCATAAATATCGTATTTTTATCCCCCGACCGAATAGGTACGGGGGATATAGCGATCAGCCTGGCGTCCGTCCGTCTGCCCGTCCGAAGACGCAACCTTGTGATGGCCATAACTCCAATACCCTTTGCGATTCATTGATGGTTCTTGGCACAATTGTTCACAAGGCTGCGCTGGCGCAAGAACCATAACTCTGAGTGCAATAGTTTTTTAGTTATCTCCCCTTTTAATAAAACAGAATGACTGCCTTGTGATGGTCATAACTACAATACCCTTTGAGAAATATTGATGGTACTTAGCACAATTGTTTACAAGGCTGAGACGACGTGTCATGCGCAGGAACCACAACTCTGGTTGCCAGGTTTTTTTTAAGTTATC
Source organism: Lucinisca nassula (assembly GCA_963580285.1). Classification (NCBI taxonomy): domain Eukaryota; kingdom Metazoa; phylum Mollusca; class Bivalvia; order Lucinida; family Lucinidae; genus Lucinisca; species Lucinisca nassula. The sequence goes on along the minus strand of OY757014.1, from coordinate 52,988,326 downwards.
TCCCCTTTTAATAAAATAGATTGACTACCGTGTGATGGCCATAGCTCCAATACCCTTTGAGATATATTGATGGTACCTGGCACAGTTGTGCACAAGGCTGACATGGAGTGTCATGCGCAATCACCATAACTCTGGGTGCCATGGTTTTTTAGTTATCTCCCCTTAAAAAAAAAAACAGAATTACTACCTTGTGATGGCCATATCTCCAATACCCTTTGCGATATATTGATGGTACTTGGTACAGTTGTACATGAGGTTAAGCAGGTGTGTCATGTGCAAGAACCACTACTCTGGATGCCCTGTTTTTAATTATCTCCCCTGACAATATAAACTTGTGACAGCCAAAACTCCAAGACCCCTTGGGATATATTGAGTGTACTTGGCACAATTGTATACAAGGTTGAGACGACGTGGCATGCCTAAGAACAACAACTCTGGATGGTTTGGTATTTGAGTTATCTCCCCTTCTAATAAAACAGTATGACCACCTTGTGATCACCGTATCTCCATTACCATTTGAGACATATTGATGGTACTTGGTACAGATGTACATGAGGTTAAGCAGGTGTGTCATATGCAAGAATTACAACTCTGGGTGTACTGGTTTTTAGTTATCTCCCCTGACAGTACAACCTTGTGATGGCCATAACTCCTATACCCTTTGAGATATATTGGAGGAACTTGGCACAATTGTATACAAGGTATAGAAGGCATGTCATGTGCAAGAACCACAACTCTTGGTGCTGTGGTATTTGAGTTATCTCCCCTTCCAATATAACAGTATGACCACCTTGTGATCACCATATCTCCAATACCCTTTCAGACATATTTGTGGTACTTGGTACAAATGTACACAAGGGTTAGCAGGTGGGTCATGCGCAAGAACCACAATTCTGAGTGCCCAGATTTTTCGTTATCTCCCCTGACAGTATAATCTTGTTCGAAAAACTAAACCAATCATTGACAATAAAACTTGACAAATTGGCAAGTTTTGTCGTATTTCAATTGCTTTCTGTACAAATGATTCTGGTTTTCGTGCGGCGGGCGCTGGCATCTAAAGTAACTCAGTAACCTGTATTTTATTGCACGTTTCGACGCAGAATGTGAAGATATACTCGCATGCAAGATTTTAAAATTTTATGGGAGAGCCCATTTACATATTCTTGGCATTAGGCTGTGTCCAGTGTCGCTGACTGACTGACTGACTGACTGACTTACTTGCTTCAATGCGTCAATCATGCTCGCATGCACGTACGCTAATAGCTTCTGCTGTTAAAGACGACATAGTTTATGTATATAATCCATCGTCTTTGAGTCTTGGTTTGCTTACCAATCATTATTTCCGAACAAATATCATGCTGATTGGTTGGACCAGCTAAACCGTTTCTTCTATTTGTCGGCAAATGATTGATAATAACTTTATTATCTATAAAAGTTATTTGTTACTTGTTTCCGGTGTTTATTGGTCATCGCTGTTGCATATGATTCTTTCTATCTTCTAAGACATCATATCAAAGTGTTGAGATGGCTTAAGGGGAATGGATACACCTTCAGGGTGGCCAACTCCTGCAAAAGAACTTTTGTTTCCCATGCCAATAGATGTCAACGCTTAAAGGAGATAATTTGTTCCTGAGGAGCAAATTCTTTCCTTTAAGAGTAGATCCCTTTTTCAGTAGGTCTGGGCTTATAGAAAAGCAAACAGCAAGTCCCGAATGCTGCTCCCTTTGAAAAATGGCGTATAAATCTGCCAGATGTTCCCATTCCCCTTAGGCTGGGTCAAAGCAAGGTAAAAGCAATGGTCAGGAATCGATACATTTACCAGAAAGAAGAACAAGCATAAAGAAACGGTACCATTGCAGGAAGCCAAAAAGACAGTTTCTACCCCCAACCTCACACATAAAGGGCCAAAAGGCGACACAAATTTCATGCAAAGGCAATGGTAAACACACCAGAATAGAAGACACCGCTTTGAATGGACGGTTAGAATTCTGAGGGAGCTTGTTTGTGTTGTTTGTGTTGTACTGGAGTTTTACTGACCAATATTATGGTCATTTTTGAGCCGGTCAGTTTACATATCCACACTTTCACTGGCAGCTTATTTCAGTGGTTTCTTGCTGTCGAGTCCTCATCGTTGTCTCACCTCTGTGGTTCTTTGATTTGTTTGTGTTCATGGAGATGTTGCACTGATGAGTTAGGAGGCCTTCATTCGGACTGAAACATATTATTTGTCTAAATCGCGGCGGAAGAAAGGGCGAGGATTGTGGCCACGTTAAAATCGATTTAAAGCCCCCCCCCCACCCCCCACCCCCCCCAGAGGAAGTCATTCCACTGACCGTTCCACTAGGTGTTACTTCTGTGGCGATTTATTTATGTTGTTGTTTGTTACTTACTGTGTGTATCACTTGTGTCTTTTAATTTTGGATGGCCATATGGCCATTTTGTGTGAAAGTAACTGTCCTTATGGCCTTCCTTTGTTTAGGTTTCCATTATGGTCTGGTTGATTTTAATTGATTCACAATATTTCCAGTATTTCATCACGTTCAATGAATTATCACTAACTCATCCACATACTTACCACAGAGTTACAGCATTTCTTTGGATGCAGAGATATGGAGACTCAAATAAGTCCACACACCCGAAAAATAAAAATCACATATCCTAATACCGGAAATGTCCCCATTAGCATCAAGTGTTGGTTGGCATCGATGCCTCATGCTTCGAATTAAACTCTGTATCTGGTCTTGGGTGATGTTGTCCCATTCTTCCTGTAGCGCCATGGCAAGCTCCTGCGGTTGTTTGGCGGATAACGTCGGCTTTACACACGTTTTCCGAGATGGTCCAAAAGTTGCTCATTATGGTTTAAATCCGGCGAAAACGCAGGCCAAGGAAGAATTTGCGCACAATTATGATTGAAAAAGTCCATGGTTGGCCTCGCAGAACGAGAATGTTAGAAAAGCGTAACGTCACCATTATTGCGTAAAAACGGTACACCTCAGGCTCCAAGATTTCACCGATGTACCGATGTACCGTCAATTGCCATCGACAACGATGAGTTGGGTTTTGTGGTGCCATGAGATCCCTCCCTACACCATTACGCTAACACCGCCCCAACGTGACACTGTTTAACACAACAGTCTTGAAATAGCTCCCAACGTAAACGCCATACTTTACGCCGCCTATCAAGCATTTCAGTACAAAAACGGGACTCGTCCGTGAACAGTACAGCACGCCAACGCTGTTGTGTCAATCGGATATGCTGTTGACACCATTTGAAGCGACTGATTCAACGTTCCGCCGTCAAAACGTTCCCCTATACGCCTCATGGCTAGAAATACCGCGTTCCTGAAGGCGCTGCCGTACAGTTAAGACACTAACTGTTAGGTTATGGGTTCCCACGGTCACCTGGGCAGATTCCACAGTCGTCTTGAATCTGTCGCGTAAATGACTCAAAACAATGAACCGGTCCTGCTGACGTGTAATAACACCTTCACGTCCAGGGCGTTGTCTCTCGTACACATACCCATTAGCGTTGTGCCGTTCAACCAATCGAGCAATCGTAGTGTGCAAATAACCCATACGCTCTGCAACTTGTCGGTATGAAAACCCATCTTCAACCATACCGAGGGCATGATGACGATCTCCGTTACTTAGACGTCTCATTGGCTTATTCTTGTGAAATGTTTTGCTGGCTTTTTAACGTAAAGAATCCGGACCTTATAATGACAGTAAAGAAAGTGCCAACAATATGGTGATTACTTAAAGTTTGCAATTTTTGCATTTTTCACGTGCACATGCACATTATGAAAAGCATGCAGTTTTCTTGCCGAACAAACTCATGCTTTGGTGACATCTTTACAATATCGTGTTTATCCGTTGAAAAAGTCATTTTGATTTCCAGACACTTCGGCCCCACTACCACCTCGGCCCCTAGACAGGTCGGCCCAAAACCAAGTCGGCCCTAGACACCTCGGCCCTAGTCACCTCGGCCCTAGACACCTCGGCCCCACTGTCACCTCGGCCCCTAGACATCTCGGCCCCAAAGACACCTCTGCCCCACTTTTGAAATCTGTTAGAGTAAGGGCATTTATATCATGTTAAAATCGACCCCGCCCATCGGGACTTCAAGAAACCGACAGTCTGTGGCATGAGTACTGGTAAATCGCTTAGAGGCCTAAAGTGGTGGGAGTCGGACCTTTCATACCTATAAACCATATTGGTTTGTATGGGCTGCAGGCTTGAGATGTCATTGCATCTCAATGTCGGGTAAAATTCCCACAAAATTGGAAGCAACGCATCCAAAATGACCGAGACAGTGTTGATAGGGGCGTTAAACGTAAAATCTAACAAACAAAACATCATGTTAACAAGCCCGTGTAATGAACACCCCTCTAAACTCCAGTTTATATGGGGAAAACTGGGGCTCATAGGGGCATACATTATTTACATCACGAAGAAATGCCTTTATAATTTTGATCCCCTTGAACCCCACTTTTATATAGTAAAACTGGGGTTTATAGGGGTAACACATTTTTCTCATTTCTGCTCGAAAATATGATTTATATTATGGGTGCTCGTTAGAAACGCCTCGATGAGGCGGTTCTAACGAGTACCCACTGTCTATATTTTGAGCAGAAATAATACAAAATATCACATTTTTTTTCTTTTTTAATGTTCGTTTTTTTCTGCGGTAAAGTTTACAATGCATTTATATAGGCGTGTTTTCGTAATTCTTATTTCTGCTCCAAGATACAGGTTATGTGTAATGGTTAGAACCGTCTCAATGAGCAGGACTGATCAGAATGTGTCTGTGACAACCTTTAATCACAATTAGTTTAATATCAATCTATGTTTATGCAAACTAGTCATTTCTTACATCCCTTTCATATAAGTTAACAGGCCTATGCGTTAAACCATCTGCTTGAGAACGATCGAACCAGTATCAAAGATCTATGTTTTCGAGCAGAAGTAAGAAATATAATTTTTATCAACTTTTCGTTACATAATTTCGAGGAATCTTCTGTTAAGTTGTTAGGAAATAAGATCAAATTATTTTATTGCTATTTTTATTTCATATACAAAAAATAACCAATTGGACGTTTATAATTAATATAATGATACGATCTGGATGGCTGATGCACGAACTTGAGGTTGAGCTTGAGTCAGCATCATTCAAAGTGGGATTTGTCGGGTTCTAATTGTGAATATTTGATACTGATAGTCAGTCAGCCTTTTCTACAAAAATACGGGCCATGAAGACTTTGCACTCAGTGTACATCCAGATCCATCTGATCTGGATAAACACTGTCATTCAGTTTGCGAATTTTAAATGAAATACATGTATCAAGTAATTTGGGGGCTGATAGTCAGAAATGTGACTAATAAATAAATAAAGTGTACAGTATACTTGTTACTGTCCGTCTTTAAATATGAGCTGAAATGACAATCAAATAGGAATTTCTAAATATGTGAAAATTGATAACAATGGACACATACTGAGCAATTCTTACAAAAATACGAGCAGTGAAGACTTTGTACACAGTGCACATCCAGATCTACATTGTTTGCCACTAGTATATACATATATTAAACATGTATCAAGTAATTTGAGTGGCAGAAATGTGACTAATAAATAAATAAAAAAATAAATAAAGTATACAATATACTCGTTATTGGAGTTATTGTCCGTCTTTAAATATGAGCTAAAATGACTATCAAATGTGTGAAAATTGATAACAATGATCTGTTTATTGGGGAAAAGGGATTAGTCACGCCTGGTTATTTAAGTGAGCTTCACACTTTACTAATTTAAGTCAATAATTGTTCTTGTAAAACATTTTGTTTGTTCATGCCAGTTAAATAGTGTACTAACCTGAAATTCATTAACCCTTATCGCCCTGAACACGATAATCCTTATCTTTGTAAACAGTGTAGGCCCTGATCAGATTGCTTCTGCCCTCTGAACTGGATCCGCACCGTTTTTCATGCAGTTTTTGAATTGCATGATACATTATATTATTTGGTTTAGTCACGAGGATAGTTCTAGTTCAGAGAACCTGAACACTGATAATTACCTAATAAATAAATAAACTGTTTGTTTGTATTGGAGTTTAACGGCCCAGTCAACACTATTTTAGATCATTTTTGAGCCGGTCAGTTGACCTATCCACACTTTTCCTGGGCAGGCTTATACGTATAAGCGGTTAACCAGTACAGTGTACATTTTTTCGCCAGAAAATGACAACTGCCCTTCTTGAATCAGCGGAAGGGAGAGAATGACCGTTATTTAAAAAGTATTTGAGAGGTGAGAAATATGATCAAAAGAGCAGAAAATTAAAAAAAAATAAAATAAAAAAGTTATAATATATAATAAATCTGTATAATATAGGTTCAAATATTCGTGGCTCTCTATCAAAATAATCAAATCAGCAATAAAATAAAACAAAAACCTCATCGGGCATCCAGCTCGATCTCCTATTTAAGTGGAAGCCCCGTGAGAAGCAAAGTGGGGCCGAAGTGTCAAGGTATATTGGGCCGACGTGTCTAGGGGCCGAGGTGTCCAGGGGCCGACCCGTCTAGGGTTTCAATTTTATGTGGGGCCGAGGTGGTTTTGGGGCCGAGGTGTCTAGGGGTCGAAGTGTCTAGGGGCCGAGGTGGTTTAGGGGCCGAGGTGGTTTTGGGGCCGAAGTGTCCTGTTACCAGTCATTTTTACCTTAAACTAAAGAAATCAAAATTCTAAAAATGGTTCGTTTTCATTGAATCTGAGTACATATATCCGTTAAATAGGAATGAATTACGCCCTGAGTAAATGTGTCCTCGCTGTTGATACCCCAATCAGCATGTGCGTCCATCGTATCAAGTTAAACACGTCCGTGTTATGAACATCCTGTGTTCCTTACATTATATGAAGAAAATGGGGTTCACAGAGGTATGCATTATGTTTCTTATTCCTGCTCCGAAACATAGGTTGAGTGAGGCTGTTATAACGAGCACGACAACCTATGTGCGGAGTAGAAATAAGAAAAAAAAAGAACCACACATCTTATCCCCCCCCCCCCCCCCCACACACACACAAACAAAAAATAAATAAAATAACATAAAATAAAATAAATAAAAATAAAAAATAACCGGAGTGTACTCATTGTAGTATCAAATAGGACTTTCTTAGACCCTGTACGTGCTGATCTTAACATGGTTTTGCTGCCAATATTCAAACACCTTATGGAAAACATTGTGGTGGAAGCCATTGAGCTCCGAGTTTGTTTTTTATAAAGTGCTATTAGTAATGATGTACATTACTTGATATTATGCTGTGCAGTTCGCCCTTTGCAGATCAAAAAGTGACAGTTCTTTAGTGTCCATCGCATTATTTACTGTAATTTTCAGTCTAAACGACTTTGGCCAAGCTTATTTCCAGGAAAGTCTACTCAATTAGGCGCTGGTATTTGCTGTCCTGTCAAAATCAGTTCTTCGTTCAGACATTGAAATATCTCATTGTTATAATAAGCCATCTGTTATGCCGCCCAAAACTGAATTACGACCAGAGAAAGCATACTAGGGCAAACAAAAAGGTAATACTTGGTCTACACGACCATCAGGGCGCTCGCATGGACTCAAATTTTGCATATTCGCTTTTGATTTTACTCGGAATTCAGGATCCACAGATGATTCGCGCGTCTTGCAACGAGTCCGATCACACTGCACAGTCTGTGCAAGGTCTTTGCTAGTCACATATAAACAAAATATGTTTGTTTGAACAGACTCCGATATAGAGTTGGCTCTATTGATCACTGTGGGAGATAGAATATACATGTATCTTATCTGACAGCAATCATAAGCTGTTCTTGGACCGAATGTATATTTAATGAAGCTGACAACGATGGGGGCAATGACGACGTCTGACGTAGGATTGTAATTTTGATTAACTCCACTGGGACTAGAGAGTACAGTTTGGCAAAGTATGCGCCTGACAGAAAAACAAATCTTTCCCGTATGTATACACCTCTTTTTTTAAGAGGCACAATTTTGTAGATTTTACCGCTAAAACGAAACTTTTAAGATAAAAAATTGTGATATTTATCTTATTTCTGCTCAAAATATAGATTGTGGATACACGTTAACGATTACCCACAATCTATATTTTACTGCGGAAATAAGAAAAATAAGATTTCCCTCTGTAAACCCCAGTTTTACTATATAAAAGTGTGTTACACCGCAATCAGGCATTCTAGTAGCCTAATAAAGGGGGTCGAATAACTACACGCTATCATCGTTAGTGACCCACAATACCTTCTACTGACCTATAATACGTCTAGTGACCGTTTATAGACCGGACCTACTTTTCAGGTTCCTAATTTGCAAATGTAAACAATAACATCAACTTTTTATACACGGGAAAAGAACCAAACAGCAAGTTATAACCTTTGCAATATTTATTTACACAGATTTTCAGAAAATTAAGCTAAATTCTATCTATCTATCTATTTATCTATCTACTGATACTGCGTCGGTCATATTTGACCATTACCGCAGGTGTACATTACATACACTCCAGTTTTGCAGGATGAACGCCTACACAGTAATCATGTAATTACGGTAGGGATCTTTAACCTGCACAGGGTATGGTTCTCCCTGCACAGGGGGCCTCCAGTTAACGTCCCGATCCGAAGGACGGTGCACTTTATGACATTCATCCCTGCAAATGATGCCAATGGAGCGTGTTTGGACACCGAAAATATTTTAAATTTTATCGCCGCTGCCGGGGATCTAACTCCGGACCTCTAGCATCAGAGGCAAGCGCACTAACCACTGAGCTATCACGCTCACCTTCTTGGGCTTTCCTTGTTTGAATGGTCCGTTGGAATAATTACGCACTGCTACTGCGGTTGGGTCTCAACCTCGAAAATAATTTCTAAAGCTAAAATAAACTATTTGTTTGCAGATTTTCATACTGAATGTAAAGCGGTGAGAAAGTTATATACGAGCGTCCATGTTGTTTCCAATGCATCTATGGCGTGGTGACGTCAGAAACTTTTAACTCTTTGACGTCACGATATACTACGTGTTCGCGCCATGGCACTGAATGTCGTTTAACATGTCGCGCTGTCTGCTGTCTTTTTCTTAAATTTGCTTAATTATTGCGGACCCCCTTGGTTGTTTTGAGTTGCGGTATAAACTAAATACATGATTAGTGTCTTTAATATTAAAATATATTCGGTTCGCCGCGACAATTCCATAGGGGCTCGCTGAAGCTCGCCCCTAAAAAAATTGTCTAAGGCTCACCAATTATATTTTATTATTAAAGACACTAACCATGTATTTACTATGTTCAAGGGGGTCAGAATTATATAGGCAGAGATTCGAGATGTGCCAAGTATCTTTTGTCATCGGGGTGTCCATCTGTTGGGCAAGGCCTGCTGCCCTTGCAGTAGGTTAGGGTAGAGGGGAATGGTTTAAAATTGGAATCAACGTCACCAAAATAACCTATACAGTGTTGACGGGGACGTTGTACCTCAAATCAAACAAACAATTTTATTTCTTCTGTTTCTTCCCTTTCGTTTTCCTATTTCTCCCTTATCCCTCTCTTTCACCTCCTCTACTATCTCTCAGGCCTCTTTTCTCCCTTTTTATGGGAGATGACACAAAACGACCCAAAAGAGTTGACGTGTCGTTAAACCCTAACACAATCTATCAAATTGAGGCCACTGGCCAGTTGTTCAAAACTAACGACGTCGTTAGTTAACGTATCGTTAAAACTTTGATCATTAAATATGACAAATATGCTGAAATTTTTGCTGAAAAAATACCGAAATTGTAAATATTAAACTTGCTAGAACGGTTAACAATATGACCACTAACGAGCTCGTTAAGCTAACGATTCTTTGAACAACTGGCACCAGTTATTCAAAGAATCGTTCGCTTAACGAGCTCGTTCATTGACGAAATGTTTAAAACAGTCCTAGTGTGTTAAATAAGTAATAAAGTGTTGTTTTTGCTCAAACAAATGTGAGAAGCTTTGACATTTGCAAAATATGCTTACATTTGTTCAGTAAAACATTAGTATATTTGCCATATTAAATGTTCAAAGTCTTAACGATATGTTGACTAACGATGTCGTTAGTTTTGAACAACTGGGCCTGGTGTTTAATGAAAGTCATCAAGTTAACAAATCCGTGTAATGATCAGCCCTCTGAACCCAACTTTATATACACAAAACTGGGATTTACAGGGGTACACATTATTTTTATTATTTCTGTTCCAAGACATAGGTTGTGGGTATTGGTTAGGTTTTAACGAGCACCCACAACCTATGTTTGGAGCATAAATAAGAAAAATATCACAAATTTTCATCAGACAAATTCCAATTTTGGAGGTGTGCACAATATCACACGGATGTATTAGTGTCATGTGAACAGGAGGTCACAAAAGTTTTCTTCCCTGGACACTTTAATTGCGACTCTGGCAATTTCCCCTAGGATGATGCGAAAATACGACGTTCTTATCTCTAAACAGTACACCACATCACCCATCACATTAACAATTCTACTGACAGAACACTTTTTAAAACCCAGCTTTATATATGTTAAAGTGGGATTTACTACCTACAGTGTACATTTTCCTTACCTTTGCACAAAAACAGAGCAAGTTTATAAAAAGATGAAAAGATGAAATCAGTGCTCACCATTGTTAATCATATTTTTCTTTATATTTCGTTTGGCTTACATGGCTATTAAGGGAAATGGTAACACCTTCAGGGGAGGCAACTCCTGCCAAATTATTTTTGTCTCCCATGTCAATAGGGGTCAACTCTTAAAGGAAAGAATTTGCTCATGATGAGCAAATTCTTTCCTTTAAGATTTGACACCCTTTTCCATGGGAAGGAGCTTGTAGAAAAGCGAACATGGAGTTCCAAATGTGGTCTCCTTTAAAAAAAATGGCGGACAAATCTGCCAGGTATTCCCATCTCCCTTAATTTCAATGTCTTGTTAATGTGATAGTTTGCATACCCTGCAAGTAACAAAATGTTGTTGTTGCTGTGTGAATGTCTTTTAGCTCACCAGAGTCGAAGGCTCCGGGGGATCTTATAGGATAGGCAGTTGTCCGTCGTCGTCCGTCGTCGTGTGACGTCAACATTTTCAAATATCTCCTCTGAAGCCACTAGGCCGATTAGGCCCAAATTTCATCTGTAGCATCCTTGGGCTGGCGGATTGAAAGTTGTGTTTTTTTTTTTTTTTTTTTTTTTTATGAAATTCGGCTCATTAGTTTGGTTGCTAAAGCAACTTAGAGTTTCCATAGACTTATAATGGGGAAAATTGAAAAAATGATATTCACTTGCAAGCCTTTGCAGATATTTAGACAAAACTTTCATAGAAGTGTTCCTAATGCAATCTACTATCTACCACGTGATTTTAGGCCTACTGCTCATTTTTGCTGGTTGCCATGGAAACCAAAATGAAAAAAAGTAGAAAAAATACTTAAAAAATCATCTCCTCAGAAAATATATGTTCAATGGGGCTGAGACTTTATGGAAATAATCACCATATTTGCCTTTACAGGTTTTGTTGTTTTTTTTTAAATGAAATTGGGGCTTTTAGTTTTGTTGCTATGGCAACTTAGAGTTTCCATTGACTTATAATGGGGAAAATTGAAAAATGGCATTTACTGCCAAGTCATTGGAGATATTTTGAATAAACTTTCATAGACAAGTTCCTTGAGTAAACTTCTCTCAGCTATATGCTTTTATGTCAACCTGGGGGTCCGCTAGGTTGTGCCGGGGCCATGCCCTGCCCCCTCCACTTCATAAAATGTCTTATATCTCAGATATCTTACAGATCCCCAGCCCTAAACCGTATATATTCTTGTTCCTTATGACAAGATGCAATAAGTGACACCAACCTGGGGGCCCCCATGATGTGCCGGGGACATGCCCCACCCCTCCACTTCATAAATTGACATCTATCTCAGAAACCATTCAGATCCCTACCCCTAAACCATATATATTCTTCTTCCTTATGACAAGATGCATTAAGTGACACCAACCGGGGGTCCCCCGGCATGGGCCGGGGCCATGCCCTACCCCTTCCTCTTCATAAAAGGCCCAGTATCCCAGAAACCTTACAGATCCACACCCTTAAACCATATATATTCTCGTTCCTTAAGATAAGTCGCATTCAGTGACACCAACCTGGGGGTCCCCTGGGGTGTGCCGGGGCCATTCCCAACCCCCTCCACTTCATTTAAGGCCAAATATTTCAGAAACCTTACAGATCACCACCCCTAAACCATATATATCCGTGTTCCTTGCGATAAGACACATTCAGTTACACCAACCTTGGGGTCGCCCAGGGCGCGCCCAAGCCATACTCCATCCCTCGACTTCACAAAAGACCATAATCTGAGAAACTGTTCAGAGCCCCACCCTAAACCATATATATTCTTGTTCCTTATGATAAGACGCAATCAGTGACACCAGCATGGGGGCTCCCTGGGGTGCCACGACTATGCCCCACCCCTTTGCTTCATTAAAAGCCATATTTCCCAGAAACCGTTAAGATCCCACCCCTTGACCATATATATGTTCTTGTTCCTAATGATATGACTTTACTTCATAATAGGCCATACATCTCAGAAACCATTCAAATCCCCACCCCATAATCACATATATTCTTGTTCATTGTTATTAGCCTTAGACACATTCAGTCTCTCCCATCCACTTCTTAAAAGGGCTCATATCTCAGAAACTGTTCAGACCCCCACCCTTTAACCATATATATTCTTGGTCCTTATGATAAGATACATTCAGTGACAACAATCTTGGGCTTTTCTGGGATCCGCCATGCCCGAATGCCTCCACTGCTTAAAAGGCCGTACATCTCAGGAACCATACATATCCCCATCGCTAAACCATACATGTCCCTGTTCCTTTTGATAAGATGCATTTAGTGACACCAACCAGTGCTCCATTGGGTCCATGCTCCACCCTCTCTACTTTATAAAGCACCTAAAGCACCATGGGTGCTCATTTGTGTATGGGGTTTGTTTGGGAGACTTTATAATTGGTAGACTAAATCATATCATATTAAAATACATGGCTGTCATTGGGTAGCCTGGTTTATGTAATTTGGCTCTTTGGCTTGTTTGCTATGGCAGGTTAAGAGTTTAAATTGACTTATAATGGGGAAAATTGAAAAATGACATTTATGCCTTTCAAGACATGTCAAAGTCATAGAAATGTTCCTTTAGTAATAATGCCCTTTTAGGCCTATTGGTTGCCACAGATGGGAATTTGTCATTGTCATCAACACATTCAAGCGACATTAAACCTCTGAAGCCACAAGGCTGATTGGGTCCAAATTTTATCTGTAGCACCCTTTGATGCAGGGCTTCCATGGTCAATTAAAATACATTACTGCCAGTGGGTAGTGCCCCCCTGAGCTTAGGTGAGCATAGTGGCCAATCGGCCTCTTGTTTAAGCATACTTTTATGAGGACAGCACAGCGGAATGACACACTGCTATTTTGTAAGGGACTTGAATGACATTTTTTCTGATGATTAGATGATATTTTGTCTTATTTATTCTACATACAAAGGCTCGTTACAATCGCTGCGTTAAGATTCGATCTTTACAGTTTCTAATTTGTTGCCTTTATATTTTGTTGTATAGAGTTTGTTTAAATCATTACGATAACTCACCCGTGCGACATAGTGCATTTTTCACATCTCCAAAATGGCTACTTTTCTGATGAAAATCCTTCATATCTTTCTTATAAATGCTCAAAACATAGGATGTGGGTGCTCGTTAGAACCGCCTCATTGAGGCGGTTCTAACGAGTACCCACAACCTATGTCTTGGAGCAGAAATAAGAAAAATAATGAATACCCCCGTAAACCCCATTTTTTATATAAAGTGGGGTTTAGGGGGGTCTTCATTTCACGGACTTTCACGTGATGTGTTGAGATCTACGCGAAACTTACAAAAAACAAAAAAATGACAGCCCTAAATTGGAAATGGGCTTACCATAATGACTGACAATGCTGTTACTGTAACCAAATTAAACCAGCAATAAGATATCTTAAACCGACAAAGAAATGAGAAATTAATTTGATAAGTGACTCTCCATTTCCTCTTTCTCTGTTTCAAAGATTTAATTATAATTATTTAATGTTCCCTTAAAGTGACAACAAGGGATTGTACCACAAATTTACAAAATTAAACTTCATGAAATTTGAGACATTTCTATAAATGAGCTTTTGATTGTTATTTAAGGGGCATGTGAACACCTTTAGGGGCGGCAACTCATACAAAAGTATTTTTGTCTTCCATGTCAATAGGGGTCAACACTTAAAGGAAAGAATTTGTTCCTGAGGAGCGAATTCTTTCCTTTAAGAGAAGACCACTTTTTCAGTGCGGCAGGTCTTATAGAAAAGCGAGCAGGAAGTCCTGAAAGTTGTCTCCCATTGAAAAATGGCAGAACAATCTGCCAGGTGTTCCCATTCCCATTGAGATACAGATCAGCTCTAGTAGTGATTTTTCGTGTAATAAATCACAGTTTGGAGGCCGGTTGTGAAGTTGAATCTAGATCAAATCACAAGCGCGAGTGATTTGTCTATTTACAACTGACTGTCAAACTGTGATTTGATATGAAATAAAGGCACTGCCTTTTGAGCAAACACACTCATTTACAACACCTAAGTTGTAATTTGACACTTAACTTCTTTAGTTAATTAAAAACATACCGATAGTGCTAGATTGGTAGCTCAGTGGTTAGTGCACTTGCCTCTGATTCTAGAGGCTCACAGCAGCGACAATAAAGTTTGGTGTCTAAATATGTTCCATTGGCATCAGTTGTAGGGATGAATGCCACAAAGTGCAGGGAGAATCATCCCGTATGCAAGTTAAAGAGCCTTATCGTAATATCATGATGATTGCCCGGGCGTTCGTCCTGCAAATCGAGTGTATGTACACCTGTGAGCAATGGTCAAATGGGACCTATCGCAATTATACATTGTACTAGATAGATAGATAGTCACGCTAGCAAGTCCTTGGTTAACCGCCGATATGCAGGTGCAGATGGTATTTATGTGGGGTACTTAACATTTCTTATATCTACTCCTATGGTATATTCAGTATTTTGGCAGTACTTTCTATGCGTTCCCCAACTGAGATCATTTGCATCTTGTCTAGCAGACCAAAAGTACAGATGTCAAAAGAGGCAGTCGTGCAAAAGCAAGCTTACTTTGACCAAATTCCAGACCAGACCTTGCAGCAAGAAAAGATGAAGGTCAACAGATAGACACAGCAGATCTGGACAAAGTTTCACATAAATGGCTTGAGTACTGTCAAGCTCAGAAATGCCAGCATGCAACCTCTTAAAGTGGATCCAGAGCTTCCTTACCAACAGGGGCTAACCAGACCTGGTCAAGGCTAGTTTGCACTATTGCCCCAGCTGTATCCGGTGTCCCTCAAGGTGCAATGCTCGGACATTTATTATTCTGCCCATGCGTAAATAACCTGCCACAGAAAGTCAGCTCTGGAGCTGACCTTCTTGCTAATGGCCTTCTTTTATATCACCAACTCTCAAACATGACTCATACTGCAGCATTTCACAAGGAACTTGAAAGACTACAGCAATGTCCATAATGGAATACAGACTGGCAAAAGTATTTTCAACCCAACCAAATGTGCGGCAGTCAGGGTAATACAACGGAGCACATTGCCATGAACTGTCAGTCTAAAAGACTTGAAAGTACCTGGGTATCCTTTATTTCAGAAACATGTCATGGGAAACCCATTTTGATGCAACTGCAAAAAAAAAACAAGAGGGCCATGATGGCCCTGGATCGCTCACCTGATCCATAGAGTAACAAGTGGGTCCCGTGGAGGGCCATTATTGACCCCAGGGCTATAATGTGCATAATGTTGAAGGAGGTCTAAAAAGGTGAAGCTTCATACCAAATATATACAAAGGCTATAATTTGAACAATCTTGGCAAAGGTCCACTAGATGGAGCTACAAACAAAATATCGAAGACCTGGGCCTTGCGGTTTCAGAGAAGAAGATTTTTTAAAGCTATTCCCTACATAAGCCTATGTAAACCAAATGGCCCCGGGGCAGGGGCATTTTTGGCCTCAAGGCTATAATTTAAACAATCTTGATAGAGAGAGGTCCACTAGATGAAGCTTCACTCCAAATATCAAAGACCTGGGCCTTGCTGTTTCAGAGAAGAAGATTTTCAAAGATTATCTCTATATAAATGTATGTAAAACCAAAGGTCCCCAGGGCGGGGGCATTTGTGGCCCAGGGGCTATAATGTGAACAATCTTGGTAGAGGTCCACTAGATGAAGCTCCATACCAAATATCAAAGACATGGGCCTTGCCGTTTCGGAGAAAAAGATTTTTAAACATTTCCCTATGTAAAGTAGAAGTAAAACAAAGATCAGGAATTGATACAATTAACTTACTCCATCCATAAAAGACACCAAAGGGAAAGAAATACAAACATTAAGCGACCAGACCATAATGGAAACCTAAACAAAGGAAGGCCATATGGACAGTTACTTTCCCACAAAATGGCCATATGGCCATCCAAAATTAAAAGACACAAGTGATACACACAGTAAGTAACAAACAACAACATAAATAAATCGCCACAGAAGAGCCGCCTTGGAACGGTCAGTGGAAGATTTCCACAGGGGGGCTTAAATCGATTTTACGTGGCCACAATCCTCGCCCTTACTTCCGTCGCGATTTAGACAAATCATTTGTTCAGTCGCATGAAGGCCTCCTAACTCATCAGTGCAACATCTCCGTGAACACAGAAATCAAAGAACCACAGAGGTGAGACAACGGTGAGGACTCGACAGCAAGAAACCACTGAAATGCTGGAGCAAAAGAAAACCAACAGTTAGACTCCGATGAGCCCGACCAGAGACAGAGCATCAGGCACCAACCAACATTATCTCTTTAATTTTCAATAAGCCTTTACGTTGGAGCCGTCATAGAATCTGAGGCCTCACCCACCGGCGTGCAATTAAAGAGGGAAGCAAAGTTGCCAACCGTGATTGGGTTAACTACCATGCATGCAGTCTGTCGTATAATATCCATGTTGTACCCAATCTTTTTATATCGAAGAATGATTTTACGAAATTGGGTGCTGAAGTCATTGCGATTATATATTTTTCTGAATTTATATACTAAGTCACCATAAAATTCGGGTTCCGATAGACCTTGTTGCAGAAGAGATTTAAGTCCAATATTGAATTTTGAAATTAAATCAGAATGGCGTCTATAAAATTTTGAAAAGGCTTTGCGTAGTTTATGGTACCGATAACCCTGATTAAGAAGTTTAGCCGTTAATAATTTATTACGAGTGTTGAAGTCAGTTACATGTCTATGTAAAACCAAAGGGTCTTGGGGCAGAGAGGGGGTGCATTTTTGGCCCAAGGGCTATAATTTTAACAATCTTGATAGAGGTCCACTTGATGAAATTTCACACCAAATATCAAAGACCTATGCCTTGTGGTTTTCACAAAAGAAGATTTTTAAAGATTTTCCCTATATAAGTCTATGTAAAACCAAAGGGCCCCGAGACGGGGGCAATTTTGGTCTCAGGGCTATAATTTGAACACTCTTGGTAGAGATCCACTAGATGAAGCTTCATACCAAATATCGAAGACCTGGGCCTTGTGGTTTCAGAAGAAGATTTTTCAAGATTTTCCTGATATATGTCTAGGTAAAACCAAAGGGCCCCGGAGCGGGGGCATTTTTGTCCCCAGGGCTATAATTTGAACAATCTTGGTAGAGGTTTACAAGATGAAGCTTCATACCAAATATCAAAGACCTGGGCCTTGCCGTTTCAGAGAAGAAGATTTTTAAAGATTTTCCCTATATAAGCCCATGTAAAAACAAAGGGCTCCGGGATGGGGGCATTTTTTGCCTGTGCACTATAATTTGAACAATCTTGGTAGGGGTCCACTAGATGAAGCTTCATACCAAATAGCAAAGACCTGGGCCTTGCGGTTTCAGAGAAGATGATTTTTAAAGATTTTCCCTATATAAGCCCATGTTAAACCAAAGGGCCCCGGGGCGGGGGCATTTTTTTCCCTATATAAGACCATGTAAAAACAAAAGGGCCCCAGGGCGGGGGCATTTTTGGCCCCAGCACCATAATTTGACCAATCTTGGTAGGGGTCCACTAGATGAACCATCATACCAAATATCAAAGACCGGGGCCTTGCGGTTTCAGAGAAGATGGGGCGGGGGCATTTTTGGCCCCAGCACTATAATTTGAACAATCTTGATAGAGGTCCAAAAGATGAAGCTTCACACCAAATATCTAAGACCTTGGTCTTGCAGTTTCTGAGAAGAAGATTTTTTTGAAGATTTTCCCTATATAAGCCTATGTAAAACCAAAGGCCCCCTGGGCGGAGGCATTTTTGGCCCCAGGGCTATAATTTGAACAATCTTGGTAGAGGTCCACTAGGTAAAGCTTCATACCAAATATCAAAGATCTGATCCTTGTGGTTTCAGAGAAGAAGATTTTTAAAGATTTTCCCCTATATAAGCCTATGTAAAACCAAAGGCCCCCCGGGGCGGGGGCATTTTTCGCCCCAAGGCTATAATTTGAACAATCTTAGTAGACGTCCACCAGTTAAGGCTTCACACCAAATATTAAAGACATGGGCCTTGGGGTTTCAGAGAAGAAGATTTTTTAATGATTTTCCCTATATAAGCCTATGTAAAACCATAGGTCCCCGGGCGGGGGCATTTTGGCCCCCAGGGCTATAATTTGAACAACCTTGGTAGAGGTCCACTAGATGATGCTTCACACCAGATATCAAAGATATGGGCCTTGCAGTTTCAGAGAAGAAGATTTTTAAATATTTTCCCTGTATAAGCCTATGTAAAACCAAAGGCCCCCGGGGCGGGGGGATTTTGGGCCCAAAGGCTATTATTTGAACAATCTTAGTAGAGGTCCACCAGGTAAAGCTTCACACCAAATATTAAAGACCTGGGCCTTGTGGTTTCAGAGCAGAAGATTTTTTAATGTTTTCCCTATATAAGCCTATGTAAAACCAAAGGCCCCCGCGGCGGGGGCATTTTGGCCCCCCAGGGCTATAATTTTAACAATCTTGGTAGAGGTCCACTAGATGAAGCTTCATACCAAATATCGAAGACCTGGGCCTTGCGGTTTCAGAGAAGAAGATTTTTTAAGTTTTCGTTTAAAAAATCTATTTTTAGCTCCTGTGACCTAGATGTGCAATGGACCGGAACCATTTGAACAACTTTGAAAGGGGACCACCAAAGGATCATTCCTGTGAAGTTTGGTCAAAATCCGGTCAGTGGTTTAGGAGGAGATGTCATTTGAAGAAAAAGTTTACGCACACACGCACGCACGCACGCACACACGCACGCACGACGGACGACGGACAAAAAGTGATCACAAAAGCTCACCTCGTCACTACGTGACAGGTGAGCTAAAAAAATGCCAGGCGTTCTTTGGAAGGAACATAAGCAGCTGTTCTGAAGATGTTAAAGCATGATGAAAGAGACCATGATTAGACTTATCCTGGATTATGCCACATCAGTATGGGATTCACATTTTGTATCCAGCGGCTGAAGACGGTGCATCGGCGAGTAGCTCGGTTTGTCAGAGGTGACTACCACACAACCGGCATTACTTCCCGAGTGATGCAACACTTTGGGCGGCAAACTCACCAGCATTGACATCTTGTGTCAAAGTTGTGGTGGCATCTCTCCGGGCTAAGTGGACATCCATGATCGCAGTGCCTCCGACCCGAAAGGAGCGAACTGTATAGGATACTCCTGCGAAAACATCTGTCAGCTCTCCTTCAGACTTATTTGACGTCACTACAGCTGTTGTCTGGGAATGTGTGGCGGCCGTAAAAAGTCTCCCTGGCGTACATCATAGTGTAGTTTATATTTTCTTGTCCTTTTGGGATCATTGATTCCATTGTGGATTTTTGAAAATATTTGAGGGTCGCGGATGAGGCCTAAATGGCCGAAACTAGCTAGTCTGGCCCAGAAAACATGTGCACTCCATATTTTTCCGTTTTATGTTGTATTCCTTGCTTCCAAAAGATAAACCCTTTCTAGAACATATTTAACGTCACTACAGCTGTTGTCTGGGAATGTGTGGCGACCGTAAAACGTCTCCTTGCCCTACATCATAGTGTAGTTTATATTTTCTTGTCCTTTGGGATCATTGATTCCATTGTGGAATTTTAAAAATATTTGTGGGTCACTGACGAGGCCTAAATGGCCGAAACTAGCTAGTCTGGCCCAAGAAACAGGTTCATTCCATGTTTTTCCGTTCTGTGGTGTATTCCTTGCTTCCAAAGGATAACCCTTTCTAGAACATATTTAAGGACAAACTTCCACAGAGTATTATCACATCAGAGATCGTTGAGGGCTCCGAGGGATCGTGCAAGTCTTCCCTAAACTACGTTAAACTGTCTTTCAAAGTTTTTAATTTGTTCTGTTGTGAGGCAAAGGTGTCGCTTGCATCACTGGGGAGTCCAACTGATATTGACTTACATTCTGGCAAGGCCTGCTGTCCTAGCAGCCGGTAGGGTAGAGGTTACGGCGTTGTTACTGATGTTTCTACACTTTATTCATTTTCCCCCTTCTGCCCTGTGCCTCTGTCTCTTCTCCTCTACTACCACTTCTATCTCTTTTGTCCCTTTCTCTGAGAAATGACAGAAAATGACCTTATCGCTTTGCACATACCCTATATATGATGACGCTCCAATGTTTGTCCTGTGTGCATGTACTTCATGGGAAGAAAATTAGATAGGGTAACTCAGTTAGTTTGCAGCATGGATACTGTAAAGTATTCTGAAGCACTAGCGCTATGCTATGGGATTTGGGGCTCATCATCGCTTTGTAAATCTTGGGAAGGTAGAAATCAGCAGGTAGCCAGATAGCTCATTTTGTCTCTTACTATTCCAAAACCTTTATTGTATACCCGGAGTATATTTGTGAAAAAGTTTTAATTGCTTGTTCTGATGAGAAGGGCTTTCCACCCTACCGAGAAGTTCCGGTAAATCCTTCGGTAAATCCCCGGTAAATCGTAGGTCCAAGCGCGGTGCTGTGTTTTACCGGCTAATACGTGACGTAGTTTCGAAACTTTCCCGCTGTCAAACTTCAGCGTTTAATGCAACAGTCTTTGAAAAGAACTTTTTAAAATTATTTCGACGTTTTTGTGTTTCTGTTGTAATGGAACTTGACTCTATTTTTGGTTTTGAGAAGCAATTTTGGATATGAATACAGTTCTCATGAACTCTGTAAAGATGGCGGATTATCGCGAGAAATTGAACGAGATTCCAGGCGAGATTTGGGTGCCTAAGTATGTTGTTCCAGCCTCTCTACAGTAAAGCAAACACTTCGTGTGTTTGCTATTACTCGACAAATCTCACAATAGAACTGATCTATTTCGATTCTTTAAGACTAAAAATCGACAATAGTTTCGTTATCATGGTTATTGCCTTCAAATTCTACGAACCTTTCTGTTGGTGTTAAAAGATTACTGACTGTATCACAAAGAGATATGTCCTTTTGTTGTGTTCTTGATACGAAAATATAACGTTTCACCATGTAACGCCTTCGGATCTATGCGTGATGTCATTTTATTACGTCAGTTATAACGCTCCTTCGCCAAGTGATTAGTTGCAGAACCTTTTCACTGTCTTTACAGGCATCGTTAATGATGTGTTTATGAGTAGCAGCCAGTGATCTTCTAGAATGCCAGCACACATGAAGCTATTTCCGACACGACATTACAAAACCTGTTTTTGCCATTTGCAAACATCTGATATACTGATCAGTAGATATACTGATCAGTAGTCTGATCAGCATATAACATACAATAACAAACCCGTAGATCTATGACATAGTGCATTGTTTCTTATCTCCAAAATAGTTACTTTTCTGATGAAAACGTGATAGTTTACTTATTTCTACTCAAAACATATGTTGTAGGTACCAGCCCCCGCCCATAGGGGCTTGAAGAAATATATTGGCTGCATGATGCTTCCACGCAGAGCTGAATCCGGCCCGCACACTAGTACTGGTAAACCGCGTAGAGGATCTAAGCCTGTCCAGGAACCGCTGTGCCAGGCGGACCGCCCATGCTAATAAACCCTATTGGTTTCATTGGGCGACAGGGCTTGAGATGTCATATATCTCAATGTCGGGTAAAAGTCCCACAAAATTGGAAGCAACGTCTCCAAAATGACCTTTACAGTATTGACAGGGACGTTAAACATCAAATCAAACAAACAAATGTTGTAGGTGCTCATTAGAACCTTCGCATTGAGACGGTTCTAACGAGTACCCACTACCTATGTCTTTGAGCGGAAATATCGAAAATAAGGTGTACTCCTGTAAACCCCGTTTTTCTTTATAAAAAGTGGTGCTTAGATGGGTGTTCATTTCAAGGACTTTTTTTAAAAAGTGATAACTATTCTCTGATGCCGCTTATTACAATATCTTACATTTTAAGGCAGGTCCGTTTCGTAAACCCGAAAGACAAGTTTTCTTTTGATGGGCTCAAAGCGTTTGCCCAATCGTCCACGAAGTCAAAACATCGCAGACACGCATCCAGTTATAGTCCGACAAGGAATTCCTGGCAGTTACGTCATAATTAGTTTACTCAAATATTCATATGATATGGCCTTTACTTGAAACCTAGGACTAACATTATTTACATAACGCCAAAGCCTTGTGGATTTCGTGCCCGAGAGAGTAGAGTGGTTGTTCTACAGACCAAGAAGTGGATGGTTCGAAACCCAGGAATGATTTTTTAGTTTTTATTTTATTTTATTTTTTTTTTTACCTCGTAATGCACACCCAGACACGTTTATGAGAAATAAAGATGAAAAAAGTGAAATAGAAAAAAATATATGCAATTTACAATAGATTTCAAACCGGTAAAATATCAAAATATGAAAAAATGAACATTTAATGTACTATAACATCACGTGAACAAGTCCGTGAAATGAAGACCCCGCTAAACCCCACTTTATATAGAGAAAACTAGGGTTTACGGGGGTATACATTATTTTTCTTATTTCTGCCCAAAGACATAGGTTGTGGGTACTCGTTAGAACTGCCTCACTTAGGCGGTTCTAACGAGCACCCTAAACCTATGTTTTGAACATTTATAACAAAAATATCAAGGATTTTCAACAGAAAAGTAGCCATTTTGGAGATGTGAAAAATGCACTATGCCGCACGGGTGAGTTATCGTTATGAAAAGATAAAACAAATATATAATAAAGAACCGCAATTAGTGAGATTCGAAATCGGACCGTCAGCATGACAAGCAGCGTTGACATCCACTGGGCCGTTGTGACTGCTGTATAATTAGTGGGCGTGTCCTATTCATACGATAAACCCAAGCACAAATTTGTACTGGAAAATCCTTTCTATTTTTAGCTTTGTTATTGATTTGACGTCACTGCCAGACCTAGTTTGTTTACCAGTACCTAACCGCGCTCGCCAACGTTTTACTTCGTCAAAAAGTCAACCGTTCTACTGAAAGAGGGTATACAGACAAATTTTCTTAGAGGTCCCGCCCATCTGCGCATGAATAAAATGGGCTGCATGATGCTTCCAGGCAGAGGTGAAATCGACCGCACACGAGTGCTGGTAAATTGATGAGTACTGGTAAGCTGCTGCGAGTCGGGCTGTCCCTGCATATAAACCTTATTGGTTTCATTGCATGACAGGGCTTGAAATGTCATTTCATTTCAATGTCGGGTAAAAATCCCACTAAATTGGAGGCAACGGCTCCAAAATGACCTATACAGTGTTGACAGGGACGTTAAACCTCAAACCAAACAAACAAAAACTGCTTATAAGGTGTAAGCTTGCCCAGGGAAAGTGGTGCGAGTCGGACCGTCCATGCATATAAACCCTATTGATATGATTGGGTGGTAGAACTTGAGATATCATTTCATCTCAAAGTCGGCTTAAAGGGTCAATCCTAAAGTAAAACCGTTTACACATTTTTTGCATTGATTGTAATGGGAAATCGATCCAATTTGACACAAATGCGAAAATTAAAGTAACTTCTGCCCTTACTAAGATAGATTGTGTCTATTGATATGACATGCCAAAACATGAAATAAAAATGGACGGTCACCGGCCATATAAGAGAATGAGGGCCGTTTTAAAAGTATAAAAATACAGGCGAAACACCTTTTTCGTGAAGATCGCAAACATTAAAATGTTTTGCTAGATATGATAATGTCACTCATTTAGATGATAATTTTATGCTTATTACCTGTCGCAATATGACGAAAGAACGGGACTATAGTGTTATCTCAAGAAAAGGGATACTTTTAAGGAGATATAGTATGGCATTCAACATGTTGTACAACTATTCTAGAATTTTGCTAGATACACTTTACAAATTTTAACTGTAACTGCCATTTTGGAAAGATGACACACTTTCTGACGGGCTTTTCAATGTCGGGTAAGGTGCTGCCAGGACCTAAGTCCAAAGAAAAAGAAATCTAAGGAAAAAAGACGAATAAAAAGGGTAAAAAACCTGCTATTGTAAATGAACTGCCTTCTGGGCTGCATTGACCTTTTTCAGTTGTGACCGACACATTCGATCGTTTCTTCACTCGCTTTTTCCTACTTTCACTTTGCTTTGACAGCTACCAGAAATGATAACTGTTGACGTATTGTAAACAGTGTGTGTTGAAAATACAGTCACCCGTAGAAATTTACTTCGTTTTCGAGTCGAAAAGAAAATATAAATACCACTTAAGAAGAGAATGTTGTCACAGTGCCGATTGACGGCAATGCGCAGAACGTTGCGCAGCCGAAATTGAGGTCGGCCTCCTTAAACGCTATCTATTAATGAGACAGTTCAACATACATGTAAAGAATACATTTCAGAATTATCTTTACATCATAATCGCAACATTGTGGAGCGCTGTGGTGCAGTGGTAAAGCATCGGATTTGAGATCGAGAGGTAGCCGGTTCGATCCCCACAAGTGTCAAATGTTGTTTCCTTGAGCAAAGGACTTTATTCACATTGCTTAGTGCTGGTTACTACCCAGGAAAAGAGGGCCACATGGAAGATAATTGCTAGTACAAAATGTGTTACCCTCTGTAAATAAAGTCGAATATTATTATTATTATTATTATTATTATTACTAGTATTCAACGCATTTATTTAAAAAAAACCAAAGAACTTATAAACACGTTCCCCGAGGAGAGGGCGTGGATGTATTTAGTCAGTGCTTGGTAGAGTAAACCGGAGAGGCTGTCCAGCTCATTGGAGGGCTTAAAGTTTGAAAAAAAACCTTATGTATTGTCTTTCAAGTAATGGACCGGGACAGCGCAAAACCTACAAGATCTGCACGACTTTCGAAGACTAACCGCTGACCCGAGGGAGTAATGAGCAGGCTGATCTGCGTGGCTAGATGAGTAGGTTGGCCCACGCACAGGCCGTAGTTGTTTGAAGCAGCTTAACGAGTTTGTCAGTGACCAAAATATTGACATTTTTAACAAATACAATAGCTAATACTTTGGTATTTTTGCTGAAAAAAATGAGAGTACCCTTTGCATTTGCAAAAGCTGCTCACATTTTTTGACAAAAATATTACTATATTCGCCATATAAAATTATAAAATTTTTAACATGTTAACTTATAAAATCGTTAGTTTTGAACAACTGGCTCCAAAGATCTTCTTATAGGCTTTGTCATGTCCTGGCTCAAATAACAAGGTAGCTTATGGGTATTAAAAGGGATTTCTTGGCATTCCGAAAATATATTGAACATTTTACCACAAAAATGAAAGTTTTCAGATAAAAAATAATCTGATATTTTTTATATTTCTGCACAAAACAAAGAGTGACGAGGTGGTTCTAACGAGTACCACATTCTGTTTTTGATCAGAAATAAGAACAAAAATAACGAATACCCCTCGAAACCCCAGTTTTAATGTATAAAAATATGGTTTGAGAGGGTCAAAATTAAATAGGCGTGTTTTCTAGTTGGATATCATCACGTCTTAAAAACACGTGAATGTCGTCACGTCGATCACGCCAACAGATGATGTGATGTAAATGCACCTAGAGATAAAACGTATTTTTAAAAGCTATTTAAACATTATAATAATACTTTAACCCTTGTCCTGCTAATCCCGGATATGCCTTATCTTTGAAACAATGTAGATCCAGATCAGATGGCTTCTGACGAAGCCATCTGATCAGCATCTACATTGTTTGCCATTCAGATTGTGAATTTGTTGCAATAATTTGCATCAAGTAATCTGATTGGTTGATAATCGGTAGTGGGTGTGGCATATATGAATATTCAGCAGGACAAGGGTTAATCAACAGTGATTTTAGAATACAGAAATAATAACCATGGGCATTGGCAGTCCTGATAAAACATTTAGTTATCGCTCTCGGTTTATAAGACTTGCAATGCTCTAATATATTATTTTCCTTATTAGCTCACCAGAGCCAAAGACGCCGGGGAGATTTTAGGATAGGCAGTTTCCGTCGTCGTCTTGCGTCTGGCGCCGTCAACACTTTCAAACGACATCTCCTCTGAAGCCACTGTGCCGATTGGGCCGAAATTTTATCTGTAATATCTCTGGGCTGGGGGACTGAAAGTCCCCCAGATTGTGCCGGGACCATGCCCCACGGGGCCATGCCCCACCCCTCCACTTCATAAAAGGCCATATATCTCAGAAATCATTCAGATTCCCACCCCTAAGCCATATATATTCTAATACCGTTTAACAAAATTCATCCAGTCACACCAACCCGGGGGTTTCTTTGTGCTGGGGCAATGTGCTGGGGCCATCCTCTGCCCCTCCACTTCATTAAAGGCCATATATCTCAGAAACCATTCAAATCCCCACCCCAAAATCAGATATACATGTATTCTTGTCCTTACTATTAGACACAGTAACACCAACTTTGGGATCCGCAGGGACCATTCCTCTCCATTCCACTTCATAAAAGGGCCTCGTATCTCAGAAACCATTCAAATTCCCACCTCAAACCATATATATTCGTGGTCCTTATGATAAGACACATTTAGGGGCAACAATCTTGGGCTTTCCTGGGATTGACCGGGGATGCCCCAACCCGTCCACTGCTTTAAGGCCTTATATCTCAGGAACCATATAAACCATATATATTCTTTTTCCTTTTGATAACACGCATTTAGTGATACCAACCAGGACTCCATGCCACACCCAATCTACTTCATTAAGGCTTAATATTTCAGATACTGAGCCCACATGGGTGCTCATTTGAGAAGGGGGTTCGTTTGGGAGACTAAATAATTGGTAGATTAAAATGATATCATGTTAAAATGCATGGCTGTCACTGAGCGGCGCCTACCTGAGCTCTGGTGAGCATAGTGCCCACGGTCCTCTTGTTTTTAAAACCACTGCTGATTAAACTCTAGTTCTTAAATTACAAACTGTGCGTATATCATTTCAGGTGTACGGTGTTATATCCTTATTGTTCGTGATGACGTCAATCTGTGGCTTTTGTTTAGAGACACTCCCAGAACTGAAACCAGAGCTCAAGCCAGTCAATACCACAGGCCTTCGGAACAAATCTGAGGGCGGTTGCAATGGAGGATCAGGTGTTAGCTATTTAATGACACCGAACCCAGCCTTACAAATAGTCGACACCATCTGTACAATATTTTTCACAATAGAACTTATAGTGAGATTCGCCTTTTCCCCCATTAAGCTCAAGTTTGTACGTTCCGCTATGAATATCATCGACCTACTTGCATTAGTGCCTCTTTACATGCAGCTGATTCTTAATATGGAAGTGTTCAAGTTTTGTTTTGTAAATGAAAGGCTGATGATTGAGATCATGTTTATACTGAGAATAATCAGGATGTTTCGTATATTTCATTTAGTGAAGCATTACCAGGCTCTGCAGATTCTTATTTATGCCTTGAAGGCCAGTGTTCATGAATTGCTCATGTTGGGAATATTCCTGTTAATAGGAATGTTAGTATTTGCTACGATGATATATTACGCCGAGAGACAAGACGCTGTTAATCCCAGTAAAACATTTAATACAATACCTATTGGATTTTGGTGGGCGTTAATCACCATGACAACCGTTGGCTATGGTGATGTCTTTCCAATAACACCTATTGGCTATGTTGTCGGAACGGCCTGCGCAGTGAGTGGGGTCTTAATGGTTGCGCTTACATTCCCAGTTATTTCTAATAATTTTACTTTATTCTACACACACGTGCGATCGAGGCGAAGCCGAGGCGGTCCCAATTTTACTGATGAGGACAGTCGAGACGATATATTTGAATCACAGGAGAATACGAACAAACTATACGAACACGCCAGGAGAACTTCAAATGGATCAATAATTCTAAACAATCGTAGTTTTAACATTCCAAGAAACGTATCGTATGTAACTGAGCAATATGTGAATGGCAGTTTAAATCCAAGCACACAACTCCATTACGGGTCGATAAAAGATGCCAATTCTATGACCAATATCTTAATAAAGAGGGACGAGTCTGCTTTATTTACTCGCACCAGTTCTGTCAAAGCACAGTCTGACGATGGAGTTACTTACAATGGAGAAGCATTGATGTAATGAATTGAAATGACACGTCTATTAGAGATTATTAGCATTAAGATGCGGTGTACATGTAATCTTAATTTCAAAGTTGTACAAAAAGACATCGTTTTCATAAAAATGTGATATTTTCCTCAGTTGTGATGGTTCATAGATTGTGGACGAGTAACGAGTACCGACAATCTTTGTTTGCAGCAAAAATAAGCAAAGAAGTGTCATCACGCAAACACACCTATATAGTTTTACCACCTTGAACCCCACTCTTATATAGTAAAACTAGGGTTTACAGGGGTAAATCTTATTTTTCTTATTTCGGCTCAAAATATAGAATGTGGGCACTCGTTAGAACCCCATTATCTGCTCAAAATATAGAATGTGAGCACTCGTTAGAACCGCCTCCATCAGGCGGTTCTATCGAGTACCCACAATCTATATTTTGAGCAGAAATGAGAAAAATATCACATTTTTTCATCTTAAATTTTTCGGTTTTTTTTTCGGTGGTAAAGTTTACAATGCATTTGTATAGGTGAGTTTTCGTAATAATGCTCTGTATAAATCCAACATTTCTCTATAAACTTAGGTTTACATGGGTGCTTATAACACGGATTTGTTTAACTGATGAAGGTTAGGCATATTTATTCGGTTTGTGTAAGTCTCATGCGAGGCTGTGCCGAGCTTGGGTTTTAAATAATGTGAAAACGAATCGTAGGTTTTTTTTTTTTTTTTTTTTTTTTCGTTGAGGTCGAAACCAAATCACGAAAATTAAAAAATAATTCTTTTAGAGAAATTATGTCTGTCAACGAATACAGAAGAGTTTGTAACTGAGAAATCCTCTTACCGCCTTGACAGCTGTTTAAACAATTTCGAGCGAGCAGCTAAATAGACCCCCGGTGAAATTTGCATATATTTAGTGGTAAAATTGACCATTAAAACAAACGTTTGATTCCTAATGAATATATCGCACAAAAATTAAGAGAAGTCAAAGACATGACAACGTGGCAGATAGAAATGTATATCTAGGGACAGACAGCTGTCGAGATGAAAAAGTTGATGCTTAGTTTTGTTATCCCATTAGAAAAACACGCCTATACAAATACATTGTAAATTTTACCGCCGAAAAAAAATGCAAATTTTAACACGAAAAATTGTGATATTTTTCTTATTTCTGCTCTAAGTATAGATTGTGGTAAAATAATGTTTACCCCTGTAAACCCCAGTTTTACTATATAAAAGTGAGGTTCAAGGGGTCAGATTTGTATAGGTGTGTTTTCGTGATGGTTCTCTCTGTATGGGTAACAAGACGCAAAGCACATTACGAAAACATGCCTATAGACACATCCAAACACTACGTCATCACTCAATAATACTATTTGCCGGGACTTACCGGTGGTGGGCAAAAAACGTCTTCGGCCGTTTGTCGCCATTGTAAATGCGATGTAATTTTCTGTAAACTTGTCTTTTGTTTGGAATCGAAAGAACAAAATTGACCTTTTAACTTTTAAAATAGACATGTCTAAGCTAGAAGTTATTGGTTTGTAGAATATTTGCGGATGTTTTGATGATAATTACCTGTTATACCTAGGCAGGTAACGAGGCGGGATGGTCTTAATTATTTGTAATAAAAATGCGCAAAACGAATGACTTAAAATGTGGAAGATGCAGGAATGAAGTTTAGAATATATTTATCTACTCATTGAAAGTGTAGTTCGATCGATTTTCTGTAACAGTCAACTAAAATATGCCCGTAATATTAAGCTTATTTACAATGTGTTTATATGGAACCAGCGGCTTTTTGCCAACCACGGAAGATCGTTATCAAAAGGAAAAGTAGTTTTGCGCATGCGCAGTGACAAGTAAACAAGGTCACGTGTCAAAACATTGGATCCGTCTATACAAATACATTGTAAACTTTACCACCGAAAAACCGAAAATTTTAAGATTAAAAATTTTGATATTTTTCTTATTTCTGCTCAAAATATACATTGTGGGTACTCGTTAAAACCGCCTCATCGAGGCGGTTCTAACGAGTATCCACAATCTATGTTTTGGAGCAGAAATAAGAAAAATAAGGTTTACCCCTGTAAACCCCAGCTTTACTATATAAAGTGGGGTTCAGTGAGGTCAGAATTGTATAGGTATGTTTTCGTGATGGTTCTCTGTGTATGGGTAGCAAGAAGCAAAGCATAAGACAGCTTTGAAAAAAAAGCCCAGAATCATCATGAAAATACGCCAATATAATTTTGAGCCCCTCCAACCCCACTTTTATATAGTAAAACTTGGGGTTGCAGGGGTAAACATTATTTTTCTTATTTTTGATTTTAAACATAGGTGGTGTGTACTCGATAGAACCGCCTCAGGTAGACCGCCTCACTGAGGCGGTTCTATCGAGCACCACCAACCTATGTTTGGAGTAAAAATAAGGAAACTATCACAGTTTTTCATCTTATAATTTACTGTTTTTCGGCATTAAAATTTGCAATGTAATTGCATAGGCATTTTTCCGTAATGACACGCCTCTCTCATATTGAGAACTGATCACAGTTATTAAAATTCATCCTAATATGAGATAGCAGTTTTCGACAGAGCAATCCAAAACGGACATATAAAGGAATAACTTTCTCAAGTTTGTGAGAAACATTTTTCCTTCATGGCTCTAAAATTCAGGAAATGTTTTGCTCGGTTTTGCTGAAAACAAAGCGGTTCAAAAGAGTACAACAATGAATGTTTTGGAGCGGTAATCAGAAGAATAATGAACACCCTTTTAACCGCATTTTGTCTCTGTAAAGTGGGGTGTACTTGATATTCATTGTACTGCACATTGCTATGTTAATCTGATGGTTGTGCTTAACTATCAGAAGAACTGACTATATCCCGACTTTAGCGGATTTTACAGAAAAGCATATCCTCTTGATCGCCATTCAGAAAGCCCTGGTAACTGTCTCTTGCATGATATAAGTAATCAATACTACATTGCACACCACGTTGATGGTTTCGAGCTTTCGAGGGAAAGAAGATTGAAAGAACAGATTACCAAAAACAAGGAAAAGGCCCATCGTCTCTTACACGATTTAAGTCATCATTGCATTGCATGCCATGCTTGAGGCTTTTAGATTTTGTATTTCCTGAGAAATCGATGACGAAAATTTTAACAATGGCCTGCCA
Source organism: Lucinisca nassula (assembly GCA_963580285.1). Taxonomy (NCBI): domain Eukaryota; kingdom Metazoa; phylum Mollusca; class Bivalvia; order Lucinida; family Lucinidae; genus Lucinisca; species Lucinisca nassula. The sequence continues at coordinate 52,956,541 of OY757014.1, read as the reverse complement.
ATATGGAGAGAAAGGAGAATGAAAGATCAAATGAACAAATAAGTCGAAAAAGCTCATTGTATCTTACATGATATTTTGTAGTTCATGAGAAATCTTTGATGAAAAAATCAACCTTAGCCTATATGGAGAGAAAGAAGAATGAAAGAATAAATAAGCCATGAACGCACATTGCTTACAACATATAAGTCATCATGATTGCATTGCATACCAAGTCTGAGGCTCTTAGCTTTTGTTGTTCCTGAGAAATCTTTGACATACAATTTAACAATGGTCTGTATGGAGAGAAAGAAGAACGAAAGAACAGATACGCTGAAAATTCCCAGTGTCTCTTTCATATAAGCTATCATTATAACATTGCATGCTATGTTTGGGGCGTCTTGCTTCTGTATGAAGAGAAAACAGAATTAAAGAACAAATAAGCTGAGAAAGCCTATTGTCTCTTACACCATTAAAAACATCATTATTACATTGCATACCAAGTTTGAGGCTTCTAGCTTTTCATTACGATAACACCCCACTGCGACATAGTGCATTTTTTCACATCTCCAAAATGGCTACTTTTCTCTGGAAAATCCGTGATATTTTTCTTATAAATACTACAAACATAGGCTGTGGGTGCTCGTTAGAACCGCCTCATTGAGGCGGTTCTAACGAGTACCCACAATTTATGTCTTGGAACAAAAATAAGAAAAATAGTGTACACCCGTTTTCTCTATAAAAAGTGGGGTTTAGGGGGATGTTGATTTCACGGACTTGTTCACATGATGGTCATTCTTGAGAAAACTTTGTGACGACAAATTTAACATGCAATTTGGCTTATATGGAGAAAGAGGATTAAAAGAAGAATGAACAAATAAGCCGAGAAAGCACATTATCTCTTACATCATATAGGCGATCATATAGCAGGAGTCCATTTCAAAATTTAGGGGTGTCAGGTTGTATTTTCTTCATTTTTTTTTTAAATGGCTGAACTTTTTGCAAATAGTGTAGGCCCTGATCAGATGCCCCGTTCTGCGGCGTCTGATATGGGTCTGCACTGTTTGCCACTTACCCCTTTTGGGGTTTCCGGAACCAAATGGGTTAAGTTATTGCATACTAAGTCAGAGCCTTCTAGCTTTTGTAGTTCCTTAGAAATCTTTCACGAAAAACTTAACATTGGCCTATATGGAGAGAAAGAGGAATGAAAGAACAAATACCTGTATGATGAAAAAGCACACTGTCTCTTACACGATATAACGCATCATTATGGCATTGCAAGCCATGTTTGAGGCTTCTAGCTTTGTAGTTCTTGAGAAATCAGTGACGAAATAATTAGCATTAGCCTATAGTGAAAGAAAGAAGAATGAAAGAACAAATGAACAACTAAGCTGAGGAAGCTCATACATGTACATGTAGCCTCGTTCACGATATGTCATCATTATTGCATTACATACCGAGTTTGAGGCCTCTAGCTGTTTAAGTTCCTGAAAATGAGTGAGTGAATGTTTGAGTTTTACGTCCCACCAACAGCTAAGGTCATACGGCGACGGGACCTCGGTTTAAAGACTCCTCCGAAAGTCTGGAGAAGCCCGGGATCGATCCTGCGACCCCTGGTTTACAAGGCAAGTAGCTTAACCACTACACCACTGAGGCTTCTAAGATCCCGAGAAATCTTTGACAAAATGTTTAATATTGACCTATATGGAGAGAAAGAAGAATGACATAACAGATGAACAAATATGCCGAGAGGGCAAATTGTCTCTTACACTATATAAAATCTTGACGAAAATGTTTAACACTGGCCTATCTATGGAGAGAATGAAGAAGTAAAGAACAGACGAACAAGCATGCGGATAATGCCCTTTGCAAGTCATCATGACTGCACAGTATGCCAAGTTTGAGGCTTGTAGTTTTTTATGGTTCTTGAGAAATCTGTGTCTACAAATTATGGATATACACGGACGGAAGCACGGACGCACGCATGGAGGGACGGAAGGACTGAAGGTCAACTGTAAACCAGTATACCCCCAACTTTCCCCACTTTGCAAAGTGAGGTATGTTGCAAAGTGGGGTATGGAGAAAAGATGGGTCTACAATGTTTCATATTAACTTTCTTATTGTTGCTCAAAACATAGATTGTGGATACTCGTTAGAACTGCCTTCATGAGGCTTTTCCGTCTTCATGAGCACAAACCATCAATATTCGTAATAGGGATAAAAAATACATATCGCCTATTTTCATATAAGAAAAATGTCGGGTTTGAAGCCATACAATGAGCTACTTTATCATATGTGTGCTATCCATTGTTTGACATTTAAAATCACTTATAAACTGTCTGTTTCTGCTACAGAACGCTTTTAAGCACTTATGTCCCTGGCTGGTATTTCAATTTCAAAAGATTAAAAGTTTTCATCAGAGGAAATGGCATATATAGAACATCGATTAGTGTATGTGTGACGTATGCGTTGATTATAATTGGACAACCTACGGGCGAGCGTGTGTGTGTGTGTGTGTCTGTGTGGGGAGGCGGGGATGCTTACAGTCGTTGCTGTGCCCTGACAACCATGCTAATACACTTGACTTTTCATCAGTTTGTTTCATGCAAAGAAATAAACACCGTCGCAATCAGTTCAGTCATTCAAACATCTTGTTAAATTGTCTGAATTGAGGTTTTACGTCCCCGTTAACACTATTAGGTCGCATTAGAGACGTTGCTTCCTTTTATCCGACATGGAGATAAAATTACACATCAAGCGGTACCACGCAAACAAACAATAGGGTTTATTCTGGCCTAGAAAACATGTACACTCCATATTTTTCCGTTCTATGGTGTATTCCTTGCTTCCAAAGGATAACCCTTTCTAGAACATATTTTATATGCATGGATAGTCCGACTCGCGGTTTACCAGTGCTCATGTGCGACCACTTTCAGCTCTGTGTGGAAGCACTATGCAGCCCAGTCTATTTCTCACAGCCCCGATGGGCTTTGGTCCTTCCAACATATTAATTTTCAGAAGTTTAACAAATGCTTGAACAGTAAATCCAAAGTAGTTGGTTTGTTAAGTTTACCAGCAACGCCGGGCACAAAAATATCACCCGGTTTCACATTACGAAAACACGCCTGTAGAAATACATTGTAACTTTTATCGCCGAAAAAGTGAAAATTTTAAGATGAAAAATTATGATATGTTTCTTATTTCTGCTCAAAATATAGATTGAGGGTACTCGTTAGAATCGCCTCGTCGAGGCGGTTCTAACGAGTTATGCTAGGGTCATAAAGATCGGCCGGTATCCGGGGATAGGCGGTAATCGGGAGTACACCGCTGGTTTTGGCCTTTTTTCCGGCATCGGACAACACCGGTCAAAAATTTATCACACATCATTTACATAAATGGCACCGTCGGGAGGCCGTGCGGAGGCCGTCCGAAGACCGTCTGGTAATCGATCGGCGTCTGTTTCCAAAGAGGAATTTTTTGGGCCGGCGAGGCAGTGAATACCGACCGAACATCTAATACTAATCGGCCGATTATCCTATGATGTCCGGGCGATAACCGGCCTATTCACCGGACACCGTGCGAATATCGCCAGAGTACGAATATTCTACGGACAACGGACGATGCTTGTACCAGGCCTGGCCGAATGACCGGCGATGTCTGTATCATATCTGGTCCACACCGGCTCAAGCCGATCGGACATCGGTGGGTTACTTTCCAATGTGTAAACGATGTCCGGTACCAAAACTTTCTACTCTGAGGCTACATACTACGGCCGATTACCGCTCGATTCCCGGCCGGATATCGGACGATACTTAAACAATGTGTGAAGGATATGTGGCCGGTTATGAAAATGTACGGGACACCGGAGAAATTTTAACTTCGGGTTAAAACTCTTCGGGCACCTCCCCGATGCTGCCTGAGAGCTCCGGCCATCGGCCGGCCATGTCTTGTGTCCGGCCGGGGATTAGGCCAAAATGGCTAAAAATCATGCCGGGAGTACATCCTAAGCCTAATCGGGAGGGGTTGTGACCCTAGCATAACCACAATCTATATTTAAGAGCAGAAATAAGAAAAATAAGGCTTACCCTTGTAAACCCCAGTTTTACTACATAAATGTGTGTGTGTGAATTCGGGTTTAACGTCGCTTTCAACAATTTTTCAGTCATATCACGACGGTGTCTGGTTGCGACAGGGAGCTCAATGCTCACGTTTATAGTGCTGCCTCACTGAAGTATCATGTCCCAGACACATTACATGATACCACACCCAGTCACATTATCCTGACACTGGATCGACCAGTCCTAGCTCTACCCCGTAAATCTGAGTGCCAAGCGAGGAGCAACCAGTACCATTTTTAACGACTTTGGTATGTCGCGGCCCGGGATCGAACCCGAGACCTCCCGTTCCCCGGAGCGGACACTTTACTACATAAAAGTGGGGTTGAAGGGGTCAAAATTATACAGGCGTGTTTTCGTGATGAGTTATGAAATTTGTACTCATCATACAATTTTGAAAATACCAACAGATGACATTTTTAAATTTATGAGTAGAACAAGTTAAATTTTGTGTTGATATGAGCAGACTGCGTGTCAAATATGTATTAATATTGTATGTGTTACACATACAAACAACTGTAGGTATAGATACATGTACCTTATACAAATCGCCCCCGCCCGCCCATCGGGGATTGAAGAAATAGATTGAGTTGCATGGTGCTTCCACGCTGAGCTGAAACTGACCACACATGATGACTGGTAAAAAAGAAGTGAATGCAATGATCAGGAATCGATACAATTAATCCACAGATCCCATCAGAGAGACACCAGGGGAAAGAAACACAATCATGAAACAACTCGATCACTAGCGGAAAGCCAAAAGAACAGTTACTTTCCCATAAAATGGCCAATCGGCTATCCAAAGCAAAAAAAAAATCTAAGCGACACACACACACACACACACACACACACACACACACACACACACACACACACACACAGACAGACAGACAAAAACAAGCCATAACAAAAATAAACCACGACAGAAGAACCGCCTTGGAATGGCCAGTGAAACGAACTTCACCAAGGGGGGGGGGGTGGGCTTAAATCCTCGCCCTTACTTCCGTCGCGCTTAGGACTAAGCCTGCCACGGCAAATTGATGAGTCAGATCAATCTTTTATACTTCCAAAACGGTAACTTTTTTGATGAAACTCTTTCCTAATTTTCTATGTTGATCTCCAAACATAGGTTGTGGGTACTCGTTAGAACCGCCTCATTGAGGCGGTTCTAACGAGTACCCACAACCTAAGTCTAGGAACAGAAATAATAAAAATAATGTTTTCTCTAGTAAACCCCATTTTGCCTACATAAAGTGGGTTGTAGAGGGGTGTTCATTACACGGACATGTAAACGTTGTGCGAGACCAAGAATTTTTTTTCGAGGCTCGAGCCACTGACGGTAGGTCTTACGGCCAGGTTAGGAGGCATAATATGGACATCTTTACAATTTCTTCAGTTTAAATGCATGCTCATCGAGGTAATTCTAATGAGTACACACAGTATACATTTTCAAGATCATCTAAGACAATCATCCAAAATATACTTATATCTGCAGTTATGGAAATTTTCCTGGGGACTCAGGAACGAGTTCGAAAGAGCTGTGGTTAACTAGCCATTGGTGTTCGAGCCATCGAATTAGGAGTGAAGGCAGTGATCAGGAATCGACACAATTAACCCACAGCTCCCACCAGAGACACCAAAGTGAAAGAAACACAAACATGGAACAACTAGACCTTAATGGAAACATCAATAGCGGAAAGCCAAAAGCACAGTTACATTCCCACAAAATGGCCAACTCGTTATCCAAAACAATAAAATATAAGCGATATACACACTCAAAGACAAACAATAACAAGAATAATCCGCGACAGAAGAACCGCATTGGAATGTTCACTGGGGTGGGTGGGGTGGGGTGGGGCTTAAATTGATTAATCCTCGCCCTTATTTCCGTCGCGATTTAGTCAAATAATTTGTTCAGTCCGCATGAAGGCCTCCTAACTCATCAGTGCATCAAACAACCACAGAGATGAAGTGTAGATGTTTACTGTGGTGTAGATCAAGATGAGACTGCTCATCATATCAGGATCAAAACTGATTGCCAAGCTGTTAATGATTTTGACTAAAGCTTATATCTATAAGAAGGGACAAGTAACAGTACACCTCAGAAACTCAATGCTATGCATCAAGTGGAGCGCTATGCAAGATGTACGACTTTAAAACAACAGAAAGAGAGGTCATTATGTTTAGGCACAATGCCCAAGTGCACAGCCTGGTATAGCGGCCCGAAATTATAAATCTTGTTTTGTGCTCAATTCACTTGAACATGAAATGTGTCATGCTCCGCTTTTTAAAATGCCAACAATTGCTGGCATTTTAAAATCTGTGAGCAGGACTTACAACATCCTCTGGGAGAAAATATGCTCATTTATTTGAATTTTAATTTCTATAAACGTTACGGATTGCATACTCAATTAAGTGAAGAATGAAAAAAGTTATATACATTCTTGGTCTGGACTTACATATAAGTAGTATTTGAGTTTCTTCACAAGAAGCGTTATTTTCCGGATCTTCCCAACAGGTATAAATCTGTCTGTAGAGGCGGACCAAGGCCGTCAGTTGTTATCATTTTGCTATTTGCCCAAGTAAAAAAAAAATATAACAAACGGAAAAAATTGAAGCTATAATTGTTTAGCGAAACGCCAGAATTCTGAGTCTTTGTGTTCGCCCACGTTTGCATGTTATTTTGTTTTATTACATGGATGATGTTTGAAATGCCTGTAGTTCTTTGAGACACGTTTGTCTTTAAGAAAAAATCTTATTGATTGTATGTTTTCAACAATTATGTTTATTGCACTCTTTTCGTTTAAAATTGCATGTCTAATAAAATTGTTGGTAATGATTTACTTGCTGATTTCTTTTCATATGTGGATGGGATTAAATGTTCAATGATGAAAACGACCAAATCTAAAAACAATATGAGAATCTGATATGGATTCTGTTATAATAATAATAATAATAATAAAGTCTTTATTTCAAGAGGATTACATATTAAGCATAAACATATACTTATCTAACACATGGTCCTCTGTAACATAAACTATTAAAATATTTACAAAGTATATACATCAAATATAAACACCGTTACTCGATAAAATCTAGGAAATATTTTGAAAGTAAGATTAAAATGGACCTTCTAAAGGTGTGGGTAGTATAAAACGATAAAAAATTAAAATAATGTTATCATTAAACTTTTCAGTGACCCACAGTTAAATCCTTCATATTTCACAAAAAAGAAACGTGGAGGTATTTAAAAGTTACTTATTGGCAAAAAGCTCAAGTTAGGTTTGATTTAATCATCATCTATGCCGAGCACGCACCCGCAGTCGAGATACGCAGCGAGGCAGGGAACATGTGGCGGAAACCAATGTCCAAACAGCATGCCCCCACAACGACAGCATATTCATCGGATGCGTGCCAGACACAGTGTAATAATATTTTCTGTTGTGTACAAATAAGGTACTAAATGATAAACGAATATGAAGGATTCATTTGATCTCATAAAAGCTATATGGTTAAAACTTAGTTATGGATTAATTAAAAGTGTAGGTAAAACTGTCTTATCATACCGATCTATCACAGTGTTCGATCACAGAGGTTTGATGAATATTTGCACAGTTTCAATTTCAAAGTTTCCCGTAGCGCTCATTATTTCATCGCAACTCCCGATCTGGTTAGTATACTGCAGTTAAGCGAAAACAGTAGCTAGTGCTTTAATATATCATTTTATCACTTTGGTGTCGTCACTGACTATTGTGTAAATAAGTTTTCAGATCTTTTTTAAACACTTCTATGTTCTCACTGTGTCGGATATTAAATGGAATTTCGTTCCATATTTTAGATGCCGAGATGATAAATGAATTCTCGTACATTTTAGTCCGAGAGCTTGGAATTCGCAGCAGTTCATTTTTGACAGAGCGTAAGCTTACATTATGGGTGTCTGAAATTTTGATAAACATTTCACACAGGTATTCAGGTGCAATGCCCATTAAAGCTTTGTACACCATATTGCATGTGTGATATTGAACTCGATTTGGAAATGTTAACCAGTTTAGCTCTTTGAACAGATGTTGAAAGATGGGCGTTTAAAACCTGAGGGATGACCATGCTTAGCGGAACCGAGGCTACGCCGATGTTTCGCTCACTACCGTCTTCCCGAGGGATGTACACGCCCATCTACAACAGAACACCGTATTAGATTCTTTTCCTTGCACAACACCACCGACCGGGGCTTGGAGAAATAGGTTGGGCTGCATGGTGTTTCCACGCAGAGCTGAAACTATGGTGTTTCCACGCAGAGCTGAAACTGACCGCAAATGAGTACTGGTAAACTGCTGAGAAGGACTAAGCCTGCCCAGGCGAAGTGATGTGAGTCAGCCCGTCCAATGCATATAAGCCTTTTGGTTTTATTGGGTTGCAGGGCTTGAGATGTCATTTCATCTCAGTGTAGGGTAAAAGTCCCACAGAATTGGAAGCAACGTATCTAAAACCTAAATCGTGTTGACAGGGACGTTAAACCTCAATTCAAACAAAACAAACAACACCACCGACACGTTTCATTTAACTTTACTTAACACTTTATTTTTCGCGCACTGTACTTACGTGGTTTGCCTGGAATAGAACACCAGGGCAAGAACAGAATCTCTATCCCAGGCTAAAAGCATGGATTTCCATGTCTGGTGTGCAAGAATATAAGAATCTTATATGGGTGTGAGGGGTGGATTGAAAAATCCGTCCCAAGGGTCACTGTCCGGCATCACGAGGCTTGCCGAGTGATTCCGGACGGTGATCGCGAGGGACGGATTTTTCTATGCACCCCCTCACACCCATATAGGATTCTTTTTCTTGCACACCTTCCATTTCTTAACTCGGATTTTAATGCTTTAGTCACTTCGGTTACCGACGTCCGCAATATTGTGGTGACACTACTAGAATGTTTAGTGGCGTCAGGTTACGTGCTTAACGACGGCGCATACAAGGTCGTATTCAACCAGTGCATTTGTCAAACACGCGATTATATTCGATTTTGGGTCGGAACACCAGAGTCAGAACATTAATTTCTATCCCAGGGTAAAATAACGGATTTCCTTGTCTGTTGTGCAAGAAATGTCATTATACCATAGTTTTTGGAACAGTGTGGGGGTATACTCATTAAAATCTGCCTTGCTCCCGTTCCTTCCGTTCGTCACCAATAATCTTCGCCTTAAACTTGGCAGAGTATATTCTCAAAATAACTTTTATCGTGTAATAGACAATGGGCGTATTTTTTGGCTCTTTTGTTCTTCTGTCTTTCTATTTTTTTCTCATCATATAGGCCAATGTTATTTTTTTCGCCAAAATAGAAATGAAGGCAATGATCAGGAATCGATACAATTAACCCACAGCTTCGGTCAGAGACACCAAAGGGAAACAAACATAAAATAAAACATAAATAGCGGAAAGCAAAAAGGACAGATACTTTCCCACAAAATGGCCAATCGGCAATGAAAACAAAAAGTATAAGCGATACACACACTCAAAGACAAACCATAACAAAAATAAAACGCGACAGAAGAACCGCCTTTGAACGGCCATGGAAGAGAATTCCTCTTGGGGGTGGGCTATAATCGAGTTTACGCGGCCGAAATCCTCGTCCTTACTTCTGTCGCGATTCAGGCAAATATTTTGTTCAGTCCCTATAAAGGACTTCCTAACTCATCAGTGCAACATCTCCGAGAACACAAAAATTAAACAACCACAGAGATGAAACAACGGTTTGGACTCGACAGCAAGAAGCCATCGAAATGCTAGAGCAAAAGAAAATCAGTAGTTAGACTCCGATGGACCCGACCAGAGACTGGGCATCAGGCACCAACCAACATTACATAAAATGAAATTCTAATTCTGGGTAAGCCTTTACGCTTGAACCATAATAGAATCTGAGTCCTGACGATAATATCCAAGAACCTTAGAAGACAGAAGCTTCAAATACAGCCATGAAAACTTGTATCGTGTAAGGGACAATTAATATTCACAACTGATTGGTTTGTCTGTAATTTATTCATTCATTCTTTCCATGAGTTCAATATGTCATCCAATATCCTTAAGAACTATAAAGCTAGAAACGTCAACCTTAATACAATATACGACTATGATGACTGGCGCCTATTTGCTCTTTTGTCATACTATTTTTCCTTTGCGCCATATAGGCCAATTTTCAAAAATCGTCAAAAATTCCTCATGTGCTATAAAAGCTAGAAGTCTCAGTGTTGCTATAGTAGTATAGTAGACCTACGTTAAATGTTTCACCAAAGATTTCTCAGGAACCATTAAAACAACTGTTTTGTGTGAGAGAATGTACTTCCTTGTTATGTGAAAGAGACAATGGACTTTTTTGGCCTTAATTAAACTTGACAGAGGACAAAGCATGATGAAATGTGTCGTGTAAAAGACAATGAACTGCCTTGGCTGATTTGTTCTTCTGTAATCCTATCTTTTCTTTCTCGCCATATAGACCATTATTATTTTTTTCGTCAAAGACTTCTCAAATACGAGACAGAAAACAGAAGTCTTAAAAGTTGGTTTTGTTTGTTTGATTCGAGGTTAAACGTCCCCGTCAACACTGTATAGGTCATTTTGGAGACGTTGCTTCCTGTAACATGTGGGTTTACGGCGTCCCGCAAACCCCCATGCTGACAAGACAATCGAGCGTGATTTCTGACAGGTGTACGGGCAGCTGTGGGGTAAGGCACAAGAAAGATATCAAATGAATGACATGAATTATTTACAGCATCTATTTACAACAATACTAACACAAACATCACATTTATTCGCTTCTATAGCCCATTCACGACGTCCGCCCCGAAGGCAAAACAATGTTCTGTGCTCGGAACGGGGTGACGTGAATGTCTACAGAAGCAAATAACAAAAACAACAATAAAATAAGAAAGAGAAACACAAAAACGCGACTGGCCAGATTTGGTCTGTTCACTTAGGGTGAACCTCTTCTCGCGCACTGCTGTAAACTAGTTTATCGACCATGTTGTCGACCACAAGTTGATTTATAATATTTATCGATTCGTATTCATACGAACTTGAAGTCCCGGTAACTTCTTCGTTTGAATCGACTCCAGGTTGTTTTCCACGACCTGTTTAATATGGTCGAATCGTCTCTAGGTTGTTTTCCACAACCTGTCTAATATGGTTTCGACGGTCGGTTATTGGATCTGTCCGCCCTTGCTGGACACTAAACCGGCAGCGTCGCACCAGTACCTGCTCCTATATGGCAGAGAGCAGCAGGTCAGCACACATTGTTGTGCCTGCAAATTACGATAATTCGACTAAGATACAGTTCACAAAACATACTTGCTATATCATGACCCCCCTCCCGGAGAAGTAAGAACATGTTCATGCATATACCGTTATTGCGCATGCGCCGACCAGACATACAGGCTGATCAGTGCATGCGACAAATAACTGCACAGCAGAACTCAACTTGACTATGCATCAAATTATCTCAAAGTTTATGTTTCCTTACTGAGCACTACAGAAATCAATTAATGCTCACTACTACTGAGCATAATACCCATCAAATTCGTGCTCACTACATTATCACAGGTAAGAGGCAATTGAACAGACCACGCCTTTGCGCTACCTGGTCACCCGCCAATTACAGGAAACATAACAAACTATTTCATATCCTTCTCCGCGTCACGGCTCACAAATATAGTTATTCACAAATTCATTACATCAACAACAGCTAGAAACTACAAACAGGAAGATTTCCATCTATTCTCCACAGCATTTGTTAGTGTCTCATAAGGACCAACACTGCTTGCCGTAATTCTTTCTGTATTTGGTAGGCACCACGTCACAGCCGTCCTCGTGACGCTGATGACGCAGCTGACGCTATCAAGGCCGCTCAGGCCGTTATGACGCGTGGCGACCAAACACTCTCACTTATTATCATCACGTTCTTTTTTTGTACATACATGCTGAAACCGAGTTCTCAAACAAAAACGGCATCATTACAAAATGAACTCGTAATTCTTCTTGAAGAAAATTATTTCTACTCAACATGAACATGCTTGTAAAATCAAATTCATCACGGTTAATCATCACGGATAACCCGACAGGCTCTTGTAAGAGTTTGCCCTGATGATGAAGATATGGTTAAACCCGTCTTAATTTTACGTCCCCTCCACACCTAATATCATATAGAGACGGGACCGCGGTTTTCTAGCCACTGCTAGTCAAGAGTTATGGATCGAACAAGTGACCCGACGTTTATTAATTATATTCTACAAAAGGGGTCTATGTATGTGTGAGTGTGTATGTGAATTCGAATGTGGTTCTTTGATTTCTGTGTTCACGGAGATGTTGCACTGATGAGTTAGGAGGCCTTCATGCGGACTGAACAAATTATTTGTCTAAATCGCGACGGAAGTAAGGGCGAGGATTGTGGCCACGTAAAATCGATTTAAGCCCCCCAGTGGAAATCTTCCACTGACCGTTCCAAGGCGGCTCTTCTGTGGCGATTTATTTATGTTGTTGTTTGTTGCTTACTGTGTGTATCGCTTGTGTCTTTTAATTTTGGATGGCCATATGGCCATTTTGTGGGAAAGTAACTGTCCGTGTGGCCTTCCTTTGTTTAGGTTTCCATTATGGTCTGGTCGCTTAGTGTTTGTATTTCTTTCCCTTTGGTGTCTTTTATGGATGGAGTAAGTTAATTGTATCAATTCCTGATCTTTGTTTTACTTCTACTTAACATCACTTTCAACAATTTTTCAGTCATATCACGACGGTGTCTGGTTGCGACAGGGAGCTCAATGCTCACTTTTATAGTGCGGTCTCACTGAAGTATCATGTCCCAGACACATTACATGATACCAAACCCAGTCACATTATCCTGACACTGGGTCGACCAGTTCTAGCTCTATCCCATCAATCTGAGTACCAAGCGAGGAGCAGCTAGTACCATTCTTAACGACTTTGGTATGTCGCGGCCCGGGATCGAACCCGTGACCTCCCGATCCCCGGAGCGGACACTCTACCAACTGAGCTATCGGGGCCGGTATACAAAAGGGGTCTATAAAAGCCCAAATGAATCTAGAATGAGCGGGTGTCCAAACTTTATGTCTCACCAACATCTAGGGTCAGAATGAGACAGGACCTCGCTTTAAAGACTCGTTCTACTTCTGGAGAAGCCTGGGATCGATCCTGCGACCTCTAGCTGGCAAAGCTAGTATCCTAATCACTACACCATAGAGGCTTCAAAAGTGAATCCAGAATAGGCTTCAGAAAGTTGGGGTATACTAGAAGTAAACCCCTCCAAAACCAACAAGCATGTTCATACAATAATAATAATAAACAAAAATTTACCATACCGTTCTATATACATTCTCTGTCCCGCCACAATGTTGTGTGCATTTATTCGCACTTGACCTGCTGCTGAATAATGTTCGTTTTTCAGGGTATTTATACCTATGAATACTACCGGGAAATAATGCATACTCTTGTAATCTCGCTAAAATCGTGGCAAGGTGAAGATACCGTCCACAATCATAGCCAGATAGCAAAAATCGAGTAAATAATGGATTTGCGTTCAAATAGTATTTCCCCTAGGGCAAAAATGATGAAACGTCCCTACAAATCAATGGTACAACTCTCGTCAAAACGAACACACACAACATCGTGACTGGAATGAAAATTATATGTGGCACAATTTGGCGGGTGGCAATTTTTAGGCAAATTTGATAGAAATCAGCCTTACAGCGGCCAACTGTATGGTAAAAAAAAAATTCCACAAACCACTCATGCGTACATCGTATGGTATGTGCATGACTTGTGCATGGAGCAGCACATTTTGCCTACCGTATTTCACTTAAAATATTCACTCGCACCGCCTTACCAAATACCTACTAAAATAATTTAGATGTGCATAAGCTCCAGAGAGGTTTCCTATTCCATCTCGTAACACTTCCAATTTTGTGGGACTTTTACCCGACTTTGAGATGAAATGACATCTCAACCAATAGGGTTTAAAAGCATGGACGGTCCGACTCGCACCGCTTTGCCTGGGCAGGCTTAGATTCTCTAAGCGGTTTCCAGACATTTTCGTGCTTCAAGTCTGTTTACTTACGATATTTCCACTCTTTACACTACACTTCCTCATATTCTTATAAAAGAAAAGCTTAATGATTTAATTGAATGGGCTTTTCACAGAGAAGATTCTCTCTATCTTGCATGTAATGTCAGAAATGCATTTTTCACTTCTAAAGAGCATAAGAATTATACACTTTGGTCATGTCAGAAAGTGTGTGATGCCCTCACCTTTCTACTTGACAATATTTATATTAGATTCGGTACTAAGTTATTTAGACAAATTGTGGGTATTCCGATGGGTACGAATTGCGCACCTCTTGTGGCTGGCCTGTTCTTGTATTGTTATGAAAGAGATCGGAGTCTAACTGTTGGTTTTCTTTTGCTCCAGCATTTCAGTGGTTTCTTGCTGTCGAGTCCTCACCGTTGTCTCACCTCTGTGGTTCTTTGATTTTTGTGTTCACGGAGATGTTGCACTGATGAGTTAGGAGGCCTTCATGCGGACTGAACAAATTATTTGTCTAAATCGCGACGGAAGTAAGGGCGAGGATTGTGGCCACGTAAAATCGATTTAAGCCCCCCAAGTGGAGGTCTTTCACTGACCGTTCCAAGGCGGCTCTTCTCTGGCGATTTATTTATGTTGTTGTTTGTTACTTACTGTGTGTATCACTTGTGTCTTTTGGTTTCGGATGGCCATATGGCCATTTTGTGGGAAAGTAACTGTCCTTATGGCCTTCCTTTGTTTAGGTTTCCATTATGGTCTGGTCGCTTAATGTTTGTATTTCTTTCTCTTTGGTGTCTTTTATGGGTGAAGTAAGTTAATTGTATAAATTCCTGATCTTTGTTTTACTTCTACTTTTCATGTTGTCGCTTTCCATTGATAACCAATCTGAAATTATTGAAGCTTTAACTCCACTTCTAGATATTTAGATGATTTATTAAATATTGATAATACTTATTCGATGGTTTGAGCAGTCAGATTTACCCCCCAGAACTTCAGTTAAATAAAGCAAATTCTTCTGATACCGAGGCCCCGTTTTTGGATTTACATCTATCTATTGTAGATGGGTTTGTTTCGTGCAAAATTTATGATAAACGCGATGACTTTGATTTTGAGATTGTAAATTTTCCTTTTTTTTGGATGGTGATGTTCCTCGTGCGCCATCCTATGGCGTTTATATTTCGCAATTAATTCGATTGGCTAGAGTGTGTAGTCATGTAACTGACTTCAACACTCGTAATAAATTATTAACGGCTAAACTCCTTAATCAGGGTTTTGGTGCCATAAACTACCAAAAGCCTTTTCAAAATTTTATAGACGCCATCAATATTGGACTTAAATCTCTTCTGCAACAAGGTCTATCGGAACCCGAATTTTATGGTGACTTAGTATGTAAATTCAGAAAAATAAATAACCGCAATGACTTCAGCACCCAATTTCGTAAAATCATTCTTCGATATAAAAAGATTGGTTACAACATGGATGTTATACGACAGACTGCATGCATGGTTGTTAACCCAATCACGGTTGGCAACTTTGCTTCCCTCTTTAATTGCACTCCGGTGGGTCAGGCCTCAGATTCTATGACGGCACCAACGTAAAGGCTTATTGAGAATTAGAGAGATCTAATTCAAGGTAATGTTGGTTGGTGCCCGATGCTCTGTCTCTGGTCGGGCCCATTGGAGTCTAACTGTTGGTTTTCTTTTGCTCCAGCATTTCAGTGGTTTCTTGCTGTCGAGTCCTCACCGTTGTCTCACCTCTGTGGTTCTTTGATTTTTTGTGTTCACGGAGATGTTGCACTGATGAGTTAGGAGGCCTGAACAAATTATTTGTCTAAATCGCGACGGAAGTAAGGGCGAGGATTGTGGCCACGTAAAATCGATTTAAGCCCCCCAGTGGAAATCTTCCACTGACCGTTCCAAGGCGGCTCTTCTGTGGCGATTTATTTATGTTGTTGTTTGTTACTTACTATGTGTATCACTTGTGTCTTTTTATTTTTGGATGGCCATATGGCCATTTTGTGGGAAAGTAACTGTCCTTATGGCCTTCCTTTGTTTAGGTTTCCATTATGGTCTGGTCGCTTAATGTTTGTATTTCTTTCCCTTTGGTGTCTTTTATGGGTGGAGTAAGTTAATTGTATCAATTCCTGACCTTTGTTTTACTTCTACTTCATGCGGACTGAACAAATTATTTGTCTAAATCGCGACGGAAGTAAGGGCGAGGATTGTGGCCACGTAAAATCGATTTAAGCCCCACAGTGGAAATCTTTCCACTGACCGTTCCAAGGCGGTTCTTCTGTGGCGGTTTATTTATGGTGTTGTTTGTTACTTACTGTGTGAGTCACTTGTGTCTTTTTATTTTGGATGGCCATATGGCCATTTTGTGGGAAAGTAACTGTCCTTATGGCCTTCCTTTGTTTAGGTTTCCATTATGGTCTGGTCGCTATATGTTTGTGTTTCTTTCCCTTTGGTGTCTTTGATGGGTGGAGTAAGTTAATTGTATCGATTGCTGGACTTTGTTTTACTTCTACTTTACCAATACTTGTGTGCGGTCGGTTTCAGCTCTGCGTGGAAGCATCATGCAGCCCATTTACTTTTTTAGCCCCGATAGGCGGGGCGCCTTAAAAGTTGGTATATGACGATAAGTCGTATTGTGTTTGAGGCAGTATGCTTTCTCTGCTATTTAAGTCTGTTATTCATTCCTTCTCTCTCTCCCCGCCCCCCCCCCCACCCCCATTTGTGTGGAATAGTGCATCCTGTCATGTCAGCTAAATGGTTATTTTTACTGCAAACATAGGCTGTGGATGCATTGCAGTACGATAACACGTGATGAAAATTGTGATATTTTTCTTATTTACGCTCAAAATATAGATTTTTGGTACTCGTTAGAACCGCTTCGATGAGGCGGTTCTAACGAGTACCCACAATTTATATTTTAGAGCAGAAATACGAAACATAAGGTTTACCCCTGTAAAGCCCAGTTTTATTGTATATTCCAGGGGTCAGAATTATATAGACGTGTTTTCGTGATGGAGGCGGTTCTAATGATTACCCACATCCTTTGTCTTGGAGAAGAAATAAGGAAAATAATCTAAACCCCCGTTTCTCTATATAAAGTAGGGCTTAAGGGTTGTGTTGTTAATTAAACGGGTTAATTAACATGATGGTTCAACCTTTGTCAAAGGTTCCTACAGAACCATAAAAGCTAGACGCCTCAAACATGACAGAGTAAATAATCAGAATAAACTGTATCGTAAAAGAGGGAATGGACTTTCTTGGCTTATTTGTTCTTCTTTTATTCTACACAAATTGGCACCCCCCCCCCCCGAAATCATATAGGTCTATGTAATATATTTTATCACAGATTTCTCGGTAAACATAAAAGCTAGGAGCCTCAAACTGGGCATACACATTCAGGGTGACTTGTTTTGTGTAAGAGACAATGACTTTTCTTGTCTTACTTGTGCTTCTTTCGTTCCATAACCGCATATGTTCGTCGATGTTTTTGGAAAACTGTTACCACTACGATTTTGAAATTTCACATACAGACTCTTAATGACAAGGAACACCATCAAGGTCCTTCAGAATTAGTGTTACGTGATTATGACAAGGTACTGTAGCGGTATAGTCAGAGTCTGTGACAAGTAAGGTTTCCATCAGCAAAATAATTCTATCTGTCACTCACGTTGGGTTTCATAATTAAACAGTGTCAGGGGGAGTGTTTGTGTGTGTGTGTGGGGGGGGGGCACAAAATCAACAATAAAACAACTTGACTCTTAGATATCCACTTGGTGACAATTAGGGGATAATGTTATTCATCACGATAACGCACCCGTGTTTTCTCATAAGTGGCTACACTCTGGTGAAATTCGTGATATATTTCTTATTTAAACAGCATACATAGGTTAGTTTATACTAATTTATTTTAGTTCGATTGCGATGAAAGCTTCAAGCTTATTGAATCGCTCTCGAACACTCATTCCGGGTGTTTTCACGCGCGCGCGAGAGAGAGGCAGTGGCTTTTACACCACTGCTACCCATTTACACCTGGGTGGAGTGTGGCAGTGTCATTACGTGTCTCGCCCAAGGACACACCTCGATACCGGTGGCGGATTCGAACGCACAACCATTCGATCATAAGTCGAACGCGCTAACCACTGCGCTATCGAGGCTGACTAGCATACATAGGTTATGGGTGCCCGTTAGAACCGCCTCATTATGGCGGTTCTAACGAGTACCCATAACCTATGTCTTGGAGCAGAAAAAAGAAAAATATTATATACCCACAATAAACCCTAATTTATTCTATATACAGTGGGGTTTAAGGGGTGTTCATTTCACGGACTTGTTCACATGATGAAACATTACACTTCTGGGGGGTGTTAATCGGCAGTAAAATCAATGAATCGTCTCCCCACATGACAATTTTCAATACTGCTACCCAAAATCTCTGCCAAAAACAGAAATAGCTGTAAGCTGCATAAAATAAACTGTCAGCCAATGAAGATGACATCGGGTTACTGACAGATTATCTGCAGATGCAAATTTCTGCCTTTTGCCAACCAAACGTACCGTTGCATTAGCAAGTGCGTTATAATATGCGGAACTTGTCTTTCTAACCACACTTTTATAAACCCATTTTGTACCAGAAACCCCAAAACGGGTACCCGGGCAAACAGTGCAAGCCAAGACGCGGCGTCTGATTAGGCCCTAAAAGTTCAGGCATTTTCCAAATACATTTTGAATAAAACACCACCTGACACCCCTAAACTTTGAAATAAACATCTGCTATATACAATGAGGAAGATTCAATTCGATACACAAAAGGTTAATATAAAGAGGGTGCGAGCTACAGGGGTTTTCATTACACGGACTTGTTAACTGCGCAATGTAACTATGGTGACGATTCTGACCTTTGTCTTCGTCGATAGTGTTGATCGTGCGAAACACTCTGAAAATCCCAGATGTCAATCAGGAAATTAAAATTATTGACACCAGAGCTTAATTATGCTATTTCATACTAGTATTACACTTGGCTTCATATATACCAATGTTATCAATGAATTGATAGTTAGCCTATACATGCCTAATGTACCATAAATGTCAAATATCCTATTGACCAAGTCAGGTGTCACAGAAGGTGGCGTTTTGGATCTATCCTCTTAGCTTAATATAACATTTGTAAAACTTACAGTGAATGCAATTAAAATAGTCTCCTTAATGGATGTCAAAAGATTCAATGTCTATGCTATCGACATATATGAGTTTAACTTCTTAACAAGAGTCGCTCTCCTGATCCATATTGTGCAAATGAAATTGTAGGAAATATATGGTGGAGTAGAGGGTTTGAGCAATTTTGCTTGACCCAAGGAGGTTTATATAATTTTAGCTCTGGTGGCCATCTTGTTCATCCAAGCACAATTGTTTGAGCAATTTTAGAAGAGGGTCACCCAAGAAACATTCCTGTGAAATTAATTTGAAATCCGTCCACTGGTTAAGCAGGAGAAGTTATTTAAAAGTTTTTCTATTATTAGCTCTAGCGGCCGCCTTTTTCATCCCAGCTAAATTGTTTGAACCATTTTTAATAGGGGGTCACCCAAGAAACATTCCTGTGAAATTATTTTGAAATCCGTCCATTGGTTAAAGAGAAGAAGTTGTTTAAAGGTTTTTCTATTTTTAGCTATGGAGGCCATCTTGGTCATCCGAGCAAAACGCTTTGAGCAATTTGGCTATGAGGTCACTTTAGAAACATTCCTGTGAAATTATTTCCAAATCCATCCACTAGTTAAGGAGCAAATGTCATTTAAATGTTTTTGTATTTTAGCTCTGGTGGCCATCTTGTTCATCAGAGCGGAATGGTTTGAGCAATTTTGTTAAATGGTCGCCGAAGAAACATACCTGTGAAATTATTTCGAAATCCATCCACTGGTTAAGGAAAAGAAGTCGTTTTAAGTTTTTCTATTTTAGCTGTGGTGGCCATTTTGTTCATCCAAGCATAACGATCTGAGCTTGTGTCCAACATGGACACTCGCTTGGACACTAAGCGTCGCGACTGTCGATAATATGTGCGATCCCAACGCTTATTGTCCACCATGTCATTTTTACTCAGCAATGAATTCAACTTCAAGGAACTATATTTTTTTTGTAATGTTCTTATGTCGACTCCCACTCTTCAGAAAGCCGTCACATTTGGAGTCGGTTTTCATGACATGACTACTGACCCTAGGTTTGGTGTCTTTTGACGTTTGATCTATGAACACCATATCTTGGTATAATGGGACAGTTTGACCTCAAAATAAAAGTAGGTCACCATGACCTATATTTCATGGTCCTGTGATTTTGTCTTATATTCTGAAGACGTTTTGATATATGAACACACTACCTATGTATTAGGAATCAGTTTGACCCAATATTTGACCTCAAAATAAATGTAGATCACCATGACCTATATTTCATGGTCCAGTGGTTTTGCATGATATCCTGAAGACGTTATGATATTTGAATGTCATCCCGTGGTATTTTGAGTCAGAATGACCCTATAGTTAACCTCAAAATAAATGTAGGTCACCATGACCTATATTCATGGTTAGGTTGTAAGAAGTGCAGTTGTCTTTTGTTTGAGGTAAAATATCGAATCATACTGACTCATAATACCAAAGTATGGTGTTCCTATATATTAAAATAGTCAAGCGGAAGGGAGAGAATGACTGCAGAAAAGTTTCATGATCAATTTCCACGAAAAAAATGTTGCCGACCCATCACCAGTCAGACGAGAATCCGACGAAGCTACCGAGGCCAACAACAACAAAACAAAAAACATAAATAAGCGCGGATTGGAGGAGTTTTATTTACACGTACATGTAAACATGATTTTTTTCTAGCCCATGGACAAAGACAGCTCAGACATGACGTTGAAAATAATGTCAGAATTCCTACTTTCATTAATCACGTCACTCTTAATCACCAAAGGACTTACACACTGCATTTAAAACTTTCCTCTTGAAAAGATTTGAGATTTCCAACGAGAAATGTTACGTATCCATTAATGTACGCATAGGTCGATATTTAGGGCAAACTAGCCTCTTACAGGATGGTGAGCATTTGGCTGTGCAGCTATGATAGGCCTGAGGAGAATGGTGCCTTCCTCTGAATAAGAGCTGCTGAGCTATAGCCCGTCCAATAATATATTGAGTTAAGAAAAAAAAACTCACTTACATGCGGTTGGCACATAATAATGACGTAAGCCTAGATATATCTTCTTGTGTACCTTACGTATTTTGTGCATGTCGAGTGAAATAGTGTTTAAAATTCATGCAGTATCTGTTGCTCTCTCTCTCTCTCTCTCTCTCCCTCTCTCTCTCTCTCTCTCTCTCTCTCTCTCTCTCTCTCTCTCTCTCTCAACAGGCTCTCAAAATTTGTATTTAGTTGCAATAATTTATTTATTTATTTTCACAAGCTCTTCAAGAACTGCATACTGACTAATAGGTTGTATGACGTACACATATCTATACTCCCCTGTTCCCTATACCACATGCCTTTATTTGCTCTACTTGCTAACAGCCTTCATGCTATAATATGTAATGTTGTTATGTTGCCCATATGTAACATCAAATCTCATAAACTCAAAGCAAACAAACGGGAAACGAATAAAATACATTTATATAGTTGATAAGAACAATTATCAATCATCCATTTCCCAGGCAATTCAGAAATCCAAACCATCGGCTCAGCGGATATTGTCGGAAACTCGATGAAACCTCGGTTCCGACATTATCTGTTCACTCGCGTCTGGATTGTCTCTGTCTGCACTGAAGCTTTATGGCCCTGAAAATGGCATTTTTGATGCACAATGAAGTTCCACTATTAAGACCAGCTGTAATTAAGACTTATTATTCCTTTAAAACATATATGAGCCCCGCCAAGCGAATTTGTGTCTTCGAGCATTCCGTCATGACAAATTTTAACTGCGCATGCCCAGCCATTCAGAGGGGCCAGGGATATGGCTTTCTGTCTGAAGGTTCCTCTTGATTCACTGCTTGTATGAGCGAGCAGCGAAGGTTCTGGCGAGACTGCGCGGATGCGCAGGCTCGCCTGAACCTTCGCTGCTCGGATAGGCGTTAAGTACCAAAATCGCTTGACGGGGCCCATATAAAGGTTTCAGTTATTCATTTTGGGCTTTGCTACATACAGTGTGCTCTAGTAAGAGACCATTTTTCGGACTATTCAAAAAGGTGGTCTTAAAGACCCTTGTTCAAAAAGTGGTCTTAAAGATCACTTTTGAACAATTCATAAGATGGTCATTTAACAGTTTTTTGTACTTCAGAAATGAATGTTATTTATTTAACGTTCAGTGAAGCATGAACAACATGGGTCACGAGCAAAGTTAGTGAAAATTGAAAAGTTTTGTTTGTTTTGATTTGAGGTTTAACGCCCCCGTCAACACTGTAAAGGTCATTTTTGGAGACGTTGCTTCCGATTTTGTGGGACTTTTACCCGACATGTCGCCCAATGAAACCAATAGGTTTATTAGCATGGACGGTCCGCCTCGCACCGCGGCTCCTGGACAGGCTTATATCCTATAAGCGGTTTACCAGTACTAGTGTTTGGGCCGGATTCAGCTCTGCGTGGAAGCATCATGCAGCCCATATATTTCTTCAAGCCCCTATGGGCGGGGGCGAAAAAAAATTGAAAAGAGAGAAGATCAGGAACTGATACAATCAGATCCCAAATTCTTCCCGGAAAAGAAGTCGAAACACGGAGTGACGACAGCAAACAAAACGGACAACAGGTACATTTTAAACCGAGTCAGCAGCTATTTCCCAAACAGGTAATGACTCAGAATATCCAAACCAAACTAAATAGAAGAAATGTACACAATTGGGGTAAGAATCAGTATCATCAACATGACAAGCATTAAACCGGAAGGACGGACATAACCAAAAATGAACAACCAAAAGGGGGGGAAGAATCAGAGTCATCAACGTAACAACATAATCAGAATCAGAACGATCAACACAAAACATGAAGAGACCACAGCAAATGCCCGACTTGGAACGGTCAGTAAAAATACTGGTAGGTCTAAGTTAACTGTTGAAACTTTGTTCGTGATCCATGCTATTCATTTCAGGGTTCGCTTAAAATTAGGTCATGACCAGACAACGGTAAATTAATAACTTAACATTTACGTTAAAAAAGAAATGAAGACGATGGTCGGCAGTCGATACAATTAACCCACACCTCCCATCAGAGGCACCAAATGGAAAGAACCACAAACAAGAAATAATTCGACCCTAATGGAAAATCAAAAAGGACAGTTACTGGTCCACAGAGTGGCCAATTGGCTAGCCAAAAGAAAATGATATAAGCGATATACACCTTCAAACAAAGACGAACTATATCAAAAATAACAAATAAACCGCGACAGAAGACCCGCCTTGGAGCGGTCAGTGAAAAGTATTTCACTGGGGGTTGGTGTGTGTGTGTGGAGGGGGGGGGGGGGGGTTAGTGTGTGCTTAAATCGACTTACTTCCGTCACGATTCAAACAAATATTTTTCAGTCAACATGAAGGCTTCCTATCTCATCAGTGCAAATTCTCCGAGAAGAGAACACAACCATCAAACAACCACAGAGATGAAACAACGGTGAGGACTATCTGAAATGCTGCAGCAAAAGAAGACAAACGGTTAGACTGCGATGGGACCGACCAGAGTTTCTTTTCAGACCATATATTTTCCAAACCGTATGATGTATTTGGTTTATGATGACAGATCTAGGTCCAAAGGTTTATTAAGCAATACCAACCCCCCTCCCCCATACACCCATGACCTCAAGGTCGCGCACTTAGAAGTTTAATGTTAAAGTTTTGTAAGAGCCCATATTTTCCAAATCATACAATGGATTTGGTCTGATGATAGACATAGTTCCAAAGTTTTAATTCCCTAACACCACCGCGCATGACCACGGCCTCAAAGTCTAGGAAACCAACGTAGAAATGTTATGTTAAATCTTTTTTCCAAACGGTATTATGGGTTTGGTACATATATGGTATGATAATTAATGTCCAAACGTTTGTTCAGCATAACCCACACCCATGCCCATCACCGTAAGGACACTTTTACAAGCGAGCTATGCTGTCTTATGACAGCTCTTGAATTTTGTTCAGAAGATAATATGACGATGTTTTCATGATGTGATATGCTCACGATAAGTTAGGGATGTTCTGTAAAGCCGCCAACTACATACCCTTGTGATCCACACAATCTTCTTCTTGCGGTTCATTTTAAAGTCAAAATGGCTTAAATCGGTTTCACGCGACCACAACTCTCTCCCTCAGCCATGCCGTGGCGTGCACAATGCGATTTGTTCAGTCCTCGTGAAAGATTTTCTTACTCATCACGTCAACAATTCCATGAAATGAACATCCCGTCAACCTTTAACCTGCTGAATATTCAATTAAGCCACACTCATTTCTGACTTTGAACCAATCAGATTACTTGATGCAACTTATTTCTACATATTCATAAACTGAATGTCAAACTGTGTAGATCCTGATCAGATGGCTTCTTCAGAAGCCATCTGATCTGGAACTACACTGTTTGCAAAGATAGGGCTTGTCGCCTACAGCAGGGTAAAGGTTAAACCCCATTTTTATAGAGTAAAACTAGGATTTACAGGAGTATACAGTATCATCGGGGCTTGGAAAAATAGATTGGACTGCATGGTGCTTCCACGCAGAGCTTAAACTGACCACACATGAGTACTAATAAACCGCTCAGAAGGACTAAACTTGCCCATGCGATGTGGTGTGAGATCGTACAATGTATATAAGCCTTTTGGTTTCATTGGGCGGCGGGGCTTGACATGTCATTTCATCTCAGTGTCGGGTAAAGTCCCACAAATTGGAAGCGGCGTCTCCAAAATGACCTTAATATGACGGAAACATTTAACATCAATTCAAACAAACAATCCAGTACATAGGTTGTGGGTACTCGTTGGAACCACCTCAATGGGACGGTTCTAAACATCTCGTTCGGAGGGATACAGAGTCAGAGAGATGGTATTTGAGTAAGGGCATAAGAAAAGAATAAAATGTGTATCATGTGTGTCGATGAACCCAGTCTAACCATTTAAATCGGCCAGTCTGTACAGTTTTGTCTAGTGAAGCATTGTCAGTGAACCTGTTACGATTTGCCAACGAAAACAAATGGTTAAGCGTGCAGAAATTTCATAAAACGTTTCAAAATGACAGCTGTTTGAAAGCCAAAACGTCCAAAGAGACAGTGGTCTAGCAGCTGGAGTCTAAACCATTAGTAAACTTGTTATTTCGCAGAATAGGCACACTATAAATAAAGCATAAAATCTGCACTATGATGATGTGCAGGGAGACATTTTACGGTCCCCACGTGGCACAACACCAGCTGCATTGAAGTAAAAAAAGAATAAAAGGGTATCCCACAAGAGCGTTAACACATTCTAATGACCTTAGAGGGCCAGATAAAACCAACGATTTGATACGAACGCCCAGCAAAGACTCAGATCAGCATGGGCGTCTCTAAAATCTAATCAGAGTCAGCTTGATGAACACTGGGATCCTAATCTGTCCAATAAACGCAAAAAATACTCTTACCAGACTAAGCGGATGCCCAGGCTGATCTTAGTCTAAAATGAGCACGCGCACATGTTATATTGTTGGTTTTGTCACGTGACGGCCGATTTGTTTAATCATTGATAAGCATATGTTTATTGTGTTTGTTACCTTTCGTGTCCCTCGAGTAGTAAATCAATGACATTTGAGAGTTCAAAAGTCAAGCGTGAGGAAACTATTGTATTTTTTTAGGGATGGCAAGTTTCGGATATCTATTGTCACGGGATTTTAAAAAATTTGGTGCTTGTACGAATTCCAGACTGTTACGACTACAAAATAGAAGTGAAGGCAATGATCCAACAAGTCTATCTTGTAACACGAAGTATAGATTATAACTATCGACCAATGTAAAATACCCGACCTAAAATATGATCGAATTCAAAATTAAAAGTGCAGTCACGTCTCATTGCGTTTTGAAAGGCTATACCTTGGATGGGTTAAGGCTTACCATATTTTTATAAAAGTAATAGCAATAATACTGATGTAAAAGTTTTGTCATTACTTACTCCCTCGCCTATCTCTTTTTCCGTTTCGTAGACTTCAGTTATACCAGTGTAACTAACCTGCAACTTTACCTTTGACACTGTCAGAATTTCAAGTTTAAAAGCCAGGAATTTGTGTCACAGGGTATTTATTTATTTATTTATTATCAATTTCTTGACAACATATATACATACAAAGTACATACATATGCATCAAAGGATTGGATGTAGGCTCAGCCTATACGTATCCTCTCCTTGATGGCCGGTACATATATGATATACATTCCCAAATAAAAGCATTACTTCATAAATATAGGGAATAGCTTGAAGCTATTAAGACAAATATGAATGCCATTTTTACACGAACGTTGTCATGACTAAACATGATCAGACTTTTATGAGCAGACAAACACAGTTAGTAGAGAGAGATAAAGTGCGAAGGAAAGAGAGAGAGAGAGAGAGAGAGAGAGAGAGAGAGAGAGAGAGAGAGAGAGAGAGAGAGAGAGGGAGAAAGAGAGGTCACTTGCACTAGGTCAGAATTAAAACTGCTGGAACACCTTGGTAGTAGTTTGGGCGTAGGCCCACCAAAGTAAAGATCGATTGATAAAAGTTTTTTTTTTTTTTTTTTGTAAGTAATAACGAATGCTACAGGTATTGATTTATTGAAACCTTTCGCGAAAGTAGGTTCGTTACGTCCTTTTTGACAGACCAAAGTCTTCACGAACTTCATGCCGGCGAATACTTGTCACATTTTCAAGAAGAAAAACAGTTATCTTCTTAAGATATCGGTAAGTTATAGAAATTGCAGTTATGTGTGACAGTTACGCCTGTCATTTACAGTTTTAAATAATGGGCCAAGAAGCGTGAGTGAAATTTAGGCGTGTTTATACGGTTACTATATAATAGAGATAAGGGAGATAAATCGGTGGAAATCTCATGTAAATATTAATAATTTGAATGGTTCATAACAGCTCTACTTATTTGTTTGTTTGAATTGAGGTTTAACGACCTCCTTCGACACTGTATAGGCCACCCTGGAGACGTTTCCAATTCTATGAGGCCTTTACCAGACATTGAGGTGAAATGACATCTCAAGCCCTGTTGTCCAATGAAACCAATAGGGTTTATAAATATTATTAATCATGGACGATCCAGCTCACACCGCTTTGCCTGAGTAGGCTTAGATCATCTAAGTGGTTTACCAGCACTCGTCTGCGGGCGGTTTCAGCTCTGCATAGAAGCAACATGCAGCCCATCTATTTCTTCAAGCCTTGATGAACGGGGGCCATGCAGCCCTACCTATGCAAACACGCCAAACAGTGTAACTTAAGATTAAACAGCACATTATCTGATTAGGATCTACACTGTTTGGCTCTGTGTGAACCTGTAAGAGCATCTAGTAACTCACCCAGCTGAGTATCAGAAATGGGTGTGGCAATTTAAGCTATTCAGCAGGAAAAGTTTTTTTTTTTTTTTTTTTTTTTTTTTTTTAGGGGGAGTGTAGGGAGGCCTCAGGGATTGGTTTAACGGCTTATGTTAAAATGAGCTGATCATTTTGGGTGGACAAAAATTTGAGCACCCAAGCAAAAATTGAGTGACCCTCTCTTGAGAAACTGACGATTGGAGCCAGGCCTGACTGAATCTGCTGCGGTGAAGAAGAGACTTTACAATTAGAGTGAGCACTCTTATCTCTATAATTATTAGGATTAATGAAATAAGTTAATAGATCCACATTAAGATTTAAGAGCAGAAGACTGAGGTACCTTATGTTTAACATCTTTGAGTGGGGTTACATAAAGACTGGCAACATTGATTCAGCATTGGGTTAGTCAATTGCTGAGTTCTCACTTGGGACTACCCAAATCGCCCAGACTGATGGATAAATGCTATGATAATTTCAGTAAGTCTCTCATTTTCCTCACATGATATGTCTGTTACTCCACTAAGCAAGTTTTTTGCATCAATTTTGGGGATTTTGCTGTAAATTGTAGGAAAAAAAAAACAAGAGAATTTATCATTTCAATTCTCTCTAAGTGAAAACTTGTACATTCAAAAAAATAATGTTGGCTTGTTTCATTTGACCCAGAGTTACAAATTGTGCAACAAGGAGATTCTGCAAGGTGATCACAATATAAATCATTATTTAGCTGACTTTTGGAGTTTCTTAATTGACATAAGATTATATTGTATTTTCTTTGTCCATATGCATAGTGTTTTGGTGGTTTAGCTAATGACTTATTTAATATCCTTTTAAATGAATATAGTGAGGTTGCATTAGAAAGCTCGGGAGGGAGTTCGTTCCAAAGGTCAATTGTTGAAATAAAATAACTATCTTGGAAAGCTTTAGTTCTTGGCGTGGGATGTTTAAGTTTATTTGTCCGCATGTTATACGCAGGCTGGTGTAGGTTATAATTGACTAGGATATTATCTATGTATGTAGGGACCTCATTATTTAGGACTTTGTAGAAGTATATTAGTTTATGATCTTTCCTTCTTTCAGACAGTGGACAAAGACCTAGTTCATTATAAAGAATGTTGTGTGAGGTGCCCTTTCGAAGACCAGTTATTATTCTACATGCATCTAGTTGAATGCTTTCCAGTAGTTGTGAATTTTGTTGACTGATGTTGTTCCAGATGATGTCTCCATACTCTAAGGTGGGTCTTATGTAAGTAATATAAAATCTAAAAAGAGACTTTCTATCTAAATCATGTTTCAGCATTCTTAGTATGTTTAAGCGAGAAGCTGCTTTACCATATATCAGTTGTACATGTTCATCCCAAGAGGCATCCGAGGAAAAAGTGAGGCCTAAATGTGTATGATATTTTTCATCTTGTAGAACCGTATCATCCATTTTAATGTTTGGAAGATTAGTGTTTCTTTTCCGTGTGAAAGTCATGGTTGAGGTTTTTGTTGGATTTAAGATTATACACCAGTCCTTGGACCATTTTGCTATTTTGTAAACATCTTCATTCAGAATTTTCATTGAGTCATCATTCTCAATAACTGTAAAGAGAGATGTATCATCAGCAAATAATCTAATGTTGCTGCTGATGTTGTCGACTATGTCATTAATATATAGTAAAAACAGATATGGTCCTAGTACAGAGCCTTGTGGGACACCAGCAGATGTGTCCAACCATGTAGAATAAAAACCTTCATTTGATACTCGTTGCTTTCTTTCAAGAAGATAGCTTGTGAACCACTTAAGAATTGTATCACATATTCCGTATTTCTTCAGTTTGTATAAAAGACCCCTGTGCCAGACTTTATCAAATGCTTTGCTAACATCGCAAAAAATGAATTTAAGTTCTTTTCCTTTATCCATATTCTCTAAAATAATGTGATAAATTTCCAGTAATTGGTTAATGGTATAATCATTTGGCTTAAAACCGGACTGAAATTTACTTAGGATATTATTTTCTTGAAGATAATTATATAAATATTTGAATATGATTTTTTCTAATATTTTCCCTAGGCAGCTCGTAATGGAAATGGGCCGATAGTTAGATGGGTCTTGGTCATTTCCTTTCCCTTTGAATATAGCTGAAATGTTTGCCATTTTCCACTGATTGGGTACCTGGCCAAGTTCAAGGGATCTATTGAAAAGGGAGGTAAGGGGTTCATAAATGTAGTTAGAGATAAGCTTTATAAATTTGGGCATTATATCGTCCGGACCGGCTGGTTTGGAAGTGTTTAGTTTGTGAAGTTGATCTTTTACATCTTGAACTGATACACGTATAGCTCTCAGGTTGAAATTTGGAGATATTGATTCATCAGGTAGAGGAGGCTCGTTTTCAGTTCTGGAAATATCTGCAAAGTGCTTATTTAAAGTTTCTGCCTTGTCAAATGGATGTAAATTAATAATATTGTCTTTGATCAGAGGAGGAGGTGGGTTTTGTTTATTTTTAAGCTTAGTTATGTCATTTACTATGCGATACCATGACTTCTGAGGCAGGTTGGGATCAGAAAGAGAGGTTTGAAGCTTCTTTTTATAATCCTGTTTAGCTTGTCTAACTAAGCCTACCACTTCATTTCTTTTGTTTTTAAATTTTTCCCAGTGAAAAGATGAATTAGTTAATTTTGCCTTATGATACAATCTGTTCCTTTGTCTCATGTGTTTTCTGATAGTGGTTGTCATCCAAGGCTTGTCGTTAGGTCGTACAGTAAATGTTTTTTTCGGAATATGATTTTCTGCAGTTTTATGTAGGATTTCTTCGAATTGTTCAGTTATTATATTAATATTATTGTTACTTTGTATGAAGGACCAGTCGGTAGAGCTTAGGTGATATTCAATAGAGTTGACATCAGCTTCTTCAAATCTCCAAACAGTTTTCTTATAAGACTGAGCTTTATAAACTTTAGATGATATTTCAGCTGTAACTGTACAATGGTCACTATCGAATGGAGCTAAAATTTCAGAGTTAATTATTGTCGAAACATGATTAGACATGATCAAATCAATACATGTTTGTGTGTTTTCTGTAATTCTTGTTGCACTGTTAATAATGTGTTGCAGGTTAAATTTGGGCATTATTCTACTCAGTTTTCCAATGCTGTCATATTTCAAAATATCATAATTGAAATCTCCAAGAACCAGGAGGTCAAGGTTATGATCAGAAGCGTCTTCTAGGGTTTCTTCAAAATAATCCCAAAATTCACTAGCACTGTTTGGGGGTCTGTAAAAAAGTCCTAATAAGGACTTATTTTTGAGGGAGTGAATCTCTATCCATATAGATTCAATATTATTATTTTCTAAGTCTAATTTTCTTGAGAAAAAGATATTATTTTTTAGATAAATTGCCAAACCACCTCCACTGTGTCCGAACACGCCACCATTGGCATCATTTACAGAGACGAATGTCATAAAGTGTACCGTCCTTCAGATCGGGACGTTAACTGGAGGCCCCATATTCAGGGAGAACCCTCCCATGTGCAGGGTAAAGAACCCTACCGTAATAACATGATTACTGTGTAGGCTTTCATCCTGCAAATCTGGAGTGTATGTAATATACACTGTATGTGTTTCCTCCTGTAGTTAAGGCAAAACCTGATAGATAGATAGATAGATAGATAGATAGATAGATAGATAGATAGATAGATAGATAAGATAAGATAAGATAAGATAAGATAAGATAAGATAAGATAGATAGATAGATAGATGTAGCTGTGTTTCTGTGCCTTGGACATTAAAGTATGCCTTACTATCTTAATACAAACACCCATACACCCGCATTAAACTGCAGAAATTTCGAATGGCAACAGAACTGGAACGGCTAAGCCAACACCGGTCATAATAACACTAGCAGAAATGAATGTAGTTTCAACCCCATCTGTAATATAAAAAGTCTTTCTTACATCTCGCTCTGTTGTTAGTGTTTTTCTATTTCTGGTATCTTCTGTAAGCGATAATTTTGTCCACTGCCAGTAGAAAACTCGATCAGTGTAAAGTGGAGCTGTTGGCTGTTTTATTTTTTATTTATAAGTTGTTTATAAAAATAAGAAGCTAAAATGATATCACATACTTTAACAAACAAACAGACTGGAAAGCCTTCTTACAGAGTTATATCGATAACAGAAATAATGATGAAACTATAGGTATAAAATCTATCATTTACTGGGTTGGTTGGTGCAATATAAAAGGCAAACAATATTTTGCAACCAAAAACAAAAGAACTGGTTTAAAACCAGGCTTATATAATTTCAATGATTTAAGAATATCTTAAATCAAAGCATCAATTTATCGGTCCTTTCATCAATTCTGAAATTAATCATAAACGTCATTACATCAAAATATCTTTCATCAATAAGGGTAAGGATTTTATATATTAGCCTAGAAACTTCCGGGTCTTTTCGGTGATATCATCCATTCCTACGTATTTTCAAACTACTGAAACACTCAAAATTTGCTATAAATGGACAAAACTGTTAGATCACTCATTTGTCATTTCAATAAACTTGTTTCAGATCTGGATATTGATACAAACTCTCCTGATACCTGAGATTGTAAAAAGAGTATAATATTTATTGCTATCCTGCTGTTGATCATTTATTTGATTTGGGGTTTAGCGTCCCCGCAAAAATGTATGTGTGTTCTCACTGTTTTGGAGACGTTGCTTCCAATGTTGTAGGACTATTACCCGACACTGAGTTGAAATGACATTTCAAGCCCGGTCGCCAAATGAAACAATTAGGGTTTTTAAGCCTGGACGGTCCGACTCGCACCACTTTGCCTGGGCCTTGACAGTCCGACTCGCACCACTTTGCCGGGGCAGGATTGGATAACACCTTTTTCAGAACATTTAACTTCACCACAGCTGGTGTTAACGGAATGTGTGGCGGCCGTAAAAAGTCTTCATGTCCTTCATTATAGTGTGGGTTATATTTTCTAGTCCTTTGGGATCATCGATGGCATTGCGAAATTCAGGAAATATTCGAGGGTCACTGTTGAGGCTTAATTGGCCGAAACTAGCTAGTCTGTCCCAGAAAAATCTTGTACATGCCATAGTTTTCACTTCTGTTCTGTAGATCTTGCTTCCAAAGGATTACGTCTTTTTTCAGAACAATTAGATGCTCTTAGCGGTTTACCAGTACTCGTGTGCGGTCGGTTTCATCTCTGCATAAAAGCATCATGCAGCCCATCTATTTCTTCAAACCCCGATGGGAGGGGGGCGAGCTGCTGATTATATAATTACTGGTAATTTAAACATTATCCCTGATTCTAGGATACGAAATATAATTTAAAAAGGACCGAGGTATCTATTTCTTTCTAAAATTGATTCCAATAAGTGTAAAGAAGAAATCGCTGCAGTCTTTACTGAATTTGGTAATCGACGGTGTAAACGAGAGCATGTTGAGCGTAAAATCCTTCAAGAATGTAAATTTAGCATTCTGAACAAATGAAAAAACGCATTTCTTTCTTATCTCAAAATAGTAACTTATTACCTCCTAAACCTAAGACGTCTTTACGTCACCTTAAACTTAGTATTCAAGAATTTCATAAGAATATCGTTTTGGCTCCAGAGATAAGTCCGCTTACACTGTCGTTGTTTGACGGCTGTTAATGATTGCATTTCTAAGTTTATTACCCATTTCTGTATTACGTCTGAACACCGAGGCGAATAAATTCTACGATAGTTCTAATCAGTTATATGATGCTGCCACTTGCTTTCTTTAGCGCTCAGGACCGGTTTAATCACGAATAAGATCAAACCAGTTCATAAATGAGTTCTGTTCACAAATTACAATCATAACCTTTTTAAAATTACAATTATAACCTGTTTAAAAAAAGACCATTTAAGCTTGGAAGTTAGAATTTTGTTTAGTTACGTTAACAAAAAGAGATAGGACGACATTCAGAACTACTAGTAGACAGGACTCGTAGAAGTAATAGGAGCTAGAATATCTAGTATAAAGTCTTAAGACTTATGTAGTTGTTTGGAATGATTGCTTGGTGATAGAGTGAGTGGGATGATATAAACAGTGATTAGAAATTGTCCTATCTTCTTAAAGACTTAACAACTTATTCACTTGTCAAATGTATTGGTGTATCTGGAGTTTTGCTTAGAAGCCACCACCAAAGTGGTCTGGATCAGTTTACACAAGTAGAAGTTGTAGTATAAAGATCAATTGCCAGCACAAATCAGTCTGGAATGGTTGAGTCACGCTCCAGCTGAAAAAGGTCTAAAATGGTTCCAGCAAAGTAGTCTGGATTACTTCAGAATTATTCTTAATAGAAGTGGAGGCAATGACCAGGAATCGACACAATTAAACCACACCTCCCATAAGAGACACCAAAGGTAAAGAAACCCTAATGGAAACATGGTTTGTCTTTGATTGTGAGTATCGCTTATATTTTGTTTTTTGTTTGGATAGCCAATTGCAATTGGCCAATTTGTGGGAAAGTAACTGTCATTTTTGCTTTCCGCTACTGATGTTTCCCTTAGGTTCTAGTTATTTCATGTTTGTGTTTGGTGTCTCTGATTGGAGCTGTGCCTTAATTATATCGATTCCTGATCATTGCATTGGCCCAACAAAGATGCTGGGACATGTGAGAAAAATAGAAGTGAAAGCAATGACCAGGAATCTGTGGGAGAGCCCATGTACGTTTTCTTGACCTAATGTGATGTCAGTTTGTGCCAGATGCTCTGTGTTTGGTCAAACCCATCAGTGTCCAATTTTGGGTTTTCTTTTTCTCCAGCATTTCAGTTATTTCTTGCAGTTGGGTCCTCGTCGTTCTTTCATCTTTGTATTTGTTTGATTTTTACGTTCTCGGAGATGTTGCACTAATGCGTCCTCCACGCACGCTGAACCAATTATTTGTATAAACCAGAACATAACCAAAGGCGAAGGATGTGGCAACGTAAAATCGATTTAATTTAGACTCCTCACCCCACCCCCTTGGATAAAAGAGGAAAGTTTATTACTGATCGTTCCAATACGCTTCCTCTGTTGTTATCTGTTATTGTTCTCGTAGTAAGGCTATGCAAGTATGTATTGCTAATATTTTTTTTATATATATCTTGGAAGCCGTTTGGCCATTTTGTGGGAAAATAACTGTCCTTTTGACTTTACGCTTGTTAAATAGAAATGAAAGCAATGATCAGGAATCGATACAATTAAACCAAAGCTCTCATCAGAGACACCAAAGGGTAAGAAACAAAAACATGAAACAACAGACGCTTATGGAAACATCAATAGCGGAAAGCCAAAAGGACAGTTACTTTCTCACAAAATGGCCGATTGGCTATCCAAAACAAATTAATATATGCGATACAAACGCTCAAAGACAGGCCATAACAAAAAATAAACCGCGACAGAAGAACCGCCTTGGAACGGTCAGTGAAACTAATTCCATTTGGTGTGTGTGTGTGGGGGGGGGGGGGGGGAGCATAAAGCGATTTTACGTGGCCACAATCCTCGCCCTTACTTCCGTCGCGATTTAGACAAATAATTTTTTCAGTCCGCATGAAGGCCTCCTGACCCATCAGTGCAACGTCTCCGTAAACACAAAACATCAAACAACCACAGAGATGAAACAACGGTGAGGACTCGACAGCAAGAAACCACTGAAATGCTGGAGCAAAAGAAAACCAACAGTTAGACTCCGATGGGCCCGGCCAGAGACAGAGCATCAGGCACCAACCAATATTACATTGGATTAGATTTCTCTAATTCTCAGTAAGCCTTTACGCTTGAAAGTTTTCATGACAGTGAAGTTATTTTATGTTTGTGTTTCTTTCCGTTTGATGTCTTGGATTGGAGGTGTGCGGTTATTGTATCGATTCTTCGCCATTCAGCTAAGGTGCTCCACTTAACTGTACTTTAAATTCCGTACTCTGGCTATCTAGTTTTTTAATATGTAAATTCTATTTGCGGCAGGAATGATCTGGAATATAACAGAATGATACTTGTTTGTTCATTGTATCGATTCCTGATCATTGCCTTCGCTTCTGTTTTGTTTATTTCTTATTTTTTAATATTGACAAGATACAGTTTATCATTTTGTAAATAATTTTTGTACAAATATTTAAAGCTTGTTGCTGTTTTCCTTTCTGTCATGCTTGGCTCATTACACGTGTTGCTTAGTAATTATATTTTTTTCTTACTGTGGCTTGAGATGGTTGTGTTTATAATCGCGTGAACAAGTCCGTGAAACGAACACCCCACTAAACCCCACTTTATATAGAGAAAAATTGTGTTTACGGGAGTATACATTATTTTTCTTATTTCTGCTCGAAGACATAGGTTGTGGGTACTCGTTAGAACCGCCTCAATGAGGCGGTTCTAACGAGCACCCACAGCCTATGTTTGCAGTATAAATAATTAAAGTATCACATATTTTCGTCAGAAAAGTAGCCATTTTGGAGATATGAAAAATTGCACTATCGCACGGGTTTGTTATCGTAATGTTGGCCGTCTCCATCGTGTTGACAAGTTCTGAAACAAACAGCCTTGGGAAGCATTACGATAATATACCCGTGCACTAATATCGTGTCCATCTTATCTCAGAACTTACCGTTTTCAGATGATAATATTATGTTTTAATCAAGTAATTTCGTATTGGCCAAGTTACAGGTCCTGTGGTCTGCTATATTGGTCCGAGGCCGAAGGCCGATGCCAATACAGCAGACCGAGGACCTGTAACTTGGTCAATGTGAAACTACTTCGGCCTCGGGCCAATACAGCAGACCCCGGGCCTGTAACTTGGATAAACGAAATTACTTGGATTAATGACAATTTATTTAATTGACACCATTAAAAACATGATTATAGACTTTTGACCTCAGTGTTAATACAGATGACCTCCGAACAATACAGAATAGACAATTAATAATTTTGTGATATTTTACTTATTTCTAATCCAAATATAGAATGTTAGTGCTCGTAATGAGGCGGTTCTAACACGTACATCCAATCCATGTTTTGGGTCAAAAATAAGGGAGATAAAGAATACCGCCATAAATCCCATTTTTTTTTCATATAAAGTTGGGTTTAGGGGGGGGGGGGGGTCGTTTCACGGACTTGTTAAACTGATAGACACCACATTATGAAGAGAAAAATATCCATTGTCTTTCTTCTTTTTGCCCCAAAACATACATGTGCGTTGTTGATACTCGTTCGAACTGCATCTTTGAGGCGCCACTGACGAGCATCCACAACTTAAGTATGATTAAGTATGACTATGATTTTCAAAACAAAAATATCACATTCATGTAATTTCATTTGTAGTTGTTGAGATATGAAAAAATGTACAACACCACATTAGTGCATAAAACTTTTCTTTTCAATTACAATAACTACGCCCAGACTGTTTTCCTGCGAAAGTCTCATAAATATTGGAAGGCTAGTTTATTGTATCAGCTATCCCGATCTTGAACGAAAAGGCGTTTATTGATTGCAGGCATTTTAGCTGTCTTGTAAAAGTGAAATCCTGTCTAGGTGGCTGTCTTCAAAGTGATTCAGTTTCTTAAATTACTGTCCAAAATTGCATAATATTTGCCACAAGGGTTCTGTGATGAAAAACGTTTTAAAGAAGTTTGTTATCTTATTCCATAGGGGAGTAGATGCAACGTTTGTTCAGTATGATCAATCGATTTCTTTGCAGAAAATTTAAATTGTTTATTTTATCTTTTGGAGAACGCTGGCACCAATCTGTGAAACTGGCGTCATTGTAAACCACCAACTTTTGATGCCTTTGTATGGAAAATAACATGTTATGTACACTGTAAAGGAGTTATATAATTCTTAACATAGTTCGGATATCACTCTATCTTATCTTTAATGCTATACTGAAACAATGGATGTGCATCTTGTAAATGTCGATAAATAATCAGTTAAAGGGGCGTTGGATCAACTATCACATATTTCCGCAATTCTTCAAAGGGAGATAACTTTTGGGACTTCATGATCGCTTTTCTAAAGGCTTAATCTCACTTAAAAAGGGGTCTACTCTTTAAAGAAAGAATTTGCTCCTCAGGAGCAAATTCTTTCATTTAAGAGTTGACCCCTATTGTCATGGGAGACAAAAATACTTTTGCAGGAGTTGCCTCCCCTGAAAGTGTTTCCATCCCCCTTAACTCTCGTTCGGAAGAGTATATCTATTAATACATCATTGGTTGCACTACAGCTTACCCTCTTTATATCGACATATTACATGACGTCACAACTCTTTACAGCGACAGTTTCAATGAAACGAATCTTTATCTGAAGTTTGAAGGGGTTACTGGAGATATTCAAGAATATAGGGATCAACCATGGTTTTTCATGCATTAACATTTGCCGGATCCCGAGGAAGATGTTTGAACATGAGGCCGCTAGGCCGAATGTTCAAATATCTTCCGAGGGATCCGGCAAATGTTAATGCAATGAAATAACCGTGAATGATCGTTGTTCTTGCATAACTTACGTATCCGACAGCAAATTTTGACGAAAACGCCCAAAAGCGCCATATAAATTCCATATAAACTCTTCAAATGCGACAGGCAAACCAAAATGGCGGCCAGTTCAGAATGTTGTTTACATAGAACCCTAAAACGCTACATTCAGGGCGGTAACATTACGTCGCTCAACATAACGTAAACAAAGCAAGGCCCGTCTTGTGATATCAAAAGCTCGAAATCCATGTTCAAACAGTACGCGAATTTCATGATTTGAACATGGTTTTTGCTGTTTGAGCACGGCTTTCGGTCCATTTGATAATGGCTTCAAACAGCCATGCGCATAGGTATTTATGCAAGAGTATTGTGTTTATTACTCCAACAAACAATGCTGTGAATATCTGTTAGAAACGCCTCTAACAAAAGTTCACAACTTTTGATTCTTTGAGTAACTGAGGGTAAATGCTGCTAATTCGTGTAGCTGCGCATGTCGGCTTGTGTCTTACAAAATCTGACCCCCTTGAATCCAGTTTTATACAGTCAAACTGTGGTTGGCCAGGATTGCGGCCGCGTGAAATCGATTTAAGGATCCCAGTGAAGTTCTTTTTCACTGAACGTTCCAACGCGTTTTTCTGTCACGGTTTATCATGGTTATGGTTTTACTTTGAGTGTGTGTACCGCTGTTATTTTTTGTTTTTGATGACAAATTGGCCATTTTGTGAGAATGTAGCTGTCCTTTTGGCTGTCCGCTTATACTGTCTCCATTAGTGGTCTCTGAGGGGAGATGTTGGTTAATAATTTTTGCATCGATTCCTGATCATTGCCATGAATTCTACATTACAGGGATAAACCTTATTTTTCTAATTCCGGCCCTAAAATAAAAATCAAGCGGTTCAAACGTGTACCCACAATATATACTTTGAGCAGCAATAAGACAAATATATATATATATAAAAATCATCTTAAAAAATTCGTTTCTTCTTTCTATCTTCATACACTGAGTCGGTAACACTTCGTCATTACCACAATTTCTTCGGCGGTAAAAGTTACAATGTATTTGTATAGGTGTGTTTTCGTTATGCGTTGTCGCAAACCTCAAATACAGGGTTTCTTCTTGTTTGTTTGAGTTGAAGTTTAACGTCCCCGTCAACATTGTACAGGTCATTTTGGAGACGTTACTTCCAATTTTGTGGGACTTTTACCCGACACTGAGATGAAATGTCATCTCAAGCCATGTCGCCCAATGAAACCAATAGGATATATAAGCATGGACGGTCCATATTGCACCGTTTGCCTGGACAGGCTTAGATCCTCTGGGCGGTTTACCAGTACTCTTGTGCGATCGGTTTAGCTCTGCGTGGAAGCATCATGCAGCCCATCTATTTCTTCAAGCCCCAATGGGCGGGGGCTGTAGGGTTTCTTCTACCTCCTCGGAGTAACCATTGGCTTGAAATAAGTGAAATAATCATGAAAGAACCATAAAACCAAAACAAAAACTACAGTTTCTCGTACCGGTGCTACACAGTAAAATGAAACATCTTAAATAATGCAACGTGCCTCTGAGAATCACGATCAGTTCTAATCATTGTTGATGTGAAAATGACGTATGTTCACCACGGGATTCGTATGAATATTTATGAAGTCTGAAGTTCCCTTACTGGTGTTCTCCAGCACTGGATGCCATAGCTTTGGGGCTTTTGCCCTAAGCCCCCATCTTTGATTCATTGCTTATTTGATAAACATGATTTTTGTGACGCCTCATTGTTTGAGAAGCCTCTGTGGTGTAGTGGTTCTGCTACTCGCCTTGTAAACCGGGGGTCGCAGGATCGATCCCGGGCTTCTCCATACTTTCGGATGACTCTTTAAACCGAGGTCCCGTCTCCGTGTCACCTTAGCTGTTGGTGAGACGTAGATCTCAAACACTCGCTCACCCCTCATTATGTGAGAGCGAGCTCGATGTAAGAATCACGGTCGCTAATAAAACTGTGACTAAAGTAAGATCGAACTGTCTTTGGTAAGTGGAAATGACATCGCTTTAGTTTCTACGGTTCAACCAACGAGGTAAGGATGGTTCTACGGTTGACTGGTTCCCAGTTGCAGAATACTATAACCAGTAATTTGTTACGTAGGCATTGATTAGTTAAAGTACTTTCATGGGAGGGGCGGGGTGGGGGAAGGGAGGGGGTGCACTAAAATTAAGAGAAACCAAACTAAAATAAAGATGACTTTCTACTTCTGATTTAGAAACCTCTGTGTGAGCCGAAATTTACATACGTTTTGAACAATATTTGAACCCAGCGTATAAGATCTCATATGGGTGTGAGGGGTGGATGGAAAA
Organism: Lucinisca nassula; assembly: GCA_963580285.1. Lineage (NCBI taxonomy): Eukaryota > Metazoa > Mollusca > Bivalvia > Lucinida > Lucinidae > Lucinisca > Lucinisca nassula. The sequence continues at coordinate 52,916,031 of OY757014.1, read as the reverse complement.
AAATCCGTCCCGAGGGTCACTGTCCGGCATCACGAGGCTTGCCGAGTGATGCTGGACAGTGATCCCGAGGGACGGATTTTCTAGCGGAAAGACAAAAGGACAGTAACTTTCCCACAAAATGGCCGATTGGCTATCCAAAAGAAAAATATATAAGCGATACACACACGCAAAGACAAACCATAAGAAAAATAAACCGCGGCAGAAGAACCGCCTTGGAACGGTCAGCTTAAAACAAAATTCCCTGGTGGTGGTGGCAGTGGTGGATGGGGGGGGGGGCTTAAATCGATTTAAAGCGGCCATTATCCTCGACCACACTTCCGTCACGATTTAGACAAAATATTTGTTCAGTCCGCTTGGAGCTTCCCTAACACATAAGTGCAACATCTCCGAGAACACGAAAATCAAACAACCACAGAGATGAAACAATGGTGTGGACTCGACAGCAAGAAACCACTGTTAAAATCCGATGGGCCCAACCACAGACAGGGTGTCGGGTACCAACCAACATTACATAAAATTAAATTCTAATTCTCAGTAAGCCTTTACGCTGCAACCGTCATAGAATCTGAGGCATTACCCGCCGACGTGCAATTAAACGGGGAAGCAATGTTGTCAACAGTGATTGGATTATTTGCCATGCATGCAGTCTTTCGTATAACAATTATGTTGTACTAAATCTTTTTATATCGAATAATGATTTTAAGAAATTGGGTGCTGAAGCCATTGCAAGTATATATTTTCTGAATATATATACTAAGTCACCATAAAATTCAGATTCCGATAGACCTTGTTGCAGAAAAGAATTAAGTCCAACATTGTATTTTGAAACTTAATCGGAACGACGTCTTTAAAATTTAGAAAAGTCTTCGCATTGTTTATGATACCGATAACCTGATAAGTTAAGCAGTTAACAATTCATTACAGATATCGGAGTCAGTTACATGACTAGACACTCTGGCAGATCCATCCAAATATCTAGAAGTCAAACTAAAGCCTTAAATGATTTCAAATTGTTTTCAAATGAAAGGGACATCATGATATCTCTTTCATAACAAAACAAGAACAGGTCGGTCATAAGGGGGCGCTTTTCGTACCCATCGGAATACCCACAATTTGTCTAAATAACTTAGTACAAAATCTTATGTGAATATTGTCAAGCAGAAAAGAGAGAGCTTCACACACTTTCTGACATGACCATAAAGTATAATTTTATGCTGAAGTGAAAAACGCATTTCATACATTACATGCAAGATAGAGGGAGTCTTCAATTAAATCATAAGGTTTACAAAAATTAGCGTATAAAAAATAGGAATGAAGGCAATGATCAGGAATCGATACAATTTACCCACCCCACCTTTGGGAAAGAAACATAAACATGAAATAACAAGACCCTAATCACAGTTACTTTCCCACAGAGTAACCAGTCGGCCATCCAAAACAAAACAATATAAGCGATACACACAGACACTCAAAGACAAACCATAACAAAGATACGTCACGACAGAAGAACCGCCTAGGAACGGTCAGTGAACAGAATTTCACTGGGAGGCTTAATTCGATTTTACGTGGCCGCAATCCTCGCCCTTACTTCCGTCGAGATGTAGACAAATAATTTGTTCAGTACGCATGTAGCCTTGCAACATCTCCGAGAACACAAAAATCAAACAACCACAGAATTGAAACACCGGCGAGGACTCGAAAGCAAAACACTATTTGTTTTTCTGTTTTAGCTGTATGGGCCGTTTTGTTCGTTGAAGTGAACCACTATAGCTATATTTAAAGAGGGTCACCTAAGCAACAATCCAATGAAGATTGAATGAAATGCCACATTAATCCCCTATCCCTTCCATCGTGTACTGAGCATCTTTTTTCAATAGTTGTTTTCACAAACCCGATTTATTTCTCTAACTCGACCGGGCCGCGACCCATCTTCGTCCACCTCTGAAAAGTTGCACATATTTGCAAACTGTTGGATAAGATAGTGCATTTTCACCATAAACTTTTCATTAGGGTCTATTTATTTCATGTTTGTATTTTTTCCCTTTGGTGTCTCTGATGGGAGGTGTGGGTTAATTGTATCGATTCCTGATCATAGCCTTCACTTCTATTTTGATCTCCAACCAGTGCTTCAGCTAAAGTGCACAACCCGCCGGATGCTTTTAGCTTTATGAGTGCTACCATATATGGGTATGGCGGCCATTTTGGTCATGTGACCTGGACCTAAAACGGTTCCCCCAATAAATGCGCCTTATCGTAAGGAGCAAAAATATATAAATCTTATACTTTAGTACTGTATTCTGAATCGTTTGCAGGATAAAATGCATTCTCACTTTTCCAATACAAAAGCAAATGTGTCAAAGTTTGACCTAGGCACAAAGAAGGTCAATGTCAATCCAGGTCACCAATTTAGCAATTTATGATGGGCCTACGTCCCAGATGCTATTTATCAAGTTTCGTGGAAATCTGCCCAGTGGTTCTGGAGAAGACTATTTTTGAAGGGTTTTTACCATATATGGCTTGGCGGCCATTTTGGTCATGTGACCTGGACCCCATGAGCAAATTTTGGTTTCCCCCATCCCATAGAGGCTCCATATGAAATTTGACTTCAATCGACCCAACGGTTTCCGAGGAGAAGCAGTTCGAAAATTTTCACGTTTTTCGCCTCGGCGAGGCTATACTAAATGGAATGTAATATTATGCAAGTTCTTTGGTTAGATCTCATTGATATCTATTAGTATACCAAAAATTGTTTAAATATTCCAAGCAGTTAAGTCACTATCACCAATTTTCACAAACGGGTTACGGACGGACAAACAGACAGACAGACCATATATGGCTTGGCGGCCATTTTGGTCATGTGACCTGGACCCCATGAGCAAATTTTGGTTTCATCCATCCCATAGAGGCTCCATATGAAATTTGACTTCAATCGGCCCAACGATTTCCGAGGAGAAGCAGTTCGAAAATTTTCACATTTTTCGCCTCGGCGAGGCTATACTTAATGGAATGTAATATTTCGCAAGTTCATTGGTTAGATCTCATTGATATCTATCAGTATGCCAAAAATTGTTTAAATATTCCAAGCGGTTTAGTCACTATCACCAATTTTCACAAACGGGTTCCGGACGGACAGACAGACAGACAGAATGACACGGTGATTTTAGGGCACTCTTAGAAAATCAATCTACTTCAGTCGGTCGCTTTTTCTGCGGGTCGTGCAACTGCGACACGAATAGCAATGCGAGTACTTTGCAGTACAGTCTGTCTTCTAATTTAACATTGCTAATTTGGCCATCTTTACGCCCAGTGTAAAAATATGGTAATCTACAAGGACCGCTCAAGTGTACTGCATGCATTAAAATCGTGCAAATATTAATTCGGTCAAGTGATTAAAGGTTAAGTTGTTTATGCATGTTTAAAAAATGCACCTTCGAAACTATTACGCAATACGGCTACAATTAATACTTTCAAAATGGCCTCGTATTGGGAACACCCATGATTTCAAAGGCATTAACATTTGCCTGGTCCTGGGGAAGCTGTTTTAACACGAGGCCGCTGGGCCAAGTGTTTTTGAACACGAAGCCGCTAGGCTGAGTGTTCAAATATCTGCAGATGGACCAGGCAAGTATTGTTACAATGAAATATAATGTAACAGTAGATTTTGGTGTCTTTGATGGGTGGAGTAAGTTAAGGTTCCTCAATACATTTGCACAAGAAAAATATAAGTGTGAGATTTGCATGTTATTTTTCCCCAAAATATGACCCTGATTTCCTTTTAAAGTGCCTGTCCTAGAAGAAAAAGGTCTGGAGAAACCAACGATTATTACAGCAAGTACTGTCTTGCATTAGCTACATCTCTGTGCCTTTGAAAATAAATGCAATTCTGTATTTTCACTTTTACCAGGAAAAAAATGAAACTGCTTTCTAGCCTTTTTACAAGTTACTAAAACAGCTGCAGATCAATAGTTCACATCAAATACTAGTGACTCGGACCAAGCTTTCTATCAAAAAGCCTTCCTAAATTGAAAACCAGAAAAAAAACTTTGACATGTTTTTCTTCATGGGCGCCGCCATCTTTTTTTGCGGTAACTTTGAATGCTCAGAATGCTCATCATTTATGCATTCCACATTTAATTTTGCCCATCATCAATGAATATACCTGGAAAATTCAGCTATGTAGCCTTCTTTCTGCATATAGCATTATGACATCGCCTATCTTGGAAGCCTGTCATCACTGATAAATTATTGTAGCTGTCAAATTGAGGAATTATCCATCTTGCCAACTAAAATTGTATTCATACGCCTTGGAACTAATTTCCCAAAAATAACAATGTTACACCATTGTTTTTAATTTAAAACGTAATATTCAAATTTGAAACTGTCTCGCAACAAATTTCAGATACTTTCTGACATAATTTGTTTGTTACTTTATGAAAAGTATGCATTCATTTTCCGAACTATTTTTTGTGTAACATCGTCCTGATTGTGTTGTTCGGTCCAGCTGCAAGTAAACACATTGAAAAAAAAAATTTCAAGCTTTTTTCATCATAAAATTACATGCATTGGGCTTCTGTGAGTTTTAACCAGCCTACACATTGGTAGGTAGGTGACACAACAGATCATTTAATAGATTAGATAAATATAACCTTTGTGTTGTCCAGAAGTTCACCTGTCAAAAAATCACTGATTTGTTTATGGTGGCTCATGTGAACCAATGTAACAAACCAATGGGTAAAAATCATTTCTATACCATTGCAGTTATTGGCAGTTGCACAAAGTTTCTGGTGCTGAACAGGCTGCTTTCAGTCCTTCAGTTCAAATATGGGGATAGACTGTTGGCTTCTCTTAATTTCAATTTTTTGTTTTTGATTTATCAAGTATCAAATCACCCATCCTGTAAACACATCAGTAACACAGGGAAACTTTGGTGCAGTGATTGCATGAATTGTTATAAATTGCATGACTGAAATATATAAAATGAATATCTGAAAGCACCAAAGAAGGGCAATCGTTTTACAAGCTAAATGCAAGAGATTTCAACACCTCAACCCAATCAATAAGATTGTTGCCAAATTGGTAGAACTGATCATTTTTGGCTACCATACACTGAATTTAAAATAGTACCAGGTGAGATAATTACATTTATTTAATTTTTGGGAATCATTAATTTTCAGTACTATTTAGGTATTTTACTTGAAATTCCTCTGTTGCAGTACCTAAAGGCAACCTTGAGCCACATTTCTATGATAGTATTTTACACATTCTGGTTCTGTGGATGGAGATATCATTTTTTTGCAAAACCAAGGAAAAATGCAATAAATTACAAAAATGGTGACTTTCGAATAAAAATCTTTGGCTTCCATATTCTTACATTTACATGGACTACCATCTGATGAAAAATCTTTTGGGGTAATTATTTGCAAATATGATTTTTTAGTACCTCAAATATAGCTAAGTAACTGTATTGAGGAACCTTAATTGTATCGATTCCTGATCTTTGTTTTACTTCTTTTTTTGCATAACTTACGATTCCAACGTTAAATTACGAAAACGCCCCAGAAATTCCATATAGACTCCAAAGCTCCCAAAGAATGGGAACTTAGCATTCTGAAACTAATGCACGAACGCATTTCTTTCTACTCTCAAAATACGAACCCCATTTTGATTTATATCAGTCTTTGAATCGACTGCCTATTCGAAATTCGCAAAATTGCAGTATGTTTCCTCTGGCTTTCTTTGCCGGATCATTACAGGGTCACTGATGAGGCTTTATTAGCCGAAACTACGTAGTATGACCCATTTTCTTTCTTATGAATGTTTTCATTGCTCTTAAAGGAACTCATTTTTGATTTTTATTATTACCTCCTAAACCTAGGACGTCTTTACGTCACCTTAAACTAGGTATTCAAGATTTTCATAGGAAGTTTGTTTTGGCTCCAGCAGATAAGGCTGCTAACTTTGTGGTCGTTGTTCGACGGCTCCACTATGTTAACACTCTTCAGCAAGAACTTGGTGGTACTTAGGCCTATGAACTGCAGCCTTTGGGTGTAGAGAGGTCTTTAGTTGATGACCACATTTGTCATTCAGCCAACAAGTTTGCTGTTTTTGTTACAGAAGGCAAAGACAAGCTTCATACGCTATATTGGTTAACTAAACTTCATCAAAGACCATAAATAGCACGGTTTATTGCAAATTCAAGCACTTGTACCACCACTGAACTCTCCAAATTATTAACTTCATGTTTTACTCGTACTACCATCAAAAACAAGTGATGAAATATTGCGACAAAGTCTTTGAAAGATCAGGGAGAAATCTGTTTTGTATAAAAAAATTCCAATGAAGTTTTAAATAAATTGAAATCCAGACGTTTTCGTGCTTCAAGTGTGTCTACTTCCGATTTCCCACCCTTTGCACTACACTTCCAAATAATCTTATAAAAGAAAAACATAAAAATTTAATTTCATAGGGAAGACGCCCTCTATCTTGCATGTATGAAATGTTTTTTTCACTTCTGAAGAGCATAAAAAATATACTTTATGGTCATGTCAGAAAGTGTGTAAAGCTCTCACCTTTCCTCTTGGCAATAGTTACATAAGATTTGGTACTAAGTTATTCAGACAAGTTGTGGGTATTCCGATGGATACAAATTGCGCACACATTGTGGCTGATTTGTTCTCGTTTTGTTATGAAAGAGACTTCATGATGTCCCTTGCCGTTGAGAACCAATTTGAAATCATTGAAGCCTTTATAGCTCGACTTCTAGATATTTGGATGATTTATTTAATATTGACAATACCTATTTCGATGATTTGATCAGTCAAATTTAACCACCCCCAGAACTTCTGTTTAATAAAGCAAATTCTTCTGATACCGAGGTCCCATTTTTAGATTCACACCTATCTATTGTAGATGGATTTGTTTAACAAAATTTGTGATAAACGCGATGATTTTGAGTTTGAGATTGTAAATTTTCCTTTCTTGGATGGTGCTGTTTCTCGTGCGGCATCCTATGGCGTTTATATTTCGCAATTAAGGTGGCCGACCTTAATTTTGGTTGCGCAACGCTCTGCGCATTGCCGTCAACTGGCACTGTAACGACATTCTCTTCTTAAGTGGTATGAAAATATTTTCTTTTCGACTCTAAAACGAAGTAAATTTTCTACGACTGACTATTTTGAGCACATGCTGTTTACAATATGTCATTAGTTATCGTTTCTGGTAGCTGTCACAATTGGAAGCAACGTCTCCAAAATGACCTTATCAGTGTTGACGGGGACGTTAAATCTCAAATCAAATCAAACAAATGTCAAAGCAAATCGAAAGTAGGAAAAAACGAGTGAAGAAACGATCGAATGTGTCGGTCACAACTGAACAAGGTCGATGCAGAGAAGGCAGCTCATTTACAAAACCAGGATTTTTTTACCCTTTTTAATTCGTCTATTTCTCTAAGATTTATTTTGATTTGAACTTAGCTCCTGGAAGCACCTAACCTGACATTGAAAAGCCCGTCCGAAAATGTGTCATCTTTCCAAAATGGTAGTTACAGTTAAATTTGTAAAGTGTATCTTATACTAGAATAATAGCATTAGTTATGCAACATCAGAATTAGAATTGTTTACTGGTGGCACGTCCTTAAACAATCCCTCACCAGGACAACATGTTGAATACCATACTATATCTCCATTTGCTATCCTGTTTGTTTACACTTGCAACACAATAAAATGTCAGTGGATGTACCTTTACACCGCCTGTGTTAGACACCGCATGTGTAAACTTTGAGTTGGCTGTGACGAAATCATATTAATGACGTCATGAAAAACAGCCGATGGATTGAATCAAAGGCCGCATGCTACTGATTTTTTTCTGGCTGAGAACCGACAATATGCCCGTAGAATGAATCATTCAGTCTGCACAGGCCTACTTCTGAATTTTATTGTGGTGAGACTGTCGGATCGGGACGTTAAGTGGAGGCCCCCTGTGCAGGGAGAACCATCCCCTGTGCAGGTTAAAGATCCCTACCGTAATTACATGATTACTGTGTGGGCTTTCATCCTGCAAAACCTGGAGTGTATGTTATATACACCTGCGGTAATGGTCAAATGTGACCGACGCAGTATCAGTAGATAGATACTCTCTCTCTCTCTCTCTCTACAGTAAGCCCCTTGGCTTTCTTTCTTTTTTCTACTTATACTGCGATCGGTCACAGCTGACCATTAAGCATAGGTCACATAGGCCGACCGATGTCCGACATCGGTGGAGCTCGGTAGATTTTTGGGGTGTCGCCGAGTTTCCCTCATCAGAGGCATAGCTCGGTGACGTGAACGGGCTCCGTCCGGAATTCTACAGGCGACAGACCAAACACCGGTCGATGACCGTTTGGGCCTCTGTGTGATGTTTTCATTACTGCGAAGTTGTATTATGTTGGCGTTTCTTTCCCTTTGGTGTCTTGATTGGCAGGTGTTAGGTAATTGTATCGATACCTTTTCATTGCCCTTACTTCCGTTTTGCAAATCATATGTAGATGCATGACGTATCTGAGTGACACCTTTGTTTTAGTATACACTTCAAAACATCAGGTTTTGATAAAAATTAAATTTTGCATGAAAAGCATACTCTTATAACGAACCCCATTTTTTCTGAACGACCTACTGTTTTTATTTGATAGGTTTTGCCAATCATATTTAGATAACTCACCTTTCTTAGGGACCACATCATTTATATAGCAGAAATTCCTTTAATAATTTGAAAAATATGTATATATTTTTCATATTTTTCAGTTTATGTTTACTTTTGAAACGACCCACATTATCTTATTGGAAAGCTGTCAACCTGTTTTCATTTCATAGTTTTGCCGATTACATACAGATACATCACGTACCAAGTCTTAGCTCAGAAGCAGCTATAATTTTTGTGATGTTTTCAAAAAATTAAGTTTTGCCTGTTATGATAACTTTTGAAACGACCCTTTTTCTTGAAAAAACACCAAAGCCCCATTCTTTCGTCGTTTTGCGGCAGGTAATAAGCATAAATATCATCTATTTGCGTGAGTTTATCATTTCTAGCAAAACATTTATTTTAATGTTTGTGATCTTCACGAAAAAGGTGTTTTTTTTTCCTGTAATTTTTACTTTTGAAACGGCCCTCATTCTCTTATATAGCCGGTGACCCCCCGTTTTTATTTCATGTTTTTGAATGTCATGAATATACATAATTTATCTCAGTAAGTCCAAAATCTCTAGGGCAGAAGTTACTTTAATTTCCGCATTTGTGTCAAATTTTAGCGATTTCCCATTACAATCAATGTAAAATATGTGTAAAATGGCGTTACTTTTGGATTGACCCCCATTCTTCCCCAGTCTCGGTGACATGATATTTTTATTACTTTAATCTAAAGTTAAGTCCTTGCTGGATACTTTGTTATAATATAAGGAAATTCTCTAGGGCGGGTATCTCAGAAAAAAATTAAGGTCGGCGTCCTTAATTCGACTTGCCAGAGTGTCTAGTCATGTAACTGATTTCAACACTCTTAATAAATTGTTAACTGCTAAACTTCTTAATCAGGGTTATTTGTGTCATAAACTACGAAAAGGCTTTTCAAAATTTTACAGACGTCATTCGATTTAAAATGTTAGACTTAAATCTCTTCTGCAACAAGGTCTATCTGAAATTGAATTTTATGGTGACTTAGTATATAAGTTCAGAAAAATATATAATTGCAATGACTTCAGTACCCAATTTCGTAAAACCATTCATCGATATAAAAAGATAAATCTTTTACGACAGACTGCATGCATGGTAGTTAACCCAATCACGGATGACAACTTCGCTTCCTACTTTAATTGCACGCCGGTGGGTCAGGCCTCAGATTCTATGACGGTCCAGCGTAAAGACTTACTGAGCATTAGAGAGAATCTAATGTAATGTTGGCTGGTGCCTGATGCTCTGTCTCTGGTTGGACCCATCGGGGTCCAACTGCTGGTATTCTTTTGTTTCAGTATTTCAGTGGTTTCTTGCTGTCGAGTCCTCACCGTTTTTTCATCTCTGTGTTTGATTGATTTTTGTGTTCACGGAGATGTTGCACTGAGTTAGGAGGCCTTCATGCGGACTGAACAAATAATTTGTCTAAATCGCGACGGAAGCAAGGCGAGGATTGTGACCACGTAAAATCGATAATGGTATACGGCACCTACTCACCCCCCCCCCCCCGCCGTGGCCTTGTGGGTAAGAGCGCTGACTCTTGATCATTAGCTCTCACCGCTTTGGTTCGAGCCTCGCTCGGGTCACATGTGAGAAGTCAAGTTCTGCAACGGAAGGTCAGGTGGTTTTTCTCCGGTTTTCGCCCACCTCTGATTAACGATCGGCTCGATATGAGTGAAATAATCTTGAAAGGGCCGTAAAACAACCCCCCCCCAAAAAAAAAAAAAAACAAAAAAAAAAAAAAAAAACGATGTAAGCCCCACAATGGAATGCGTTTCACTGACCGTTTCAAGACGGTTCGTCTGTCGTGGTTTATTTTTTGCTTAGGCTTGTCTTTGAGTGTGTGTAGCGCTTATACTTTTTTGTTTGGGATAGCCAATTGGCTATTTTACGGGAAAGTAACCGTCCTTTTGGCTTTCCGTTAGTGATGTTTCCATTAGGGTCTTTTTGTGCCATGCTTGTGTTTCTTTCCCTTGGTGTCTCTGCTGGAAGCTCTGGGTTAATTGTATCGATTCCTGATCATTGCCTTCACTTCTATTTTCCATATTAACTCTTCAAATGCTCTCCAAAATGGCGGGTAACTCAGAATGTTGTTTACAATGACGCCAGTTACGCTATGGCACTCTGACGCCATCATATACTTCTAAAATGCTACGTTCAGAGTGACAAGGTTACGTCGCTCAAATTAATGTCAACAAAGCAAGGCTCATGTGGTATCAAAAGTTCAAATTCCATGTTCCAACAGCACGTGAATTTTATGATTTGAACACATGGGTCTTGTTGTTTTAACAGGGCGCCTAGTCTATTCAAGAATACATGTAGCTTCAAACAACTATGTTCCTTGGAGTTTATGCAAGAACGTCCCTTATCGCTTGGCAGTCATTTCGAAAACACGCCTTTACAAATATATTCTAAACTTTACCGCTGAAAAAAAAAACCTTAACATTTAAGGATGAAAAATTGTGGTATTCTTCTTATTTATGCTCAAAATATAGATTGCGTATAAAAACCCTATTGGTACCCACAATCTATACTTCAGAGCAGTAATAAGAAAAATAAGGCTGACCCCTGTAAACCCCACTTTACTATGGGGTTCAAGGGGGTCAAAATTATATAGGCGTGTTTTCCTGATGTTGCGTAAATATCAACTTCAAAATCGACGAAATAAAGTGTATCTTACTACCGTCACTTGATCAGCCGAATTTTATCATGTCGAGGAGAGAGATGTTTTCAGATCAAATTATCACTCGAGACACGGAGCGTCGAATGTAGAAGCCTCCGTGATGTAGTGGCAGACTTTCGGATTAGTCTTTAAACGGAGGTCCCGTCTCCGTATGAGCTGAGCTGTTGGTGAGACGTAAAACCCAAACACATACACTTCCTCGCGTCGAATGTGATGCATACGATCTGGAATCATCTGCAAGCCATAGCCACAGATTGTTTATACTTTTATCTCCCAAAAATCATTTTTCAAATATAAATAAGCTGGAAAACTTGACATTAATTCCGGCGTGCAAGATGGATGGATGGATGGATGTTTTGTTTAAAGACGCTCAATCCTAATAGGGCATATAGCGTCTAAAATAATTAAGGTATTAAATATAAAATTGTTATGAAAATTTAAAAGTTAAAATATTTACTATTACAGTTTGTTAAAAAGGCCGATTTCTTTAAGAAAATGGATTAATTTATAAGATGGTATATCGTTAAAAAGCTCTTTCATTGTTGAAACATTAAAATATTTTGTGCGTATATGATAAAATTCTATACATGAAATGAGAAAGTGTTTAACTGTGAACGGTTCGTTACAAGATATGCAGAAAGGTGCTTGTTCGTTTTTTAATATAAAGGAATGAGTGAGCCGTGTGTGGCCAATGCGGCATCTTGTGATTTTCGTCTGATCTTTCCTACTATAATTCGAAAAAGAGCATTTGCTATGAAAATTTGGTTGTATTTTATTTAATTTATTATTGGTTTCTTTTTCCCAAATAGATTGACATTTGTTATTTATATATTTATTTATGTTGGATTTAAAATCTGAATGCGGAATTTTAAAATTAGTTATATTTAACGACAATGCCGATTTGGCCTGTAAATCGGCTAACTCATTTCCACGGATATTTACGTGACTGGGGAGCCAGCAGAATACGATCTCCTTTGAGACGGAAAGGTAATGATATTTTCTTAAAATTTGTTGAATCAAGGGGTTTCTGTGATGTTGATCTTTGAGAGATTTCAATACAGAAAGAGAATCTGAATAAATGATAAAATGCCTTTCAGGTTGATCTCTAATGTGATAAAGTGCGATATCAATTGCTTTCGCTTCAGCAGTAAAAATAGAGCTGTTATCAGGTAATCTAATGCTGTCAGTGACATTTGGACTAATGACCGAACAAGCAACTTTCTCATCTTGTTTCGAACCGTCAGTGTAAATGGATATATGATGTTTAAAATTTGATTTGATTTCTAAAAATTCGTTCTTAAAAATATGTGATTCTACTTCGGATTTCTTATTTTTGTTTAAGTCTAAAATTATCTTAGGGGAGTTTAACGTCCATGGTTGTTTAGATGGTAAAGAGAAAGACTGAATATTGTTTATATTAATATTGGCCTCTTCGAGTAATGGTTTAATTCTTAGGCCAAGAGGTTTTATCGCTGATGGTTTGTTGTTATAAAATCTCTCATAGTTAGGGTTAAAAACAGTCATATGCTGAATTACGTGGATTTGCGGCTAATTTTGTAACATACTGAAGAGACAATTTCTCTCTTCTAACGTAAAGTGAAGGTTCATTTGATTCAGCATAAAGACTTTCAACAGGTGAAGTGCGAAATGCACCTAGTGCTAGACGTAAACCTTGATGGTGTATAGTATCCAAAGATTTTAAATAAGATTTCCTAGCAGATCCATAGACTATGGAACCATAGTCCAATTTGGAACGAATTATAGATCTATAAAGATTTAAAAGAACAGTGCGATCTCCTCCCCAGTCGGAACTGGACAGGACTTTAAGAATATCAAGAGCTTTTAAACATTTAGCTTTCAAAGCTTTGATATGAGGAATAAAAGACAATTTGCTATCGAATAAAAGACCCAAAAACTTCGCCTCAGCGACGACTGGAATTTGACTGCCGTATATTGTTAAAACTGGATCTAAATGCAACTTTCGAATTTGGCAGAAATGAACACACTGAGTTTTTGTTTTAGAAAATTTGAAACCATTTTCTGTTGCCCAAGTTTCTATATTATTTAAACACCTTTGCAGTTTAAATTCAATGGTTTCCATATTTTTGGAACGATAAAAAATTCCAAAATCGTCAACAAAAAGCGAACAATCTGGGTCTTTTACACATTTAACTATATTATTAATTTTTATGCTGAACAAGGTTGGTGATAAAATACTACCTTGTGGTACACCTTGTTCTTGTTCAAATGTGTCCGATAATGTATTTCCTATGCGAACATTAAATGTTCGATCGGACAAGAAATTTTGAACAAAAAGTGGCAATCGGCCTTTAAGGCCCAAGTTGTGTAAATCTTTCATGATGCCATATTTCCAAGTCGTATCATAGGACTTTTCTAGGTCAAAGAATACAGCTACGACATGTTCTTTTTTAATAAAGGCATCACGTATAAATGATTCTAAGCGAATCAAATGATCGTTAGTAGAGCTGTTTTTTCTAAATCCAGCTTGAAATTTAGTGATAAGCTGATTCGATTCTAAGAACCAAACCAGCCTATCATTAATCATTCTCTCCATTGTTTTACATAAGCAACTTGTCAAAGCAATAGGCCTGTAATTAGTGGCTTCAGTATGATCTTTATTAGGTTTCGGAATAGGAATAATGGTAGCTTTTCTCCAGTGTTCAGGAAACTTTCCAGTGATCCAAATATCATTCAAAATATTTAATAATGTTTCCAATGCCTTGTTGGGTAAATGTTTCAAAATTTGATACTGCTGTTGGTCCTGACGACATACACTATCATGAGATTTATGGAGAGCATCTAATAATTCTTTAGTAGTGAAAGGTAAATTATATTTTTCGTGATTTAATGAGGAAAAATTTAAATTCTTTTTCTCTTGTTCTTGTTTAATATTTTGAAAACTTTCTGAATAGTTTGAGCTAGAGGAGTTTCTGAAAATTTTCCCCCAAGGCATTGGAAATGTCTTTAGCCGTTGAACATATATTTCTGTTCGATTTGATATGGACATGTTTATTTGATTTGTTTTTGCCACTATTTTTTCTAATCATGTCCCATATTTTCTTCGTAGGTGTTCTAGTATTCAGTTTGGCGACGTATTGCTGCCAAGATGCTTTTTTGGCCGATTTTATTGTTTTGCGAGCTTTAGCTCGCATATGTTTGGCATGGATAAGATTTTCTTTTGTTGGTTGTTTATTGAATTTTCGTAATGCAGATTTTCTTTTATTGATTGAAGTTTTAACTTCATCATTAAACCAAGGTCTGTTTCTTTTTGAAAAAGTCGAGGATTTAGGAATACATTTTTCAGCAATATCAATCAATTCATCCGTAAAATCTTGTATATCACTTGCAATTTTAAAAAGTTCAGGGTCGAGTTTGTCATTACATAATTCATTAAAATTTTCCCAATTTGCTTTACTCAAATTCCATCTGGGGTGACGATCCTCATGGGTCGATGCAATTTCTTCAATTACTATCGGAAAATGATCGCTCCCATGGAGATCGTCCACAACAGACCAATCAAAATCTAGATAAATATTTGGAGAGCAAATTGAAAGATCTAAAGCAAAATAATTTCTTGTGGGAGAATGAAGGTATGTTGGTTGTTTATCGTTAAATAAACATAAATCATTTTCAGCAATAAAATTTTCTATGATTTCTCCTTTGTCATTTGTATCCGAGCAACCCCATAATTTGCTGTGACTATTAAAATCTCCGACTAGGTAATTGATTTGTTAAATTTTCTAATTCTTGCTTAGAAAATTTATAGTGTGGTGGAAGGTAAACAGAACAAATAGTTATGGATTTGGATAAAGTGACGTTTACAGCAACAGCTTGTAAATTAGTGTTTACATCTATTTTCCTATGAGGAACGTCGGATTTTACCAGGATTGATGTACCTCCTGATGCCTTCTGATTGTCCGTTGTGATATGATTGTACATACTGAAACCTTTGAAATTAATATTATCTGTAGTTTTCAAAAAAGTTTCTTGGAGACAAATGACATTAGGAGAAAAAAGTGTAGATAAAATTAAAAGTTCATTAAAATTGGCTTTCAGTCCTCGACAATTCCATTGAATTATTGACTTCTTATCCATGGTTGAATGGAGAGAAGATTAAAACAAGGAATTTAATCCTTTATCTTTTATTAGACTTTGAGAACGTGGAGGGATCAACGTCCAACTCCATGTCCTCAAGGGCGACGTACTGATTAGCCAGTTTTACTGGATCAGCCGACGCCCCTTTACTGTTCGGGTTTGAACCTTTATGCTTTTCTTTGCCGTTCTTTTCTTTTTGATCCGCTGTCCCTGACGTGGATCGGGAGTGAGATCTGCTCGAATGTTTGCTGTTAGGTTGTGAACTGGTCTGCGAAGTTTGTCTAGATTCTGATCTTGAATGATGAGTAGATGTAGGTTGTGACGATGTAGTAGGTTGTGATGTCCGGCGTGCAAGTGACGTAGCCATGTTTACGCTACGCGTCTGGTTCAGAGTTACATATGACTGCTTTCTAAAGTCAAAACGGGTGATATGAGTTACTGTATTTTCGGAGTTTTGTTTTTGTGTTAAGGTTTTACGAACCCGTCAACACTATTTTAGTCATATTGAAGACGTTGCATTTGTGGACTTTTACCCGATATTGAGATGCAATGACACCTCAATCCTATCGCCAGAAGAAATCAGTGGGCTTATGGGAAAGGTCCTACTCGCATCTACTTTTAAGCGGTTTACCAGTGGCTTCAGCTCTGCGTGGAAGCATCATGCCGACCGATCGATTTATCCAAGACCCGATGAGCGTGGCCTTGGTAGTAGTAGTGGTGGTAGACTGCAGTATATTTAAACACGTACTGGCTTGGAGAAATACATCGGGCTGTATGGTGTTTCCACACAAAGCTGAAACCGACCGCGCACCACTTAGAAGGTCTAAGTCTGTCCAGGCAGAGTGGTGCGAGTTGGACCGTCCGTGTATATAAATCTATTGGTTTCATTGGGCGGCAGGGCTTCAGATGTCATTTCATCTCAATGTCGGGTAGAAGTCTCACAAAATTGGAAGCATAGTCTCCAAAATGACCTAAATAGTGTTGACGGGGATGTGAAACCTCAATACAGACAAACAAAGCGCGGTATAAGCGATATTACTCATATGTCATACAGCGATAGAATATTTACAAGAGTAGTTTCTCTTCTACATATAATACAACTAGCCATCTAAAGACTCGTAGTCAATGACCATCCATATAGCGCACAACAGAGACTGATAAGTATACGTGGATGCGCGCGCAGGTTGATCTAGGTCTTCGAAGGGCGCAAACTTTTTTGTTAACAGGTCCAGACACTTCGGCCCCACTACCACCTCGGCCCCTATACAGGTCGGCCCAAAACCAAGTCGGCCCTAGACACCTCGGCCCTAGTCACCTCGGCCCTAGACACCTCGGCCCCACTGTCACCACAGCCCCTAGACATCTCGGCCCCAAAGTCACCTCGGTCCCACTTTTGATATCTGTTAGGGGATGGACATGTCAAAATCGGCTCCGCCCATCGGGACTTCAAAAAACCGACAGCCCGTGACATGAGCACTGGTAAAGCGCCTAGAGGTTCTAAGCCTGGCCAGGAAAAGTGGTGGGAGTCGGACCGTTTCTCTTTATAAACCCAATTGGTTTCATTGGGCTACAGGGTTTGAAAGGTCATTTCATCTCAATGTTGGGTAAACGTCTCCAAAATGACCGATACAGTGTTGATCGGGGCGTTTAACGTCAAATCGAACAAACAAACATCACGTTAACAAGCCCGTGTAATGAACACACCTCTATACCCCAGTTTATATGGGGAAAAACTGGGGCTGAAAGGGGAATACATTTATATCACGAAGACACCCCTTTATAATTTTACCACCACTGAACCCCACTTTTAGATAGTAAAAAGGGGGTAAACCTTATTTTTCTTCTGGCCAAAATATAGATTATGGGTACTCGTTTGAAACGCCTCTATGAGGCGGTTATAACTAGATTTTGAGCAGAAATAATAAAAAATATTACATTTTTTTCCTCTTATAATGTAAGTCTTTTTTGGCGGTATATTTACAATGCATTTGTATAGGCGTGTTTTCGTAATTCTTATTTTTGCTCCAAGACACAGGTTGTGTGTACTGGTTAGAACCGCCTCAATGACCAGGACTGATCAGAATGCTTCTGTGACAACCTTTAATCACAACTAGTTTAATATTATTCTGTGTTAATGCAAACTAGTCATTTCTTAGATCCCTTTCATATAAATTAACAGGTCTACCATTAGAACGACTGAACCAGTATCAAAGATCTATGTTTTCGAGCAGAATTAAGAAATACAATTTTTATCAACTTTTCGTTATACTTTTCGTTTTGGTTTTACGGAATCTTCTATTAAGTTGTTAGGAAATAAGATTAAATTATTTAATTGTGTCACGTGACTTCCGGTGAGTGGGAGGTTGAGCTAGCCTGCGGCTCCGTTCAGCCTCACACACACCCAAAGGCAGCGTGCGTCAAGATAGACGAGGGGTGGTCTAATCGAGAAAACAACACACTCACTTATGGAAAACAACAGTTACTTATGTCTTATATTTAAGACACAATGCTCTTAGGAGCAATAAGAGAATTCCTTTTCTGTTCCCATTTTTGGCTTGCAGCGACGGCTGCAAGCCATTTAGATTGGAAATGTGTTTCCGGTTTTAGACTTCTCTTTCTATGTTATTTTGGATCCTCAGGTGTGTTTTTTAAAGCAAAAATCAGAGATACAGTCAGCTTTTTCCGGTGTTCTGGTTCCCTCACCCTATAGCTCAATTGGTTTCGCATACTTTAACAGACTACAGGGTACCAGTTTCAGTAAGAGATGGTCTAGTGACATAGCTCTCGTTTCTGTGCGAAAGCTTAACTAAACACCGAAGCGAATTTATCCACTGGGCCACGGACTACACAGCACTACCGTCAATACAGTTTACCTGACCACATTCATAAATCATCTGTGTAGCAGTCTACAATTCACTCGAAGGTCAAAACTCGATGGGTTTTTATGCCCCCGCCTATTCGGAGAATAACGGAAGGGCATTAATTTCAACCCCTGTCCGTCCGTTCGTTCATCCGTCCGTCCCGACATCGTGTCCGGGCCATAACTCCTAAACCGTATGAAATATATTCATGAAACTTCACAGGTGCATTCATCACACTGAGACGATGTGTCATGAACAAGGAAGACAACTCTTGCATTTTTGGTTATCTGCCCTTGACTTAGTACCATATAGTACACCGTGTCCGGGCCATAACTCCTAAACCGTATGGAATATATTCATGAAACTTCACAGGTGCATTCATCACACTGAGACGATGTGTCATGAACAAGAAAGACAACTCTTGCATTTTTCGGTTTTTGGATTATATGCCCTTGACTTAGTACCATATAGTAAACCGTGTCCGGGCCATAACTCCTAAACCGTACGGAATATATTCATGAAACTTCACAGGTGCATTTATCACACTGAGACGATGTGTCATGAACAAGGAAGACAACTGTTGCATTTTTGGTTTTTGGACTATCTGCCCTTGACTTAGTACCATATAGTTAACCGTGTCCGGGCCATAACTCCTAAACCGTATGGAATATATTCATGAAACTTCACAGGTGCATTCATCACACTGAGACGATGTGTCATGAACAAGGAAGACAACTCTTGCATTTTTAGCTCACCTGTCACGTAGTGACAAGGTGAGCTTTTGGGATCACTTTTTGTCCGTCGTTCGTCGTGCGTCCGTGCGTCCGTGCGTCCGTCCGTAAACTTTTCTTCAAACGACATCTCCTCCTAAACCACTGATCGTATTTTGACCAAACTTCACAGGAATGATCCTTAGGTGGTCCCCTTTCAAAGTTGTTCAAATGGTTCCGGTCCGTTGCACATATAGGTCACAGTAGCCAAAAATAGATTTTTTTCACTGCAAACTTAAAAAATCTTCTCTGAAACCGCAAGGCCCAGGTCTTTGATATTTGGTATGAAGCTTCATCTAGTGGACCCCTACCAAGATTGTTCAAATTATAGTGCTGGGCCCAAAAGTGCCCCCGCACGGGGGCCCTTTGGTTTTACATGGGCTTATATAGGGAAAATCTTGAAAAATCTTCTTCTCTGAAACCGCAAGGCCCAGGTCTTTGATATTTGGTATGAAGCTTCATCTAGTGGACCCCTACCAAGATTGTTCAAATTATAGTGCTGGAGCTAAAAATGCCCCCGCACGGGGGCCCTTTGGTTTTACATGGGCTTATATAGGGAAAATCTTTAAAAATCTTCTTCTCTGAAACCGCAAGGCCCAGGTCTTTGATATTTGGTATGAAGCTTCATCTAGTGGACCCCTACCAAGATTGTTCAAATCATAGTGCTAGGGCCAAAAATGCCCCCGCACGGGGGCCCTTTGGTTTTACATGGGCTTATATAGGGAAAATCTTCAAAAATCTTCTTCTCTGAAACCGCAAGGCCCAGGTTTTTGATATTTGTAATGAAGCTTTATCTAGTGGACCCCTACCAAGATTGTTCAAATTATAGTGCTGGATCTAAAAATGCCCCCGCACGGGGGCCCTTTGGTTTTACATGGGCTTATATAGGGAAAATCTTGAAAAATCTTCTTCTCTGAAACCGCAAGGCCCAGGTCTTTGATATTTGGTATGAAGCTTCATCTAGTGGACCCCTACCAAGATTGTTCAAATTATAGTGCTGGGGCCAAAAATGCCTCCGCACCAGGGCCCTTTTGTTTTACATAGGCTTATATAGGGAAAATCTTTAAAAATCTTCTTCTCTGAAACCGCAAGGCCCAGGTCTTTGATATTTGGTATGAAGCTTCATCTAGTGGACCCCTACCAAGATTGTTCAAATTATAGTGCTGGAGCTAAAAATGCCCCCCACACGGGAGCCCTTTTGTTTTACATGGGCTTATATAGGGAAAATCTTGAAAATCTTCTTCTCTGAAACCGCAAGGCCGAGGTCTTTGATATTTGGTATGAAGCTTCATATAGTGGACCCCTACCAAGATTATTCAAATTATAGTGCTGGGGCCAAAAATGCCTCCGCACCAGGGCCCTTTTGTTTTACATAGGCTTATATAGGGAAAATCATTAAAAATCTTCTTCTCTGAAACTGCAAGGCCCAGGTCTTTGATATTTGGTATGAAGCTTCATCTTGTGGACCTCTACCAAGATTGTTCAAATTATAGCCCTGGGGCAAAAAATGCCCCTGCTCCGGGGCCCTTTGATTTTACATAGACATATATAGGGAAAATCTTGAAAAATCTTCTTTGAAACCAAACGGCTTACAGGTAGGTCTTCGATATTTGTTATGAAGCTTCAGCTAGTGGACCTTTATAAAGATTGTTCAAATTATAGCCCTGAGACCAAAAATGCCTCCGCCATGTGGCCCTTTGGTTTTACATAGACTTATATCTAGGGAAAATCTTTAAAAATCATACCGGCCCCGATAGCTCAGTTGGTAGAGTGTCCGCTCCGGGGAACGGGAGGTCTCGGGTTCGATCCCGGGCCGCGACATACCAAAGTCGTTAAAAATGGTACTAGCTGCTCCTCGTTTGGCACTCAGATTTACGGGGTAGAGCTAGGACTGGTCGATCCAGTGTCAGGATAATGTGACTGGGTGTGGTATCATGTAATGTGTCTGGGACATGATACTTCAGTGAGGCAGCACTATAAACGTGAGCATTGAGCTCCCTGTCGCAACCAGACACCGTCGTGATATGACTGAAAAATTGTTGAAAGCGACGTTAAACCCGAATTCACACACACACACTTTAAAAATCATCTTCTCTGAAACACAAGGCTTAGGTCTTTGATATTTGTTATGAAGCTTCAGCTAGTGGACCTCTACCAAGATTGTTCAAATTATAGCCCTGGGGCCAAAATGCCCCTGCTCAGGGGCCCTTTGGTTTAACTTAGACTTATATAGGGAAAATCTTGTTTTACATAGATTATCTATATGCAGGGTAAACCTTTAAAATCTTCTTCTCTGAAACCAGAAAGCCCAGGTCTTTCATATTCGATATGAAGCTTCATCTTGTGGACCTCTACCAAGATTGTTCAAATTATAGCCCTGGGGCCAAAATTGACCCTGCTCGGGGCCCACTTGTTATACATTGGATCAGGTGAGCGAACCAGGGCCCTCTGGGCCCTCTTGTTGGTTTTTGGATTATCTGCCCTTCATGCATATATTTTATGATTGATTTGAAGTATATTTGTAATATTTTTTATGAATGGCATTTGGCGGGGGCATCCGGATCCTATGGACACTTTTTCTAGTGTTGAAATTTTAAAGGGTAGATTCCTGACGTCAGAAGTGTTAACAAGAGTAGGTCAACTGAACTTCTGCGTCTTTTTTTATCATGTCCGATCAATATCTTTCTTATTCCTGCATTGATTTTACAATAACTTGACAGTATTGTTTATCATCATTAGAGGATGTGTTGTGCTCAAAACCCAGGTTGGTTTCTAAAACCGAGTTATCATGTTCAAAATGATTCTTTGAGCTACGATCTTTCATTTCCTTATTCTTAATAGTTTTTTAACAGCAACATTTTCTTACTCCTCTGATAGCGCTGCCGGGGCGCTAGTCAGTGCCACTGACAGCTCTAGTTATATTGAAGGTAGTCCCACCAATAAATGGACAAAGTTTACGGCGTACTGACAGTCAATTGGTCCAGTTTTTATCAAGATTAAGATTCACCTTAAATAGCTTTATACTGTTTATTTCTTTTTAGATTTTCAGATAAAAACTGTTAACATTGGTGACATTGTTTACTTTGGTTGTTTCTTGTTTATAATATTTTTATACTTTGCTAATAAAAGGTGTTAACATTTAATGTGTCTTCCTCCTTTGTCTTATACTCCCTTGTATGTATATTTGTGTCGTCACCTAACAATTACGTGTTTACTGGCCACATGACATGAATGTATACTCAGTATGTATGGAAGACCGCCTCCGTGGTCCAGTGATTAAGGTCGCTGACTTGTAATTACTGGAGGGTCATGGGTTCGAGCCCCGCTACCGGCCATGATCGTTTATGTGAGAACATTTGGTAGTTTGTGTCGGAGGATCGGAGTCTAGTACTGGTATTTTCCAGGAACGATGGATAGGAAACTACTCGCCTGAATATGACTGAAAGATTGTTGAACGGGCGTAAAACCTAGCAAAACAAACAGTATGTTTGATGTGTTCTACCGCATTATTGCCTCTCATAAATCTGTTAGGGACATTTATTTTGTTTTGTTGTCCATTTCTACTTGCCAAATTGCATATCGTCCGTGCTCCATAAGTCCATTATTCCTCCTGTCTGTCTGTTAACAATGTCTTCTTCAAACTACTATTCAGATACTACTGAGCAAATTTCAATAAAACAGGGTCATCACAATGATCCCTTACTATCATAGTTGGTCAAAATTGAGAATGTGATCATTGGGTCACATGTCAATGCCTCAGTTACCTTGACATTGAAATATTTTTTCCAATAAATGTCAGGGTAGTGCCAGATAGAAAATTGACACCTCATGGGTTTGTCCATTCCAATGTGTAGATAAACCATACATACATGTGATATTTTCTTGGACCCAAATAGGGAGATTTTGATTTTCAGATAGGGAGACTGGGGTCCCAAATAGGGAGATTTTTCCGAGGTCTTTTGTTTGTTTGTACTGGAGTTTAACGGCCCAGTGAACACTATTTAGGTCATTTTTGAGCCGGTCAGTTTACCTATCAACACTTTCCTGGGCAGGCTTATACGTAAGCGGTTAACCAGTACAGTGCACATTCTTTCGCCAGAAACTGACAACTGCCCTTCTTGAATCAGCGGAAGGGAGAGAATGACCGTAGAAAAGATTTCATGATCAATCTCCACGAAAGAATGTTACCG
Organism: Lucinisca nassula; assembly: GCA_963580285.1. Classification (NCBI taxonomy): domain Eukaryota; kingdom Metazoa; phylum Mollusca; class Bivalvia; order Lucinida; family Lucinidae; genus Lucinisca; species Lucinisca nassula. The sequence goes on along the minus strand of OY757014.1, from coordinate 52,892,714 downwards.
ACCCCGGCGGGAGTCGAACCCGCGTCCTCCTGATCACCAGTCAGACGCGCATCCGACTGAGCCACTGAGGCCGGCTTTTCCGACGTAAAAAGTGATGTTATTTTTGGTTAAAATTTAACTCTGAAGCACTTTTTCACCCATAACAAGCCAACACGACAATAGTCGTCTGCTGTGTCGTTTGTCATCTGCATTAAAAATTATTTTTGAAAACAGTGTGGGCCCAGATCAGATTGCAGAGCAGTCTGATGAGGGTCTACACTGTTTGCCTTTATGCAAAAATGTTCTGAAAGCTTGGAAGAAGAAAAAGCAGCAGACGACAAACTTCCATTTTGTCTTTTAATAGAGAGACAATTTCTCAGAGGAACGATGAAAGAACGGTGTTAAATTCCGTTTGTTAGTTTTTATCCAGTGAATAATAAATTAGTAAACCTCAAAAATGTTTATTGCCTGGTCCATATATGGCCTTTGAGTACACTGCATCAAAAGTCTATGTCCCATTAACAAGAACAGTGCAACTTGCTTCCTCACCAGTACTTTCATCTACATCAACTCGTACATCCATGTGGCGGCAATATGGCTACATTTACACCAGGAACAGTACCCTTAAAACCAGGCAAGCCTTTCCTTTTAAAAGGAACCTTTATTAGGATTATTATATACGAGGTGTGTTCATTTTTTTTAACCATACACGTTTAAGGAGATCTGATACACGGGACGCCTGTAGGCCTCCTTCACACATCCTTCATGTTGGAGATTCTTCCTTCATATAAGAGATTCGTTTGACTACGTCAAGTATGGATTACCCTCTTGGCTTGACAAAATAGTCGATTAGATGCTACTACGGGCCATAGGCCATTGGTAGATCATAAAGCCTTGTAGATGTCTGAAATTAACGAACATCATAATAATCTCTGCTAACCTCAACTTTTCAAATTCTCTCCCTGATGTGTGATGCCATGCCCGCGCAAGTGGGGGGTTGTGAAACTTTCAGGATAATTTGACCTTTGACAAATGCGATAAATGAAAGCCACCCCTCATTGCACGGGAAACCTGCATAACAGATCACTAGGAGCGGGCAAGCGAGCGTTATATCAACGTGTATTCGACGTCAACGGTCATGACGTCAACGTCAATTTGACGTCACGACGTTGCGGCCGAATACACGTGGTGGGACTGATATAACCTCAGTGCACCAAAGCTTACTACATTTAAGACAAAACTATTACACTTAAGAAACGAGCTTATACATGTACAAATAAAATACAGAAACATTACACTTTTAAATGATTGGAATTTGTCCCTTAGAACGCCATTGCGCAAACAACCAATGCGTTACCATAAATATAATGTTCTTCTAACAAAACATATGGCTGAAAATGACGGTGCAAAAGTTTGCCATTGTTCCGTACTTCTGCTCAGAATACGGACCGCGTCCACACGTTAGAACAGTATCACTGCGTGAGGCCGTTCTAACGAATACCCACAATCCGCATGCCAAAGCAGAAACACGAAAAAAAATGAGTGCACCACCGTTATTTTAACACTGCAGCGACAATGTATCGCTCGGAGTACTCTGATATAAGTAAACCGACTCTAAACTAAGGATAAAGGGTACTAACTCATGAGGACAACCAGCCATAGATGCTGGGACTCCTCGCCTTGCCAACAGACGGCGAGTAAAGGACATTATTTTGTCATCCATCATCGAGTACAGTATGCTCGCCCAGTCTTACAGGCTAGACCGGTTAGCAAAATGTACTCCCCTCAAAATCTGAAAAATCTGCTTGGAGCCATATGATTGACAAAAAACATATCGCGCGTAGATGCAGGTGGCGTCTGATCAGGGTCTACAGAAAATGCACCCTGGCACTATTTCATTAAAACTTTCATTGGATCTGAACAGTCTTCCAACGAAAGAAGAGAAAAAAACATGTATAATAACATTATTGCGAAAATTCAGTGCTGCGTCTGATCAGGACCTTCAATGCAATGAAGCGCCGATAATGATGGTATGTGTGACCTTAAACTGCGCCTGGTCAGAATCTACACAAATTATATTGCAAAAAGATGCGTGCGTGCGTGCCTATGAACAAACGCCGTCTTACACGGTATCTTTTAATCCTAACGCAGTTATCTCCCCTACTATGAACGCGGGTACATAAATCGCCAAAATTATCTACCCTTACAATAGATGGCGATCCATGTAAGCAATAGATCCAGCGCTTAAGTTCCATTTCTTCTCTGCCCAACACTAAGGTGCTCCCCTTATGTGCTGTACAGGGAAAAGAAATGGCAATATTAACACAAGAAGGATACTGACAAGCAAGAATAGCGCTGCATCTAAGAATCAAAGATAATAAATAAAAATCATTTTACTCACTGCTATCGGCCTATGCTCGATACTGCAACATCGGCTCTGGAAATATTGTCCCACGCCCGATGTTGAGCGGTCAGTCACTTATATAGGGATGGGTCAGTACACGTGTACGATCATGCGATGGCATTGCCACAATAGCTCGCAAAGTCGGGTCGCCTGATCGACACGCCACCTGTATGGAGGACCACATAGGCCAGCCAGCAGAGAATAACAGAGGGTTCAAGAAGGTTAGTTGGTTAGAAAATACGCCCTCTTAACAAGATCTGTCTGATTTGACAGACGTAACTTCCATCAAGAACATATGTTTAGGTGTGTGCAGGTCCGAAACCGTCCGAAAAGAACGAAGAAACCTACGTTTATCAAGGAAAACATAATTGAACAGTTTTCTTGACAAGGCCTAGCTACCGTAGCACAAAAAAATATAAGAATTCGGTTAACTTGTAAACATGTCGGTATTGCTCTCTTGTAAGAGAACAAGAAATTACATGCCTATAAGTTTCGGGTTGAAAATAAGAAACCTTGTCGTGACAAATTGCTATTTTCATTTTATAAAAAACAATAACCAATGAGACGTTTATAATAAATATAACAACGCATACACGACATTTTCAGGTTAACTTGGACTATTATTACAAGAAGACACTTTGAAGGACAGCTAATCCCCCTCCGCCTTCAACCGTGACGTTGACCTTGAGTCAGCATCACGAAAAGTGGGGTTTAGCTGGTTTTTCTAATTGTGAATATTTGATACTGATAGCCAATGAGATTTTCTACAAAAATACGGGGCATGAAAACTTTTATTTGCACTCAGTGTATATCCAGATCCATCTGACCTGGATCTACACTGTCATTCAGTTTGCGAATTTTAAATGAATACAATATACATGTATCAAGTATTTTCAGGGGCTGATAGTCAGAAATTTGACTAATAAATAAATAAATAAATAAATGAAGTATACAGACCGTCTTTAAATATGAGATGAAATGACAATAAAATAGGAATTTCTAAATGTGTGAAAATTGATAACAAGCGAAACGTACTTAGCAATGCCTACAAAAATATAATCAGTGAAGACTTTGCACACAGTGCACATCCAGATCTGCACTGTTTGCCACTAATATATACATATAGTATACACGTATCAAGTAATTTGAGTGACTGATAGTCAGAAATGTGACTAATAAATAAATAAATAATTAGATAAATGGACACATAGATTTTCGATTTAGTAACTTTATAATATATAATAAATATACATATTATAGGTTCAGATATTCGTGGCTCCCTATCAAAATAATCAAATCAGCAATTAAAAATAAAACAAAAACTCATCGGGCATCCAACCCGATCTCCTCTTTCAGTGGAAGCCCCGTGAAAAGCAAAGTGGGCGAAGTGTCTAGGTATATGGGGCCGAGGTGTCTAGGGGCCGAGGTGTCCAGGGGCCGACCCGTCTAGGATTTCAATTTTATGTGGGGCCGAGGTGGTTTTGGGGCCGAGCTGTCTAGGGGCCGAAGTGCCTTGGGGCCGAGGTGGTTTTTGGGGCCGAAGTGTCCTGTTACCCGTTAAAGTACCCATGTTTGTTTGTTTGATTAGAGGTTTAACGTACTCGTCAACACTGTGTAAGTCATGTTGTGGGACCTTCACCCGACATTGAGATAAAATGACTTCTCAAGCCCTGTCGCCCAATGAAACCAATAAGGTTTATAAGCATGAACGGGCCGACTCGCACCACTTTGCCTGGGCAGGCTTAGGTTCTCTAAGCGGTTTAACAGTACTCGTGTGCAGTCGGTTTCAGCTCTACGTGGAAGCATCATGCAGCCCGTCTATTTCTTCAAGTCCCGATGGACGGGTGTCACATTGTCGGTTGGCGCGGCCCAATTGATACCAGAGTCTGTGTTCTATTTTTATCCATACTGTTCCCATGTTTCCCATACTTAAATTTCGTTTGGCTTTGGCTCAGTATATAGGCCGAAACCAATTTACTCTGTAAACAGATATTCTTTCTCACATAAGGAGCTTATGAGCTCTTGGTATAACTCTTATTAAAATCAAACCGATTAAATCATTTTAGGAGTTTAAACATTTTAAGGGTTCCTCTTTACAAAAGGACAACGTTTTTGGCGTTTTTTCTCTTTATAAATTGGGGTTTAGAGGGGTGTTCATTTGAATCAGTACTATGATGTTATAACTCAAGTATTTTCGCATTGGTCCAGTTACATGACCTGCAAATGGGCCAATAAGAAATTACTTGATTAATGGCAATTTTATTAATTAACACAATTAACAAAACATGATTATTTTTTTTACCCAAGCCTAATATCATTTACTTACTTGACCCAAGGTTGGTGTTAATCCGGATGGTCTCCGATAAATACAGGGAAGTCAATTAATAAACGGACGTGTTTGTGTGTGTGTTCTCGAAAGTGTTGCCTGATGAGTTTGGAGGCCTTCATGCGGGCTGAACAAATTATTTGTCTAAAACGCGACGGAAGTAATGGAGAGGACTGCGGCCACGTTAAATCGAATTGTTAACGTGATGTGAATACGCGATGTCGAGGTTTTCGAGGGTTCTCTTGCTTTCATTAAGAACAACAGAATACTTCTTTTGCGTTGATTCTTTGTCAATCGACCCAACGTTATACATGTCAGAGTGTGTATACAATAGCGCCTGCACTGCTGATGTCAGATTGACAACCACTGAATAGAAGAATTCAACTGAACGCTAATTAAAAATGGACGCATTTCGGGCGACTCGTAGGGTTTTTGTTTTAGTTGTATTGTCCTTTTAAGATTATTTCACTTATTTCGA